>CM037855.1:169218787-169959027 GCA_021234595.1 Delia radicum | reverse complement strand
TTGCCGAAAATTTTTTAATTTCATTCTTTTACCTTTTTTCTCTGTTCAGGTGCATAGGTAGCAAACCGTTCAAAATTCAAGGAAACAATCAACTACAAAAATTTACCTAAGATCTCAATAAACAAATTTCTAGAACATATAAACTTCCTAGAGATGATTCTTAACACTGTTTAGGTAGCGCGCAAAAGTGAAAAAAAGTGAAAAAAGTATTTAATACGTATTAAATACTTTAATATACAAAAAAGCTTCAAATCCATTTTTATCAATTTTTTATTACATTTGTCTCCTTGTATCCGAATTTTAACGATAAAACTTAGGACATGTATTTTTTTTATATATATATTAGGGAATTCTCCAGATCCGGAATATATGTATTTATTTCGGAAAGTAACTAGTGCCCCTGCTATAACAAGGTTTTTACATTTTTTTCGTGACAAATCGTCGAGAATGTTATAGTAAATAATAGTTATTCATTTAAAAGGTTCTTAACCTACCTTTACAATTACACTATTATAAATGCGGTTATTGTAGTAGTACGTAGTTTTTAAAATTATTCTATTCTATACAAGGACTACAAATACTACACTATAAGGACTGCGCACGAAATAACTAGTCTGAATGTTATAATAATGTTATAATATTTGTAAAACTATTTCGTTTAAATGCAACATATATTTTTTGATGAAAATTAAAAGTTTAAAATATCGAAACATAAACATTTTCTACTTTTTTGTTGGCGATTCCTACAGATTTCGTTGAAAATTGGATATAAGATCAAAGAGACAAAGGTAATATCAAATTGGTAAAAAAACACATAACGGCCCAATTGCATATTTAGTGGGTAAAAATTAATTTTAAGTTGCTCGAAATTTTTTTTTTTATACCAATTTGTATTTCATTTAATACCAAACTTGTAAAGGGTCCGCCAAATAACTTTTTTTTTTTTTTAAATGCTATAAAAAAAAAACTACTGAATATTTTCTCAAATTTATTTTTTATTTGAAAGTACAATCCTTCCGGTTAATAATGAAAAATAATTTCATTCAAATGGCTGCCTCGGCTGGCCATGCAGTATGAGCTTCATCTGAAAAGATGATTTTTTTGGCAAAATCGGCATAGGAAAAAAAACGTTAGATGGCGGACCCTATATATTGTGTCTTTGAAAGAAGCATGAAAAAACGCAATTTGGTTATTTTTTAAATCATTTTAAACACTTAACGTGAAATTGGCCGCTAAAAAGATAAACATTCTTAATAATTTTGCCAGCTCTAACACTTTTCCAAATTGTATGGCGATCGGATCATATCAATCAGCAATGCTTCCTTGTTAGCTTTTTTTTTTTTATTATTTATTAATAATCATATAATTACAAATTATATCCTATTACCCTAACCGAGCTCGGCTCGTTGTAGCGAAAACAGACCAATACCTCTATTAGGAATCGAACCCACAGTGTCCCACACCCCAGCACTGATAATCTAGCACGCTACCAACTAGCCCACGGAGCGCATGGTTAGTTTTAAATAAAAAATATTTATTACCAGAGAAGACAAATTTTGCCATTTTTACTCATATTTGCTTACCTTGGCATTTTTTTTTATTTTTTTTTTTTTGGCTTTAAACCATTTTTTCATAGAATTTTTTAGCTTTAAAATTGTTTTTTTTTTTTCTCTTCGCTTGAAATACCTTTTTCTCCAAATTTTTGCGTGTTCTTTTAAAAAGTAAAAATTTTTTACCTTTCTTGTAATTTTGCTATTTTTCCTATTTTTGACATTTTTTGTCTTCTCTTTTGTTCTTTTTTTTTTGTTAAAAAACACGTATACATTTTATTTGACTGTATTTAGAGTGTCCAAACTTGTAACCGAAAAACGGTTAATCGGCTTTTATTTTCAAAAACGAACCGGTTCCTAATATTTTCCATTTTCGAATATTTGAGAAACGAGTTTTTTGAGTCGGTTAACGGGTTATTTTTTAGCAAAATATTTTACTTGAAAAACAAGCAAAACCTCAAAAAATGCGTTATTAAAAAATTTTGGGAAAACATTTTTTATACAAATTTTAGCCATTTTACACCATCATTGAATTCTTCAATTCATAAATTTTACACAAATTTTGCGTAGATTCAACTAAAAACCAGTTTTTTTTTTAAATATGCCAAAAATTTAGTAGAAAATCTACAGTAACATTTGTAGTCAGAATGATTTTAAAATTAAAGGCGGTAATTTTCATAAGGAATGAGAATACATAATCATCCGTATTACGGGTTTCAATTGCAAAATCGTGACTTAGCCGAATTTGCTATAAAAAAAATGTTAATATCACAAGTTTTAAAAATTGATTGCATTTATCATAAATAGCAATTAAAATATAAAAATGTATGTTTTTTCAGAATTTAATTTCTTTTTATTTTCCCATGTTCACAAATTCATTTTATATTAAATCGAAAACCTTATTTACAAGATAGACTAATCAAATAGTGCCAGTTCCAAAATTTCGCAAAAGCGATTGGCGTGATCTACCAGATGGTAGCGGATATACGAAGATACATTTTAAAAATAATTCAATTAAAATTATATAAAATATAGCAACCTTTTTGCTATATTCCGGTGGCGCCCTCTTGGGTACTCCACTGCTAACAAATTTTACTATGTTACTGCTTTAAAAGTGGCGAAAAATCACTTTTTTTAATATATAGCGAAAATACACATTTTATTCCTCTATACGAATTTGTTGCATACACTTAGAATACTATATAGCTAAAGCCCACTGCAAATGTAAGTTAAAAACAAATGAAATTTTACTTAGAAAAAGAACGACTTACATTTCAGTAAATTCAACTAACATTGTCATTTGTTTTTTACTGTTCAAAAAATAAATCACAATTGTAGTAAAAATGAACCACATATGCAGAAAAAATAAACAAACATTTGATTGTTTTTATTTTTTTAAATAAAAAATTTGTAATACAGTAATTTGATGTGGTTTGTTATTTTAAATGAACTACATATGTAGTCAAAAATGAAATTTATTCTAAAAATTACTGTTTTTTACTTAAAAATAAGGATTACTATATTACAACTCAAACAACTACAACAATATTTACGGCATAAGTCCCTGAGTGTGTAATATACTTATAACACTGTATATGTAACGAATAGTTATTCCTCAATAAATCCTTCAGAATGAAAAGCTGAAATAAATATAATTTTTTTTTTTGCATTTTCTACCAAAATATATGACTTTTTTTTTAATCTCAAGTTTTCATGCAGTAAAGTGTTTAAAAATATTTGTTTACTTATAAAGGTGGTTAAATTTCAAGGCCCGATGTTGATTTTGAATAAAACACAAACTATTTAGGGAAATTATTGTAATTTCATTTTATTATGATCTATATGGTATTACTCAATTATGTATGGAACAAAATATCGGCCAAATGGGCCGCCGCGACCACGGCGGCACACCTCCATCCGATGGTCCAATTTTCGATGACGGCCGGAGGCATAATGAGGGTTCTATGCCGTTAATGTGCCGAATTATCTCATCCTTTAGCTCTTGAATTGTTGACTGGCTTATCGAACGTACACCTTTTCTTTCAAATCAACCCCAAAGAAAAAAGTCCAACGGTTTCAAATCACATTGATCTTGGCGGCCAATTGACATCGCCATTTACGTGAGATAACACGGCCATTGAATTTTGTTGCGCAAAAGAGGCATTGTTTCGTTAGCTGTGTGGCAAGTGGCACCGTCCTGCTGAAACCACATATCGTCCACATCTTCCAATTCGGGCCATAAAAGTTCGTTATCATCTCACGATAGCGAAACACCATTCACAGTAACTGCCTGACCGGCCTCATTTTGGGAAAAAATACGGCCCGATGATGCCGCCAGCCCATAAACCGCACCAAACAGTCACTCTTTGTGGGTGCATGGTTGTTTTTCGACAATCACTCTTGGATTCTCATTCGCCCAAATGCGGCAATTCTGTTTATTGACGAATCCACTGAGGTGAAAATGTGCCTCATCACTGAAGATGATTTCTTCGAAAATTGATCATCCACTGTTGCCATTTCTTGCCACCATTCTGCCCATTCACGACGTTTGGAATGGTCAAGAGGCTTTAGTTCTTGAGCCAATTGCACCTTGTAAGCGTTGTAAATGCAAGTCTTTATGCATAATGTTCATCAACGACGAGCGTGAGAGGTGGCAATTGTTGGGCCACGACGACGAGTTGAGGTGGGCGGCTCTTCAGCCACCCACTATCGCGAACAGCAGCAATATTTTCTGCAGTACGAGCTGTACGAGCATGCACTGGTGTTCTCACAATCTTCTACAGACCCGGTTTGCTCAAATTTTTCCACGATTTTTGCGATTGTACGCACATTTGGACGATCAAATTGACCAAAAAAATCACGAAGTGCACGATATGCATTTTGATTTGAACGCCCATTTTCATAATAAGTCTGGATAACTTTAACACGTTTGTTGGATTGTGTATCTCTCCATGGTTTCAAATTGAGTAAGTCTGAAATAGAGAAATGTCAAATAAAATTCGGAAAAAACTTGGCGTTTAGGTGTGGTTCACATTCAACATCGGCCCTTACAATTTAACCACCCTTTATAAGAATTTACAAGAGAAAATGTGTGCACTAGTTATTTCGTGCTCAATCCTTATATTTCTAGACTTTTAGAGTTTTCTAGAATTGCAAATGTAATTTCTAGAGATGTTATGAATGTTCGAAATTAGCATATTTTTTCTATTCGTTTAATACTGAATAATGGGCCTTATAATGATTGGCGCTGTCTGCAGTAAGGCGTTTTTCTAAAAAAAGTAGTTTCAGCGTTCGAATTTGATTTTAATATACAGTCAGGCCTCGATTATCCGTGATGGTCCGGTACCAGAAGCATTACGGATAATCGATTTTCACGGTTAATCGAATAACAATTTTGATTATACAAGGTGGCGCAAAAGTAATCATCCTATCAGAAAATGCTATAAATTTTGCGATTGGCCCCTAATGTCAGTTCTGTTTGACATTTGTGTAGTAACACATGCGAAATACACGTTAATAAACAATGTTACGCTACACTGCTCCAGAACGCGGAATATTGGTGACTATTTATTTGACCAATAATCGGTCGGTGACTTTTGGCACAACGTGAATTTCGTCGCAGATTTCCTGGACGTCCAACGCCTACTGGTTGAAACACTGCGACGTTTAGCCGCTCGCCTCGAAGAGACTGGCACAACACGAGATGCTGCCAGGCGTGGCAGACCCCGGAGTAGCCGTTCTGCAGAGAATATTGCTGCTGTAGCCGAGGATGTCATGGAAGCGCCGTCGACATCGACCAGACGGCGTGCCACGCAAATGGGTATCAGCCGACGGTCTTACAGCGAATTTTGGTACAAGATTTGAAGATGTTTCCGCACAAAGTCCAGACGGTGCATCAGCTGTTAGCTGCTGACCACCAATCGCGTGTAACATACGCTCAAGCCATCCTTAATCACCACCAAGAGGAAGATGATTTTTTCATCAAAAATAATCATGAGTGATGAGGCCCATTTCCATCTTAGCGGGTACGTAAATAAGCAAAATTTACGCTTCTGGGGCACTGAAAATCCGCGTGTAACCCACGAAGAGCCATTACACCCGCTCAAAGTCACTGTATGGTGTGCTGTTTTCGCTGGAGGAGTCATCGGACCTTTTTTCTTCGAAGACGTCGCGGGCCAAACGGTTACTGTGAATGGTGATCGCTACAGAGCAATGATCAACGAGTTCTTTTGCCGCAACTTGATGAATTGGGATTGGAAAACATGTGGTTGCAACAGGACGGGTGCAACGGCACACACTGCACGTGCCACAACCGATATGCTGAAGGATGCATTTCCCGTGCGCCTAATCTCCCGTTTTGGCGATTTGCACTGGCCAGCAAGATCGCCTGATTTGACCGCTCCCGACTCTTTTTGTGGGGCTTTTTGAAGTCGCGGGTTTATGTCAACAAGCCTCAGACTCTTGCAGCTCTTAAAGACAATATCCGCCAAGAATGTGAGGACCTATCGCCGGAAGTTTTGGCCAAAGTGATGGAAAATGCCATAAAAAGGGCTCAAATGACAATCAACTGTGGCGGCGGCCATTTACATGACATCATATTCTCGACTTGATGTAAAAAAAATTAAAATACCAAATAAAAAATAATCCACAAGAAGAATCAAAGTTTTTCATTTTTTTTTTTTAAATTACAGCCAAAAAACATCGGAAGGTTATTTTTGCGCCACCTGTTACATTTTTTTTTTTTAATATTTTTATTATTTAACAAGTAAACATTGGTGTACATACATATTTACATTAAAAAAATTAATTCAAGAAGTTTATGTAAATTTTTAAATTAAATAAATATGTATACTTGTATTATGTGCTTGTTTGTATGTGTGGTGCTTTTCAATCCAACTAATTAAAAAAATTCTGCCATCACGGATAATAGAGGTAATCACGGTTAATCGAAGCAAACAATTTGAAAACATTGCAAACAAAAACAATAGACTGATCTTTGGCCATTACGGTTAATCGGGGTTACCGGTTAACCGGATCACGGATAATCGAGGCCCCGACTGTATTCTAAATTGTTATAGATTCGACATCAGCGAACGTAATAAGGTTTAACAAAGTTGGCAAATATCATGTCAATTTAGTACTTTGAAAAAAATATGTGTATTATAAAGGGTCCGCCAAATAACTTTTTTTTTTGCACTCCTGAACCAATTGGACTTTGTATGGCGTCATACCAAGGTCTCTATGCAAAATTCGTCTCAATGATGTCTCCGAAATGTTCAATTGTTGATGGCGGACCTTTTAATTCGGATATATTCTGGTGGGTGATTAAAAATTATTATTCTCAAATCGCTTGTTTTTGAAACTTCAATCCCAAATGTTTCAATTTGTTTTTTTTTAATTTCGATTTTTAGTGAAATCAAATCGCATGCCAAAATATTTAAGGGAGATTTCTTTATAAAACTTTTGACTCATAAACGTTTTATTCATTGATTAACATTTTTATATTAATTTTTTATTTATATATTACAATTCACAATAAATATATCACATTTCACAATATCTATATTGATATATAGTATTAAGAATTTTATAGTAAACGCGTAAGTGAATCATTTCATTCATAACGCAATCCGCATTACCTACCTTAACTATTGTAAATCATAATCAAAATGCGGTCACTAAAAAGCTATTTTTCGAAGCAAGTCTAATTTGTTTTATTATCTCGATGATTGATGTTCAAAGTTTTTTCATGCAATTCTCCATACAATATATATATGTATATATCGCTCGAGCGATTTCGGTCAAGTCAACAATAAATGTCGTTTAAGCCAACCATAAATGAGTCAGTCACTAAATGTTGTTATTTTAGCAGTTTAATATCAAAAAATTTAAATACTGTTTAAACGTCAAGAGACTTTTAAAGATTTCTGAAAAGTATAGATTTTATTCAATAAATGAAATACGCGACACTTGCTTAGCAAACATAGACCTCGAATTTTTCAGAACTAAATAGGTACATATGCGCTAAACAAGTTGACACAAAAAAATTTTTCGATAGAATCGGCTGAAAATTCCAGTGAAGAAACGGTAAGGACTAGGATTGTCAATCGATTTGAAATTATTAGATTAATCGAAGAAACAAAAACATTATTCGGACGTACCATCTAAAATCGTGATTTTCAAATAACGAATAGTTTAAATTTAAATACTTTTTAAATTAAACTTTTTGAAAATTTACCAATTTTGGGAAAATTTGTATTTTGCATGTTTTGGAGTACTTTGGAGGACATATGTGCTAAACAAGTTCATACAGGTCATGCTGAAAATTCCAGTGAAGAAACGGTAAGGACTAGGATTGTCAATCGATTTGAAATTATTCGATTAATCGAAGAAACAAAAACAAAATTCGAACGTACAATCTAAAAATCGTGATTTTCAAATAACGAATAGTTTAAATAAATGTTGACTATTAATTGAATAAATTTAAAAAATACTTTTTAAATGAAACTTTTTTTTGGAAATTTACCAATTTTGGGAAAATTTATATTTTGGAGGACTTTGGAGGACATATCGCTCATTTACTGCAATAACGTCATAACTCAAAAATTTTGAATTTAAAGTTTTGAATTTACTCCCACCTTGAAGAAAAAAATAATGACATAATTTCTCTCATCAATACTATCAATACGACTTTTTTTTCACAATATGATACGTGAAATAACGAATAATTCTGTGCCATTAACTCAAAAATCAAGTTTTTTGAGTTGTGACGTTCTTGCTGTAAATGAGCGATATGCGCTAAACAAGTTCATACAACAAGTTTGTCGGTATAATCTGCTGAAAATCCCAGTGAAGAAACGGTAAGGACTATTGATGTCAATCGATTTGATATCATTCGATTAATTGAAGAAACAAAAACAAAATTCGAACGTACAATTTAAAAATCGTGATTTTCCAATAACGAATAATTAAAATACATATATGTTGTCTATTAATGGAATAAATTAAAAAAATACTTTTTAAATAAAACTTTTTCGAAAATTTACCAATTTTGTAAAAAAATTTTGAAACTTTTTTCAGTCTACTAATATTCAGCAAAAATTTTATTAATTTTTACCAAAGGAATTTTGCTGATTCTACTAATCTTGTTGCTCGCTGATTTTCAGCAAAATATTTTGCTGACATTTTCAATTTTTTTGGAAGCACCCTCCTGACTAAAATTTTGCTGACCAGCAACATATTTTGCTCACTTTATTTACTAACTTTTTTTTTAGTGTGTGAATGTGATATTTTTATCTGGTTGTAGGGATTTTCAATTGAAGGGCTTATTGTAAAAACTTGATAAGCCACATCTAATTTTTAGTTAATTTTCGCCTTTGAAAGGTCAACAAAAATGTGAAAAATTACCTTTGCCGGACGTTTATACTCTTCATACTTGTAATAAGTGATTAAGCAAACTTTTATCAAATAGTAATCAATGGACGTCTAGAAAATAGCGAAAATCCATCCGAAACAATAAATGTGGCTTATCATGTTTTTACAATAAAGCCTTCAACTATTTTTAGTTTAAATATATTTCTAAAATTTAATCATACAAACCTTAAATTATATTCAAATTCTGATGACCACCGATGCCGATTTTGCCAAAAAAAATCATCTTTTCAGATGAAGCTCATACTGTGCACGGCCAGCCGAGGGCAGCCATTTGAATGAAATTATTTTCCATTATTATCCGGAAGGATTGTACTTTCAAATAAAAAGAAATTTGAGAAAATATTTAGTGGTTTTTTTTTATAGCATTTTCAAAAAAAAAATAGTTATTTGGCGGACTCTTTATTTGTTTTTAATCCGTTATACCTTGGAAGTTAATTGCCATTTGTGCAATCATAAAAGTCTTTAAATAAACTCTATTATAGGGTATACACATTTTTAAAATTTGATGTTTATTTTGACTTAAGATTATATTTTTATTGTTTATACTTTTTTTTTTCTAAATAAGATAAAATGCATAAAAATGTTGATACAAGAAGCCACTTTTTTTTGATTCCAAAGAAAGTAACTTAAATAATCACATTTGAAAAAATTTAAAACAAATAAATTAAATGAAAACAAAAACAAAATATTTAAATAGATGTATAGAAATAATAAGAACAACAAAATAAAAATTAAGATAAACATTTTTAACAAAATTTTTTTTTACCCTTATCTTAAAACATTAAAGCAAATATGGCTATAGACAGCTTTTTTTTACCATCATTAGATTTTAGTATTTTTTTTTTTTTTTACTACTGAGCATTTCCATTTTATTTCAACGACTAATTTCTTGATTGTCTACGATTAAAAATGGTGAGTGTAAAGAATGTTTTGATATTTTTATTTTGAAAACTGTGGCAACCTTGGAGCTTTGAAATATCTAAAAATTAGGAAACATCATTTAAAAAAGGTCATAACAAGCGATGTTTGAAAAATATTAAAAAAATATATAAATTTTATTTAAAAAAAAATTTAAATTTTAGAAAAAATTTATAAAATAATCAAAATTATTTTTTTTGATAAAAATCCGCTTTCAAAATGTAATCTCTACAACTTTTGATACAAAAAAAAAAATTAAAAAAAAAATTTAAAAATTTTCTTTTATAAAATCAGATTTTTAGAAAAATCATTAAAATTCTATTGACATTCTACATTTTTTTTAAATATCTCAAAAAGTAGTAGAGATTACACTCTGAAATTTGCACGGTGTTTAGAACACATGTTAAGCTATTCGTATAAAAAATAAACTAAAAAAATTGAAAGCGGATTTTTTATCAAAAAATTTTGATTTTTTTTTTTTTTAATATTTTCTAAAATTTAAAATTTGTATTATTTCTATGCCAAAATATTTTTTTTCAATATCTTTTTTAAAAAAAAAGTTTTTTAAATTTTCTTTTATAAAATTTCTGAAAAATATTTGTTTCAATATCCTACACAAAACAAAATTAATGAGCTTTGAATGATGTCCCACCCATTTGCAATAATTTAACGTTTTAGGGTTTCAAAAAAAAAAAAAATCGTTTTAAAAATATGCGCTCGCTTCCAAACATACTTACCAAATTTTTATCAAAATCGGAAACTATCAAAAAATGAGTCATTGAAATAAAATGGAAATGCTCTACTCTAAAATAAATAAAATTTGAGTAGAGTAGAGTAGAGAATAAACGCGCCCTATTTGTATGGGAAAGAATAAGTATAAAAATATATTATGTTTTTTTTTTTTTTAATATTAGATATTTCATTTATATATTATTAGTTTTCTTTTATATATGTATGTATAAAAAGTGTAATGTATGACCTACTAATGTGATATATTTATGAAGCTAATTAAAAAAAAAAAATGTTAAATTTTATATATATTTTTTTTTTTTTTAAAGAAACAACTGCAAAAGCAATTACAAATTGCGATTTGACCTTTTTTTGAATTATGTGTAACTCTATTTAAAACAACAACAAAAATCAACAGGAACATTTGCTTTTCCCATCCGTAATTGTTTGATCGCCAGAATTATTGAGATTGAATTTTTCACTGTCGGCCAAATCTGCAGCACTGATAAGTTTATCGTTGAGTAAAATCTAGGAAGTATAAAAATTTAAAAATAAATTTTTTAATAAAGAATGTTGACAAAACTTACCTTATTAACTAATGCTCTAGCTGCTTCATCGATATTTATATTTTCTTTAGCGGAAGTTTCAAACCATCCAGCAAAACCGTGTTCTTTAACGTATTCATCCATTTTTTCGGTATTTGTAACTACACCTTGTTTATCTTGATCACACTGAAATAGTATAAAAGAAAAATATTTATTAGTTAATATCAATCGGCTAATCTTTAGTCGATTAATCTATGAATTTTAATCAAATAATTGTTCGTGTAATTTAATATGGTCGATTTCGATTAACTAATAACTCGAACTATTTTGATCGATTAATCGAGTTAATCTAGTAAATAGAAAACTTGTATAATTTTTTTTTAATATTATATATATTCAGTAGGGGTATAATCGCATTCTTCGTTGTTTTTTTTTAATTTAAAACGATTCGAAAATTAATCGAGTTAATCTAGTAAATAGAAAAAATGTTTTTTTTAATATTATGTATGTTTAGCAGGGGTATAAACGCATTTTTCGGATTTTAAATTAAAACCGGTTCGAAAAACAGTTTTTTTCGATATTGTTTAAAATTGGTAATACCAGAAATTGTTCGTACAAACTTTAAAAAATTACCAAAAGTGTAAATGTTGACATTTAAGTCTTATCAGATCTTATTTCTTTTGTTAACCCTCTAACCGGCAAGCCCGCCTCCAGGCGGGGTATTTCAAATTGGAAATAAGTGCGCCAAATGAGGTTTTTGTAATACAAATTTAAGCTTTTAAGATAGGAAAATAAATTTACAAAATATTTTGCCAAGTATTTTTTGTGTGCATGGCACAGTTTGAAAGCAAGAAAGCGTTAAAGATAAAATTTCGAAAAAATAAATATTTTGCAATGAACAAAATTTTCAAAAATCTTAAGAACATATTTATGATTGCAAGAAACCGTTGACAATAAATAAAAAGTAATATTGAAGCTTTAACTTTAAAAAAAGGCTCTTATTTTGGTGCAAGGACATACAGGATTCCAAAAGGATAACTGTAAATGACATCGTCTTAACTTTAAACCGTAAGGACGCATTTTTTGAAATTTGACAGAAAGATTATATTAAGTATTAGCAAAGCCTTTAAATTTTATTAATATAAATTGAAGTTTAGGTGCGTTTTCTCTCAATTTCGCGTTTTTCGAAAAACGAAAATCGCCATATCTTCTTAGGTAGAAGCACAAAAATGGTAATTTTAATTTATGCTTAAACTTATAAACATAAATATGAAAAAACTTCATAAACATGAAGAAAAACTTGATTTTTTTCCCTGAGTGCAGACGCTACTATGAAATTATACTAATATACACCAATTTTAATGAAAAATTTAGAGGAAAATTTATGTTAAACATTTTTAAATCCTTTGAAACTGGTTTTTTTCTATTTTAGAATAGCGGGTTATACACAGAAAAAATTATGGGCCAAAAATATCTAATTAATCGATTGTTTGAATATCAATGGCAATTTAAAACAATTTTTTTAATTGATTCAATTAAAAAATTTATTGAATTTTCTAATATATCCATACAGTGTTGACAACATATAAACAAAATTTTTAAAAATTTGGCAAACTATTTTTTTTTATTTTATTTAGATTAAATAATCAAACAAAGGTTTAATTATATCAATATATTATTTAATTTGTAAATAAAAAGAAAAAAAAATCGCAAATGATTAACTTTTAATAAGTAAAATAGTTTACCGATTTCAAATACACGCAAAATCGTAGTTATTTCACTAGAGTTTGCAACACTCTTTTTGTTGAGATATTCGTGTACGCACGAAAACTTAATTTGGTTTTGTGTTTTATCTGTGGTAATAAAAGTGCACGTGTGGATTTAAATAAACCTTATCGAAAAAGGACAATTAAACTATTATTTTTGTAAATACATAATTGAATTTTCAATAAGTATAAGTGTCATTAAACTATCATTTTAAAGTTGTGTGTGATTTTTTTTTAAAAGCAATTCAATTACAAGAAAAAGTTCACGACAAGACAAGCAAAACAAAAATTTTGTCTTTACTTTTATTTGTTTGTTATAATACATTTTTATATTAAAAAGCTTTAATTTTGTTATAAATAAAATGTCAATTTAGTTTACAAACCTACACTTCTTTTTTTATTTAATGGGGGGGCATATAACAAAAATAAAAAATACGAGTTTTCAATTAAAACTACCATTGTTTTCTTCTCAAGTTTCAATTAAAGTTTTAATCAATTTAACGTAACTTTTTAATTAAGGTTGTAAAGAAAAACAATAACTCTTTTAATTGATATTATTATTATTTTAATTGAAAGAGTTTTAATAAACTGTCTGCAAATTTTTTAGTTAATACTATCATTTCAGTCGTAGGTGCAAAATCAATTAAAATATTAATTGATACAATAAAATTTTTAATTGAAACCCGTTTTTAGTTTTTTCTGTGTATGTTTGGATTAACAAGACTTTAACTCGTCGAAGTGAAAAAATTTACGGTCATATATTTATAATTGTTATCGTTACTCAAATTAAAAAAAAAATCGCCTGAAACAAGCTCACTTTTTTTTTGTTCTTTATATTTTTTTGTACTGGGCTTTCAACTTTTGGATTCCTTTTGGTATTACACAAACTCCGAACACTTGGGAGATAAATTCAACATGAACCTTATTGGCGTGTCATCGCCCAACAAATAAATACATGGTAGTCGAAAATTAAAACCAATTTTTTTTTAGTTTTCAATTTTTTGCTGTTTTTTGTACTGTACTGTTGTTCTGATGCCCCTTCATTGAATAAAAATTTGAAAATAATGGCTCGTAATTGTTGTAATTATGCATAGTTGGAGATATGTTTCGATTCGAGATGGGCACATTGGTGAATTTTGACTCACACTCACTCATGCTCACTAGAGAAAAATTCTACTCACGCACACTCGCTCACGAATTTTTTTTTTTACTGACACTCACTAACGCTTACGTGAGTAAATTTAGATTTTACTCACACTCAGGCGTGATTCACGTGAATCACACAAATTCACAAAATAAAACCTGACGGGAAAAAAATAAAATGTAAAAATTAAGGTAAATTGGGAATGTTCGACTCATATTTGATCTGAATATGTTATTTTTGTCATTGTTTAGTGTTTTAAAACCCCAAAAATATTTAATCGGCAAAACATCTAAAGAAAACATTTACTAAAGCAAAAACAAATTTTTTGGTTAAATTCTACTAACGCACACCCACTCACGCAAAAATTTTACTCACGCACACTCACGAATAATTTTTTCCTACTCACACTCACTGACGTTCATGTGAGTAAAATTAGTTTTCGCTCACACTTACGTGTCCCTCTCTAGTTTCGATAATGTGCCCTTAACAGATAAAGAGTACGATCGTCACAAAAGTTGAAAAACATGAGCGTGAATTTGGTTCAAAAATCAGTTTTTTCTATGTTTAGTTTTAAATAGGCCAGTTTGTTGCGTGAGTTTATTTTGTTAATATTTTACAATCTAAAATCAGAGGAGCATATAAAAAAATTTAAATGCAAAGATTATATGGACTTTTAGAAAATTGTGCAAAAATTTCACAATTTGACAAGCTGACAGATTTTAAAAAAACATCACAATTTTTTTAAAAAATTAACTCTTTTATCTAAACAAGTTTTGCTCCGGCACTGTTGAGCGAAATTCGTCAAAATTCACACTGTTTGTACTATTTGTCAACGCTTTAACTCAAAACCAGGGAAGCATTAAGTTTTAAGAAATTAATATTTTATGCCCCAAATGAAATTTATTAAGGGAATGTATTCTAATGTGGGCCTACACCTAGTATTTGGGATATATAAAAAAACTAAATGGAATATTCCAAATCCAAATACACCAGCTTATATGCCAACTCCTTGGGCATTTTTCAGCTATAGGTCATTTTCTTGTAACAACTATAACAAAAAAGTTATATAACAATTTTCAAAACAGCTCAAAAGGTCCACATTAGGGGACATGTTTAGGGTACATGTCCCCTAATGTGGAACTAAATTAAAAAACTCTATAAAAGCATATAAAAATTTTGGAAAATATAGTAAAATCGACAAAATTTGTTATTTAAATTAAAATTTATTTTAATTTTGTTTTTGTTTTATTATTAAAACATATATAATGCTTACTTTTTTAATTGCGGTTAACTAATGATATTTTTTTGTTGTAAAACCTGTTGAAAAATTGTCCAAAATAGACAAGAACAGTTAAACTGATGCGTAAACATTTAAAAAAAAGACTAAAAATAAGAAATTGTATTAAAGGTCCACTATAGGGAACATTATGAAAATTTAATTTTCCACATGTGCGCCCCGGTAGGCTAGTTGGTAGCGTGCTGGCTTATCAGTGCGGGGGTCGTGGGTTCGATTCCCACCAGAGGCACTGGTCTGTTTTCGCTACAACGCGCCGAAGGCCATAGTAGCTAGTGCTCGGTTAGGGTAATAGTATATAATTTGTAATTATATGATTATTAATTAATAAAAAAAAAAAAAAATTCCACATTTTTATTCTATTTATTGTATTTGTTTATGGAATCAATTAGTTTTACAAATATTTTTACTATAATATATAACGAATTTAATACAAATTGTTGTGATTGTACTCTTAATTAATAAATTTGATAGGAAAATAATCGGCTTTCGGCCAAAATTTATCCGAACGTCGAACTTGGCCGAATATCACTTTCCAAAGCCGAATACTCGGTCGGACGCTAATGATGATTAATAAATACAAACACCCTTTTGTTAATTTTTTGTAATTTTGAATTTTGGTTTCTAAATAAATTTTATATGAAAAACTACAATTTACAATAATTTAAAATAAAAAATTTGTTGGAAATAAATTAGAATTTAGGAATGAGTTTGTTTGAATCATACTTTTGATTTTACCATTGTTGCATTAGTTTTTTTTATATAAATGCCAATGCTTTGGCATTAGCATTTATAGGAAAAAACCAATGCTTTTCCCCATGTATGGTTTGAATCTACAAATTAAAATTTTGGTACCAACTGTTTTTTTTTTTGTGTAAAAAAACATTTCAAATAGAAAAATTATAATTTATCTGTCATACTTTACTTTGAATAATAGAAAAAAACACAGAAAAAGTTATGGAATGCATTTTCAGCTGAATGGAATGCATTTTCTTGTCAGCTACGACCTTCACCCACATTCGTCTTGCCCTATAGAGGTAAATATATCTTATTTAACTCACCAAATCAATTTGGAAATGTTAAGCAACTATTAGCTTTGATTTATTATTGAGTTAAGATGAAGTTTACTTTTGCTAACTTTTTCTATTTTAAGTGTTTGTAAAGTAAATGCATTACAATCGTATTTTAAGTAAATAAAATATGCTTTAAAACTCGAAAAATATGCACTAAAAAATAAATATTTGCATTTATTATAGTTTTTTTTCCACGTTTTCAACATTATTAACACAATTTAAATAATTTTTGTGTTAAAAATGGGGTTAAAAATTTGAAAATAGCTGTTATCACCGTAAAAAAGTTGAGAATTGTATTTTTCTGTTGTTTTTGTCTTCGTAATAAAAAAATATGTATGAAAAAAGTATTTATAAATTTGAAGAAAAAAAAACTATAAAATGTATATAAATTTTGTAAAATCGAAGATTTTAGTAAAATGTCACAAAATGTTTTTACAAACATGAATTTTAATGCAAAATATGCATATGTATAGCAAAATATGCAACAAAAAATTAAAAACTAAGCAAATATGTAAAAAATATGCTTTAACAATTCGATGCCATTTTGTTGCAAATTTGTTAATTCGCAAAGATATTTGGTTAACTTTGTCCTTCAGCTAACGACAACAAACATGAATAATTTGTATGAACTTCCGAGCCCTAATTATCACATTTGCATATTCAACATTCAACATTCAGTTGAAATTTTAATAACAAGTATCTTCCTTTCCGTATTCTACCATTTTCATTGTATGTTAAGAATATCAAACATTATAAATGCATTCCATTCAGCTGGTGTCTAATAACTTTTTCTGTGTTTCTTTCTATTATTCAAAAAAAAATCTTCACAGCTAAATTATAATTTTTCTATTAATTTAGAAAAATGTTCATGATCTTATTATACACTATGTAGTAGGGTTATAACTTTTTACTTTTTTTTTACAAATGAAGGGCTTATTGGAAAAACATGATAAGATTTATGGATTTTTGCAGTTTTGCAGTTTTCTAGACATTCATTGATTAATATTTGATAGAAGTCTTGCTAACCACTTATTAAAAAAGCTTACAGCATAAACGTCTTGAAAATGCATATTTTTCACTTTTTCAACCATTAAAAGCGAAAACAAACTAAAACATCAAATTTTACCTATCCTAGCCCTAAAGTATATAAAAAAATATGAAGAAACGTTATATTACTTTTTAGTGGTTTTCCAAAAGTTTCCGCATAAAGATTATTTGAAATTTTTTTTAATTTTTTTTTTGTTAAACTAAACTAAAGATTGACGGTTTTTAAGTATTTCGAGAAAAAAACATAATAACTATTATTCGAGATACGGCTATCTTAATACGCAGAACAGGGAGCACATCATATAAAAAATGGTGAATAGTAATTTTGTTCCAGTAATGTAACTTTAATAGTAAAAACGTTAAAAAATACACTTAGAAAATGCACTTCATGCCAGAGGTTTTTGTTCCAAAATTACACGGAAAAGCGATATTTATAATTAATATAGTATTGACTATCAAGTGGCGATAGGTAAAAATTGTGTAAAAAATAAGTGGTAACCCTACTGTGTGGGCCATTCAATTAAACTGTTACTCATATTAAATCTTACCTTATTCGCCAGCAATATACACGGAATTGGACTACCATCTGGCAATTGTACTTTTGAATCTAAATCTTCTTTCCATTTACTAACACAATCGAATGTACCACTACGTGTTACATCGAATACAATAAAGGCACCAACAGCTTCTTTGTAATAGACCCTTGTCATATTACCAAAACGTTCCTGACCCGCAATATCCCATAATTGTAAACGTACAATGGTATTGGGATCCCAATGTAAAACTTTTAAGGCGAAATCAACACCAATTGTGGCACGATAATTTTGACTGAAAAATTGATGAACATAACGTTTGATAAATGATGTTTTTCCTGTTCCCAATTCACCAATGACTAGAATTTTGTAAAGATGCTCACGTTTTTCGGTAGTGGATGATGTCATTATAGTCTGTAAGGAAAAATAAAAAATATAATTTAGAGTTAGCAAAGGAATGCGATTAAAAAAAGAGCTTTCTTCAACATTTAACACCTTCAAAGTTTGAATTTCAACTAGGAAATCATAACGAACACTTTAATGATGTATAACATTTGTAAAAACTTAATAATTTTATTGTCTTAAAAGCTTAATAAGCTTCTTAAGTTCATTAAGCTTTTAAGCTGCTCATTGATTGATGTCCCTATATTTTTAAAACAGAGACGTAGTATTTTTTATTCGATTTAATTTCTTTTTTTTAAGTTTCTATTTTAACTTTTTGTTCATGACCTCTTTGTTTTTTTTTTTTTTAAACCCCTTCCTAGCGTCCAGTAACCACTACGCTGTAGGGTTTCTTACATTTTAAATAGTTTAACGACATTCGTTTTTCTTTCTACATGTTTTTGGCTCTTACAATACGATTTAAAAACAAAGTATCTCAAAAAACATGTTAAAAATGATAATTTCCTATTAAACCCTGACCAAACCTAACATTAATGACTGGTTAAAATACAGAAAAAGAAAATAAATCAGGAAAAGAAATCAACAATTGCATTTGTACGATTTCGCGACTCAAATTTCATATGTCTCTTTCAATCGAAAAAATGGCTAAAAATCAATGAGGAAATGCATATTCTACAATCTATTAATATTAAATATAATCAATTACGCCTCTTGCCAAGTTTGAGAGTAATAGTAATGGGTAAATTTTTTGAGTAAATTCTTAAAATAATTTGGTCCCGAATTAGATAAAAAAACAAACTTTTTTAATTGGTAAAATATTTTCAGATTTTGGGAAAAATTTAGTGTGAAATACATTTTATCTTAATGAAATTTGAGTATATGGTAGAGTACAAACATTAAGGAATAAATGTTTTTTTAGGTAGGATGTCCCTTAAAATAACCCAGCCAGAAAAATACGAACGGCAAAGCATTGGCCCAGTGCTTTCAACGGTGGTATGAGCGTTGGCAGAGCGTTGGATTTCTGAAGATTTAAGTGCTTTGCCAACCCCAAAATGATAACACCGGGCAGCGCTTGGCCGATCCTTTTTTAAAACGTTGGCAAAGCACTGGCAATGAGCTCTTTGCCAGTACCAACACCATATTCTAAAACGTTGGCAAAGCATTGGTATAACAACCAATAAAGTGCTTTTTAATGAGAAAATAATAAATAATGATAATAAATTTGAAAACAAAAAACTCTATAGATTATTTATTATTAGTATGGCCCCGAACTTGAATAATTTTCATTTTCATTGCACAATTAAAGGTCGGGAAAAAACTTAATTTTATTTTTTAATAAAAATTATATCAAACTTATTATGAAATATTCTTTGGGAAATATTCAAGAAACCTTGAAATCGAGAGTAGTTTTTTCGTATGTTAACATTTCTGGTTTCCAGATTACATCCATTAATCCTGACAATGTTAGTTTACTCGATTATGATAGTAAACGAAAATTTTAGCACAAAACGTTCTAAATACAAAGTTTTATTCATTTAAAAGGCAATATTTTTAATGAAGTTAGCGATTCGTTTAATTATCCAGTATCATCAAAAGATGATTGAAAATAATATTGAAATAAATATAAATATGGTAGAATTTAAGTGTATTCTTACTACTGTAAATAATGAAACATTTGCCATAACTATTTTACATAAATAATAGCAATAAAGTATGTAAAATAAATTTCAAAAATACTATTTAATTGTTATTTTTATTAAAACCTGCTAACTTATTTAATAACAAGTACATGCATTAAATGTCGTTTTTATAAACGATTGTAAATGTAGTAAATCGAGCTTTTATTATGCTAACGTTTGTTAATTTTGCAAATAAGTACTGGCAATGCACATTTTGCCAATGTTGGGAAAGCGTTCTAAGCCAGTGCTTTTTTATTTTTACGGTTGTAAATTTTGTAAATCAAGTACTGGCAAAGCACTTTTAACAAACGTTGGCAGAGCGTTCTAAGCCAGGGCTGTGCCAGGGCTGTGCCAGTGCTTTTATTATTTTTAATGTTGTAAATTTTGTTAATTAAGTACTGGCAAAGCACTTTTTACTAACATTGGCAGAGCGTTGTATATTAGTGCTTTGCCAGCACTTTATTTGTTGGACCATTGGCAAACAGTGCTCTGCCA
This sequence comes from Delia radicum, assembly GCA_021234595.1. NCBI lineage: Eukaryota > Metazoa > Arthropoda > Insecta > Diptera > Anthomyiidae > Delia > Delia radicum. Next base: position 169,938,418 of record CM037855.1, on the reverse strand, counting down.
GTGCTTGATTTTTCAGACCATTGGCAATTTCTGGCTGGGAACGATTTGTCGATTTTCGTTCACTACACTCCACCAGTTTTATTTTCAATTTTGGCCAAAAAGGGCACATTTTTTAAAAGAAGTGTATTTTCAGTAAAAAAAATTCCAAAAAATCTAAAGTTTTAAAAGTTAATTTTTTATTTCATTTATTCCTTTAATATACTCAAAATTATTCAGTATGCAATTCTGAGTTTATCGGATGTCATTAACCCACTTTAGTTGCAATCAACATCGACGCACATATTTGATAAAAATGCAGAAACGTGTTTTTTAAAATTAATTTTAAAGATTTTTTAAAATGGCTAATTTGGAGATGGCGATTGCTAATTTTATAATATAAAAGTTGTAAATTTAAAAATTTAAAAAATTATAATTCGTGTTAGTATGTGGAGAGACTCCTTTCCAGGACCTTTTTTTTAATGAAAACTGATTATTTTGTCAAAAATTGAACAAAATTTAAATGTTTTCATCAAATTTTGCATATGTTTCGAAAAAATATTACTTTAATTTGACTAGACTATAATTATCCCTCTAACTGGCAAACGATGTTTTGCAACGAAATTCATACCATGTGCTCCACTCGAAAAACAAATAATAAGTTCTTCAACAAAATTGTTTATCGTTGCCTAATTTAGGCGATATGAGCCAAAATATTTTAGGGTGGATTTTGGAAGCTAAAGCATATCAAAAAATTTCTGTTACCAAGATATAACCACACTCGAAAAACTATTTTTTTCTGCTCCTATTTAAGAAGATATCGCAATTTTCGTATATAAACTTCAATTTATATTGTTCAAACTTCAACCCTTTGCTATTAATACTTAATGTTTTCTTTCTGCAAAATTTCATAAAAATCAGTCTATAGCTTATAAGTGACGACGATATATTTTAAAGGAATCCTGATAAAATCCTGTGAATCCTTATACCAAAGTAAGGATTTATTATTAAAGATAAAGCTTCAATTTTATTTTATTATAAAGAGTTTTTAAATTGGGTTTTAGATATTTTTTTAAAAATAACTAGTTTTTGAAATTTTACAAAATTTTGATTTTGAAGCTTTTTTGCTTTCAAACCGTGGACGGCACACGAAAACTCCTTCGCAAAATATTTAGCAAATTTAGTTTTATATCGGAATATATTAATGTCTAAGTATAAAACGCTAATTTGGAGTATTTGTGGTTAATTTTATGAAGACTGGCCTGAGGCAGCCTTACCTGTTAGTGTTATCTTTACTTTTATTTAAAAAATCTTTAACCCCTTGCCTGGGTACAAAAAAGAACGGTGAACGGTAATTTTAATTATGACTACTTTATAAAATAAATTTATAAAATAAACTTTATAAAAATAATTATTTTACTTAATTTGATCCACATAGGGTTAATGTTTCCACTTTTGACCAGACCAAAGACCCACTAGGAAATTTACAGAATAATTTCTTTCAGGTTTTTTATTAAATGCGGATATGTGATAAAGGGTACTAAACTAAAAATTTAATAAAAAATATTAAATTTAATTTTGAATTGTCAGGTTTAAGACCATAATTAATATGTAACTATTACAAATAGAAAACACTTAATAAATGTAAGAGAAGAAGAAAAAAATTCTTGTGGGGATCAGCGCTAGAGATCAACAATATATATAAAATTCTCAAACCAAGCGTACAGGTACCATGCAATGTAAAATCTAATAGGAAAACAATCAACTAGACTATGTTGTGTTTAAAAATTAGAATGCATGCCGGATTCCCAATTCGTTCCCCCAGTAATGGTAACATTAGCAGTTGGACTGGCAACCCTGTGAGTTTCTTGTGGGTGGTGGATTAGAATAAGGCTGAAGATGACCTAGTCGCTTGGGTCGAAAGTGCGGCACTCCCTCTAGCGCTGATTCCCACAAGAATTTTTTTTCATCTTCTCTTACATTTATTAAAAATTAGTGTTTTCTTATTGTAATAGTAACATTTTAATTATGATCTCAAACCTGACAATTCAAAATGAAATGCAACTTTAAAAGATCAACAATACATACAAAATTCTCAAAAAACTAAATTTTTAAAAAATTTGAATTTTAATAAAAATTTTGAATTAAAAAAAAATAAAAATAAACTTGTGTCAAAAATGGGATATTTTCGGCCAAAATTCGGCACGGGTTAACGTTTTCACAAAAAATAAATTGATTTCTTCTATTTGCAAAAAAAAAAAACAAATCAACTAAAAGAAGTTGGTAAACTCATAAAAAAGCCCGTTTACACAGAAACAAATTTTGTACACACAGAGACAATATTTGCCAACTCAAATTCGGTTACATTACTCAAATTCGGTTATTACGAATTTTAGTCGTTTGGTACAACTGAACATTAGTTTTTACAACAAACTTCAGTTAATTAAACTGAAACTTAGTTCCAACACCCAAAATATTCAGAAATCTATTATAAACTTAAATTTTATGAACAAATTAAGATTTTTTGGTAAAACTATCGTGGTTTTTAAAAATTTGTTAAAATTTCCATATGGCAACCCTGACGATATAATTTTTATAAGTTTAGAAGAATATTAATAAAAACCATATATTATTTATATATTGAGTAAAGGCGGAATAAATTTTGGAATATTACTTTGTGTATTTGAAAACTTCATCGTTCGATCAATCCAGATTTTTAAAAGTTATATACAATCAATGAACGAATTTCTAGCAGAGAAACACATTTTCATATTTTTCTATTAAAAAGCTTAGACTTTTTTAAATTTTTTCATAAGTCATGGTTCACACACGGCAATTATAATTGCCCAATTCCTCTTCAATTCTCCTTTGAACTTGCTCTTGTGTTCACACAGGAAAAGTTTGTTTCAGCAATTTTCGTATATCAACCTGCAGTATTGAAAATTGCGAATGACAAATCAAAACGGAATTGGAGTACGGGCAATTCTGTACCCCCTATCATTCTCTTTCCCTCCCTCTTCTATAAACTCAAGAATTGCGCAATTATAATTGCCGTGTGTGAACCTAGTCTAACTTTTGAAAAATGTTGCAGCAAAAAAGGTCATAAATTGATTTTTTTTAAACATTTATTTGGCAACTTCGGGTGAAATTGTTTTACAATTTTATTATTCATGATTGTTGAATAATTTTAAGGTTTTTTACTCTTTTGCAGTAAAACAAAAATGTAGCCGTATAAAAGTACTGGGTCGAAAAAGGAACACTGTATTAAAAATGAGTTAACCTAAAGTTTTAAAAAAAAACGTTGTTATAAAAGCAATGAAAAAACTTAAGATCCTAATAACAATTGTAAATTACAAAAAAAAAAAAAAAAATAGTTACAAAATTGTTATTTATCTGAAAAGCAAACTTTTTGAGCTTTTTAACTCTTCTGTCCTGTTTGGGTCAATATAATCCAATTTTTAAAAAACAAAGTTCCTGTAAAAATCAATTTTATTATATTTATTTCAACAAAAATTTTATTAATGCAAAAAAATTGAATGAAAAATTTTATTTGGTTTTTCCTCTATGAGTGAATTTATTTTTACACATATTCGTCATGCTTGGGTCAATTAGACCCAATATTATATTTCATAATTTTACAACTCAGCTTGCTTCGATTAGAATTTTTTTCAAATTTTAAATTGTAGATTTTCCATTAAAATTCATGTCATAATATTCACATTACAATTTCTTATCTGTAGAAAAATCCCATTTTGAGCGAGCGACTTTTAACTCCCTTATATCGCTTATAATTTTGATTGCTTATAAGTTTTAAACTATAAGCGGTTTTAATAAAGTTAGATTATTTTTTTGTTGTTTCCTAAAAATAAAAGATGTGTGTAAAAATTTTTGAAATTGGAAAAAAAAAATTTTTTTTGTCACTTCATAAGCGGCTAATTTTGCTAAATATTTCACATTTGTAATGACCATATTTAATATTGTGATATTCCGTGTTAGCCAAACATTGAAGTTACTTGTTCAGGGCTGACTAAAATCTTATCCAAATCGAATTAGACTTTCAAAAGTTGTTCATATATTTTTAATAAAAATCCAAACAAAATTTTGTGTCCACTTTTTCAAATCAAAAAATTGATATTTTGTTTTTTTTTTTATTTTTCTTTTTTTTATGTTTTATTTTTTATGTTACTATTTTTTACTATCACTAGGTTAGGAAGGGCACATCTCCACTCGGAGACCAATACGGTCCATTGTGAATCCCTTCAGTGAAAAACAGTAAGAAAGAATAGAAATAGACAGCAAGATAGATTGAAAGATAGATATAAAGAAAGATAGAAAGGATATATACTCCCCAGAACCAGCTCCTATCGTCCCCTTGCTAGAAGATTAGATTAGATCAGAAGGCACTATGCACCGCGACCAATGTAGGTCTTTTGTGCTGCCTAAAGTTACCTACAGATTCAAGCTTCCTATAAAGCCAATTATCCTATTACACAAAATGTTCGCGATGTCGGAAGGCGAAATGATGCGATCACCTAGAAACCTAAGTCTCCTGTCACAAAGCCTGGGACATTCGCAGAGAACATGCTCCGAGGTCTCAGACACCATCTCACAAAACCTACACATATCCGTGTCCGATTGACCTTCTTGTGCAGATGGTCCCCTTGCTAGAAACAGCCGTCCTATTTCCCTGACATATCTCAGCAAATCTACTGGATTGCATCCACACACCCAAGTTCGTCGTGAAATCTATCTCCTAGCCGGTTCTGTCTGAGACCCTGCAACCTAGGACAGTGGCACATTATATGCTCAATCACTATTATCACTTAGAAGTGTCCTAAATTTGTAATTGTCAAACATAGCAGATGAGGTATAATTTTGAACAGGACAGAAGTGTTAAATGATAAAACACAAATTCTTATATTTCGTTTCGAATGCATATCCTACCAAAGTTATAATATTGGTTGTACATATTTACACCAAATGTAGTTTGTAAATAAAGACTCCACCTACAACGTGCCCGTAATGGATTAATTGCCTACTATTGGAATAAAAATGTAAAAAAAAATGAGGCATCAAATTTAACCACAAGAAATGTAAATGTATTGATGATTTAGAAATCTACTCGAAAAACCGGTGTAAGTACTAAAGGGGCGCATGAATGTTTTGCAAAATATTCTCTTGTGTGCTGTAATGTCAGTTTTGTCGATTTTTATACTTAAAATAGAAAAACACAGACTATTTAATTTACAAAAAATTTTGAATTTTTTCATGGGATAGTTTAATTTTGTTGTTGTACCTAAAAATGTCTTGCGAATGTCTTGCAAGACATTCGCCCTTTAGTAAGGACATTAGGGGGTTTCAGAATTTGCACTTTTTTGCATTTTTGCAACCCTTGAAGAGGAATATTAATACTTATGGCCCAAAAGATTTTTGAGAATTTTTCAGATTTTGTGTAGGGTGGTACGGGGTCGCTGAAATGAACTATGTGGAAAAAAAGAGGTTATGAAAAAATTTTTTTTAGTTTTTTCTCTCTTGTGCTTCGTTTTCACAAAACCATATAAATCACTACTCAAGACTACTAAAAAAAATATTCGGAGTTCAAATTATTAGTTTGAGAGTCAATCTGATGACCTTAAATGAAATAGACGCCGTATTGGCGTAAAATAAAATTTGTTGGAAAAGTCTTTAAAATACCTTTGATACCAATTTGATTTTGTGAAATTTCCATACTTGTTGGCCAAACTATAAGAAATAAATGATTTGTTTTTGACTTTTTAATTTGTTTCCAATATTTCTCTCAGGATTGGTATCATTAATTAAAGGTGTTTCAAATACCTTTCCAACAAATTTAGTTACACTCCAATACGATGCCTAGTTCTGAAGTTATTCAAGTTTGAATTTAGAAAATTTTTAATTTTTTACATTTGAGGTTGTCAGAGTGACCCTTAAACTAATAATTTTTACCACGAATCATTTTTTTAGTTGGCTAGAATTCTTGAGTTGCGTTTTATATAGTTTTCTGAAAACAAAGCATATGAGAAAAAAATTTGTTTCATAACATATTTTTTTTTTTGCACACTCAAAAAAATCTAAAATAATTCTCAAAAATCTTTTGGGACATAAGTATTTATAATCCGCTTTAAGAGTTTCAAAAATCCAAAAAAGTGGAAATGCTGGAACGCCCTAAAGTACATGGAAGAGAACAAAGTTTTGAATTGATTTGAAAGAATTATTTAAATGGTTACTGAATAAATTTCCCTCCTTTGCTGTAGATATTGATAGCACTCTTCGTTTTTATATACTAAATCTTACCGGTTCCATATCTTGATCCATTGTTAAATCACCAAAAGCTGGCATCAAATCGTCAGGCGTATCTATATTATCTTCTGAGTCTAAGGATAAATCACTAACACCCGATTGATGACGATAATGTGAACGTTTCAATTCTAAACTATTAAATTCGTCGTATAAAGTCGGTTGGGCAATATAATGAATTCTACGACGACTTGCCTCACTAATAGGAGATTCTGAATCGTTATGAACTTCTAAATCTTCTTGAGAATTAATAGATGGTTCTTGTAGGGAATATTCGTATAAAGCTTGTGTACGTAGAGGTCTTACAGGACTACCGACAGCAAATTGTACGGCTAAGGGTTCCTTGTAAGGGATTTCACGCGAAACGTTATCCTCGGAATATTCACTAAGCTTAGCACTTTCCGCTAATGAGATATGATCGTCTGTTTGCAGAAAAGTTTTTAATTGAACTGAGTTATCAATTGGAGATGTTTGAATATTTTCCTGTTGCTGTGGCTGATGCTGCTGCTGCAGCGATAGATGTTTGTTGTCGTTGTTGGTATTGTCGTTTGATTTAGTTGGTAATTTCGCCAATGAAGCGTTATTAGTTAAAGAAGATTGTGTTACAGCTTGTGATGTTTGTGGTAAAGTTGTCGACAGACAGTCGGGCGATAATTTAATAGATTCAACTTGTTGTTGTTGTTTTTGTTGCTGCTGATGTGGATTTGATAAATTTATTGGCAGTGATGTTGCTGTCGCTGTAGCTTGAGATTCGTGTTGTATTAACGCTAATGTTGTATCTTGCGGTTCTTTAACAGTAGTTTCTGTTATAGTCGTAGGTCTTGGTAATCTATGACCTCTTTGTGGATTGATCATTAATTCGGTTTCCTTATCCTTTTTTACTACTACTACTACAGCCGATGTGGATGTATTGTTGGTGGTGGAAGAGGAACCTTTTGCGGGTTTGCTGGAAGATTTGTTTTTTGATTTAGCACCTGCTACCAATTTTATGGCCGCTCTAGTTGTTGTAGCTGTTTTGCGTACTGCACCACTGCTAGTAGACGTTTGACTAGTTGGTGTCGTTGTTAAACGCGAGGGTTTAGTGGGTGCTCTTTCTTTAGGTGGCGTATCTTTAGCACTTTGAGTGATAACAATCTTTTCTTGTTCTTCTTGCTGCTGCTGTTTACTTTTAGATTGTGCTATTGTTGTTGTAGTGGATTTCTGTGGCGTTTGAGTTAGAACTTTCGTTTTGAGTTTTTTCTTGTTATCTAAAGGTTCGTTAGCTTTCGCTGAGTTAGCGGTTTTTGGTCTGGTTTCTTCGGTGGTGGTAGTAGTAGTTGTCGTAATGGTGGTGGGTTTGGGTGGTGAAGATGACAATGATGGTGGGTTTGTTTTTAATTGTTCTTGAGAAGCCACAGTTTCAATTTTTTCGATTTTATCGTTATTTGAACTTACGTCTAGAATCTAGTGGTGTTAATCTTTCAGTTGTTACAACTACTTCATTTTCAGTATCCTGAAATAAAGGTTGTAAAAATTTTGTTGCTTCGTCGTTTTCTCTTAATTCACTTTCAATTTTATGTTCTTCTTTTGGTGCAACTTTAGATTTTTTTAAACCAAATATAGATTTGGCAGATTTTTTCTTTTTCTTTGATTTTGCCTCTAATTCTTCAGTTAATAGATTTGTTTCGGTTAAATCTTCTGTTCCACTAGATAAAATCGGTTCTGATGATTCCGTTGCTGTAGAAGATAATGATTTAAGATTTGGTTTTTCTTTTTTTCTCGTGGAACGTGAAAGTTTTCTTAGTGCTGTAGAAAAACGTGAACGTGATTTTTCTTTAGCTTGTAATTCTTCGGGATCAGAGTGTACGACTCGTGAATTGTTTGCCTTTGAACACTCGGTTAGTAATTGTTGATGTTGTTGGTACGTTGTTAAGCTTTCTAATGATGTAGGTTGTGTTAATTGCAAGTTATCAAACTTGTTTAAGGTATCGTTACTTTCGGTATTGTCAATATTTTGCATATTACAATAATTTTAAACACTTGTCAAAAAAAGGTCAAAAGGGGGTAAATTTTTGTTAAGGAAATAAAGGATAAGGGGTTTAGAACTTTATAGTTAAAAAATGTTGTCTGTAGCATAAATTATTGTAGAATATATTTTTTTTTATTCTATAACTAAAACACTTTTAAGGTTTCTTTTATATTGTATATAAATTTTTTTACAACTGTATTTCTTTAATTCTCAACATTTTTTTTTTCTTCTTAAAAAATCCACTTCCTATATTTTTAGCACTCTAACTTTTTAAGATCCTTTTCCATATCCATTATCCTTTTTTTTTTGTATATTCAGTGCCGTTATTTAAAATTAAAATTTTAAAATTATATCCGTTTTGTATTTGAAATCACCACCGTTTTCAACGCCAATTTCAACAAAACTATTCTCTTCTAAGTTTTTGTAGGCTTTTTATAAATTTTTATTTAGTATTTTTGCTGTTCATCAAAACAAAAACCGTAATATGTACAACTATCATCATCATCGTCATCTATGTAATGTACTACGTCTAGTATTTTACATTTGAGGGACAAACGAACCACGAACAAACAAAGTGTTTCACTACTTGTTACATAGTGACTACATATTTGTAATTTGTTTAAAAAAAAAGGGTTTTAGATTACATTGCGTCTCTAGTCTAGTCTAAGCTTGCATGTTAAAGGTACCAAAATGAGTACAATTTGAGGTGGAAATTTGAGTTCTACTCAAAATTGATTGCGGTCAATGTACAGTGCTCAACAACAAGTGCGGACACCTGTTTTGTTTAATTCAAATGTATTTCAATTTGTAGGTGGTGTTAAAAATTGTACTACACTGCATTGCAAAACTATAATTACATATTAATTTCACTGAATTTCGTAAGATAAATAAAAAGTAAACGAGTTTAACTGGCATAAATGTAAAACCAATGGAAAATTAATAATATTAAAAAAAAAAAAAAAAACAATTCATGTATTTTTTATTTCACTATAAAAGCAATAATAAAAACAATTAGTGTTTCAAAACTATAAATACACTTAACTTACTAAAGGGTCCGCCATCTAACGTTTTTTTTCAACTAGTGCTTATTTCGTGTCTGATTTGACAGATAATTAGTTTTATCCTTCCGCTGAACGAATATGGTTGTGTATACATTTGAACAACGCTGGGAAATATTGCGACATTACTTTGAAAATTGGGCCATTTTTCTTCGAAAATGAGCAAGGAGTGGCCGTTACAGTCAATGGCGATCGTTATCGATCCATGTTTAACAAATTTTTGTTCACAAAAACTGAAGAGGAGAATATTGGCAACATTTGGTTTCAACAGGACGGCGCTACGTGCCACACAGCCGAAGCAACACTCGATGTTTTGCGCCGTGTTTTTGAAGATCGCATTATCAGCCGCAGAGCTGATGTCGTTTGGCCACCTCGGAGCTGCGATTTGACACCGTTGGACTATTATTTGTGGAGTGCCGTCAAAGATAAGTGTTACGCCAACAAGCCAGAGACAATTGACGCTTTAAAGGACAATATTCGTGAAGCCATTGGTGAAATACAGCTGCACACAATCGATAATGTGCTTAAAAATTGGACCGATCGTGTAGGCTACTGCATGGCCAGCCGAGGCAGCCATTTGAATGAAATTATCTTCCATTATTAAATGAAATTTCAGAAAATATTCAGTAGTTTTTTTTAATAGCATTTTCAAAAAAAAAAAAGTTATTTAACGGACCCTTTATATCAAAATTTACAAAAATTTAAGAAAAATATTTTAAAGCAGCAGTTTTAATAATGCGAGAGGTCTCCTTTTTCTTTAATCAACTCGAAAGTTTGATCAGAAATACTGTCTACCAGATTTATTCGAAGTTCTTCCGTTATAGATCTTCACACATCAATAACTGCTTCTTAAAGGGTTAACTTCAAATGGCTGTTTTTTTAGTCAAAATTCTAGCAGTCTTAAATTCTAGTAGTTACTCTATAAAGATTGGGGTATTCAAAATAATCGGTTTTGTTCGAGTAAACAAGTAACTCGATTTTAAGGGTTTTAACTTAATCGATTAATTGATTATGATTTTAAAGTTACACGTGTATCTGGAATAATTTTAAAAGTTTTATTTCATTAATTTTTCCTTAAAAACTCAAAATAAATACAAAATCATGAGTTCCGAAATATATTTGATCAAAATTTAAAAAAAAGTTGGGCAATTAATTTAGAAATAAAAAAATATTCTAAAATAATATACAATTGGGAGGTTGTACATTAATTTCTTTCGTTTTTGTAAAGTTCGACTTCAGGAAGACATTGGAGATATAACTTTTAGAATTGTTTGCAAATATCAAAAATAATATGGCATAGCAGTATATGCCTCGGAAAAATATAGAGTAAAAATCATATAAATTACATAAACTTTTAATTTATTTGATAACATGAATATAGATCCGAATCACAGAACAGAATAAGACCATTCGTTTACTAATATACTAATGTTTTACTAATTAATTTTGCTAAAAAAAATGTGCTGATAAGCACATTAATAGTGTGGACGACAACCAGATTGAAGAATATACGCAGAATGAAGCAACTTAAATTTTGCGTTGTCACCAGCTTGTGAAAATAATTGTCTTTTAATTAAATAAAAGACAAAATAAAATATTTAAATTTAATATGTATTTCTAAACTAAATGTTTAGAGATTTATAATCTAGTGTGGTCAAATTGCAAACAAACAAACATATACAGACATGTAGACAGAGTAAAGCGAAAGACAAAGACACACATCTTAGTATGGTTCCTTTTTCTTATTGCAAAAAAAAGGGTTGTTTTTTTCGTTTCGTTTGTTTTTGTTTATTTTTTCGTTTCGTTTCTATAATTATCTTCGGCAGTTGCGTCCTTTAAAAGAACGCATCATTTAGACAACCATTGATGTAAGTAGTTGAAAGAAAATTTTTGTTATGTTATATATATTTATTTCTATATATTTTCAGATATTAAATTAATTCATGTCGTCAATGTGGGAAAATGAAAATTTTTATATTTCGTAATTATTGTAAATTATTTTTAAAAGAATTACAAAAATATGTTTTATGATTTTCAGCAAATATATTAACTAAATTACAATTTTTTTACAAATTTTTTGCGTTTTTTTCAGTCTACTAAAATTCAGCAAAAAATTTATTAATTTTTAGCATGGTTTTCGTTACACTCACTTTTCTAAATTCTGTCGATTGTTGCTTTATTGTAAAGTTGTGAGTTGACAACAATGTATTCATTTTTTGTGATTGCATTCAAAAGCATGAAATAAGGCACTCAAACCGTTCTCTGATCCGAATTAAAGAAAATAGTGAACGGCCCAAACTGAACTGTAGCACCAAAAATTTATGATGAGTTAAGTACAATTCGAAGCTAGCAAACAAATCTAATGGTTTCGCGATTGTTGTGATTTTTATTTTTTGTTGGATATTAAGATACTTAAAAATTTCGCTTAATTAATGGAAATCGAACCTTTTGGTCTTAATTTTTTTTATAGTTTCAACCATTTATTTGAGAATGATAATGTAATTGTTCAAGAATATTTTAAAAATATCTATAGAAATTGCTAAAAATGTGATATTTTAGGCATTGGTCTCGGTGATGAACATATTTTCTCCAAAATTACCAAAGAAAAATATTTTTTATTAGTACTGCATTGCCTATATCTTGGTGTCACGTAACAAAGTTATAGTCCTACTCAGGGACCGTAATAATTATTCCTTTTTTCATAAAAGTCAGTTATTTTTGATTTTGATTTTTTCGAGCAAAAATAAAAGTTATTTTTTGATTTTTATTTTTTCAAGCCAAAGTAAAAGTTATTTTTGATTTTTATTTTTTCGAGCAAAAATAAAAGTTATTTTTGATTTTAATTTTTTTTAGCAATAATAAAAGTTATTTTTTGAATCGCAGTTATTAGCTTTGTTATTATGATATATCAGTGATGATAGATACAGCAAATATTTTGCAATGTTATTTTTTGTGATAACTGTATTAATACATTTTTTAAGTATCTAACTACAACCCACACATCTATATTTGTACGAGCAGTGCTGCCAATTTTTGGAAACTAAAATCGTCATTTTTAAAACAAGAATTCTTCAAAAAAAATCGTCATATTAAAAATAAGTTTTGCTGTTTATAAAACTCGAAAATATTACAAAAGGCAACCATAAAATTTATATATTTCGTTCATACAAATATAACTACGTTATTTGTTATTTATTATATGGAATTTAAACTCAAGAAATTGAAATAAATATCAAAAAATAACTTTTATTTTTGCTCGAAAAAATAAAAATCAAAAAATAACTTTTATTGTTGTTCAAAAAAATAAAAATCAAAAAATAACTTTTACTTTTGCCCGAAAAAATAAAAATCAAAAAATAACTTTTATTTTTGTTGGAAAATATAAAAATCAAAAAATAATTTTATTTTTGCTCGAAAAAATAAAAATCAAAAAATAATTTTTATTTTTGCTCAAAAAAATAAAAATCAAAATTTTAAAAAAATTTTATTATAGACTAGTTCATAAGGATCAAAATGGTATACTTGAAACAGTTTTCCGAGATTTACTTCTAGTTGCTTTTTTTGTTTAAAAATTTGAAAATAACTGTTATTTTCGGTCCCTGGTCCTACTACACATTTAAAATATGTTAATTAACACGGTAACTGATACATTGCTCTATATTTTATACTACGTTCATATTGAACCCCAAAATATGTTTTTCGATTTAAAACTTGTATGGAATTTGAAAGTCGAAAACTAAAAAATACGTAAATAAGTGTATATTTTGGGGTTCAGTGTGTATGTAGATTTATATTTAAAAAAAAAAAAATATTTTTAAAAAATGCGAAGCAATTTAAGTGTTTTTTTTTTTTAATTTAAACTGAAATAGAACATATTTTGATTAACTCGATAAATCGACCTAAATTGTTCCAGTTATTCGTTATTCGAATTTTTCCATTTTAATTTGCTAGAACTGTTTGATTATAATTCTTCGATTAATCGAGTAACGGCTAACCGATACCCTAATAAATATTTAAAAAAAGGAACTATACAACATCTCATTGCACTAAAAATAAATCTCTTACAAACAATGGTCAGTTTTGTTAATAACAATTAACTTAAGTTCTAAAATAACGAGATTGAGATACGAGAGAATAACTTAATCAAAGACCCTGACATTCCATAATGTTAACATAATCGCAATCTATTTTCTATTTGCAAATTCTATACAAAACAATATATTGATTTATTTCAACAAAAAAACATCAAAAGTAGCGCAAATCAGTCTTCGATTCAATATCATATCATTACAAGCAGTATCATCATGTATTAAACTAGTCTGTAATTTAAGTTAATAATAGATGGTTAACAAGATCCGTTACCTTCTATGCTTCACTAATGTTGTATTAACTCGATACAGCAAAAAAAAGTTATTTAATCCGTATTTAACAAGTTTAACAACCTGTTTGGGTTTCGGAAGAAAACATCTGAAGCCTCTGTTAACACTAAGTTGACATTTATTTGTTAGAATTGGTCTAAACTAATATTTATATTTTCTACCGAAAAAAAATACTGGTTTTAAACTTTTCGTTTTTGAATACCAACTATTTTAATAGAAAATACATGTTTTAAAAATAACCATGGATTTACAATACCAAAGGTTTTTGCAGAAAATACCGGTTTTGTAAAAACTAGTGGATTTATAATACCACAATCTTTTACTGGTAAATAATAGTTTCGGAAATACTAGGGGACTTATAACCCCAAAGATCTTGCAGAAAAATACCGGTTTTGAAAATACTCGTGGATTTATAACCACAAAGATCTTGCAGAAAAATACCGGTTTTAAAAAACTCGTGGATTTATAATACCATAATCTTTTACTCGGAAACACTCGGGGATTTATAATACTTTACCTTTTACTCCAAAATATTAGTTTCGGAAATACTGGGGGATTTATAATAATTTTACTTTTACTCGAAAATATTAGTTTCGGAAAATTTTGGGGATCTATAATACCATAATCTTATATTCCAAAATATTAGTTTCGGAAATACTCAGGATTTATTATATCATAATCTTTTACAGGTAAATAATAGTTTCGGAAATACTCGCGGATTTATGATAACGAAGCATTTTAAAGGTTTCGGAAGTACCTTTTAATTTATATTATAAATTTATTTTATATATAATCGTGGACTTATAATAACGAAGTATTTTACAGGTTTCGCAAATACCTTTTAATTTATATTAAAAATTAATTAATTTTATATATACTCGTGGGCTTATTTATAATATCGTAGTTATTTACTGAAAAATAGTGGATTTTGAAACACACGTGGACTTACCATACCACAGTTATTTACAGAAAAACACTGGTTTTTAAAAGTACTTATGGATTTATTATACCAAAGTTATTTACAGAAAAATACTGTTTTTTTAAAGTACTTATGAATTTATAATACCAAACTTATCAAATGAAATACACTGGTTTTCCATATCTACTATATCCTAGTATTGATGATGCGAATTGTGAAATTATTGTAAATTTTCCTTGTAAAATGGCTTTTCGTATCATCAATACTGGGAAATAGTACATAGCTATGGGTGGTTAGAATGGATATCGTTAGGATGGATATCGTGTGAATCAAGCTTTATAACAAAATTTGTAATACCAAAATTATCTACTGAAAAATACTGGTTTTAAAAATACTCCTTTTATAATTTAATAAAAAAATACTGTTTTCTAAAAAAATTATGGATTATAGTACCAAAAGTATTTTCAGAAAAATATTGATTTCGAAAGTAATTTTGGATTTATTAAATTAGAATTTTGCACTGAACAATACTTGTATCGTAAATACTTGTGGAATTATAAAATTAAAATGTTTCTTTAAAATATTTTTTTTAAAAAACTCGTGGACTAATAAATCAAAATGTTACACTGTAAAATACTGGTTTTTCAAAAACTAGGGGATTTATTAAATCAAAATGTTACACTGAAAAATACAGGTTTTAAAAAAAAATTCTTGGATTTATAAAATTAAAATATTTTTTCTGAATAAGACTGGTTTTAAAATTCCCGTGGATTTAAAAAATCAAAATATGTTACTAAAAAATATTGTTTTTAAAATTCGAGTAAATAAAAATGTCCGTTGATTTTAAAAATCAAAATCTAGTACTAAAAAAATACTGGTTTTAAAATTTTAGTGGATTTAAAAGATCAAAATCTTTTACTAAAAAATACTGGTTTTCAAATTTCCATGGATTTAAAAAATTCAAAATCTTTAACTGAAAAATAGTGGATTTATAATACCAAAATCTTTCACTGAAAAATACTCTTTCTGAAAACCAAAATCTTTCACTGAAAACACTGGTTCAGAAAAAACCCTTTGCCACTTTATGTCACCTTAATTTCTAAAATTTATGAATTGCTCTATTAATTTATTAAAAATCGATGAGGTGTAAAAATATTTGTCACACGCACTTGTTGGGTTTGAATTAAATCCAAAATCTAATTTATTAATTTATTTTCTTATGGTTTTTACTTTAATTCTATGCAATACTTTATACCAAATATATTACAAAAACCGTAATATAACCCGTAACCACAAATATAAATATCAAGTTATCTTACAAATATTTCCTTATAAAGATAATGAAATGTTGAGACGTGTAACATTAATTGTTAAATTAATTCAATCAAATGCAATGTAAATTAAACTGAGCTTAACTTAAAATACTGGATGTGAATAAGATACAGCAGCTTTTTAAATGCTAACGTCAGGAAGATATGGTGTCAGGTTTAGTTAGAAAAAAAAATTAAATTAAAAAATTAATTGTTACACAGTTTTCGAGATATCTTAAAGACTGTGCCTTAAAAAATGTTTTTGTTCATATCCTGAAAATTGTCTACCTAAATTTATAAATTCTCATACTATTTAAACCTTGAATCTTCTCCAGGGCTTCAATTTCTCTAAAATTTATTATAATCTAAGGATTTATCATTTAATAAATAATATTTTTTAGGTGCGCCCCGGTAGGCTAGTTGGTAGCGTGCTGGCTTATCAGTGTGGGGGTCGTGGGTTCGATTCCCACCAGAGGCATTGGTCTGTTTTCGCTACAACGCGCCGAAGGCCATAGTAGCTAGTGCTCGGTTAGGGTAATAGGATATAATTTGTAATTATATGATTATTAATTAATAAAAATAAAAAAAAAAAAAAAATAATAATATTTTTAATTGAAACTTCTGCATATGACTTTAAATTTCTAATGAATTTGTATTTTTGTTCTTCATAAATAATAAAAATATACATTCATGTTTTACATGGTAGTATGTCAAATGTACTCAATGATACGAGCAGGCAAAATGACCCATATTTTAAGGATATAGAACTTAAAAGAATAAGGCACGTAACATTTTGTTAATAATACACTATCACGTTGTTTCTATAGAAGTAAAATGTAAATCACATGCAATACCATTGATATGTTCTACTACATCATACACTCATAATAAAATGTTTGACAATAGGAATTGTAAGAGAATCTAAAGAGATTGATTTCGATAAATGTATAACAAAACTGCTGTTTTTTGTTTTTCTAATTTCTTTTTTTGTACTACATCGAATTGTATAGTTTTGTAACATTTCAGGACTATTTGGCAACTACACTCTAAATAGTGTCGAAAAGAAAAAAATGTTTTTTTTTTTAGTTATAGATAACATTTTTTTTTAATTTAGAGAAAAAAATAACTGAGAAAAACAGTAATTTTTACCAGGCTGTGTCAAAATTTTGTTGTAAACATTTATCAGTTATTTTTACTGCATCTGTTAGTTGTTTTTCAACAGTTAAAAAAACAACGTTTTTAAATATTTAAATACACGTTTGGTTTTACACTCATCTTCAGTGGATTCCGACCGACTAACTTTTTTGAGTGCATATGGTTATTTATCAAGATCCTTGATTACTTTTTTTCAGAAACCTGCGATTTTTCGTTAAAATTCTTTGATTTTAAAAGCTTTAAAAAATGCAAATATTCGTTAATATTCTCTGGTTTTGTTATCTTTAAAAATTTACTATTGTTTTTCTATATTCTAAACTTTTTTGTATCATTAGAAAAAATTTTCTTGGACAAGTTTTTATGAAAATGTGTACTAAACTAATGAAGTTTTCTTCACAAAGTGAATGGAAAGTTTCTTAAACTTTATGAAAAAGCTTCATCACTTTAATGAAACTACTTATAATAAAACTTTTTCGGTAAATAAAACAAAAATTTTCATAAAATTTTATGAAAAACTGCGTTAATTTAATAACAAGTTTCAATGAACGAATTCCAGTGACATTTTATTAATCTAATCCAAAAATTCATTATAATCAGGCTGATAAGGAATATAAACTACAAAGAAATATTTTTTTAAACTTATTTTACCATTTATTTATTTAAAAACAACCTACATATAACTACTGTTTTTCTATACCAGTTATTATTTTCATTTAAAATTATCTTTTTACAAAAACTGCTTTATTTGAAAAACTTTTGTTGTTTTTAAGAATTTGGAAGTTCGTTTTTGATAGTTAAAATAATATAAAATAGTTTTATTTTGCGGATTTGGAAGTTCTCTAAAATTTTTTGTTTTATTTTTGATAGTAAAAATTAAAGAAAATCTTTTATTTTTACAGATTTTGTTTAACTTTTGAAAAATAATTAATACACTAAAACTCGATTAAGAAGAACTCGGTTAATACGAACTAATTTAAAAGTCCCGACGTTTTGGCAGCAATTTTCATATAAATTACATCTTTTAATACGAACTCGGTTAATACGAACCCTCGGTTATCACGAACTGTTATAAGCAGTCCCAAAAACTCGTTTTCATACAAATTAACATGCTTAGTACACTCTTTATCCGTTTAATGGGATAGACCTAATATGAATTCCATATTCGTGGATGACTTTCTAGAATCTAGATATAGATGCTAATGTTTTAAAGTCACATACTTTATCAGATGAAGAAATATTGAAAATTGTTAATCCTCCCGATGTTTAAAATTTGTCAAGTGATAAGAAGTCGAAATAGAGGAGGAAGTACCTAATATACAAACGGTACACAATAGTTTAATAAACATAAAAAAATACTTTATAGTTATTAAATGTGCCAAAGTCCCAAAACTTATTTAACAAATTGTGAAAAACAATCTGCTGTAGGCTTGTCCCTATCCGGATTTCATTCCTGCCCAAGGAAATCTTCAGGGTACTTTGTTATTAGAATTTCTAGAGATATTTGTTATGTTAAATCACAAACTCAATGAGAATTTCTTGTCCTCGTCTAGGAGCGTGATTATATATATAAAATATATTCGAACAAAATCGTGTGCCGAAGAAGCTGACAATCATATTTTGGTAATAGAAAAACTTATAACGAGTAAAATCGTTAATTCAGTCATTCAGAAAAAAATAACAGATTTTTTTTTTTTAAGAAATAAAGAATTTTAATTGAATTTTTAATTGTGACTGCATGAAATGCTAATTTTATTTTTTATTTATGTAAAAATCTGAACAATCTTGTTTTTGTTTTAATAAATACATATTTTTTATCGTTAAAAAAACCCGCTTAATACGAACCTCGCTTAAGACGAACTAATTTTTTGTTCCGTCGGAGTTCGTCTTAACCGGGTTTTACTGCATTTCTAAAATATACCGGAAAGTAGTCGCTTCACACATAAATGCTAATTATATTTTTTTTTTAATTATTTTTATATATTTTTCTTTTTATCTAATTTTATATTAAATTACAAAAGTTGCACTCGAAATCTCCAGATTAGACATTTTAAAAAATCTTTAAAATAAATTTAAAAAAAACAGTTGCATTTAAATTCTTGGATAAGACAGAATTTTATATCTAAATAATTTTGATTAATGAATGAAAATCGACAAAGCGTCGTTTTTTGCTATTTCGAATTCTTGTTTGAGTTTATTTTAAAAAGTCCACATACTTTTGTACACACAGAGAAATAAAGTGCCAGCCGAATTGCAAAGTTTATTTTCGGTGGTAACAACCAACAAATTCAACCATACCCAAATTTAATTTCTAAATATTTTGGGTGTTGCAATTAAAATTCGCTTGTATTAACCGAACTTTGCTGTGAAATCCGATATTCAGTAGTACCAACCGATTTTAGTTGTAGTAAACGTATTTAGGTAGCAGCAACTGAATTTCAGTTGGCAAGTGGCTAAATTAGTCTGTGTGTGTATAGACTCACATTTTTTTTATGAGTGTTTTTTATATATATTTTAACCCACATATACCACGATTTTATTGTTCATGAATGCATTTTACATCTTTGTGTAGTTTATAGTGCTTTATAGTTTAGATTTATGATAAATAACATAAAGTTAATGGTCTTAAACTTCCTTTGAAACGTTTTACAAACACAGAAAAAAGTAAAAGTGCATGTAAAAACGTATGTTTTAGGGTAAAAATATGCAATTAAGGATACGAATACATATTTAAAAATTTATAAAGTTTGATATTTTATACTTATTTGGAATATGCGTACGCAAGTAAAAAAGTTTTTATATAGTTATATATTACTTTGTAAAGTTATTTACAACGATATATTACAAAATATACATATATTCATATAAAATCATATACAATTATGTCTCAAATATATACGTAGTTATTATACTACACTGTATATAGTGCAATATGTAAAAATATATAATTACTTGTCCTCGGAAGTTAATGCATTTATAATCGAATTTGAAGGTGGCGCAAAAATAACCTTCCGATGTTTTTTGGCTGTAATTTAAAAAAAAAATGAAAAACTTTGATTCTTCTTGTGGATTATTTTTATTTGGTATTTTAATTTTTTTTTACATCAAGTCGAGAATATGATGTCATGTAAATGGCCGCCGCCACAGTTGATTGTCATATGAGCCCTTTTTGTGGCATTTTCCATCACATTGGCCAAAACTTCCGGCGATAGGTCCTCACATTCTTGACGGATATTGTCTTTAAGAGCTGCAAGAGTCTGAGGCTTGTTGACATAAACCCGCGACTTCAAAAAGCCCCACAAAAAGAAGTCTGGAGCGGTCAAATCAGGCGATCTTGCTGGCCAGTGCAAATCGCCAAAACGGGAGATTATGCGCCCGGGAAATGCATCCTTCAGCATATCGGTTGTGGCACGTGCAGTGTGTGCCGTTGCACCGTCCTGTTGGAACCACATGTTTTCCAATCCCAATTCATCAAGTTGCGGCAAAAAGAACTCGTTGATCATTGCTCTGTAGCGCTCACCATTCACAGTAACCGTTTGGCCCGCGACGTCTTCGAAGAAAAAAGGTCCGATGACTCCTCCAGCGAAAACAGCACACCATACAGTGACTTTGAGCGGGTGTAATGGCTCTTCGTGGGTTACACGCTGATTTTCAGTGCCCCAGAAGCGTTAATTTTGCTTATTTACGTACCCGCTAAGATGGAAATGCGCCTCATCACTCATGATTATTTTTGATGAAAAATCATCTTCCTCTTGGTGGTGATTAAGGATGGCTTGAGCGTATGTTACACGCGATTGGCGGTCAGCAGCTAACAGCTGATGCACCGTCTGGACTTTGTACGGAAACATTTTCCAATCTTGTACCAAAATTCGCTGTAAAGACCGTCGACTGATACCCATTTGCGTGGCACGTCGTCTGGTCGATGTCGACGGCGCTTCCATGACATCCTCGGCTACAGCAGCAATATTCTCTGCAGAACGGCTACTCCGGGGTCTGCCACGCCTGGCAGCATCTCGTGTTGTGCCAGTCTCTTCGAGGCGAGCGGCTAAACGTCACAGTGTTTCACCAGTAGGCGTTGGACGGCCAGGAAATCTGCGACGAAATTCACGTTGTGCCAAAGTCACCGACCGATTATTGGTCAAATAAATAGTCACCAATATTCCGCGTTCTGGAGCAGTGTAGCGTAACATTGTTTATTAACGTGTATTTCGCATGTGTTTACTACACAAATGTCAAAACAGAACTGACATTAGGGGCCAATCGCAAAATTTATAGCATTTTCTGATAGGAGGATTACTTTTGCGCCACCTTGTACATAAAATATGCGTTAAAAATTGTCAAATATGCACTTAAAACATGCATTTATTATTGATTTTCTTTAACGTTTTCTACATTTTTAACACAATTGTAGTAATTGTAGCTAATGGGAAAGAAAACTGCAGTTTAGTTGCATTACATTCGAGGCCATACGTGGTCTGATCGCTAAACGGTCATCTCTTGGTATTGTTACGTTTGTAATGTAAGAAGAGCGCAAGTATGATTCTTATAGCCGCAAATTGTTGAAAAATGTATCATATAGAGATGATCTGACAATTGTAAGACACAAATAATAATACAATTTAAATGAAAAATCACTGGTGACGCCTGTGCATTAAAAGGCAGAAACTAGTCTAGTCTGATTTAAATTAATAGTGTTTATAATTTTTTAGAGAAAAATGTCTATTCTTCTTCTTAACCTCAACTTTTTTAAATTGTATTTTTTGTATTCACTATAAAAAATATTCTTGAAAGAATATTTTTCTTAGCAAAAATGCAGTTTTTAGTAAAATATTAAAAACTGTTCTTAAACACATGCATTTTAATGTAAAATATGCATTTATAGCAAAATATGCATATATAGCAAAATATGCAACAAATAATGCCAAAATATGCATTAAAAAATGTTTACATATTATACCAAAATATGTAAACATTTGTATTTATACCAAAATATGCATTAACAAACCGATGCCATTTGTTGCAAATTTGTTGATTCGCAAAGATATTTGGTTAAACATGTTCTCAAAAATATGCGTTTATCACAAAATGTGTAATAAAATGTATTTATACTAAAATATGTAAACATTTGTATTTATACCAAAATATGCATTTACAAATCGATGCCATTTTGTTGGAAATTTGTTGATTCGCAAAGATATTTGGTTAACCATGTTCTCCAGTTTATGACAAAAAAACATGTATTTACATGAACTTCCGAGACCTAATAATTCCATGTCGGTCTATATACGATTACATATGTTACATGTAACTGTATATATTTGTATACAATTGTATCTAATTGGATGTTAATGTATAATGTTATACATTTCGCACACCCAGTTCAAAAGTGACTCAACTCAAAATTTTAATTTTTCGGTTTTATATTCTTAAACTATGCACAATATACTTGTTTATCTATAAAAAAACATCAGTGTATTTTGTTGTTGTTAACTGTTGCTAAAGAACAGTTATGTCCTTCTTTATGCTTTAGTTGGTATAGAGTTCCAAATGTTTTTTTCGATTTCTGAAAAATTAAAAAATTTGAGTTGAGTCACTTTTGTACTAGATGTGCGATTTATATATAACACAGGTCAACAGCAAAAAAGGCTTGACTAACCACTATATAGATTTGATGCATCATGGCTGCCTAAGTACAAAAATGGTAAAATTTTTCAATTCTATGGATAATTTTTTTTTTAAAAATTTTTTAAGTAAAATTGACAATATTTTTAGACAAAATATCCTTGTTTTATATGTTTATGGGACAGCAGAGCTAAAACAGAACATTGGAAGAGAAAACAATGGCCTTCTAGGGAAACACTAGTTCCAGGTACGCCAAATGTTATAAATGTGGCTCTAGTGCCCCGAGGTCGCATCATATTACCCCCTCTTCACATTAAACTTGGTCTGATGAAACAATATGTTAAAGCACTTAACAAAGATAGTGAATGTTTCCAGTATATTTCAAGGAAGTTTCCCAATCTAAGTATGGAAAAGCTGAAAGCAGGCATATTTGATGGCCCACAAATTCGCAAATTGGTGAACGATACTGAATTTGGCAGTTCAATGTCAGAAATTGAGAAGAATGCATGGGATTCGTTTGTATGGGTTATTCAAAATTTCTTAGGAAATAACAAGGGTGATGATTACGTTGCGCACGTTGAAGAGATGTTAACTCACTTCCAGAATCTTGGATGCAACATGAGCATCAAAGTACACTACCTGCACAGTCACTTAGATCGTTTTCCTGAAAATCTAGGAGACTTGAGTGAAGAACAGGGCGAACGATTCCACCAAGATATCCGGACAATGGAGGAACGATACCAGGGTCGCTGGGATGCACACATGATGGCTGATTTTTGCTGGAGTATTCAGAGTAACACTTCGTTATTCAACAATAGTAGAAAATCGACTAAAAGAAAATTTCAGAGTTTGTAGTTTATAATACATATTTATTTATTTATTTTCTTGTTTTATTTATTATAATAATGTGAATAATAAAATATAAATTTTCTACTATTTAATTTATTTATTTATTTACATTTAAGCTCATCCAACACAAATGTCTTTCCGAAGAATAGAATCAGTATATTCTAGGTAGGGTTTTGCCAAAAAATACACGAATGTTACTATGTAATGCATTTTTGATGTGAAAATTTGTACATAGCATGGGGAAAATGTTTTCAAAATTCAATCAATCGAAAGAAGAACATTAACTACTCAATTTTATGTATATCAGACAAAAAACTAAAATTTGGTGAAAATGAGCGAATTCGATTTTTATGATCGATATCTCATTTTGTTCCTATTACATGTGGCTTTGCGATAAAGCAATAAATCTGAACGATTTTTGCCGTTTTCGATTTTTTATGATTTTTTTTAAAACAAAAAAATTTGCTATTTTCACGTAAAAAAAATATTTTTTCCCTCAATTTTTTATTATAACTCCGAAACTACTTAGCCGATTGAAACGCAATATATTAACGGATTAAAGGCTATGTAAATTTCAGTTTTTCTAAATTTATTTGAATAATATCGGACTAATTTTTTTTTAGTTATCATTAATTATGTGGAGAAACGTCTAAAAAAATTTATAATTTTACTTAAAATTTTTTTAAAAAAAAACCTCTCCATAGAATTTCAAAATTGAACCATATTTGTACTACTGGGACCACAATACATCAAAATTGTATAGTGGTTTTCAAAGCCTCTAAAATTTTTTCAAAATTGTTGGCTTGTGTAATTTGATACATTTGGATGAGCACAACATTCGGATAAAATTGTATAATCCTATATCTAATTTCATCAAATTAGATCTAATTGTTTCAAATAATGTCTAAGTTTATCAGATTTAACCTTATTATTTCATTAATTTAAACGTGTGAAAAATAAACAATTTATTTTGTTTATGTTAAATATTTATTATAAATTCCTTGATTTCTTTATAAACAATCTTGTTACCTTATCTTTCAAGTTACATTTATGAGATTTGAGTTTGTTTTAAAATGTAGCAGATTTTAATATTTTATTTACATACGTTGTTGTAAAATGTATACTAATATAATATACAAGTGAGTATATGATTCTAACACTGTGCAACAAGAAATTACATTCTACATTGATTCTAACACTGTGCAACAAGAAATTACATTCCAATTTAGAGCCGACTCTTAGTAGACTAAGGGCCATTATTACAACTTGCCAATAGCTAAAGTTCGGATGTTATCTGACAGATTATTAGTTTTTCGTTATTATAAGTATACTTTAAGCTAAAAGTGACCCATAAGCTAAAGGGAAGACATTGTTGCCTTTAACTTTAAACTTAAGGTTTATGTGTTTAAAGTTACCACATTTTCTGCTCTATAAAGAAAAAGAAGAAAATACCGAATTTCACAACCGAATTTCATAAATTATTGTTTGTTTGTAAACAAATAAATAAAAGTACGTTGCGTTTTATAAACCAATTCATAAACCAATAATCGGTTTTCAGTTTGGTGCTGCCACATTATCAAAAATATTAATTTTATTTTATTGGGAAGTTGTAATAACGAAAAACATTATAGCTCACTTTATCACTCACTTTAGCTAAAGTTACCTTCTACTAACATTTACTTTAAAGGCAAGTTGTAATAATGGCCCTAAAATCCCTAAATGTGTTTGCTAACTAAAATCTTATTTATTTGTATGACCTTGAAGTTACCATATATTTTGCCAAAATTTTCAATATACACTGAGAGAATTATCTTCACTTCAGTAATGAATTTCTTCATAGTTATAATGAAAATTGTCACTGGAACTCATCCACTGAAACTTTTCAGGTTTCATTAAAGCCCATGTTTATTAATTTCATTCCGAAAATCAAGCGTTTATAGAATTTATGAAACAGTTTCATAAAATTTTTCAAAGTTAAGAAATTTCCTTGAATTAATAAAACACTTCATTAATGTCTTGAAAAATGCAGTGGAACTTAGCCAATGAACCGATTCATATGATTTTTTAAACAATTTCATTTGAGTCAAAAATTAATAAAAGGCTACATTGAAATAATTTTTAAAATATGTTGAACATTTGCGAATTCAGTTTTTAATTCATAACGAGCTTTCAACCTCCGTATATTTACAAAAATGAAGCAAATCAAATATATTAGCTAGGTTGATACTAGTATTTCGATCTGGCTAAAGATCTCATCAGATCCCGAAGTTTTATAAAAGCTACAGCCTCAAGAATAGGCAGAGCTTTAACAAAAAACCTATTACTCAACAATTTGGCTCCATTCTCGTCTTCTTACAGCCATACCTAAACAAGAGCGGCAAGCGGAACGTTTTTTACCGCCTAGCGTTAACGCTGAAATGTCATACCTAAACAAGAGCGGCAACGCTACGTCAAATCGATAAAAACAGGGTTATCAAAATAAAAAATAAAACAACCCTAATTATTTTGACAATAAAGTACATTACAATATTGGTGATTCTGATTTATGTTTTGTGTTTTGTATAATAACAAATATATATAAATAATAATATAAATAATAATATAATATATATACATAAATAACAAATATATTTTTTTCTGTCTTATTTTTTTTGTTTATATCAGGGATGAGAAATGAGAATTTCGTTTCGGTACCAATAAAGTTTTCAAATAGTACTTTTTCGACTCTCAGAGTACTAAAATTATTTTTTATTTTATTTTTCTTAAAATTCATACAAAATGCATTAAAATAACATTAAATGTTATTGAACATAAATTTATGTTTATATGAATTTATAAAAAAATAAAGTTTTACTTTAAAAAAAGTATATTTTTTAAATTAATGTACAGGAACAAAGAACTCCAAATGAGATCCAAATTAAATTAATCAATACAGCTAAAAAAGAATTTTATAAATTGGTTGATAATAACTTGTTGCATTTAATAAATCTTTTGTTTGTATTAGATTTGATACTGTTGGAACATGAAGTCTGTTTCTGCCTTTGGTTTTAATCAGATTTTGGTATGGAAAAATTCTCTCAACGTTTGCAGAAGAATGTGGTATGGATAAAATACCTGCAGCAATTCTTAAAATATCGGGAAACAAATATTTGTTTAACTCATTTTTAATTTTAGATACTTTCGACCAGAAACTACATATATTTTCCTTTCTAGAAAGTTTTAGTTCTTGCCAATCTGCCAACGCTCTGTATTGGATATTAATGGCGTCAGAATTATTTTCTTCGTTTGGAAAATTTGTTATCCAAAATTTCACGATACTATTGGTTCTTCCGCAAACAACGTTTTCAGGTGAAAGCTTACTGAACCAAAATTTCATTATCAAAATTTACTCTGGTCTTCAAATCCTCAAAAAATTTAATATAACATTTTTTGGAATTTTCTTTTATATGGTTTACAGTGCCGGATTCAATCTGATTTGTATTTATATACAAATCCACTTCCGTACCACAAAAAACGTCGTTTAGCGGAATATGGTTATCGTGGATATTTAATTGTAACGGTGTGCAATTATCTAACACATCTTTATTTATGAAGTTGCGAGCAATATATTAATAAAAATTAAAAAAATAAAATGAATTAAAAACTTTAAATCGTCCAATAGTATCAAATGAGTCGCGGGAGTACTTTGGAACATCGAATAGTATCAAAAAAAGTACTATAGTATCAACTTTGCCATCCCTGGTTTACATTTGTTGTCTTTTGCAACTAACTTCACTATGAAACGCTCTGTCAAAATCGGATTTTCCAATTGCAAAGAGTTGCCGCCGCGTTATTTTGGGATGCTACATACAAATTGTATGGGCATGAGAATTTTTGACAGCTAGAAAACGCTTGCCGCTCTTGTTTAGGTATGGCTGTTAGTAATCGAACACGTGGCTAGTGTCTTTTTCGAACAAGCATGATGACGTTACTACACTTTGAAGACCAAACATGCTCTATTGATATAAACAATATTTACAATATTCAAGTAATATTTTTAAATCTTAAAACTATATTTTGAAATGTATGAAAATTAATGAAATAATGAAATTTAATAAAAAAAACATAAAAAAGTTAAGTCTTTGAAATAATTTCATAGCTCTAAGGAAAATTTAATTAAATTTATAAAGAGATAATTTATGAAATCGAATGAATTTTTTTTACAAAACAATGAAATTTTTTTATGAAACATTTCTTAATATTAATAAAATTTCTTGGTGGTAAACAAAAAACAAAACAAATGTATGGGAATTCGTGTTTCGGTTTGCGTCGTTTCGGTTTGCGTCGCATTTCTCCGGTCCCCATTACCGACTCAAACAGGGGTATTAGTCTATATCGTTACGTATGGCCACCTATGTTATTATATATAATGATATCAAGACATATATAACAACTTGATTAAATCTAATAGTATAAATTGATTGCACACAGAAAAAAGAGCATCATGTTATGATTGAAACACGTAACAATCATAATATGATTAAAATAATCATATTATGATTTTAGGTTATAATAAAATCATTCCCAGTGATCATAACATGATCAGCCTGAATCATGTTTATGATTGTTAGGATCATACTATGATAATTTTTTGTCGGCAATCATGTTCAATCATATTTTTTCTCTGCGTGTGAATACTCCATTACTGAATTCCCTTTATCGGCATTCATTACAAATAATGAATTCTCTGATTACGGCCGAATATTACAATAATCTTGTAAAATTTTATTAACTACCCATACAAAATCATATTTAATAATCTGACAGATTATCGGATAATCTTTGTGTATTACTACTACTGAAATGCAACACTGCAGTTATCGGTTTTTTTTGGTATTTTCATTGTTGCCAACTATAAAAAAATTTAAAAAAAAGTTAAATCCGCTAACCCGTTTAACATTCTTAAGTATACCTCTAATTGTGACAGCTTTTCTTTGGACTGACAAGATTAACGATGCTTTTATAAAAACAAATACTGTTTTTTTTTTTTTAATTTAGTTCTAAACCCATAGAAAAAAGTGTAGTTAAATACAGATGTAATTTTTTATATTTAAAATAATTTGAGATAAATTGTACTACTCTTATGTTAAAATTTGGAAAGTACATTTTATGAATTTAGCAGTTTGTTGTTTTGTAAGAAACAACTACATAAAATTTAGAAATTCTATAACATTTTTTGTTGTTGTTATTTAAACAATAAATTAAGTTACTACTTGGAAATGTGAGTACAAATATGTATATCGGTTTGTAATGCACGATTTATAAAAGTATCACTATACTCGTAACACTATTTGTTTATTCAAAACATGTCTGTGGTAGGTTTAATATTTACGTTTGAACCAAGGTTGACAACTGAAACGAATAAATTGATTGGTATCGGTATTGATTTTTGGTTGTTCCGGTACTGTTATCGGTATCGACGTTAAATTTGTTTCGGTATCGATATAACCGGAACGTAAACATTAATACCTGTACATCAGTGATGCATTTTGAGTTTTTTTGTTTTGGGCCACATTGGCAATTTAAAAGGGCCAAAATATCATTGATAGGGCCACAGGAATGATAAAGTTAGTACTATAGTACTTTTTTTGGTACTACTTGATCCGGAAAAGTACCATGGTACTCCTTTGACTCTTTTAGTACTATTTACATATAAATAAAAATTAAAGATGGAGTTTGAATTTTAACGTCTTTTTCACACAATTGCAATTAATACTATAATTAATATGCAATTTTATTTAATTTTAATTGTGAAAGACGTGGTAGAGAAGAATGGGTGTATTTTCTAAAAATCATAACTACATTGTAAATTTTTCAATTTTCCTGAATCAGACTGCGCAGTTTCTGGTATTGAACCTTCGTCAGTGACCCTGTTTTTTGAATAATGTAATATTTGTTATGTTTTTATTTGTTCGATTGCGTCTATATGAAATTTTCTGTGCAATCACTGACCGTGGTATAGATAAACTGATTTCTAATGCCACATGCACTTGCACCACACGTTAGACAGAGCGCTTTAGTGCACTGATCTATCGTCAGGTCGAGTTTTGTTGTGACTAAAACTAGTTTTATTCAATACACGGTGTAAATGGAATTGATTAAAGGTGATTTTATTTGAGTTCGAGTAAAAAAAAAGTGTTCGAAAAGTGAAAAATAAATATCTTAAAAAAGTACAATTGAAAAAAGGCCATTACCAACATCTTCAAATTTTGCATTGTGATTTGTGTGTAAATTCTGTAACTAAAATCAACTAAATTTTGTTTTTATATACAAATAAATTTTAAAAACGGTAATTTATAATAAAAACTTGTATGTAGTACTATGAAAAAGTACGAAAAAGTACTATTTTTTATGCTGATTGATACTATTTGAAAATCACATTTATCATCCCTGTAGGGCCATATTTTTTAAAAAATTCGATTATTAGATTTTTACTAAAATAAAAATAATATTAATTTGTTAATTAGAGTTCGTCATTTTAATGCTTTTTTAAATATGCAAGACAAATCCCTCTGACAATAAAGTTTAACATATTTTATGAACTCTCATAAATTATTTTCGCTCTTGCGATAACATAACATTTTTAAAAAGGGTACAAAAACACATTTTTTTAATAAAAAAATGAATTGCGGCACTTCTTTTAAAAATTTGGACAAATATAAAAAGAATTAAAAATGTTATCGTCCTGCATTCAAAAATTTTAAAACCTCACCTCCTGGTACGAAAATATATGATTTTGAATGCGATTTTTATAAAAAATTAAA
Organism: Delia radicum; assembly: GCA_021234595.1. Taxonomy (NCBI): domain Eukaryota; kingdom Metazoa; phylum Arthropoda; class Insecta; order Diptera; family Anthomyiidae; genus Delia; species Delia radicum. Next base: position 169,908,027 of record CM037855.1, on the reverse strand, counting down.
CAACTCCCCGTTTTTCATTCTCTAAGGAACTAGCATATGCTCTCATCGAATATAAAAAAATCAGGCAAATTTCATAAAAGTCTGAACTAAACGGTTTAAAGTAGTTAGTTCAATTTTGAGCTGAAAGAGCCAAAATAGATAAGAAAGTACTACAGCAGTCAGAAGTGCACCAAATGGTCCTATTGTGCCACGTTTTGCATCACTGCTGTACATACACACAGAAAAAAAATTAACTATTTGCCAACTGAAACTCTGTTACTACGACTCATATTCGTTGGTACAACTAAACATTAGTTTTCACAACAAAGTTCGGCTAATTCAACTGCATTTTAAATGCTACTCCCAAAGTTTTCAGAAATCGAATGTTAATATCATTGTACTAACTGAATTTATAAGTTGTTACATTTAAAATGCACTTTTCAATTCGGTTGGCACTTTATTTCCCTGTAGCGGTATTATTGAAAAACTGCTTTTCGCAATAATGTATGTGTACTAAGGAAATTAAGAAGGTAGAAATAACTAAAAATTACAGTTAAAATAACTAAATATGTAGTCCAAAATTATATACCTGTATTTGTCATAAAAATAACTAACCATGTAGTAATTTTCAACTATTGATAAAACTACTACAATGATAGTAAAAACGATGTTGTAAAAACTACTGTTTTTAACAGTTATTTTTTCGGTATTTTAAAAATATTTTTTCTTATAATTACAATAAAATTTTGTATTTCTTACATCTTATGTAAAATGCAAAGTCAAAATTCCAAACGGTATTCCAGGTATGAAGTTTTTATGCCTTGGAGATACAATGAAATTTTCCAATTATTTTTTGCAAACTATGAACATATCAATAATAACAAACATAAACTAAACTATCATTTTTAAAAACTCAACATAATCATAACTAACAAAAATTAACTGCTTACTGCAAAATTACAGTTTTGGTAGTTGTTTATTAAAATACGAAAATGACTACTTAAAACAACTGTTACTGAATTACAGTATTTTTGGTTCGGTTTGTTTTTTTTTTTAAATGACTGTCTAAATTAGTCATTTTCATTTTCTCATACACACAGAGAAAAGTTTAGCTATTTGCTGCCAACTGAAGTACGGGTACTACGACTCAAATTCGGTTATTATGAATTTCAGTCGGTTGGCACAACTTAACATTATTTTTCACAAGAAAGTGCGTTTAATTCATTTGAATTTTAGTAGTAGCACCCAAAATATTCAAAAATCTAATGTAAATATCGTTGTACTAACTGAATTTATAAGTTGTTACCATTAGAATGCACTTTTCAATTCGGTTGTCACTTTATTTCTCTGTGTGTAGAAAAATTACTACAATAGCAGTTGAAACAACTACTACTGGTTACTACCCGAATGACCTACATGCAGTTACTGTAGGAATATTCTGAGTGTACAGAAAGAATTTTAGTGGACGAAAAATAATGAAAATTTTCATTAAATTAATGAAACTTTTTTTTCACAAATAAAACAAAAAAGCTTCACACATATTATGAAACTATTGTTTTTAATGAAACTTTTTCATTAAGTAAATGAAACTTTTAATAAATAAAATGATATTTTTCAAAAAATTTTATTAAAACTTGCATTTATTTAATAAAAAGTTTCAATAGACGAGTTCCAGTGCAAATTCATTGATTCTGTGAAAAATTCAATAATACCACGATGGTAATTCTCTCAGTGTGTGTTGTTATTAAAAAACACAATGTTGCAAATGTCGTACGTTAAGTTAGCAATACGGTTTTTGTATTAAAATAAAATCTATTGTTAGCTGAAAATTTAGAAAAAGAATTTTTAATGTGATTTAATACCGGCACTAAACCAGCATTAAGCGAAACGATTATGTTATACCAGTATTTTTGAAATAATGGGACATGGTATTGGTATCGGTTTTTAATTTAAAAGGAGTTCGAATTGGACAACAGTTTTAAAAAGGTATCGGCTGCCAACCTTGGTTTTAACAAATATGTTTGCCTATTTATTTTAGTGCAATCCACTATTTATTAAGTAAGGTACACACAAAAAAGAGAGCAAAACTGATTGTATGGAATATTTTTTCAACACAATAAATTATTTAGTCAAATTGCTTATGTGCAAAGTTTCTTATTTCAAAAAATGGTTTCAACGCGAAGTTGGACGTTGGACAAAACCCCCAAAAAGGTTTCGCAAAACTAACTCGGATTTACATTGTATAGCTTCTTAAAAAGTCTTTCATTTGGAATTAAAGAATTTTAATCCTTCTTAACAATTCAGCAATAATCAGATTTTTTCAAGCGGTTTAAAAGTTATGAGTAAAATATGCAAACACCTCTAAATACTCAATTCAGAATAGTACATTTGAGCAAAGCATATAATTTTGTATGGTAAATACTAGGGTATTCAATTTACTCGGGTTTGCTTTTGTTCGAGTAATCGAGTAACTCCATTTTGAGGTTTTTAATTTACTCGATTTAATTAAAAATTTTAGTAAAAAGTATATCTAAAAGAGAAAAACATTTGCTAAGATCATTTATTATTGCTACAGTTTTGTCTCAGTACACTCAAAGCAAAAGCGTTATTATATCAATGAAATTATTTATAAATATGTTGAAATCTTCATTGATTTTCTTTCAATATAACTGGTTCATAAATATGTATTAAACTGTTTTATAAAAATATTTGTAAGGTGATCCGTTTTGTAATTTCACTCAGACTTGACACAGTTTTGTTATATTAGTGTGTTAGAACTAAACGAAAAAATAATCCATTTTGTCCTAGTTATCATTTGAGATATGTAATTTTTCTAAAAAAATTATAAAGAAGTTTTAAAACAACTTTCATGAATATTTAAGAAGATTTTCATCATATTATTGAAAACTTCATTACTTCTATATGTAAATTTTAATATGTGGAAATTTTGCGTAGGACCGCTATGCATTTCCATATAGGGCTTCTAAAATTGGCTTGTTACAACGACATAAAAGGGACCAACAAAAAGTTTTTAGTAAATGACATTTAAAAATTCCTTTTTGAAAATATAGTATTTATATGTAGTTTCTTTAGATCAAATGGCAACTAAATTAAAAAAAAAAATAATGTTTGATCCCACTTTTAACCCTCAAATCCGCACCAATAATCTTAAACACCCCAGTCTTAGAACTTGTTTCTTTAAAAAATATACAAGTTTCTTCGATATCGGAATTTTTCGGATTAAGTTCTTCGTTTTTCGTAATATAATTTCTTTAACAGTGCTCACTTAATATAAAAATACACTTAACATTTAAATATTCACTATAACAGTCACATTAATTTATACAAAATATTAAAAAAATATAAAATAGTTCATATTTTTAAATTACTCGAGTTACTCGATTAATCGACCAAAATTGTTCGAGTTATTCTTTACTCGAAATTGGCCACTTCGAATTACTCGAACAATTGTTCGACATCATTTCATCGATTAATCGAGTAACGGTTAACCGATTGAATACCCTAGTAAATACACATAAACTAATGAAACTTTTCTTCACAAGGTGAACGAAACATTTTTTAAATTTAATGAAAAGCTTCGTACTAGTTTTTTAACTAAACTTATTCATTGAGCGAATGAAACTTTTAATAAATAAAATGACATTTTTCCTAAAATTTTATGAAAACTTGAATTAAATTAAAGAAAAATTACATTTAGTTTTTTAATTTATTTTTTGTTATACGAATAAAAATCGACCCTTCTGAAATCAAAAGTATACAACTTTTTAGCAAATTAATTTTGGTTGGATGTATATTCAACTAAATTTTTCGCTAATATCACAAAAACGTTGTAGATATATTATTGTGTTTGCTGTTTTTGTCTACAAATATTCAGCAAAAGTTTTGCTGATTTTAGCAGAGTAAATTGCTATGTTGAGTTAACTAAACTCAAATATAACTAACTTTGGAAAACCTAACAGTTTTATTTTATTTAAATTGCAAAAATCTGCTAATTTCAGCAGTTTTTCCTGCAACGTAATTTTTAACTAATGCTTAGTTGCTTTTTCTATTTTTTCAGATTTATTTTTGTGAGTGTAATCTGTATTGCTGCTACCGATAATTTGACTGCTATAAACAAAATTGCTGCTTTTCTAATCGAATTTACGAATACATTTAGGAACAAAAACCGAACAATTCAATTAAAATAACACATTTTTTGGTAAGTTTAAAATAGGGTGTCCCGAATAGGGCACTTTTTCGAATTAGTTAAAGGAATACCACTCAATCGATGCTCGATGATATGAGAAAAACAAGTTAACAATTTTGTAGGTAGATTTTCAGTTCCCTATCAGCGCACAGTGGGGTATAACACAAAATTTTTTGAAATAATTCGCCCATTCTTTACTTAGGTATAAGTGACTTAATATCGAGTTTAAGTTTTTATATTAAACCTCCCAGACTCCCTGGGGGCGGCAATACCCTAAAATAGGATACTTTTGGCATACAAAATTTTAAGTGCTCACAATTTTTTTTGTTTCTTGTCCGATTTTCAAAAAATTAACAGATCTGTAATCTGCCAATAGAAACTAACAATAATCATGCTTGTATGACCCACAATGATTTGTTTGACCCATTATGACTCCTTTAGTTTCCGAGATATTCCAATTTGAAAGTGTGACGAAATCGGGACCAATTTCTTTTTTAAAATATTAGTTATTTAACTAAATAAATTCTTGATTAAATAAAAAAAAAATAATGCAATATCTTGTTCCACTCAAAAAATGCATTCGTTTAAAGTAGAAATTAAAATAAATAGTTTTTGCGATATTTTCCCCCAGATAAATATTTTCTAAACATATAAAGTGTGTATACTTTTCTGAAAGGTCTTTTTATATAAAAGCAAGTTGTGTAAAAAAAATCCTGATTTGTATATATTTTCCCCCAGCCGCTTCTAAAGTTGCCACATTTTTAAGACAAATATCAATTTTAACCCACTATGATATATATAAATATGTTTTCAAAAATAAATTAAAAAAAAAAAAATAATGTATAATTGGCCGCCAGATTGGCAGCCGACATATCTACCCATTGAGCTAACAATACATATAATAATTGATAGATAAAAACGTAAGTAAATCCTTCCGACTACAAATTTTTTTAAACAAAGCATCATCGTTTTTATAAAATGAATGCTTTACCAGTTGTTGGGAAACCACTTTTTACCAATCATTGCCCAGTGGTCTCAGGTTTCAGCTACCATATCGGTAAAAAAATACTGGCAAAAGCGTCTTAAACAAGAGTTCTGCTAGTAATATATTTACAATTCCTCGGTTGGCCACCGGTATGCCAGTGCTTAAATTGTTGTGCCACTGGCACTTTCTGACTGGGAATGCATGAATGTTAATTTAAATTTCAAATTGTATCGAATTAATGGGGTTTCATTAAAAATTCATCAGACACTCACAAACTCCAAGGTATCAGAAATTTTTTTCGTTATAATTGTTGTTCGTATCAACTGGATAAAATTTTGGTTTTCCAAAAACTCTTTTTAAATTTAAAACTATTTTAAAAATCGTAAAATTATTTTATTTGATTTCTTCAAAAAAAAAAATTTACATATATTTATTAAAAAGTGTATGTGTGTTCGGTTTAAAATTCTTCAAAATTCAAAAAAATTATTGAAAAAATTGAGAATTTTGGAGTTTAACTTAAAAAATTTTAACACTCAAAAAAGTTTTACAGTACTGAAAATGACAGTTAAAACAACTGTAAAAAACGAAAAAGGCAATAACCGTTAAAACAACTGAAAATGTAGATATTTTTGACTGTTTAAAAACAAGTAACAAATGCAGTGAAAATAACTAACAATGCTGTAAAAATAATTGATATTTTTTTACTACAACATTTTTAAACAACTGTAAAAATAGGTAAAACTGTAAAAATTGCTAACAATTATTTTTCAGCATTTAAAAAATATTTTATAATATTAAAAAAATATTTTTTTTTCTTTCACTTAAAGTGTACAGTCAAATTCCAAACGATACTCCAGAATAAAATAGAATGAAGTTTTGTAATTAATTTTTGCAAACTATGAACATATCAATAATAACAAATATAAACTAAACGAGAATTTTTAGAAACTTGATATAATCGTCTTGTTTTTAAATATCTAACAAAAATTAACTGATTAATGCAAAATTGCTGCTTTGGCAGTTGTTTATTAAAATACTACTTTGCAGTTCATAGTCGATGGTTCGTATTAATAGATGTTTTTTATATTGGAACTGTTGATAAAACGTCGGGACTTTTAATTATTTTAAATGAAACATGAATTTCTTGTTTGAATTCATTAAGATATTATAAAATGTTTATTTGAAGTAAGAATATATGACAGATATTAGGACATTGTTTAGTACCACTTGCTTTAAATAAATTAAAGTGAACGTTATATGAAATTAGTTTTTGTTACAAAAACCAAAGAAATAACGCAACACTCCACTCCATCTTTGACGACATATATATGTCCCATATTGTATCAGTGTCCTGCAGAAAATGGAATGAATCAATTATAAATATCTCAGTGTTTCTTGAAACTTGAGAGATTGCACCATGGCCAACCGAAGCTTTGGTCCCCTATGTACAATGGCGTTCAAAAAAAAAAAATATGTACCAAAAATTATGAAAAAATATATTAACTTTTTGTAACTTTGGGGTCACCCTATTCGGGTCTGACCATATATGATCTGAAGGCTACATCTATTCTTTGTCGATACACATCACAATCGGAAAAATCATTTGGAAAGTGTAGCTAGTAAGACAAAAACGGGACATATATCAACCATTCGTCGTCAAAGGGTTAAGAGCCAAATTTAAATTCAGCATAAAGTTAAATTATAGTTTTATATGCTTAAAATCAAAATTTTTATTACAAACTAAAATTTTTGGATTTTGATATTTTAAATTCTTATGTCCATTAAAGACAATATAGACGAAAATTTTCGAGTTGATATTTCAATTTTGAGAATGATGTTATGAATTTCAAAACAAAAACCTCACTTTTTCGCAACTTAAAATGAATTAATATATTTTTACATTGTTTTCTTTAATCTCATTTTTTAATTTAAATCTGCTAATCAATGCAATTATATATTGCCCGTCTAATAACTTATGGTATAATATATTGTAAGATACAATAAAATATACCGCTTTACGAAAAATTACAGTTGTAAGCAAAATTGTATCTTACTATACGTGAAGTCATAGTTAAATATATTAAATTGCATATATTACACAACTGGATCACATTGTATTAGATAATATATTATTATTTTTACTCGGGAACTTAGTATCTGCTTTTTAAAAATAACAGAAAATTAACTCATCTTTAATTATTTTAAATGCTTTTTTTACAAACCAAAAAGTCAGTACCTTGGAGTTAATTTTTTTAAAATGAGCTAAAATATAAGGCAACAAATAGTGTTTTCATTAATATGTTGAAGATAAAATCGATAAAATATTAAAATAGACCCTTCAAATTATTGTCCAAAGGACCAAGAAATAAAATTTTGTCTTACACACCTCATGGCACACACCTCAATTTTGTGTTAGTTTTCTCATATAGTTTTTTTTTTCTTTAAACATAAAAACACTAAAAAATACCAAATTATGTTTGCTAAAAAAAGTTACACAAAAACTTATCTAGGTCTTTTCGTTAAAAAAAATAAATTTTCAATATTTTTTCGACTAAAATTCTCTGTGTAGTAACTTACACACTTTTTTGAGTGTATTCAATGCCTCATGGATCCCAGTACACAATGACATTTAATTTGTATAAGAGTTTGATATGTACATCAGTATAAAAGTGTATTATTTTTATAAAATTTTGAAAAACTTACCCAATTTCTTGGTACACCATTATTTCGATTTATATCAGTTGCAGTATTTCCAGCTCCATATGTTGAACCGCTCTTTATTGATGTTCCTACAATTGGTCCATTGCTTAAATGTTTTCCACCATTCATACTTATTGCTTCAGTAGCAGTATAATCAATATTTTCTATTTGAGTTTTAGGAGAATTTTCAGATGATAAAAATTCGTCCGTTAGTAAAAGCTGCAGTGAATAGAATGGCTTCTGACTGCGTAAGGATAAACCTTTGGATGGTGTATTATAGGGAGGGCCAAATAGAGGAGAACGTTTCTCTAGTAGTATGCCCAGGCCGCGACAATTATTGCCGCTATATTCTTTGGGTGGTGTCTTAAAGTCCTCCGTCGTGATAACGTTGATAGTATTATATACTAGAGAAGTATTTTCAAATGCTGTAGACGGCGAAATGTTTAGATTTGAAAATGATATTAAAATTTATAATATTCTCTGGGGTACTGTGAACATAAACTCTCGAAACTTGTATACGAATAACTAAAGTCTAAAGTTTCATTATCTAATGTAGTCGCCGGTAGCGGTAGAAATTTACGTTTTATTGACTGATGTGAGGGTGAATCAGAGGGCGTAATATGACAGACGCATGAGCATATAAATTTCACTAAACGGTGGGCTGTTATTGTTGGCGTTTAACACTCAGTATCGGCGTTTTTATTATCAATTTTATTTTGTTTTAATGTTTCTTTTGTTGAAGATGCGTTTATAACAGTAACGTCATGTATAATTGCGTTTGTTGCCGTATACTATAGCAAAAACATTTTAATTTTTGCTAAATTGTTATCGCTGTGTTTTTGTTAAATAACACGGTGCTACAAAAAAACAAAAAAATGCAATCACTTTTCAAGTGTAAGTGTAGACTTACAACATAACAAATGTAATTTCAAAATTGTATTTGATTTTCAAAAAATTATAAATGTAATTTCAAATTTGCAAATCAAATTCACGGTGCTACAAAAAAAAAACAAAAAATTGCAATCACTTTTCAAGTGACCTAGTGTAGTTTGTAAGTGTAGACTTACAACATAACAAATGTAATTTCAAAATTGTATTTGATATCAAATTTGCAAATCAAATTCAAAAGATTCTATTTGCAATTCAAAAAATAGCAATTGAAATTTAAAAAGTTCATTTGTTATTCAAAAAATTGCACTTGTTTTTCCCAAAATCGCATTTGTTTTTCAAAAAATAGCAAATTTAATTCAAAAAACCCCATTTGAAATTCAAAAAATACCATTTGTAATTCAAAAAAAATCCAAATGTAATTCAAAAAATACCAAATTCACAAAATTCCAAAATTCCATGAATTAAAAAATACCAAATATAATTCAAAAAATATCAAATGTAATTCAAAAAATATCAGTTGAAATGCTATAGATATTTTTTTAATTTTAACTTTAAGAATATAGTTGTTTTAAAGAAGTTTTGAAAAAACCCAAGTATAAGTTGTAAAAACCTGAAAATTTTAAATATTGTATATTGTATGGAACGATTTTTTTTTGATGAAGCGTATAGCAAAAACGTAATCTATAGGTGATTCTGAGAAATTTTGCTCAAGAGACCATAGCTCTAAGTCGGATTTGGAGCGCCCCAAAAATTTCAAAATAGATATAGGTACAGTGTTGGTAAACGTCGTTATTTTTTATAACGTCATTATTCAGTGTTACAAAGTTGTTCAGTTGAACAATGCTACCATTGACGACTTATTCTACAGGTATCAATACAGATTCTGAAAGGTGATAAAAATACCTTTCAAACAAGCCCAGATTAAGAAATCTACTATAATTCTATCCGGTTTTATGACGAATTTAATTAAATTATTCTATGTATATATGGAAAAATATCTATTTTGAAATTTTGGGGGGCTCCAAATCCGACTTAGAGCTATGGTCACTTAAGCAAAATTTCTCAGAATCACCTATAGATTACATTTTTGCTATATGTATATAGAAAAAGTACCATCACTTTGTAAACTTTAAACCAATTTTAACAAATGAAGCTTCAATTTAAAAAAGTTTGAAAAAAAATTCCAAATTTTGATTGTTATTAAGAAAATCTCTACCTATTTATTTTAATAATATAAGCAAAGTACATATTTTTTTTTTACATAGGCCAGGTATATATTTTTTTTAAATACCGTTAAAAAATTTTAAATCAATTAAAAAATTACTAAGTTATAAATGCTTAACCCTGCAGTACTATCGTTATTCAACTTACGTCATTACTATCGTTGGGTGTAATCCACCCCTACTTATTAGTATTAGTATCTTGAAACAAAACAAAAATTCAGCCTCATGGGTGGATTCCACCCAGACGATAGTACTGCAGGGTTAAATGAGCCAGTCGCAAAAATACTCTTTTTCCGTTATCTCGAAAATTTGAGGGTACTTGCAACTTTTCAAACCGGTTTTGTAATACACTTAGCTAGACTCACAACCCACAATAGGTCATTTGAAGAGTGAATTTTCTGTGTAGCACAGTGTAATATGTTTTATTATTGCAATAGCACGTGTTTATATGATGGTTTTAAGTTTTTATAAAATTTTCTTTTTTATCTTTAATGAGTGTGAGCTTTATAAATCAATATTTTTATTTTATTAATGATTCACGTTCCCCGATTCTGTGTGAAACCATCAATATTGAGAGCTTTTAGAGTTAATTAAATTTTAAGAGAGCATTCACATTTTTCTTTAATGGATCCATACAACAGCCATAAATTTATCAATATCTCAAGGTCACCGAATGTATTGTTATCTTAATTATTTGGAGCAAAAACAAAAAAAGAAGCGACTACAACATTATCAGACAATGGCATATTATGGATTTTTAAGAGAAAGTTATATTTCAATAGAGAATATCATGAGTTTGTTTTTGGTATGTACACTCAAAAAGGTTTTGCGGTTACTACATGACAGTTGCTTGTGAAGTAATCAGTACATAGTTGCTGTTTGTAACTCCAAGTAGTTGTTTTTCTATGAAATAATATAAAACAACTATTACGACAGTTATTTAAAAAAGCATAAAAATACTGTATTTTTGTAACACTTATTTGAAGCAGTTATTTTAGTATTTTAAAAAACAAACAAAAATTTTGCAGTACCAAAACAGTAGTTTTAAAGTAAACGGTTAAAACAGTTTTGGTAGTTATTTAAAAAAAGAATATTAGGTCGAATTTCTAAAAATTCTCATTTAGTTATTATTCGTTATTATTGATATGTTTATAGTTTGCAAATAATAATTAGAAAAACAATAAAGAAGCAATACATTTGGATTTCGATGTTATGAAAATTTTGATCGGAACCAATGAATTTTATATGGGCTTGTCATAGGGTGGAAGTTCTCTTTTATGATCCTTATTAATTAAATCTTAAACAATGCTTGTGGTTTAATGAAAGTTTAATTCTTTTGATGTTCAAAAGGGAGCTCTCGTAGGAGAGAATCCCGATTGCTCTGTAATTTGTATTCTGCTTTTAACTTTTCTGAAAGCATTTTTTCACCTAATTGCTGGGAACGATGTATTCAAAGCAGAGCTCTGCCTCTGCAGAGGCAATAAGGATATCAACATTTTTCTTTTCTCGAGTATTTTAACGTTGGGTCCAAGAAAAGTGAGTTTCCCCTCCTTTTTAGTGTGAGATTGGGCCGAGTAGGATAAACTAGATTTGGGCAGAATATATTTTGTTCCAAATCTCATGTTTGAAAGTTATGAAAAATAACTTCCTTGGAAGCAGGATAATAAAATAAATTTGGAATAAATGAATAATAGATTCAGGTACAAGTCCAAAAAAATACCATTTCGAGACCTCTCCGGGGTTCCAAAATACCTTTGCACATTTCCCGACATAGATTTACTCAAATTAGAGATCAATTTATGTAAGATTCAGAAACATAAAAAATATAACAGAAGACATCTCCGCAATATTGGCCAATAAAACATTTTTGCATGGGTAAGAGAGAGTTAAAAAAAGAATAGTCTATAACTCGGAAAAGAGACGCGCTGGAACGTTTTTGACTTCAGATTCGGATTCAGGAGGCCAAACTTAACAAACTTAAACAAATCAGCAACAAGTATACTTGAATTAACTTTATTTTAACTAATAATTAACTATTACCTCAACCTTTCTAAATTAAATTTGTCAAATGCATATTAATTAAAAATTAATTGCGACTGTCTATATGACGTTAAAATAACACTGTACTAAAAAAAATTACAAAATTTGCCCTGTGGCGATGTCTCAACATAAACGCAAAGTTGGCTACACTGAACGTAAAAACCATACGTCAATCTGGTAACGTTGTGAAATAGAGACGGAGAAGATTAAAAACATAAACAAAAATCTTAAAATAAAGTATTTGTGTTTGTCACTTCTGAGTATAATATACAATAACAGAAAAGCTAATACGAAAGAAAATTGCAATTTAGGTGAATTACATTCGATGCCATACTTGGGTGTGATCGCTAAACGGTCATGACTTGGTAGTATTACATTTGTAATGTAAGAAGAAGAGCAGGTTTAACTCTTACAGCCGTCAGGTTGTTGAAAAAGTTACCATATAGAGACAATCTGACAATTATAAGACACAAATAATAATACTATTTAAATGGAAAATTACTGACGACGCCTGTCCATAAAAAGGCAGAAACTAGTGTAGTCTGATTTTAAAATTAATAGTGTTTACAATTTTTAAAGAAATATGTTTATTCTTCATCTTAACCTCAACCTTTCTAAATTATTCTTTTTAATTCTGCTTTCAGAATACATTATATAATTATAGAGAAGGAAGGGCCCATTTGAACAATGACCAAATTATATAAATACACAGTAAAACAAGAATACACAGTCGTATTTCTTACTGTAAATAAACGAACTCAATAACTGCGAAACACTAATAATTGCAGCTAATATAAGAGACGAAACCTAAAAGTCGGATTTTATAGCGTCTTCTAAATATCTTCCGATTGAGCCAGTTTTTGGTGTACACGTATATTTGAATAAAAGCAAGCTTGTGGAGAAAGAATCGGAATATACTTTTATATTTACATACAAGCGTGGGCCAGTCTAAGCCATATGTTTGCCGATAGATGTTTTTTACTAGCTCCAAACATATGTACACTCAGAATATTACGTAGTTTACTAGTTTACAGATGAAGGGCTTCAACCATGGCAACACTGTAATTACGCGAGATGATAAGTCTTAGAACAGTTGTTGCTCGCCACCTGATGTAGAGTTGGCGAATTTTTTGAAGCTTTTTGTTTCATAGCCCTGATTCATTATTTTACTTCGGTGGGGTTAAGTGCTATGGGAACACCGAAGGTGGGCGCAGTGATACATATAAGTGATAGTAAACTTATACATATTATTTTTCGTCACCGTCTGTGTAACATTCCAACGCGCTAACCATTACACCACAACGCCCACAGATATAGAGAGTTATCAATAAAGGAACATTGGGAAATTTCCATCCCCAAAATGATATGTTTCAATACAAAAATGCAAAAAAGATTAAAAAATTAATTAAAAATACTCTAAGTCAGTTTTTAGTTATTTTTACGGTAATTGCCTTTTTCACTAAATTTACAGTTGTTTTAACTGTAATTTTTTATAGATGACAAACTTTTTGAGTGTAGTACTAAATATTTTCTTGGTACTCAAATATTTGTTAATTGATTGAATCTTATCTAATATTCATGCATTTCATAAATAAATATTAAATGAGAAGTTATTTTAAGTTCGGTTAAAGATCATGAAAACACAGGAGGACAAAATCATAACTTTTAAAAATACTATATATATCAGGCACGCTGATTTCAAAGGCGTACTTTATTTTCCGATCTATGGTAAGATTTTTTTACATATAAAGTTTTAAAATTGCAATCAATCTGACTCCTTTCTATTAAAATGTAAAGACAACCCTTGTATTCCTATTTAAGATACATACATATTTGATTTACAAAACTGTGAATTAAACCCGCTATTTAGTGGTTTTTCTTATTCTTCCGAATTTTTACGGTCTAAGCGCTAAACTAGCAATTGATCTTAACAATTGGTCATGCAGTAGAAAGAGGTTAATAGGAAGAGCTGTTTTAGCAGGAAAACATTTATTTTAATATGCGAAACCAGAGATTTGTCAAAAATTTAATATGGCAACAAAGCTTTCCGAGATGAACCCAGGGTCCAGCTCTTAGTATGATATTCACATACCTTTGAAAATCAAAGGTGCAAAAAATCAGCCAAAAAAGTTTATGTTTAAGAAAGAGTTTCTTACAAAAACACTTCTTTTGTGACAAATATGTACGGAGGTTTTTGTTTGGGAAACTTTTGCAAATATAAATATTTTTAGCTGCAAACTATGAATCATTATTCCAGCCGAATGGAATGCATTTTCGGGTCAGCGACAACATTATTCGTGCCATTGTACATATCTCTTATTAACTTTTTTTTGCCATTTTACTCATACATATTAGCTTATTATGCCATTTTTTACTTTTTTTTTTGCCTAAAACCAGCTTTTTCTTAAAATATTTAAGCTTTAAAATTTACTTTTTTAAATTTTTTTTGCCTTTAAATAGTTTTTTTTTTTCAAAATGTTTAGCTTTTTTAAGTCTAGTTTTTACCTTTTTGGTAGTTTTGCTAGTTTAGCCTTTTTTTTAATTTGTTTGCCATAAGCACCTCTGATTTTGCCATTTTTTGTCTTCTCTGATTATCAGAAATAAATTAGGTTAAATACCAGAAACTGAAGTCTGGACCAATGGAAAAAATATACAAGTAGTTATGGTTATTAGAAATATGAATATTCTTAGAGTTGTCAAATCCGGTTTCCGAATTCTTCGATAAACCGGGTTTTTTCTTTTTTTCCGGTTGTTAAAAACCGGGTTTCAAGTTATTTGAGAAACAGAGTTTTTCGTCTCGAATAACTCGTCATTTTCGAATATTTTTTAATCTGAAAATTTCAGAGAAATAAACTTTTTTAGAAAAATTCGCATTTGTTCTCCCAGAAAACAGATTCAGTATTAGCAACCGTATTTGTAGCAAAACGAATGGTTCGGTTGTAGCAATCTATTTTTTTGTTTTTTTTTTGATGAGGCAATCGTAACTCTATTGTCGTAGCGGAATTTTTGTTTTTTCAATCAAATTATTGTTATCACAATCGAAAAATTCGGCCTCAACTACCGAAGCATTCGATTGGCAACAAATACGGTTTCTACTTCCGAGTCTGTTTTCTTGGTATTCTCTCAGTTTGTGGTTTTCTCAATTACATTTTTTTTCAATCGATTGTAAAAATTATAAGTGAAAAAATTTGTCAAAAATTGAAAATTTTATAACCAAATTTTGAAAATCATAAAAATTTAAGGACAATTGTGTATGATATACATATACATGAGTATATTTAATATATGTATAATATATATTAGGGTGTCCCTTAAAAATAGATTTATCATTACACACCCCAATTTCATTACAAATGGTTCCGTTTGTCAACAACAAATTGTTTGCCTTAAATTTAGTAGAATGCAAATAACAGAATATTGTGCTGTAACTAACAGAAAATTTTTTGAAAATTGTAGATAGCTGATTTCAGAAGATTTTATTTGTATTAAAAAACAATCTGAAAATAAATCTTTAAAAATTTCCCTTTTTTATGATTTTTTTGTCTACTAATATTTAGGAAATTTTTGTTACTTTCAATTAACTAAAAATTAGCTCAAATATAACTTAATATAACTAAATATTTGTCGATTCCCGGTGACGACAACATCAATTTAGAAAAATAATATGTATGAGTTTTCTATCACTTATATGTATCGCTGCGCCAACCTTCGGTGTTCCCATAGCACTTAACCCCACCGAAGTAAAATAATGAATCAGGGCTATGAAACAAAAAGCTTCAATAAATTCGCCAACTCTACATCAGGTGGCGAGCAACAACTGTTCTAAGTCTTATCATCTCGCGCAATTACAGTGTTGCCATGTTTGAAGCCCTTCATATTTCACCACCTTTCATCTCTTTACTATCCCCTTTCCAAAGAAAGCAACACATTAATTAATAGGAAGAATTTCCTGAGTGTTGCTTCTCTTTAAAATAAATAAATAAATAAAATTGCAAAAAAAATTCTGCTAATTTTAGCAGTTTTTTCTGCAACGAAATTTTTAACTAATTTTTACTAAAATTCTGCTAATTTTAGCAGTTTTTTCTGCAACGTAATTTTTAACTAATTTTGAGTAGTTTTATCAAAAATTTTTACAAATTTTTTTCTATAAGTGTATCTGTAATTCAAAGCGTTTGAACCAAAACTCCGATTATTCGAACCGGTTTTTATTTTAAAAATCCGGTTTTTAAAAAATGAGGTGTTTTAAGTATTCGAAACGCGGTTTTTTCAAATAGGCCGAATATTTCACAACTCTAATTAATCTTCTCTACCCCGCCTCTGACAAATTATAATTTTTTTTATTAATTTAAAAAGAATTTTTATGATCTTTAACCGAACTAAAAATAACATCTCGCATACAATGTATAGATCGGCAATATAACTTAATTAAAAATATTAAATTATTATAACAATATTTGTGCAATAGAATGATATTATTTTGTACAATAGAATGACCTTGATTAGCGAAGAATTCGGTTGAGACAATGCTAAATGTATGATTAAATAAGCAATGTAAAATTAAAAGAATAATTATTTTTAAAGAAACAAAATTTTTAAGAATCAAAGAAAAATGTATGTTGACAAAAAACTTTTGATAATGAAATCTAAGTAAGATTGAATCTTTGTATTTAATAATGAATCCTTACTTTGGTCAAAGGACGCACAGTATTATATCAAGCTACCTCTAAAGAACTTCGTCTTAGCTTATAAACTAATAGAGGGATTTTTATGTAATTTAGCAGAAAGAAAACATTAACTATTAGTAGTAAAGCGCTAAAGTTTGAACAATATACATACATATATAGAAGTTTAAAAACTCATGGAAAAAAGTATTTTTTGTCCACCCCTCAAAATGTACTTTGATATGTTTTATGATTATTCCCAAATATATTTCGTGTCCAGCATTGGGATCCCGAGAGCTGGATCGTGTACTTCAAATTAAGACAATGTATACAATATTAGCATCGCTCGATCGGTCAGATTTTCAAAAACTATATACAGTCGATGAATTAATTTCTAGCAGAGAAATACATATGCATATTTTTCAAAAATATAAAAGATTGGGTTTTTTATATATTTTAAAATAATTTTTGAAAACGCTCAATTAAAGTTCAGTCAAAAATAGATTTTTTCAAATAATTATTTGTCAACTCTGGATAACAATTTTTCACAATTTTTTTATTCATGATTGTACACTCAAAAAAATAAGTTAGTAAAACGTCTTGTAAATCAGGCATACTATTTTTTAGCAAATTTTTTTGCTAAAATCGTGTTTTCAGCTAAAATTTTTGTTATACTTATTCAGCACTTAACTGTTTTATACTAATGCTTTACTAATATACTAATGTTTTATTAATTAATTTTGCTAAAAAAAATTGTGCTGATAAGCACATTAATAGTGTGGACGACAACCAGATTGAAAGATATACTCAGAATGAAGCAGATGTCGCGGCATGTCAAGATGTAGTAGAGAAGAGGAAAATGATACTAAAAAGTACAACTCTAATAAGACATATAAAAAATCAACCATGGAAGACTTTTGTATATGTTTTTCATATGTAAAACAAAATTGAGGATTAAAACAACTTAAATTTTGCGTTGTCACCGGCTTGTGAAAATAATTGTCTATTAATAATATAAAAGACAAAAGAAAATATTTAAATTTAATATGTATTTCTATAATAAATGTTAAAAGATTAATAATCTAGTGTGGTCAAATTGGAAACAAACATATACAGACATGTAGACAGAGTAAAGCGAAAGACAAAGACACACATCTTAGTATGGTTCCTGTTTCTTATTGCAAAAAAAGGGTTGTTTTTTTCGTTTCGTTTGTTTTTGTTTATTTTTTCGTTTCGTTTCTATAATTATCTTCGGCAGTTGCGTCCATTAAAAGAAAGCATCAGTTGAAAGACAATTTTTGTTATGTCATATATATTTATTTCTATATATTTTCAAATATTAAATTAATTCATGACATCAATGTGGGAAAATGAAAATTTTTATATTTCGTAATTATTGTAAATTATTTTTAAAAGAATCACAAAAATATGTTTTATGATTTTCAGCAAATATATTAACTAAATTACAATTTTTTTACAATTTTTTTTGCGTTTTTTCAGTCTACTAAAATTCAGCAAAAAATTTATTAATTTTTACCAACGCTTTTTTATTTCTAATCTACTAAGTGTTAGCAAAACTTTTGCTGAATCTACTAATTTTGTTGCTAAAAATCAGCTCTCTGATTTTCAGCAAAAGCTTTTGCTGACATTAGCAATTTTTTTGCTAGCACCCTCCTGACTAAAATTTTGCTGACTCAGCAAAATTTTTTGCTGACTTTACAAACTTTTTTTTTTGAGTGTAGTCAAGATGTTGAATAATAAATTTTGAGTTTTTAAATCACTTAGTTATCGTTTTCCAATGAATATAACCGAATAAGGAACACTGTGACAAAAAATGAGTTAATTTAATTTATCACTTTGAAGAATATTGCCACAATCATGTAGCTTATTTTGCCCTCCCTCAAAAATAAGGTTTGCCTTTTCTGATTAAACTCTTAAAGCAGTAGCAGCATTATGTTGTTTTAATAATAAATTCTTAAGCGGAAATTATCTCTTTTACATTTTTTTTTTACATACTTTATGTTTCATTTATTTTCTTATCATATGAACAAATGTGCACGGGTATGATATTGAAAATATTTAGAACTTTGTCTTGTTTGGGACATGAAACATAACAATTGGTAACATGAAACCACAAAACTGAAAAACTGAACAAGTTCAAAGACCTTCAAGAAATAAAAACAACCATGTTGAGAATAATTCCGATTGTTAATTTGAATTTAAAATGAAATTTATAAAAATCTCTTTTAAAAAGCACTTGGCCAATAATATAAAAAATTGCTATATTATGCTTAAAATGTAAACACGAAAAAGAAAAAATATCCAAACACGCAAAAAATAATCGAAAGCAATAAATAAAAATCAAAAATAAATAAAATCATTAACAGAGCAGACAATTTGTTAATTCTTTAATTAAAAAGGTTCTTAAGTTGTGGAAAAATTTTAAAGAAAACAAGTACGATACATGCATTGTATTTGGTTTTAACAAATTTTTTTTAGAGGTGATTTTTTAAATATTTTTAAACAAAAAAAATATTTAAAAAATATTTTAGAGGTGAAAAAAATTGAGGTGAAATAGAAATGTGAGATGAATTTTAAGTATTATTCACCTCAAAGCTTCTGGTGAAAAAATATGGCATACTATTTTATACACCACGAAAATGTACACCAATTTGTATGGAATCTTTAGGGGTTCCTCCACATTTTCACTCATAACTTTTGAACCGATGGACCTATTTTGCTCATTTTCAACAGTAAACTTTTCAGGAAAATGTACATCAATCTAGGTAAAAAACAAAACAGGCCGTATTGCGTTTTTGCGATGTGATCACCATTTCATCTTAGAATTAAATAAGAAACCAGAATAAGACATCATATATTGAGATGCATTAGAAACGGAATGACAAACTGATATATAAAGTACTCTCATCACCGTCCATATAGGACGGTATAGAAATCATGTTGTGATTTCCCTCCAGTGCGGCGCTTCTAACTTTGACAATTCAGCATTTTTTCTATTTTTTAAGTGAAATACGATTTTATAAAATTTATTTTACACAGAGAGAATTTTCTTGGACCAGTTTTAAATAAATTGTTCACTATACTAGTGAAGTTTTCTTTAAAAAGTGAATGAAAAAATTTTTTTATGAGTGTAATCAACACTTTCTCGGAAATTTTGAGACCGTTTAATAACTAATATTTTGTTTGTTGTTTTTTATTTTTTCGATAGTTAATTTCACTAAAATTGCAGTTTATTTTTTAATAACTAATAATACCACAAATTTAAGTAATTTTTATGAATAATGTAGTCATCGCGTTTTCCATTACATTTGTAGTTGTTTTAAGGATAATTTTTAGTAGTTTCTAATTTAATGTTCCCTGAGTGTACAGTTGTTTTATCATGGAAAAAGTAAACAACAATTTTAACAGTTATTTACAAAAATGTCTATCAAAAACTACTGCATTTGGTAATAGCTAGAGTTGTCATTTATTTGGGTTTTTATTTTAATATTTTTTATTTAAATTTATTTTCATCGGGATAAACATTAATTGCATTTATAGTAATTAAATGTGCTAAAGTCCCAAAACTTATTTAACAAATTGTGAAACAATCTGATGTAGGCGTGTCCCTATCCGGATTTCATTCCTGCCCAAGGAAATCTTCAGGGGACTTTGTTATTCGAATTTCTAGAGATATTTGTTATGTTAAATCACAAACTCAATGAGAATTTCTTGTCCTCGTCTAGGAGCAAGATTCAAAATTTAAAATATCAAAGAAAAAACAAAAACAACAACAAAATATTGTCACAATTGGCTTTGTCATCTTCCAAATACTACTCTGTTTTTTTGACAGACCTAGCAATGTAGTGACGTTTATTCAAGTAAATCAACAATAGAAAATCAAATGTTTTCTATTAGTGTCAGTTACATTTAAATTTGCACAAGCACCTGCATATTTGTTATTTAAATTTATTTTCATCGGGATAAACATTAATTGCATTTATAGTAATTAAATGTGCTAATTTTTTAATTTTTTAAATGTTTTGGAAATAATTAAGGTTTTCGCAATTCTATCTTATCCAAATTTTATGTATTCTGCCATTAATTTCAATACTTAAAATACCATATCAAAAAGACGAAAAATAGAAAAGAATAATTTTAGACTTAGGAGGTGTTTATATGTATGTAAATGTAAATAAATAAAATCGAATTTAAACAAGGTTGGATATCGTTTCCGATTTTACTAAAATAAAAAGTAATTATGCTATTAATCTTTTGTCTACACACAGAGAAATAAAGTGCCAACCGAATTAAAAAGTGTATTTTAATGGTAACAACTTATAAATTCAGTTAGTACAACGGTATTTGCATTACATTTCTAAATATTTTGAGTGTTGCAACTAAAATTTAGTCGAATTAACCGAACTTTGTTGTGAAAACTAATGATATGTTTTTCCAACCGATTGAAATTCGCAATAACCGAATGCGAGTCGTTGTAACCGGATTTTTGTTGGCAAATAGCTAAATTTTTTTCTGTGTGTATGGTTTCGGATAGCCACATGGTTTCTTATATTACTGCATCAATATTAGAGAATCCATGTGTGGTATATAGAATACTGGACGGACATGATATTTTAAAGGGCTAGAAGTACACTCAAAAAACTAAGTTAGTAGAAAAGTTAGTAAAACGTCTTTTAAATCAAGTATACTTGTATATGTGCTGGCTTTCAAGTCGTTTTCAAAAAGCAAAATTGTTTGAAAACGCATCATGTGGAAATCAGTGTTCTTAAAAACGCTCGTTTTTGTATATTCGAAGTAAATTTTCCATACAAATTAGTATATATTAGTACAATTTCATAGTCATATTTTTCACCCAACGTTAATACACTCAAAAAAATAAGTTATTAGAAAAGTTTGTAAAACATCTTGTAAATCAGGTATACTATTTTTCAGCAAATTTTTTGCTAAAATTATGTTTTATACTAACATTTTAGTTATACTTATTCAGCACTTAACTGTTTTGAATTAATGTTTTACTTATATTTTACTAATGTTTTACTAATTTATTTTGCTATAAAAATTGTGTTGATTAGCACATCAATAGTGTGAACGACATAATATAAAAAATCAAACATGGAAGATTTTTGTATCTGTTTTTCATACATAAAACAAAATTGCGGATTAAAACAACTTAAATTTTGCGTCGTCACCGGCTAGTGAAAGTAATTGTGTATTAATTAAATAAAAGGCAAAATAAAATTGTTCACTTAGTGAACAAAAGGTACCAACCGTAAATATTCAAAAATATTTAAATTTAATAAATATTAAATGTATATTTGTAAACAAAAGGTACCAACCGTAAATATTCAAAAATATTTAAATTTAATAAATATTAAATGTATATTTGTAAACTAAATGTTTATATATATATTAATAATCTTCTGTGGTCAAATTGCAAACAAATATGCAATAGGTAGACAGACTAAAGCGAAAGACAAAGACATGCATCTTAGGTAGATATTTCTGTTTCCTTTTTCTTATTGCAAAAAAGTGTTGTATATGTTATATTTTCGTTTCGTTTCTATAATTCTCTGCGGCATTTGCGTTCCTTTAAAAGATAGCATCATTTAGACAATAATTGATGTAAGTTGTTCAAAGATTATTTCGTTTATGTTATATATAATTATTTCTATTGTTTTTAGATATTACATTAATTAAGGGTTTTTTAATTTCTAATCTACTAAGTGTCAGTAAAACTTTTGCTCGCTGATTTTCAGCAAAAGATTTTGCTGACATTAGCAGTTTTTTTGCAAGCACCCTCCTGACTAAAATTATGCGGACTCAGCAAAATGTTTTGCTGACTTTACTAACTTTTTTATTTGAGTGTAGGTGAATATTTTAAATTCACCTAATATTTTTATTTCTCCTCAAATTTGTTTCACCACAAAAATAGTTTTTAGCTCTAAAATGTTTTGTTACCACAAAATTTCTTTTTTCATATTAGATTAGTCGAATAATTTTTATTCGAGTGACAACCCTAGCAATAGTTGTTCAAGATAGTTACTGTGCATTGGTAAAACCAAATTTAATACATGTGCTTGTTAAATTTTTCGTTCGAATTTTGTTTTTCATGTTAGATTAATCGAATAATTTTTATTCGAGTGACAACAGTAGAAATAGTTGTTCAAGATATTTTTTGTTGTTGTTGTATATAACACAACTCTAATTGACATTTTAATGTATTCTAAAGACATCTATCTTTATTGAGTGTTTATTTTATAAAATCCCCTAATGAATTAATACTTTTAAAGCTCTGACTCAAACACGCAAAATTAGCCGATAACACACACAACAACAAATTAACACATTATGATAAATGTAGCACTTGATTAGCTATCGATAAATATTCTTAATATATTTAATTAATATTTCACATTTTCTATATTATTTTTTTGTTTTTAGTTAATTAAATTACATTATTTAATAGTCGTTTGACATTTCATGATATACCGTTATAATACCGTATTATATCTTGTTAATAATTTTCTTTGTGACACAACAAGAAAAGAGTGTGATGACGAAACAAAAAGAAAACTGCACTTCAAACACAACGCGATGTTTTATTAAACAAAAAAATAACTAAAACAAACAAATTAAAAAAAAATTGAAATTGGCGGAAAATTGTTCGGTTAATTTCTTTAAAATATTTCTGTATTTCCACTTTGACGTCCGGTCACAAGTGTCTCAATATAACAACTAAACTTTATAACGTAATATGACTCTAAAAAACTTTGTTATTGTGTTTTCGTGTTATATTATTTTTTTCATCATATTTCGTGCTTTAAAACAAAATGTTTACAACAACTATATTGAGAGTAAACCGAGGGTCATAAATTGAAGGCTCATAAATTCGATTTTTTAAATTTTTGACAAATACGTCATGTCTCATTATTTCCATATAAAAAAAAGCATAAAAAACTACATTCACAATATTAATACGTTAAATACTACCTAAAATATGTACCTATTAAATTAATTGAAAGTACAATTAAAAAAATGACTACTGATTTTCCAATTATATTCACACCATTTTGATATTTCATTTTAAACATTGTTTAAATAACCGATAAAAGTAGTAAAAAAAAAGTAAAAGTAGTAGGCAAAACGTAAAAAAACTATGTTTTTAGTTTGATTTTGATATTTAAAAGTTTTTTTTTGTTGTAATTAATACAAAACAGAACACATACACAAGTCAATGGTTGTATGTTTGAATTTCTTGTAAATTGAATTGAAATAATCTTGTAAAGGGTCCGCCAAATAACTTTTTTTTTTTTTGAACTCCTGAACCAATTGGACTTTGTATGGCGTCATACCAAGGTCTTTATGCAAAATTCGTCTCAATGATGTCTCCGAAATGTTCAATTGTTGAGAACGACGGTGAATTGATGTTGATGGCGCTTCACGCACACTTTCTGCCACAGCAGCAATATTCTCGGCTGTACGCACTGTTTTGGCTTTTCACGCTTTGGTTTATCGATGAGGATGCCAGTTTCTTTCACTTTTTTCACAAGATAATGAACATACGGACCATATTCGTTCAGCGGAAGGATAAAACTAATTATCTGTCAAATCAGACATGAGCTAAGTGTTACCATTCACGAAATAAGCACTAGTTGAAAAAAAAAACGTTAGATGGCGGACCCTTTATTTAAACAAACTATTTTTGTAAAAAATAATATTGGACTTTTTTTGATAGAGAAAATAAAAAATATTCAAAATTTAACTGACAATTTTTAACTACTACCGACAGTAGTACCAATAGAAAAAGTTGAAAAATATATTTCTGTATATAATTGATTCTTCATTTAAATGCAGACTTTACGTTACGTATAACTTTACAAATAAACTAGAAACGGTAACAGAAAATACTTAAAATTATTTAAAAATTACGTTGCAGAAAGTTCTGCAAAAATTTGCAGATTTTTTTTTTTTGCTAATTATTAGTAATATAAAAACAGTAAACATTAAACAGTTAAATTCACAAAATTTTAGTTATATTCGAGTTAAATTTTAGTTAATTGGACTTAGCAATTTACACTGCCAAAATCAGCAAAAAACTATTGCTAGATATTGGTAGACAAAAATCAGCAACAAAAACTGTTAGCAACATTTTTTCAATATTTACACTCATTGAAATAAACCTGTAAAAATAGCAGAAAAAGCTACACTGAGAGAATTATATGCATGATATCAACGAGGTAAAGACTAAAGAGGATTCATTAGCTAAATTTCTGCAAACTTACTTTGTAGGTCGCGTGAATTTCCTTCACTAAAGAAAATTTGAAGAAAAATGGAAAAATATCAAAATGGTGTTTTTTTTTTAATATTCTTAAATAAATCGGTACAAAAAAACTTTAATAATTAAATTATTGATAAATAATTAGTTTTTGTTTTCTTGTTTAAACTTTAGTTTTTTGTTTGGTAACACGATTTTATTCTTTTATCGACTCTCATTTATCGCTGAATTATGACGGAGTAATTCATTTTCTTAAGGGGTTCACTAACTTTGTAAATCAATAAAAACGACATCTTTAAGCAAATTTTAAAAAATAAATAAATGGTCTATTCAAAAAATTCTTTTTGCTATAGAAAACCACAATATTAAATTCTAATCTAAAAATTATAATTTAGAATTCGGACTACCATGGCAACCCTGGTAACTATTTCATTGTAGACCCTTTTTTTTTAAGGCCAAATTGGTAAAATGGGTACTCATCTGAGAAAAAACTTTTGATTTTGTTTCACACATAAATAAATTCGTTAGTCCCTAACGTAGCCGGATTTTTAAATTTTTGATTTGCATTAATATAGAACGAGTGTAAAAATTAGCTAAAAACTCTGTTGATTTATCTAAATTCGTAGTAAATTGAACTACAACTGTCAACCAACATTTAATTCTTCTACAATTTAGGTGACCTAAATTTAGCAGAATGCGATTCTCAACTTCATTGAACATTCTGCTGGCACAAATTCAGGACTATTTTCTGTTGCCGAATTTTAAACTATTTGTACGGAAAATTTCATGTTTTTTTTATTATTTTTTTTTGTGTACTAATATTAAGCAAACTTTGTGCTGATTTTAACAGATTATTTTAGAATGGCCAGAACATAATAGGCAGAGTAATTTTTAAGAAATTTTAAGTAGTTTTAGCAAAAATCTTTACTAATTTTGTTCTATTAGTTTAGCGAGAAGAAATATTAGTTAAAGTTCCCAATTTATGACCCTCGACTAAGCTCTTTTATAAACATTTTATTCGTTTCGTTACTTGCTCACTTACAAAGTTGTTGGAGGTTTTAACTGCACGTACCCCCAAAATGTACAACAAAAAGATTTTTTTTGAAACTAACAACTTTAACGTGTTTTATCTTCATCATTATAACCATTCGGAACGAAGTCATCTAACTGAGAACAACAGAAGTATGTATGCCCTTTCACTTTTAATGTGCATTTTAGCAAGTATGGTGTACAAATGATAAGTGGAATTCTTCTTAGTAAACTTAGGGCCATTATTACAACTTGCCAATAGCTAAAGTTCGGATGTTATCTGACAGATTATTAGTTTTTCGTTATTATAAGTATACTTTAAGATAAAAGTGACCCATAAGCTAAAGGGAAGACATTGTTGCCTTTAACTTTAAACGTAAGGTTTATGTGTTTAAAGTTACCACATTTTCTGCTCTATAAAGAAAAAGAAGAAAATACCGAATTTCACAACCGAATTTTACAAATTATTGTTTGTTTGTAAACAAATAAATAAAAGTACGTTGCCACTACGTATTTTTATAAACCAATTCATAAACCAATAATCGGTTTTTAATTTGGTGCTGCCACATTATCAAAAATATTAATTTTATTTTATTGGGAAGTTGTAATAACGAAAAACATTATAGCTCACTTTATTACTCACTTTAGCTAAAGTTACCTTTTACTAACATTTACTTTAAAGGCAAGTTGTAATAATGGCCCTTAATAAGATTAAGGGCCATTATTACAACTTGTCTTTAAAGTAATTGTTAATAAAAGGTAACTTTAGCTAAAGTGAGGAAAAAAGTGAGCTATAATAATAAAGGCCGCGAAAATAAAATAAAAAAGTGCATATTTTTAACAAGGCATCTAGTCAGAAACGAAAGTCACTTCACATTGTAAACAGACCCGACACCAAAATTGTTTATAAAAAACATATTTTATTTGAAATAAACGGGTAAGAACGTAGTTATATACACTATTAGTTGTTATAGACAATGTTATTGTGTATATATTTGTTTGATTCTAACACGATATTTTAAAGAGTTGCCATCGACCGTATTTTTGGTAAAATTTGTCAGTGCTGCCAGACTTTAAATTTTCGTGTCCGGTCTAGTTAGTCTATGTTCACATGTTTGCCAATTGATAACTTTAAAATTTCATCTAATTATGCATAACAAATTTTTTATTTGTCCTTGCTTCATTCTTTTTCTCTCTTTTGTTCCTCTTTTTTCCTTTCTTTTTTTTCGATTTCACTATTCCAACGAATTCACTTTTTGGCGACCAAACTTTTGCCAAATCGGACAACAATCGTACTTTTTATCAGCGCTGCCAACTTTGACGATTTGTCTCCATTTTGACGATTTTTGAAGTGAAATATGATAAAATGACGATTGACGATTTCACAAAATTTATTGTATGGAAAATGACGATTTATAAAAATTTGCAATTTTTATAGAATTTTTAAATTTTTTAATTTATTTCACTAAAATTTACTGACAAAATTTGATCAAGTTTCTTTTTGTTTAAAACATCTAAGGAAAATGTGATAAAATAATTTCAAATCGAATAAAAATTCTTCATTTACCTATTTAATGATCAACTACATATAAACTCCATCATTTTGAACGGTTTATTTTAGTTTTAATTAAAAAATAACGAAATTCGAATGGATTTTTTTTTTTATATTTTACAAAGGCAAATCCATAATCTTTATTTTTTAATAATTTAAAACATTTAGCTTCAAAATCACTGATTAAAAAATGTGATTTTCTACATTTTTGATTCTAGGTAAATCAATATTTTTCTTTAATTCCCTTTTTATTGTATGTATGCCCAAATTTTGTGAAACCAAATATCGGAAAAAAATTTTAAAACTAAAGGAATTTTGTAGATTTTATAATAGGTCAGTGATTTTAAAATTCTATTCCCCGAAATAAGTATTGGGAGTTGTGTTTTTAAGACTCAGAGTCATTTGTAAAGGAACTAATAAAAAAGAAAAAAAAAAATTGTGAAATAATTACAATTAAAGTGATTAAAACGTAAAATTTAAATTTTTTTATTGAAATGTAAATAGTTTTCGGAATAGTGCTTCTTTGACGATTTCTCATTCTCAAAATGACGATTTTGAAGATGTTTTCAACCAAATTTGACGGTTTTTGAACTAATTGGGTTGGCAGCACTGCTTTTTATGTTAAACTGTTTATCATACCCACCAAAAAATGCTCTGCAACGTAAATTTAATGTTCACGATTTTTTTAATCAAAATCAGATTTTACACCATTATCCAATAGCCACTTAAATTTTACAAATATTGCTTTTATTGGGTATTTGGCATGTTTAATAGTAGAAGCTTAGCAAATAGATAAAGCATGCGGATTATGCAGAGTACTGAAGAAAGACAAAATATTCTTGACATATACAAAAAAAATTATTTTGAAGTAAAAAAATTTTGATAATTATAACGTTAGAAAAGTATGGTTTAGTTCTAGAGCCAAATATTTTACGCCCTGAATCTTTAGGTACAAAAAGTAAATACATGTAATCAGAAGAGCTCCCCCCCCCCCCCCCCAACTGTAAATTGAAATTTATTTAAATTTTATTTATTAAAACGTTTCAAGTAATATATAGATTGGGTTCTACACGGCATTTACCCATATACTGGGTAAATTTATATAAACGCAAATGCGGCATATAATATAGAAACGAAAAGAAAAAAAACAAAATATGACATATACAACCCTTATTTGCAATAAGAAAAAGAAAACATAAAAAAATCTACCTATGATGTGTATCTTTGTCTTTCGCTTTAGTCTGTCTACCTGTCTGTATACTTAATTGCAATTTTATCTCACTAGATTACTAATCTCTATAAACATTTAATTTACAAATACACATTCAATCTCAATTAAATTTAAATATTTTATTTTGTCTTTTAATTAATGAATAGACAATTACTTTCCACAAGCCGGTAAGTTGTTTTAATCCAAAATTTAGTTTTGTAATAAAAAGTACTTTTAATTGGTAATAAAAAGTACTTCTTAACGTGTAGGCAATGATATAGTTAATGTGAAAGTTAAAAAAAAGTTGGCTTAACAACGGATATCATTTTACAACAGTTTTAAAATTTCCGAGTTCGAACAAAATTTTTCGAATCGAATTCTCGGATAACCGCCTTTTTTAAAAAACAAGAAAAATGTAAAAAACCGATTTATCGAATAATTCGGAAACAGTTTATCGAATAATTCGGAAATTGAAGTTTTATTTCTCATTTTCGCTAAAATCCAGCATTTTGAGAAATGTTAAAATGTGTAGTCGATTTAAAAAATTGTTGCGATATAACGAATATTTCGATATAACGAATGGGCTTATCAATGTATCATGCGTTATACTGGGCTTTGACTGTATTTGTTGTTGTGATTTTAAATAATTTTACACTTTTGCATTTTTCCAAGACCAAAGTTTTTGACATGAATGCCCTTAATAAATCCAGGAAAAACGTGTGCATTCAACTTGAAGCTGTGTTAAAGTAGAGATAGGGGAAACTTGATAACACTTTAGGGAACATACCCCATTAGCGAACATTTCCTTACTCTCTCTTCCCTGTGCATCTGACAAAAGTGTTGATTACAAAAAGAGAGTTAAATTTATAAGGAAAGTTACGAATGTAAAATTTAACAATAACAAAAAAATGTCAACAATTTCGTTGTCATTTCGTGTAGAATAATTTTATTGCATTCTTAATTTTTCTGATTATATTTCTATTTGTGTCTTACTGCTGGTACGGAGTATTGTTGATAAGAATAAAAATAATACGAGCAAATTCTGGATTTTCTCTATTATTTTGTTTTAATTTTATAAATAATTTTAATTTTGTTTATTGATTTCATTAGTAGAATATGAGCAGAAGAAATACAGTTTATTTTTAATTTGCAATTAAATTTTAAGGCCTTTTGAACCATTTGAACAGTTTAATTTTGTAAATATGTGTGTGATGTGATAATCTTTTGATTTAAATACAATTTATTGTTACATTTTTGCAACAAATACTAGGGGAGAGGGCCCCAAGATGGACATTACTTTTAAAATGTAAGGTAGCAGCACCTCATGCTTTCTGTCATTATTGTGGTTTACTTACAAGGAGAGTCCGTTTATGGGTTCCCTCCGGTTGCAATGAAATTTGTATATGTTATAAAGAATCAAAAATTAAGAGACCCATATTTTTTTTAGCTGCCCAATCTCAAATTTAGGGCTTAAAAGCTGTTTTTTCCGTTTATTGTGATTTTTTCATATTTCTTCCAAAGAAACTGTATAAAAATTTGGTATCTAATGAAAAGTATTTGAAATGCGCATTACCAGTAGAAAGTAGCATGACGTGCATGCACCACTTTTCGAGGTATTCGAAAAAACTAATACATTTTAAGGGGTTTTGTACTAGGAGGTGTGGTCGGTTCAGGTCCAAACTCACATATATCATTCTCTATTAAGTTTTAGTGGACCTGTATTTTTTATTTGTTCGATATTCGTGCTCGTTTGGAATTTACACGAAGTTTCCCGAAGCGCTATATTTTGAAAGAGGGTGGCAACTCTATGATCAAAACATAGGCAATATGGTTATCAAACTTCATTAATTGAAAATACATTACTGCTATGTAAAAATAATTTCAAATATCTCAGTTTTGAGACATGCTCCCATACAAAATTTTCTGAAAATAGTGTGTTTTTATAGATTTTTATTTTTTATATGTAACTATATATTATAAATTCGATTTTATTACGTAAATTTTAAAACGCTTTCCAACGATATATACATATATAAATATAAAAGCCAAAAACATATTTTACAAGCACTTTGTATCAAAAAATTATTAAATGTAAATAGTCCCTTGTAAGGTAAAATACTCTCTATTTCACAATATAGTGTTGTTATATTAGTTAAATAAACTTTTTATTAAAATCTGCAAACTACCCCATATGCAAAATATTTGATTTTTTATAATTATTACGTAAGTTAGTCCTACCACATGTAACAATTTTTTTAACTGATACATATTAGCATTTTTTATGCAGAGATCGTCCCAAATTAGAGATTCCTTGTTAAAATATGCTCTTTTTATATTTAATGTTCGCGGCCTTTTGATCGAATTCTTAAGACCAGGAAACCAAAAATATGTTTTAAAAAATCAATTTCATGTCCATAAAAAAATGCACTAAAAACAAAAAAATATGCTCTTAAAAACACTTAAAAAATGATGGGCCAAAAATATCTAATTAATCGATTGTTTGAATATCAATGGCAATTTAAACAATTTTTTTAATTGATTCAATTAAAAAGTTTATTGAATTTTCTAATATATCCATACAGTGTTGACAACATGTAAACAAAATTTTTAAAAATTTGGCAAACAATTTTTTTTTTTATTTTATTTAGATTTAATAATCAAACAAAGGTTTAATTATATCAATATATTATATAATTTGTAAATAAAAAGAAAAAAAAATCGCAAATGATTAACTTTTATTAAGTTGAATAGTTTACCGATTTCAAATACACGCAAAATCGTAGTTATTTCACTAGAGTTTGCTCTTTTTGTTGAGATATTCGTGTACGCACGAAAACTTAATTTAGTTTCGTGTTTTATCTGTGGTAATAAAAGTGCACATGTGGATTTAAATAAACCTTATCGAAAAAGGACAATTATTTTTGTAAATAATTAAATTTTCAATAAGTATAAGTGTCATTAAACTATCATTTTAAAGTTGTGTGTGATTTTTTTTAAGAAAGCAATTCAATTACAAGAAAAAGTTCAAGACAAGACAAGCAAAACAAAAATTTTACTTTTATTTGTTTTCTTATAATACATTTGTATATTAAAAAGCTTTAAATTTATTATAAATAAAACTTTAATTTAATTTACAAACCAAAATTTCTTTTTTTTTTAATCGGGGGCATATAACAAAAATAAAAAAATACGAGTTTTCAATTAAAACTACCATTGTTTTCTTCTCAAGTTTCAAATAAAGTTTTAATCAATTTAACTAAACTTTTTAATTGAGGTTGAGGTTAATTGATATTATTACTATTTTAATTGAAAGAGTTTTAATAAACTGTCTGCAAATTTTTTAAGTTAATACTATCATTTCAGTGGTAGGTGCAAAATCAATTAAAATATTAATTGATTCAATAAAATTTTTAATTGAACCCCGTTTTTAGTTTTTTCTGTGTAGTACAGCAGGACAAACTTTTGTGAAATTTATTTCAATTGCTAACAAAAGATTAGACAAAAGATTAATTACACCTAAATCAGTAGTCTAAACTACGCAATATTCTTGTGCAACTTTTGCTATTGTGTAAAATATTACCAGTGTGTATCTCATATTGGAAGGTTGTACAATATATTGGAAAAATTAAAAAAAGTTTGATTCTTATTGCGCAACCAAGAAATGTGAAAAATATTTATTATTTTCACAACAGAACAAAAGAGTGTTGCCATATTTCGTGCAAAAGTATTGTACATCTGATTGCACTATGTAGGGAAAAATGACAATAATACTAGCAATAATATTTGCAATAATATTGCAAAGTGTATGGGTACCTTTCAAAGTGAAAATCCAAATTTTCAAAAATGGTTTAAATTTCCAAAATAGTGCTACAACCCCTAAAAAATTTAGAAAAAAATTTTGGAATTTCAAAAAACTGTAAAAATGACAATAATACTAGCAATAATATTTGTGTATGGGTATCTTTAAAAGTAAAAATTCAAAATTTGCAAAAATGGCTTGAATTTCCAAAATAAGTGCTAAAAATTTAGAAAAAAAAAACTTTTGATGTTCAAAAAAAACCGAAAAATATGATCAAAAATTAGGTTTTTGTTTCAAAAAATACAAAAATATCCTAAAAAATTAGATTTTTTCCCAAAAAAAAAATGTTCTTATGATCAAAATGTGCAAAAAAATACGCACTATATGCAAAATATGCAAAAATATGCTCTAACAAATCGATGCCAAAATTCGTCAATTGCTCTGAAACGAATAAGTATCTCATCCATTTTTCAATACGACACACTGAAAAAAACATGATGCAGCATGTTTCTGGTTGCCCTGCTCATTACATTTTGAACAGCTGTTCGATTTCGACACCTGTTGGTTGGTTGGAAATTATAAAAAGTACAAGTGAATAAACAAAAAAGTAATAAACATCTTATCTTTGGTAGAATATTTGAAATATTTAGTGACTAATAAATAAATTTAATTAAGGCCCGATTAAATTGAAATTTATATGGGAAACAGCAACAAATATGTCAGTTAAAGTCCCAGTTAGTAACTAAGGGGACATTGTTAAAACGAGGCTAAACAAACTTTTCAAATTATGGTATCCTAATTTCCCATAGATTTTAACAACTATGTAAACAACATTTGTTAAATTAATGCATTATTTTATATATTATTATTTTATTGTATTGCGAAGTGTCTTCAATTATTAAAAAAAAAAAAATAAGAATTTTTCGAACTTCCTTGTAAAAACTTCAATATATTTTGTATGGGAAGTTTTTTGTCTTACTTCGGTGAGTTAAAAGCCATTAAAAAAATCGAATTTTTGACCTCGATCCACTACAATTTCAACCACACTTGGTATGGTATGTCATATAAATATGACACATTCCACATTTTATGTTGGTAGTTACATATTACGGTTGTGGAAATATCGCATTTTAAAATTTGAAAAAAAATCGAAAACTTAATAAAAATAGTCGTATAAAATCGTTTATATCTTTTTAAAGCTACGTGATTCATTGATACCTCATTTTAAAGCTACTGTTATCTTGCTTTAAATAAAATTAAAAAAAATATTTTTAAAGGTAAAATGCATTTTTTTAAACGTCCGCTGATCAAACCGTTGTATTAAAAAAAATGTTTTTTTTTTTTAATTCTTAAAAAAAATAAGTTAATCACAAATTACTATCCAAAGTTATGAATAAAAATCTGAAAAACGATACTAAATGAAGCAGAAAAAAAATTAACATTAAAAAATATTTTATTGAAAAAATAAAAATCAAAGTTTTACAAATGTAGTTGAACATATCTTTTTAACGGCCTAAGCTACTTACATAGTGGGTTTACTGGTACAAAAAAGTTATTCACTTAATGAAGGCAAAATCCATTTTTTTTAAATTCGTTGTTCAAACCGCTGTACTTCAAACCGACTGATTTTCAAAATTTAAAAGAAAATGTATATGTTAATTATAAATTATTCTTCTATACCGTTGCAAAATCCCTACATGGTACTCCTGTGGGTTCCAAAGTTATCGGTTTTTTAATTATATTTGTTTTACATTGAAAGTCTTCATTAAACTAATGAATCATTCCGACAATGAAGCGTTCATAGAATTTATGAAACAGTTACAAATAGTTCTACAATATTAAAAAGTTTCATTAAAATAATGATACTCTTCATGAATTTCTTTAAAAAGTACGTTATAAAGTACATACATAAGCCAATAAACTGCATCATATAAAATATGAAACAAATGCACAGATTTCGAAATCATTGAATTAATAAGGCACTTTATAAAATATGTTGAACACATTGCGAGTTAAATCTTTAAAATAAAGTTCAAAACTTATGAAAATTAAGAAAGTTTATAAAAAAAAATAAAAAAAAAGTTAAATATTTGGAACAAGTTTATAGCTCTAAAGAACATTTTCATTAAATTTATAAAGAAATCGTTTATGAAATTAAGTGAATTTTTTTTTTTATTAAACTATAAAATTTTATGAAAAATTTCACAATATTAAGTCTGTTTGTTTACTTTCCCAGTAAAGTACAGTAAAAATTACTCAGTAACAGAATTACAGAGAGTAAGATAAATTTACAAAAAAAGTAAACGAACTGAAAATTTGTAAGAATTGGTAAAATAGCTAAAACAGCTGATTTTAAATACCAAATATAAAAAAAAAATCAACTGGTTATTATGGAAAAGATAAAATTTAATTGGAATTGTCGACCAGAAACAATTTTAAATACAAGCATATTTTTTTAATAATATGTTTTTTTCTTCTTACAAATTTTTACTTGCAAAAATGTATTCAGTAAAAACTTGTAAGTTCTTTTCATTAAACTGTCACTTTACTCTCTCTTTTCACTGAGTATTAGTGTAAACTAACACCTTCCAGTAAAAACTTGTACAAATTTGTAAACAATTTTGTGTTATCGAACAAACTTATTAATTGGATTTCTTGTATATAATGAAACTATTTATTGAATCTATGATAAAAAATGAAACTGTTAGGTTAGGTCAGGTCGAAAAGAGGATTCGGAGAAGGGAAATACTTCCCTAAACCGACTCAAGTCCCTGAGGACTACACGCCCTACCAATACGGTGGAGATGGGCGCTAAGTGTCGAGTGTCCCCAGAGGATTTCCATCAAAAGACTCAGTTCCTTCCTACTGAGATTCAGAATTTCCCTCGTCTTGTCCTTGTCCGGGTTGCCCCAGAGAATATTTGTAGTCCTGCCAACACCCAGGCAGATGGTCCTATGCATGGTGTCAGCCCAGTCCACCAGCTCCGCCTTGAGAGCTCGAAAAGGTTTAGCGTTCTCCAAAGTGACTAATTCCAGGGAAGACCCTCCCCTAGCCAAATCATTAGCCACTTCGTTCCCCGCTATACCACAGTGTCCCGGCACCTATATAATCTCAATGCGTCCCCGTGATTTCCCCTTTACACCTGAGTATCGTCATTGATCCCACAGAGTCCGTAGATAAAGCCCGGATAGCCGCTTGGCTTTCACAATATCACCGGTCAAGCCCATGATATTCACCTGCTTAATGCACTCCGTAATCGCGGTGACCTCCGCCTGTAGTACGGTGTTATGGTCAGAAAGACGGAAGCATTTGCGTACATTGAAGTCAGCGTTACAAAAGCCCAGACCCGTTTTCCCATCCAGTTTTGATCCATCCGTGTAAAAGTGGATCCCCGGTTGGTTCCTCAAGAAGGTCCCATTTAACCATGGTTGCCTGTCGGGGATTAACGTGTCACAGAGCGTCGTGACAGACCTCTCTGAAATCCTGTCGCAGTCCCATTCTGGGACGCAATACCCTGGCAATTGGTCCAAAATAGTACGGTGCCCGGTAATATGGCCATTATTGTCCCACTCCCCGGTAGCCCTCAGCCGCATCATAGTCAATGCGGCCTCGTACTTCACCTGTACCTCAATTGGGCGAATTGCCAGAATAGTCTCGACAGCCCTAGTAGATGTGGTTCTCATTGCGCCACTAATGCCCAAACAGCATAGGCGCTGTATCTTCTGCAATAGTCCCACATACGAGCCAAATCTCATCGATGTCCACCATACTACAGATGCGTACGTCAGTATAGGTCTGACAACGCTAATGTATAGCCAGTGTGTCATCCTGGGATGCAGACCCCATTTAGATCATATTGCCCTTCTACAGACGGCCCACGATATGTGGGCCCTCTTCACCCTTTCCTCAATATGGTCCCTCCAGGATAGTTTCCTATCAAGAACAACTCCCAGATACTTGACCCTATCGGAGATGTGAACCGTTTTTCCCAGGAAGATAGGTTCATCAAAATCAATGATCTTCCTCTTCCTAGTAAAAAGGCATATTTCGGTTTTGTCCGGATTGACATTTAGGCCCCTGGGCCTAGTCCAGTTGTACGCCAGTTCGAGTACATAAGATGCCCTCCTACATAGATATTTTGGATTCTCCCCCCTTAAAAGTATCGCCACATCGTCTGCGTAGCAGACAGGTTGTAAACCTTCACTGGATAGAATCCTCAAGAGACTATTAATCGTGGTCACCCATAGGAGTGGAGATTGGACCCCCCCCCCCCCCTGAGGAGTCACACGGTTAACCCTGTCTCTGATCACTATGCCATTTGCCTCGCAATTTATCCACCTATTCCGTAACATATGACCGACCCAGGCTACTATGTCCCGGTGAATGTCAAACTGTTCTAGAGACTGGATAAGCACATTGGTCAAGACATTATTAAAAGCCCCCTCTATATCAATAAAAATTGCCAGAGTGAGGCAGTTCAGATCAAAAGATCTCTCCACATGAAACTGTTTCTTTAATATCATGAAGAATAATTCTTGCTGATTGCTGATTCGAAAGGTTAAAAAGTGGTATTGAAAAAAACAGACAAAGGCTCAGGTCAAAAAGTTCATGAAAGAAACAGAAAAACAAAAAGAACCATCGACGCCGAGAAATTATTTAGAAAATAATCGAAGTCGACAGAAAACCATATATCGTCTTCAGGCGAAAATGAAGATTTTTGTATAATTTCACTAAAAACCACGTCGAAATCGTCGGTCCCTGGTATATATGCCCGAAATGTAATTTAGATGAATCTGCATGAAATTCGTATGGTATTTCTTTGTATAGATATAATGAATTATAGAAAATTGGATTTAAACTCTTTACATTGTGCTTATTTTCCATTTTTAGAGAATTTTTAAAGTGTTCATCTTGGGGCCATTTTTTTTAAAATCAGAATTAAAAAATATGGTTACAAAATTTTTTGATTGCAAAATAAAAATGTATCTCTGTAGCCAACAGATACTTAACCTATTGTGCTTTCATATGCTATATAACGCTTTAATATATCTTATTCCGTTTGGGAATAAGTTTTGGCATTATTTCAAAACCATGTCCATCTTGGCAACCCTTCCCCCTATTTAATTGCAGTATTTTTTTTTCGTATTTTCCTTGCACAGATTTATGCAAAACAAAACTTGCATTTGTACAAA
This sequence comes from Delia radicum, assembly GCA_021234595.1. Classification (NCBI taxonomy): domain Eukaryota; kingdom Metazoa; phylum Arthropoda; class Insecta; order Diptera; family Anthomyiidae; genus Delia; species Delia radicum. The sequence continues at coordinate 169,870,263 of CM037855.1, read as the reverse complement.
ATTTACAACAGCAATTGTTAAAAATACTACTCCATCAACGTAACAATTACAAATTCAATGTGAAACATAACTTCAACGTCATGTTTAAATAGCACAGTGTCCGATTTAGTTGTTACCAAAAACAATTGTTGCAACGGTTTCAGTGGTGCCTATTTGCAAACAAATCCAGTTTAATTTTATCTTTGTATTAATGGTTAAACTTTAGAGTAATGTAAATTTGTTTTTACAAACTTGTTTCCCATACTTTTACTTTCAATTGTGTTTATCTTAAAAAGTTGCATTCAAGGTCTTTAAAAATCTTACTTAAATGTACTTGTGTGTTTTAAAGTTGTAAAGTAAAGTATACATTTTTAAAATAATTCTAAAATTTTTTGTAAATTTAGTAATTTCCGTTCGAAAATATTGATGATTCCAAATGTATTCTGCCTGTTTTCTGTGCTTTAATTTAAGATAAATATCTAATTTTTACTAGGGAGGTATCCCGACCCGGACTGGCAGATCTTCGGATATGTTGTAGAGAATAAAAATTTAAAAGACCCGCATTTTTTTTAGCTGCCCAATCTCATGGTTAGTCGTTACATTTTACGTTTTTTTCAATTTATTTCGTTCTATTGAAATGTTGAAAAGACTTAATTCTTTAATTCAATTTTGTAAAATGAATAAATATAAATAAAATGAATAAAATTTAATTCAAATTTCATTCCGAAAAAGCATTCGTAAGGAATGACTTCCTAGCTTAATTCTTAATAACTTTCAATAATATCGAGCCCTTACGGCGGAAATATTGTAAGCTACAAAAACAAAATTTTACAGAAGAAGGTTTTTTCTAATTATCTTTGCTTTTGGTCTAAGTATTACCGTGAAATTTTATATATAAGCATTATTTTGTTCAATATTTATGATAAAATTGGTTTTATTTACATATCCACAACATAACGGTTATTTTTGTCGCTTACGTTATTTTCGCTGTCATGCTGGCAAGCTACTGCCTAATGTTGTGTCGGTTACGTTAAAACAATTTAAAAAAAAAAAAAACTAATCTTCTGTTTTAATATTTTTTTATTTTAAAAATTTGTTTGTGTACACAAATAAAAATTAAAGTTTTTAACCTTAAATTCAATGGTTGTTATAAAAATAATATAAGAAAAAAATAAATTAGAAAAATTACTTCAGAGAAACAAAATTTTTAATTTCGGTACGAATTATTCTAATATACATAAATAAAAATTAAAGTTTTAAACCTTAAATTCAATGGTTAATACCATACACAGAAAAAATTAAAAACGGGTTTCAATTAAAAATTTTATTGAATCAATTAATATTTTAATTGATTTTGCACCTACGACTAAAATGATAGTATTAACTAAAAAAATTTGCAGACAGTTTATTAAAACTCTTTCAATTAAAATAATAATAATATCAATTAAAAGAGTTATTGTTTTTCTTTACAACCTCAATTAAAAAAGTTTAGTTAAATTGATTAAAACTTTAATTGAAACTTGAGAAGAAAACAATGGTAGTTTTAATTGAAAACTCGTATTTTTTATTTTTGTTATATGCCCCCATTAAATAAAAAAAGAAATGTAGGTTTGTTAATTAAATTGACATTTTATTTATAATAAAATTAAAGCTTTTTAATATAAAAATGTATTATAAGAAAACAAATAAAAGTAAAGACAAAATTTTTGTTTTGCTTGTCTTGTCTTGAACTTTTTATTGTAATTGAATTGCTTTCTTAAAAAAATCACACACAACTTTAAAATGAAAGTTTAATGACATGACACTTATACTTATTGAAAATTTAATTATTTACAAAAATAATAGTTTAATTGTCGTTTTTCGATAAGGTTTATTTAAATCAACATGTGCACTTTTATTACCACAGATAAAACACGAAACTAAATTAAGTTTTCGTGCGTACACGAATATCTCAACAAAAAGAGTGTTGCAAACTGTAGTAAAATAACAACGATTTTGCGTGTATTTGAAATATGTAAACTATTCAACTTATTAAAAGTTAATCATTTGCGATTTTTTTCTTTTTATTTACAAATTAAATAATATATTGATATAATTAAACCTTTGTTTGATTATTTAATCTAAATAAAATAAAAAAAAAAATAGTTTGCCAAATTTTTAAAAATTTTGTTTACATGTTGTCAACACTGTATGGATATATTAGAAAATTCAATAAATTTTTTAATTGAATCAATTAAAAAAATTGTTTAAATTGCCATTGATATTCAAACAATCGATTAATTAGATATTTTTGGCCCATAATTTTTTCTGCGTATTCGCATTCAATTAAACTAGTTTAATTATGTGTTTTCCCCATACAATTTTAAACACTTTATCTGTCGAAATAAAACGAAGTTCAATTTTGACGTTTAAATTGTATGGGGAAAACCAATAATTAAACTAGTTAAAAATGAATGCTAACACCGTTTAAGATAAAAATGTAAAATAAACAAAAAAAACTGACTCAGATTAAATTTCGTCTTCTTGGTCTGTTTCAGGTAGTGAATCTTTAACAGACTCATCGTGTTTTAAATTTAAAAATTCGTTGTGAAACTTTTTAGGTATTGTATTTTTATCGCAAAGTGTTTTTAAATCCTTGTATTTTCTTAAAGAAAAAATAGTAAAACCGCGAATATATTGTAATATATCACTTAATTTGTTACAGAAAATTTTAATGTAAGCGACACTTCGCAGTCACAAAAAATGTAAACAAACTAAGAATGTTCACTTACCTTAAAATTGCTTTTGCTGTAAATTCGTAACGGAACTTTTTACAGTTATGTAATTTTTAGAGATGATGCAAATAATAGTAAATAATCGATTTTCATCAAAAAACGAAAATCGATAAACGTGTCGCATACACTATTTTGGCGGTAAGGGCTCGATATGAATGAATTCTATTTTGAATGAATTATTTCTTGAATGAATTAAAATTTTCTTAATTCATTTAGTAAAAGGGTGAATGAAGAAAGATTTACTTTCATTCATTAAGTCAAATGATTAACGAAAGTCGTCATAATTTAACTGAACTATTTATATAAAAAAGACTACAACAAAAGAAAAACTCGTGTTTGTTTTTTTTTCATTTCATTTATTAATTCAAAAACCATAGGGTCAAATATGCTTCATATTCTACAATAAATTTTCAATCGCAAGGGACCAGCATTTTTTTACGAATTAGAGGGGTTTACGATTTATTTAGATTTCGATTTAAGGAGGTAAATTAAAAAAAAAATACGAATTAAAGGGTTTTATTAAGAAATAGAAAAATAAAAACATTTAACTTAAAGGATTTTTAATTTCAGTTATCGTTACATATTTTCTTATACATAGATACATATTTACTTATATATTATTCTTATTTTATTAAGAAATAGAAATAGAAAAACAAAAACTTTTACTCCAGTTAAAATTTAAAAAAAAAAAATTGAAAATTACGCTTTAAAGAAGTTTGTTATTTTGTGTTGTTTAAGGCCTTTCTCACGTATTTTGTCCAGAGAATTTTTTAAACTAACCAACATTTATTTAAAAGAATTTCGCTTGTGCATTACGAATTATAAGAGCTTTTAAACAATTCAACTACGATTTATAAGAGGTCTTGCATTTCTTTTTTTTCAAAAAATTACGAAATATGGAGAGGACTAAAATGTATGGAAATATTATGAATTATTGGAGTTTTTTGAAGGGACCGACAGTTTGTTACGAATTATCAAGATTTTCGAATTATCGGGGTACGAATTATAGTGATTAAAACACTGCCTTAGTTTGCGTTTAAACGTAGCACTTGCAACAACAAATCTTTTAAGATGTATAGGTAACGAATTACAGACTCTAGTTATTCTCACATTAAAGGATATCTCGTATATAGAAGAATTTATACGATAAAAAACTATCTGAGGGTTTATATTCCATCTTGTAAATCTAAAGATGTCAAAATGTAACCAGGAAAGTTCGATCTCAGTTTTATAAAATTCTCAAAAGAAAAACCAAGAAAATTCAACACAAACGGAGAGACATGCTCTTTAATCCTCAATCTGTAAACATATCTCAATGTAAGGGTAAATGTAAGATAAAGACGTGTTGCGTTTTTATTTGTATGGTAATGTGAAGCCTCTTTGTATTAAATACTAAAAGTTCTTCATTCAATTAGTAAAATGTTGAATGAACATATAATTGAATTCATTCAAGTTATGAATTCATTAAAGCTTTTGAATGAAGCTAGTGAATGAGCTCTTATTGAATGGATTAATGGAATGAAATATAAGCATTTTTTAATTATGAATTCAGTTTTTTGTGAATTAAGCTCAATTCGAATTAATTCTTTTGAAGCTCTGATTCTATTAAAGTAACTATAGATATATTTGGTACCAAATTTACTGGTTTACAAATTATGCCCAAAGACTATCAAGTATTTTTGTTATTAAAAAATGTGTTTTGAGTAACATTAAATCTGGCGTTTTTTAAAGGAATTTTAATTGTATTAAGGTAAAAAAATAATGCAATGCCCATTTAACTTACAAGAGGGGGTGTCTAAGCTTTTTCCGATATTCGAAACCGTTCGTTTTTTATGCGACTTTTCCCTATATTTCAAATAATTCAAAAATGTGGCAACTCTCGGGCCACTATATAAGCCAGCGATTCCCACCAACTTTTGACTCTCCTTGACGTACTTCTACTGGTTCACGAACCGCCAATTTTTTTTTTCATATATTTAAAAAATGCAAAAGTAAAAAAACAAATAAAAATTAAATTTTTTTAATGAAAAAAAAAACACATTACGAAAACCAAATGCAGTAAAACCCAATTAAGTTGCACGAGGTACCAAATAATTAATTCGTATTAACTGTAGAAAAATTTATTAAAAAAAATAGCAAAATAGCACTATTTTGAAATTAAAAATTAACCCCTTAAACCCCACCCACAAATATGATTGATGCATTAATCTGCTATAGACTCTTCCAAAGAAGAGATTGATACAATTATCTTGGATAACGTCCTCCTACTTCCTGAGATATGTACATCCCACCCATTGTTACTTTTACAAAATACGGCACTTTTTTGAAATTAAATATTAACCCCTTAAAACCCACCCACAAATATGATTGATGCATTAATATGCTATAGAATCTTCCAAAGAAGAGATTAATACCATAATCTTGGATAAGCTCCTGCTAATTCCTGAGATATGTCCATCTCACACATTGTTACTTTTACAAAATACGGCAATTCCTATGGAAAAGTTTTACTTTTTAAATACTTAAAAAATGCTAAATCATGAAAACTAGAGCTGATAGAGACAAACTGATTACAAGTTTGAATTCAGCGCACCCAAATTAACTAGAATCAGTTGATAAATTCAAAGAAGCAAATTGAGTGTTGGCCTGTGTAATTCATTCTGTGAAAGATCACAAAAAGCCTATAACACATCTACTTATTCCGTTTTCCAAATTTTAAAAAAATCTATTTTTCACGCTTTGAATTTTTGAGAAAAATTTAAAAAATCACAAATGGATGTAACCTTGAAAGGCCATATCAGTTTATGTCAAAAAGTTTTAAATGGATTTAAACTGATATCATTTTTCAATAAGTTTCGTAATTTTTATATTTTAGAAAAGCGATTTATATTTTTGGATTAACACTTTAACTCGTACTAGTGCAAATTTTTAGGGCCATATTTCTAGTTGTTATCGTTAAGCTTAGTTTAAAAATTTTTGAAAATCGTTTGAAACAAGCTCACTTTTTTTTTGTTCTTTTTATTTTTTATTTGGGGCTTTCAACTTTTGTATTCTTTTTGCTATTACACAATCTCCCAACACTTGAGAGATAAATTCAATTATTTTTTTTAAATTTTTTCTGTTTTTTGTACAGGGCAGTGACGCCCTTTTATGAAATGAAAATTTGAAAAAAAGGTTCATTGGCACATTCGAGTTTTTGTTATTTTACAAAAAAAAAAAAATCAAAGGGGCACACAAAATTTGGAATACCAAAATTATTAGGACTTTTTAAAAAATATGTAAAAATTACACCATTTTTTTTGCTTTTTTATATAGCAAACAATGATACTGAAGATTTGAAAACCTAGAAATAATAGTGTCAACGAATATAATTGATCGCCATCACAAATTTCTTACAAAAGACAATGTGTGCTAAAAAAAATAAAACTAAATCAAATGTCTTCGTGTTCTTGAATTTACTTTCACTATTTTTTACGGGAATTGAATTCGCCAAAGTGTTAGGCGGCGAGAGTAATTAGTATGTACTTTTTTGTTATTAAAAACAAATTGTTTGAAGAAATAAAAACTTGCTTCATATAATTTAGAGTTGTTTTTATTGATGATAAGCAAATATTTAAAGTTTTAACATTTTCAACAACAAAAAACGGTGTTTGGTCAAAAAAAAAAATAAGGCGAAATTCGCGAGATGTTTAATTTTTTATAAAAAATGTTAAATTTTCGATTGATGCATGTTAGAGAAATATTGAAGTGCGAGAACAATTTCAAAAATGCATTTAACCACATGAATCGAATGCTTTTTGAATCAATGAAATCCGTTAACAACTTTCGAAAATAGAGCCGTTCAAAATAACATAGTATTGGAATTTTTAAAAATTTTTTTTTTTTAATTAAAAACGTGTTTTTGATAAACTGAATATGGAGTTTAGGGGTGCCAATCGGGATTGATATTTAAAAAATCCCGGAAATCAGGATTTTGTAAATACTGATTCCAAATTTTTCGGGATTGTTTGAAATCCTGGCTTTTTCAGGATTCTGGTATATGTTTATGTTAATAAAAAAAATCGGTAAGCACAGCAAAACCATTCAATTGGCAAAAAATTCGATTGTCGTCACGAATATGCTGTGGTCTTTTGCATAGGAATTTCGGCAATTTTGATGGGAAACATTTTCTGAAATTTTACTAGTTATGTTCGGTAATCTAACATCTAAAATTTGTGGTCATCGATTTTTAAAAAACCTTTTTTTTTGTGTTTACGGTACACGTTATTGAACTTCTGATACTATTTTTCGTTAATCATCTATTTTCATCATCTAGATTTTATTTTTTTGAATTCAACAAAACGTCCAGTGCTACCTAAAATTTGCCCCGGTTTAAAGAATTATCAGCTAATCTCGAACGGAAGTTAAGTGTGATACGAAAACGTTAGTTGTTTGTCCTTAAATAAATGTACCTTTCCCAACGATATAGTTTTTTCATAAAATTATGATACCGTTTATGTTATCACAGTTCCCTGGAATAACGATATTATATTTGCTCTAGTCCAGTCTGGTATCGATATCGAAAATTATCTCAGAATTTATGACAATAGTATTATCGGATTTTAAATTTAAAAAATATCTAAAAATAACGAATTACTCTATCGTGCATTTATATAAAAATCACAAATTTTTAACAATTTTATACTTGCCAAAAATATAGGTGTTGTTCATAATCGCAAACAAATATAAAATATAAAAAAAATATGAAAAAATTCAAGAAAAAAGTAAATTATATTAAATTTTAACGATAAGTCCCAAAAAATCCCGAGATTTACAAAAGAAAATCCCGGAATTCGGGTTTTACCAAATCCCGAAAATGCCGGGATATCGGGATTTCCCGTTTGGCATCCCTAATGGAGATGTGTTAGGTCTTCATTGTGTATGTATGTACAAAACATTAATCAAATGTGATATATCAAGGAACCCATGGTCTATGAATGCTTTTTTTTAATTTTTTTTTTTTTTAATAGTTAAAAGAAAAAAATGTTAACCTAAAATGGCAAGTTTTTAAGTTTTCCGTTTGTTCAATATTTTTTTTAATGACGGGCTTGCTTTGCATTTTCCTTTGTATCTTACGCCCATATTCATAAAAAATCTTAATTTAGATTTCAAATACATTTTAGTTAAAACATATTTAAAGCCTTAAAACTGTATTCATAATCAAATTTTAAAAAAATGTTAAAATAACTGAAAAAAATATGAGTTTTTGTTTATTTTTTTGTTGTATTTGAATTGTACTCAAATTTATTAATAATAAAGTTTAATTTATTAATATTGTTTTAGTTCTGACTAAACAAAACACTATATAGTGTTTTATTTATAGACTAAATCAGGAGTGCCCAAAAGTTCCTTATGGAAGAGCAAACACCAATACATTTAAAGAAAAACTAATTTTATTCAACATTTTTTGTTGTAAAAACCAATACATACAAAGAAAAAAATATTTCAATGTTTACCAGCAAAGCATACAAAAGTGTTGTTGCTTTGCGCTTGCGTGTATAAAGTGAAGAACGACAAAAAAACTAATAAGACAAAGTTGTTTGTGTATTTCGTATTGCTAGTGCTGAGCGCTCTATATGTGTATTAAAACACACAGCCTATAGCTAAGTGTTTTTACAAAAACAAATGACTACCAAGCGCATAGGCCGTGGGCACCCCTGGACTAAATAAAACACTATCTTGAGCAAAATATACGAAGATTTCAAACAAATATACGGAACATTTCAAACAAGCGTTTTTAAAAAAAACCACTAAGTTGCCATCACAGCAGCAGGTTACCGATTCAAAAGCACTAAGTTGGCATTACTGGAAGTGGTAAATGTTGCCAAACGTTGTTTTAGACGAGGCAACCGACAACATTCACCTCTACTACCAGTAAGGGTATTTTTACAAAAAAAAAACGGCATACTTTTAGGCGCTATGCTCCGTACCGCCAACCTATTGCTGTAAATATCAATTTCTTTTTGCAGAGAAAATAAACAGAAAAGTTTTAGGCGTTGTATTTAATGATCAGTGCTGACAAATGAAATATCGTCAAACCCATTACATTTCAATAAAAAATCATATAACTGCTAAAGCTAAGAAAAGCTTATATTTCATAAAAAATTAATCAAACAAAAAACACAATTTATTATATTCTTTAGTAAATGACATTAATGCTTAAAGGAAATACGTATTTCCTAAAAGTCTTACAAACAGAATAATTTTTCTGTAAGAAAATTTATAAGAATCTGACAACTTTTCTATTGAAAAATATTTCTGAATCTAAAATTTGTCTATAGAAATATATCTCTGAATCTGAGAATTTTGAAAATTCTTCAAATTTTGCGAATTGTTGCACCAATTTGAATATTAAAAAATACCAATATTAAAATGCAATTATGTCTACACTATAAAAACTCCAAAAGTCTTCTCAACTTGATATATTAATCTTACAGTGGTGTGCATTAAAATAGGGGCACTAGCATGCATCAAATTTAAAGTTAAAGTAAGGAAAAAATTATCAGTTATAATTTTTTGTATTATTGTACAACAACAAGTTTTCATTTTACGTTATAGTTTAAACTTGGTTGTTGTAATTTAGGAAAACAAAATTAAAAAAATTATATAAAATCTTTTATTCGAGTGTGAATCGAAATGGGGACAACAAGCTAATTGTACAAAATAATACAAATTTACACCAGTTTTTGTTGGTAATATAATATTGGTCATTGTATTTAATAGATACACACAGGGAACTTCTGCTTTAAAAATATGTAGTTGTTAGGGTTGTAATACAGTTTCTTTGTTTTTAATGTAAATGTCAGTCATTTCTAGAACAAATTAAATTTTTTACTAACCTTGTAGTTCATTTAAAAAAAACAAACCACATCAAATGTCTGTTTTATGATTTTACATTCATTTTTTACAGTAGTTTTTTGTTATTTAAAAAAATAAATGTTTGTTTATTTTTTACTGCATATGTTGTTCATTTTTACTACAATTGTAAGTTATTTTTTGAACATTAAAAAACAAATGACAATGTTAGTTAAATTTAATGAAATGTAAGTCATAATTTCTTTAAGTGAAATTTCATTCGTTTTTAACTGCAAATGTAGTGGTCTTTACCAACATAGTATTCTAAGTCCCGGTTCGCACACGGCAATTTTACTTGCGCAAGTTTTCTTCAATTCTCCTTTGAACTTGCTTTTGTGTTCACACAGTAAAAGTTTGTTTCAGCAATTTTCGTGCAGCCAACTTCGTGTTGAAAATTGCGGATGACAAAACAAAACGGAATTGGAGTACGGGCAAGTCTGTACTGCTTTCCATTCTCTTTTCCTCCCTCTTCTATAAACTCAAGACTTGCGCAAGTAAAATTGCCGTGTGTGAACCGGGACTAAGTGTACACTTATTTCTGTATCATAATTTAGCCAAGTTTGGAACCTAGAGTCAAAAATGTCTGGAATATGAAAAATCGCAAAATTGCGATTTAAAAAGAATTTTTGCATTTTTTTGTGCCAAGCTATTTTGTTGGAATTGTTTATCAATTCTAAGATAAACAAAAGAAGACATGACCACTTTTAAAGGCTTAGAAGGCTGGCTTGCTTTTGAAATCCGAATTTTTTTTAGAAATTTTTAAGATCATGCCTAGTTTAATTTTGTTAATTGGGATTTTACAATCCATATACCGAATTTCTGTTAATTGTACTTAGAAGTAGTCATGGCAAATTAAAAAATGACGTTAATAGTTTTATTCCACGATTTTTAATTTTTTATTGTAATATATTATACATATTAGTACTTTGAGCCAATATTCGTAGATCCAAGTAACTGGATTATAAATGATACAATTAAAGTGCAAAACGATGAAATAACTCACATTTATTATTTTTTATCAGCACATAAATGAGACATTTAAATATTCAATGCGTTTAAATCTAATTTTTATATCACCAATATTTTTTGTTTGTTTTCAGACTATTTTAAGAATTTAGTACATATAAGAACATGAAAGTATTTATTTTCAACGTCTGAAAAATAATAACTGGGGGGTTATTATGTAATTCGATTCGAAAACTTTTGTTGGAATTCGAAAATTTTATAACTCTGGTAAGATGATATCCATACTTAAAAGTCCAACTTTTTAATAATTTTTGCATTTACTAGATCATTGTCTACACGTTCTCAACATTTTTAAAATCTAAAAAGTACTTTTTATTACTGTGTTTTCAATGTGAAAATTCTGTTCGAATCGAATTTCCTATCGAATCGAATTACATAATAATCCCCCTGGAAAAGGTCAAATATAAACATTGATGGAGCCAGTTCGTATATGTCTACTTTTAAGTACAATTTACAAAAACTTGAGATATTGGTTGCCCAAATAAATGAAGTTAAACTTGGAACGATATTAAAAATATCTAAAAAAAAAAAAATTCAGAATTTTGAAAGTGTCAGCTTTATAAGGATTCAAAAGGGGTCAAGATTTTTTTCTCTTTATCTTAGAATTGATAAACAACTCTAATAAAATAGCTTGGCACAAAAAATGGTTTTTATTTCGCAATTTGTAGCGATTTTCCATATCCTAGACATTTTTGAACCTAGGTTCCAAACTTCGCACAATGATGATGCAGACATAAACATATCTATTAAATGCAATGACCAATATTATATATCCAACAAAAAAATGCTAGAAATTTTAATTATGTTGTACAATTTGCTTAATGTCCCTATTTAAATTCACACTCGAATTAGAGATTTAATATTTTTTTTAATGTTGATTTTCTAAATTACAATTTAAACTATAACGTAAAATGAAAAGTTGTTGTTGTACAATAATCTAAAAATAATATTGGTAGTTTTCCCCTAAGATGTATGTGCTAATTTTTACTTCATATCTGTTGCATGCAAATGTCCCTATTTTAATTCGCACCACTGTATAATCATAGAAATAACTGCCTAATTATGGAAACAAAAAAATGTAAAAAATAAAAATTTTAGAGAAGAAGTGTTTTATTAGACATGTTACGAATAGTGTATTCGACACTTTACCGAATATTCGGTTTAAACCGAATACCGGATTAGTTCTTTTACGAAAAGTTCTTTCATACATTTTCAAATAAATTTCATATAAAAGTACACTGTACTTTAGATATACAAAATTAAATATAACTTTTTTAGGTTGAAAAATCTTCTCAAACGATATTTGTGAAAAACTTTATTTTCTCAATAATAAATATTTTGTGAAAAACTTTATTTTCTCAAATTTTTAGATAAAAAATACCGGGGTTTAAGCTATTTTCGTTTAGCCGAATAATTTTGCCGAATAGTGCTAGTATTCGGTATTCGGACGAATAACAAAAACATGCCGAAATACCGAATAGTAACCGAATATTTGACATCTGTAGTTTTTATGCATAGAAAAGCATTAACCCTCTAACTGGCAAACAATGTTTTGCAACAATATTCATACCATGTGCTCCACTCGAAAAACAAATAATAAGTTCTTCAACAAAATTGTTTAACGTTGTAGGCGATATGAGCCAAAATATTTTAGGGTGCATTTTGAAAACTTAAGCATATAAAAAGCATATATAAAAGAGAAATTTTGGACAAAAACTATTTCTCTTACCAAGATATAACCACGCTCGAAAAACAATTTTTTTCCTGCTCCTATTTAAGAAGATATCGCGATTTTCGCTTTTTGGAAAAAGCGAAATTAGGCGAAAAAGTATCTAAACTACAATTTATGTTCTTCAAACTTCAACGCTATGCTATTAATACTTAATCACCCTGTTACGACTTTTAAATCAGAGCGAAAGTGAAAATTTTAGAATTTTTCGGTGTTCTTGCGATTAAATCAGAACGTTTTTCCCTATTTTTTATTCGTTTTAATTCGTGTAAAAAGCCTGGTCGAAAGTAAAACGAATGCCCTTTTTTCTAATAAATTACAATTTAGGGTCAAAAATGGTGCTTAATATTAAAAATTTAGAACTTTTTTTTACTTATTTCTGATTTTATTGTATTTTTGGCTGTATTGTTTATACTCTAAAAAACTGTTTAAAAAAAAACATTTTTTTGTTTTGATATTCTAGAAAACACTCAAACAAATTGACAACAATGTTAGAAGCATTTCTTAAAAGCATTTTACTTTCCATGTTTTTTAGTTTTTGGCACTTCAATAATAACTTTTAGGATTTGAGAACATCAAATTTCAATTTCGTGTGATTTCACAAATTCGTTCTTATTGCAAAACGTTCTAAAGTAGGGACATGGGCGTATATTTTTTAAAAATAAAAGTTTTTGAAATTTTACGAAATTTTGATTTTGGAGCTTTCTCGCTTCCAAACCGTGACAGCACACGAAAAATTTCTTCGCAAAATATTTAGCAAATTTAGTTTTCTACCGGAATATATTAATTTCTAATTATAAAACGCTCATTTGACGCATTTGTGGTAAATTTTATGAAGACCGCCCTGAGGCAGCCTTACCCGTTAGAGGGTTAAAAGAAAAATCTGAAAAAATCACTTCTAAAGCTTAAAAATTTTAAGAAAAATCAGATTTAAGCTCAAAAATGGAAAATAAATTTACAAAATAGATATACGAGTATGAGTAAAATTGGTAAAAAAAAACGATTTTTGTTTTATGCTCATAATGGAAAGATGAAATTTTTCAGTAATTGCTTTACTTCACAAAATAAACTTTTCGTTTATTTGGTTAAAATTAATGAAAACCTTCATACTTTCTATGAAACTAGATTTTTAATGAAACTTCTTCATTGAGTGTTTGAAATTTTTAATTAATAAAATTATAATTTTTCATACAATCTTATGAAAACATGCATAAACTTAACAAAATGTTTACACTGACAAATTCCAGTGCAATTTCATTGATTTTATGCAAATATGGATTAATATAATGCAGATAATAGGATCTCACTTTACAACAAAATAATTCACAGTTTTAGTATGGCAGCACTCAAAGAAGAGGCGTATTTAAATAGGATGATTTTCGCTACATTGGATGGTTTAAAATCATGCTATTTTAAAACGATAGCATGTTAGAGCACTTTAAGTATTAGTTCCTTCAAATCAAATTTTTTTTCTTCTAAATTTCAAGTCTGTGGTCAAGTCGTTTTTTAATCCTATACGAATTTTAGTAAAAAATGTCTTATAATTGGTAATTTATCCAAAGGTTTATTTAAAAAGAAATATTTTTTAAATTATTCATTTTATTCGATTACTCGTCAAAATTTATACTAATTATTCGTAATTCGAAAATCATGTTTTTTAAATTGATTGTTCGAATTTTGTTTTTGTTCGTTCGATTAATCAAATATTTTTTATTCGAGTGACAACCCTAGTGTATATGAAGATGATAGAAGAAAGATTGATAATGACAATACATATTTATAATAAAACAAACCATCGAGCATTTTTTCAAACACTTTTTTATTCATTGTTAACAAAAAAAAAAAAATAAAAAATTTAACGAATAAAACTTAAAAGTTAAAACCTTTTAAGAGGTGTAAATAAAATAACATATCAGCAAAAATGATATGGAGGTAAGCAGTTATTAATACAAACATAAAAAAAACTAAAATCTAGATAAGAAATAATTTAAAATTAAAAAAAAAACTTTGGTTTTCAACTATAAACAAATTAAGGAATTCACGAATTAATATATAATGATAATGAAACGAAAACATTAATAAACAAATAATTAATTATGTAGCCTCTTGTGACTTCTCCTTGGAACGTTGCAACAAATAATATGAGACATTTTCATAAACTAAAAATGTTACCATAGTGGCGGGTACCACTCTTATGAGACTCGCCTGTAAACCTTTATAAAAACCACGAGGACCTTCAAACCTGTAATGAGATTTAAAAGAAAAGTGAAATTTGTACATTAGCAAAGTTTGAACAAAATCCTTACCTTTTTAGTCAAAAGGCTCAACGACAATTATTCGATTTGTGGTTTGTTTCTTTTAAATGGTTGATGATAATTTCAAAAAAAAATCTTTTTTTTTATATTTTGAATATAAAAAAATATAATTAAAATTCATTTAGCAAAAAGAGAAAAAAGTAAATATACAACAAGAGGCTTAAAAACGACACAGGAAATACAAAAAAAAAATCTAAAACTTGAAAGAAATAAAAAAAAAAATAAGCAAAAAGTGTTAGTAAAAAATATTTAAAAAACAAAAAAATCAATATAAAAACCATAAGGAAAATATACAAAATTTCTGCAAAAAACACTTACTTTACAATGGCTATAAAAACAAATTTTCCCAACATCAACAAAAAAAAAATATTTAATAAAATACCATTTTACTTTTTGTTTTTTTTTTTAAACAACATCTTTTTAAATCACTGTGTGTTGAAACAGTATTTTTTTCTATTTCATTTGTTTTTTCATAACTTTTTTTTTATAATTAACATTACGTTTTGTTTTAGATTTACTTAAAGAATCTTTTTGCCAAAGAAAGTTAAATTACGTTTTTTATATCTTAAACAGATTTTTCTTATAAATTATGAATTTTGTTTATATGACAAAAGCCTTAAAATGCTGAATAAGTTAAAAGGTTTTTTTAATATACTATATATTTTTTGCTTGCTTATAATCTAAAAAGATGATTTTTTTTTCAGTTTATTCAAATAAATTAGATATTGTTCTAAACTATTATTTATACTTAAAATAAGTTTATACAAAAAGAAAAAGCCAAGTTTAATTTAAAAGAAAAATTTATAAAATTTAAATCTTGTAGATATAACTTGGGTAAATCTATTTTTTTTTTTTTTAAAGATTAATGAGAAGTTTTAAATACAGTAAGAGACAAGTCAATGTAAAGTGTTTGAAAAAAGAATATTCGGTATTATTTTCAATGTAAAAATTCTGTTCGAATCGAATTACATAACAACCCCCCCCCCCCCAGGGTTTATTTTCTTTATAATTTATAGAGTCGAAAAATTCAACAACAACATTTTCTATATTTAAAATTTATAAACATGTTGTTTAAGGTTTATCAATTAAAAACTTGAAATGTTACAATTAATTGTGTGTCGGTTCGGGTTATGGGTAGAAATAAAAATATTTTTACAAGTTAAACACAAATTTCTATAAGTGAAAACGAACAATTCTATACGAAAGTTAAAATATACCCCCTGATTTTCTAACGCAAGACGTCTTTAGTAAAACCGCCTCCATCCAAAAATGTTTTTTCAAAATCAAATTTAACTAAAACAAAAATTTTCTTGACAAATCTAATGCAATTTTGTTCCCCTTTGCGGAATATACAAAATTGTTATACTTTTTTGAGGGTTCTTATTTTATAAGTCGAAAATTAATCATATAATAAGGAAATTCATGTCAGAAATTTTGGTCTTGGACAAATCCAAAAGTGTAAACTTATTCAAAAAAAAATTTTGTGTTGTTGTGTTTTTGAAAAATTTTGGTCTTGGGAGAATGCACAACAACACAAAGAAAATAATTTTCCACAAATTGTTTTCTTTGTGTTGTTGTTGTTTTTGAAAAAGTTTACACTTTTACATTTTTCCAAGACCAAAATTTCTGACATGAATTCTAGTGTCCGGCCGAGTATTCTTCTTCGGCTTATGCTAAAAAGAGTGACGTTCGGCCAAGTTAGCCGTTCGACAACGAGTATTTGAAGAAATTAAGTGCATTTTCTGATAAAATTCATTAATTTAAAGTGCAAACAGAAGATTTTGTATTAAATTCGTAATAGATTTTAGTAAAAATAAAAAAGCTTAAGCATTCTAATTTTTTTCAAAAGACGTCATTAAAATAATTGAACTCATTATTTCATATTTTTAGAAAAAAATGTTTAAATTATCTTTTTTTGAGACTTATGCCCGTAATTTCAAGCAATATTTACCTACCAGTGCTTAGATACCTACCCGATTTTGTTCGTGTATACGGGTAGATATCTAAGCACCGGTAGGTATCTATTGCTTGAAATTACGGGCATTATTCATGTTTAAATATTTTATGTTTTATTTTAAACCATGTTATCAAAATCAACCGAAATTCACATTTTATTTAAACTAAAAAGTAAATTAAAAAAGTTTGGCTATGGCTTGACAATTTAGCCGAAGTTCGGTTCACACTCGGCAATTTTACTTGCGCAATTCTTGAGTTTATAGAAGAGGGAGGAAAAGAGAATAGAAGGGGGTACAGACTTGCCCGTACTCCAATTCCGTTTTGTTTTGTCATCCGCAATTTTCAACACTGCAAGTTGATATACGAAAATTGCTGAAACAAACTTTTCCTGTGTGAACACAAAAGCAATTTCAAAGGAGAATTGAAGAAAGATTGCGCAAGTAAAATTGCCGTGTGTGAACCAGGACTTACGGCATCAGCAAAAAAAAAAAGTAAGTTCGGTCGAACACTAATGAATACCCTTAGTAAAAATATTTTTGAAACTTTAAAATTTTATTGTCAAAAATGACAAGTTTTTTGAACAAAAATATGAGCCTTCTAAAAATAACCATAAGGCATACAAATTTTCACAAAATTATTAAATCAAAAAAAAAAAAAATGGTTCAGAATTGACTAAAAAATTTAATTAAAATTAAATATTTTGTGAACAACATTTGATTATATCCCCCCTCCTTTCAAACACTTTTGTTTGTTTTTGTCTCTTATCATTTTAAGCCAAAAATTTGTAAATTTGAAAACTTTTTTTATCCGATAAAATATACAAAAAAAAAAAACTTTCAAAAATATAACAAATTTAGAAATTGTATACAAGACTTAAAGCTTACAATTAATTAAATTTTAAATTCTGACGCTTAGCGTTCATGGAATTATATATAAAATAGTTTTCCAAAAATTAAAAAAAAAAAATTTAATATATTGGTGTGTGATGAATTTCACTTAGGATCGAAATTAAAATTTTATCATTACTTTTTCATATTTTAATTTGAAATAACATTAAGGCCCGATTAATGAATGTCCAGTTAAAATTTAACAAACGGTTAAATTGAAAATTTACATGGGAAACAACAATAAATGTGTCAGTTAAAGTCTCAGTTAGTAGCACAATGTGTTAAAGTGTACAAACAATTTCTTAAAATTAATGAAAAGCTTGTTACTTTTAACGAAACTAACTTTTTAATGAAACTTTTTCATTAAGTGAATGTAACAAAACTATTAATTAAAAAATATATTTTTTTAAACATTTTATGAAACTTCGATAAGGACGAATTTTAGTTGATTATATGCTTAAATTCATTAATTTCATGTAGAGAATTTTCTCAGTGTATTATCCGACCTAATAGTTTGTCCCGTTAGCTACTAACTGGGACTTTAACTGACACATTTGTTGTTGTTTCCTATATAAATTTTCAATTTAACTGTTTGTTAAATTTTAACTGGACATTTAGTAATCGGGCCTAAATGTTATAAATTGAAATATCTGATTTAAACGTCGAGCATGCGTTTTCTGATACAAATTATAATCTATCAAATTTTCAGTTTCGATTTTGAATTAATAAATGAAATGAAATGAAAGTGAAACTCATCATATACCAGATCAATTACTTAAAAATTAAACAGTAATACAAATTTTGCTATATTGAAAACTCTTACTAGAGCATGTCATTTTTGTGCTGCTTTCTTTTTTTTTTTTTGTAGCAATTAAAATATAACTTAATTTAAATTCAAAATTTTCTTATACTTTTTGTTTTCTAAGGACGACCATTTGTGCAAAAAACAAAAGAACCTAAATTTAAGTCTAAACCACAGAAAACAACGTTTAATTTTATACGAATTAGACATCTCTAAACTCGATGTTTAATTTTATACAAATTTGACATCTCTTAACTTCTAGTTTGTTATAATTTTAGGTTATTTTGTTTTTTCTTTTGTTAATGATCATAAATATTTTTGTTTCTTTCAATTTTTAACTTATTTTAAATGGTTCTATATTATTTTTTTTTTGTTTGCCATAATTTGCATTGTAGATTCTTTTATGATTTTTGTTTAATTTAATGTTTATAGTAGAGAGTTTAAGTAAATTTATATTAATAAATAGTTTTGTTTATCTCTATGTTTTCTAATTGGTCAATTTTTCCCATATTAGCATGACCATACATATATTTGGTGTGACATGCACTAAATATGGTATGAGACCTTTATAAAAACCACCCATACGTTCGTACCTCCATGTTTGTTTAATACAGTCCAAAGTACCGCGATAATTGTGATGATGATCCTGTAAACGCGCCCGCACAACTTGATAGGGGTATGTAGCGGCAGCTGCTATTAATTTAGATATAGCTGCAAAAGCTAAATATTCTGATGTGGCCTGTAATAAAAGAAGTAAAAATAAAATAAGTTAGAAATACAAAAAATAACAAATTTGAAATATATGCGTGCTATTTCAAAAAAATTCGACACTGTTGAAACTGACTTTAGATGCATCGTATTTCTCAAGGCTTTTTGAATTAAGAAAAACGATGGACAGAGTTAGGTATACGTACTTAAAAACTATGGCATTCAAAGTTTCACGCTGAAAAGTCCTTACTTATGGTATTGCTAAAAAGCTCATCGGAGTCAAGAAGGCATTTCACATTTTTAAATGCAATAATTTTATGAACTTTGCGAAATTTATTTTATTTTTTTCTATTCTTTTTATTAAAAAAAAAAAACATGAATAGAGCACATCCTAGCAAAAAATTTATATTAGCCGGTATTAAGTTTTGGAATAAGATATTAAAGGGTGGTAAATGGTTACTTTTCTATTACAAATATAAAAATCCATTACTTTAATTATAAGATTTTTAATCTTGTTGTTTTGGAAATCAATAAACTGAACTAAAACTAAACCCTATTATTTTAACAATTGCATATTCATTCTGGTAACAACTTAGAAAACACATATTACCGCAGGTAATGATTTTTTTTTTTGTTGAAAATTTGATTTTTTTGTGTGAAAAAATAAAAAAAAGTAAAAAAAAAAAAAAAAAAAAAAAAAAAAAAATAAATAAATAAATTTTTTGTAATAATTTTTTACTTCAAAAATTATTTTTTTTTCAATATATGGTCTTTATTAGGTATTCTGCATAATAGGCATGCTTCTTCTATTTGTCAAGCCTCTACCATTATATAGAAAGAAGCCTTACCTCTACTTTTATAAAAAAGCATTATTAGTCCAAATTTATTGGTTAACGGATAGTTGAGTATTTTGTATAAAAAATTAATTTTACATTGAATTCTTTGCAGAATAATTTCTGCGGTTTATGATAGCACATCAATTTAAAAAAGTATGATTGATGAAGATAATTTCTACACAGATAAAATTTAATTGTGTGGATTACATTAGTGTGTGATATATTGTAATTTATTATTTGGCCAATTGTGCTTTCAAATTACAAAATGAATTTTTAAATAAATTAAATTGAAGTGTACAAACAATTTCTTAAAATTAATGAAAAGTTTGTTACTTTTAACTAAACTAATTTTTTAATGAAACTTTTTCATTAAGTGAATGAAACGAAACTATTATTTTTCATAACATTTTACGAAACTTCGATAAGGACGAATTTCAGTTGATTCTATGCAAAATTCATTAATTTCATGTAGGGAATTTTCTCAGTGTTTTATCCGACTTAATAGTTTGGTAACAAAAAATACATTTGATCGTTTTTTTTTGTATTTTGATGCCTTATAGACAAGTTTCGATATTGCACTAGCAAGGGGAGTCTCCCGATGGATTCTCTCTGATCTTAATGAAATTTAGATATGTGATGAAGAAGAAAAATAAGGGCCAAGTGTTTATTTTAGCGGCTCAATCTCTTGTTTAGGAGTTAAAAGTGGGGTCAAAAATGACACAATTTTTCGATTTTTCAGATTATTTCAAATTGTTCTGGAGAAATTTTAGGCAAATGGGGTAAAAATAAGAACTTTTGGACACACGCATTAACTGGTATGTGAAACATGTCCGATAACTTTCTAGTATTTTTGTTATTCAAAAAAATGTGTTTTCAGTGATATTAAAACTGGCGTTTTGTTAAAGAATTATAGTTAAATTAAGCTAAAAAAAATATGTATATTAATGTCTAATAAATTTAATAGTCTGAGCTTTTCCAACATTCGAAATTGTTCGGCTTTTATGCGACTTTTTCCGAAGAGCTTTTTAACTTCCAATTTTGCAGAAAGTTCACGACAAAAATGTGAATTCGTTGCTCAACTTTGGACTTATATTTAAATTTGAATTTTAAAATCGCATCCGATTGGCCCACAAACATTTTTCCATTTGCAAAACTTATTTTTGTATACATTTTCTTATGGAACTGTATGGCCACAATAATAATTTTGTTTAAAACTCAAGTTGTTATGTTTTTTTCTTAATGCGAAATGACAAAATTATTCATAAAAAAAACATATATGTCCCAGGAATTTGAATTGTTTTATTTTATTACTTTCCCGGAAATTTTGTTGCTGGCAAAACGTTTAAATTTTAAAATTCTTTTCTTTTTCCTCTTCTTCTTTTTAACTTTCCCTTTTCTCTTTTTCTTTTCATTTTTGGATGGATGGGAGAATGTCCTTTCCCCCCTACCCAGGATACTCGCCGACAACATATATGCACCCATTTATGAACATTTATGAACTTATTCATTCATACATATATATGTCATATGTAATGTAGACATATGACATATATATGGAAAACACCAATTTTTTATCGAAAATCAAAAGGCCATAACTTCAATTTTAATATACTAACAAGGTGAGGCTCCCGATGGGTTCTCTCCGATCTTAAACAAATTTGGATATGTGATAAAGAAAAAGAAAAATAAGGGATCAGAAAAACAAAAATGTTGATACCAATATTGCCTAGTGTGTTAGGGTTGCCATTTCTTTAAAATATTTATAATATAGGTTAAAGAGATCTTCGAAAAGCGTAGCATAAAAGACGAACTGCTAGCTCAGACACCCCTAGATTAAATTGAATAGGCATTAATATACATATTTTTTAGCTTAATTCAACTATAATTATTTAACAAAACTCCAGTTTTAATATTACTTAAAACACATTATTTTAAATAACAAAAATATTTGAAAGTTATCGGACATGTTTCTAATACCAGTTAATGCGCCTCCAATTGGTACACCCCAATTGTCTAAATTTTCTCTAAAAAAAAAAAAAAATAAGCCGAAAAAAGAAAAATGGGGTAATGAGATTGGGTCGATAAATAAAAATACGTAACCCTTGACACAAAAGCGTTAAATACGTTAAAGTAAAATTAAAATAGAGAAAAGTTGAAAGATATTCTTGAAAATTGCCAAGGAGAAAAAAGAGAAAAAGAGCTCCTCTAATCGCACCGTTTCGAAATTCGCTATTGTAAAACTTGATTCGTGAGGTTTAATAAGTGCCTGAACAAACAAATAATAAAACATATCATCTCACTATTATCAAAAAATTTTATAATTAAAATTTATTCTTTGCTAAAAATTTGGTAAAAATTTAATTTCTTTCATTTGTTATCAAATGATGCAAATTTAAAGGAAAAAACGTTTGTTTCTTGATTTCTAAATTTAGTTCAGAAAATAATTTTACTTAGATTATTGGACAAATAGTTCCAGAGAAAATCGCAAAAATCAAGGTGTTCTCATATGGAAACAGTGGACGTTAATGGGGAAAGTGACATATTTTCTTCTCTTGCTTAAAAGACGAATATACACTTATTTCTGAAGGATTTGTTTTATTTTTTAGTTAATATTCTTCGAGGTGATTGTTACGCCTTTTAGGCATGTTTCTCTGAAACAAAAACGTAAAAACATTGAACATGAGAAATGGTATGCAGCTCAAAATTGTGATTTTTTCAAACGAAAATTAACAAAAAATCAAAGCCAACTTAGTTATTGGAAAAAAAAAAGTTATTTTTTTCATACAAGTGTGTTGTTACGCCTTTTTGTTTTTGAAATTCATGCACTTGTTGTTACGACCTTTTGAATTTCGTTCATAAAGTCGTCAATTGTTGACGTATAAGTAAGTTTAAAATTTTGTAGGGACTTGTAATTTAGTCTAGGTCATCATAATCAACCAAAAACTTGATTATGAATTTTTTGTTGTTATGCCCTTTTGCTTGTTAAGTTACAATGTTATAATGTTGTGTTTTATTACAACCCAAGCACCTTCAAAACGTTTCCTTAATCTTTTTAATTATTAAAAATAGATACAATTTATTGGATTCGAAGGACAATTTGTTATAATTTTAAGTTTTTCATTTGGACTTCTATTAAATTACACATTCAAACAAATGTTCATTAAATAATAAATAAATTGCAATCAACGACACGTGTATTTGTTGTAATAAAACATTTCTACAATTGCAAATAGTTTACAGCAAACCACTTTTTGTAGCCTCTTTTTTGTATTCTGTATAAAATGTATGTATGTCATTTATTTATAAAACTATTGTCTCACTTTATAAAGAATTAAACAATATAACTTAACAAAAGTTTATTGCACATGTTGAAATTTTAATATACGAAAGGGTATAGTAACGTATATAAAATAATGAAAATTATAAATTTAAACTATGTAATGCACAACTTGTAATCATTGCACTAGCCGTTTTTTTTTTTAATAAATACTGACTTTGCCACCCCACCGTGTGAGAGGGTAAATATTTGTGTTATTTTCGCATAATTTCTTAAGTCGACGCACGTTGGGTTAAAATGGGTCAAATGTGTTGATATTTTAGAATTGAGTTTTTTTTTAAATATTTGGTACCGGGTGAAATTAGATAAAATTTCACATGCTTAACATGAAAATGGGCTCAAAAAATATTAATATTTCAAATTTTTGTATGAAAATGGTTCATATAAAAAGAGCCTTCAAAAATGACTCAGAAACTATAAATAAAAAATTCTTTAGGCTCAAAAATCAATATTTTTTTGGAGTCTTTTTGGAATTGTTCAGTTACATTTCTAAGTCAGTTCTGAATCATATTTTGGATTAAATAATTTTCTTAAATTGTTATGTCTTTTACGATTGTTTTTGAAAGGCTCATATTTTCGTCCAACAATTGAGTAATATTTGATAAAATTTTGAAATTTTCTAAAATCTGTGTTCTAGTTGATATATTTTTGACCTAAAAAACAAAAAATTAAAACTTACTTAAATATTTTTGAAAAAAGTCTACTTATTATAAAATATACAGTAGTTCTCATAAAAATATTGTTTTTGAAAAATAAAGTCTTTTATTTATGTCGTCATTTAAACGGAACGCTTATTTTGAAATTTAATTTTGTTAGAAAGTTAGATTTTTTAAACGAGGATTTTTGTGACTAAAATTATTATCGAAGAAAAATAATATCGACATAAGAAAATGTTGGCAGAATGGCATTGGTCTAATTTATTCCGATGGGTACATGAAAATTCCAACTAATAAATTGACAAATTTGTGCTTATTATTAGTAGTACCGAATACTGAATATTGATTGGAAGGTACTGCTATTTTATTGCAAGCAGTTGTAAAAAGGCTGCTTTAAAAAATATATCGGATTCGATTTAAATGTAATTGTTTTGTAATTTTTTTAAATGTTGTACAAAAAATTTCATATATCAGCATTATTCTGTAATACTTCTACAGAACAAACATGTTATCCGTTTTGTCCTATCTTTAGTTTCTGAGATAAGTGATTTCGAAAACTAAGCGAGATATCGCAATACGAACAAACATTTTGCAAAACTTGACTGAAGTAACACGTATCGATAATACAAATGAGTAAAGTGTTCCGATTCCAGTCTTTCAACGTTCCATTTTATATCGTTCCATTTTGGACCAATGTTTCATTCAATTATCGGAGTGTTTAAATTTATATTTTCAATTACTTTTATGGGTAAACAAATAATTAAGACACCTTGTTGGTGTTTCATAAAAAAATTAATCCCTCGGGATCTTTCCCGGACCTCGCCTATTTGTATTATCTAGGGTTAATTATTTCCTGTGTAGCAAAGATATTGCCCGCTTTGAAACTGTTTTTATTTATATAAAAACTTTTTATTTCTTAAAAAAGAATTTTTATTTTTTTGTACAAAATCTTTTTATTTTTCTTTTTTGTTTGAAGATAAAAATGGTTTTAATTTAAACTTTGGAAATTTTTTTTGTTTTTTTTTTTCTTTTTGAAAGAAAAATATTTTTAAAGCTGTTGATAAAAAAAATAATAATTTAAAAAAATTACTTCATTTTAAACAGAATACTTTTTGTTTTCTTGATAAAAAATGTAAAAATTGAGTTTTTTGTTTGTAAAATCCGGTCTATGGAGCGAACAGTTGAGCCAGAAAGTGTATTTAGTCGGTATTCTGTATTTATAAACATTACAGACAAGTTTTGCTATTGGACAAATGTTCGTTAGGCCGATTGATTGTGATTTTCAATTTCAAATTTAAAAAAGGATATTTCCTTAAATTTTACACTCAAAATCTGCTTAACAAAAATTTTCCAATACCAAAAATTTAACCATAATGCCTTTAAATACCAAAAACAAATAAACTACCAAATATTGTTTTTAGGCCGAACTGTTCGGTCGGAGAATAAAATATTACACTTAACTTGCCGGCATAAACTTGAAAACATTTAAATATTATAGAAATATATTGGGCTTTAGCCAAAATAAAAAATGGTGAAGAAAAGGAAACAGACCGTCTATATTTTGTAGAAAGAAAAAAATGACGAAAATCATAAATTAATACAAAGAAAAGTTGGCCCCCACAATATGCCAAGAAAATCATGTGATAAGAGCAAAGAGAGGTGAATAGTAAAACAAGTGGTATCATTAAATACAGTGAAAACTAGAAAAAATGTAAATGCAACAATAACAAAATAGAGAAAATTAAAAGAAAATCAAAATGCGTGTAAAACAACAAAATCATCGAAAATATGTTTTTAAGAATCTTTTTTTGAAATTCTCTACATATTAACGCATTTCTTTGTAACGATAAAATTGACTATAGTTTTTAGAAAAATTATAAACTGTTAAAAGTGATTCTAGTTTTTCTACAAATTAACAACTTTTCTTTAAAACTAGTACAAAACGTATTTTAAAGGACCTTATTCCTCATATTTTAACGAACCTAATTATAACTTCTACATTCTTTACAAAAACTCTTTATCTTAGTTTAATTTTAATTTTACTTACCAATTTCGTATCGATTGGTAATTTTCGATATTCATTATAGCAATTTTTCATTTCCTCATATGTCATAAATTGTATGGCACCATGTGAAACACCCAGCATGCCAGGAACGAAACCCTGAAACAAAAAAATAATAAAAATTTATTTAATTAAACTGTCTTGTCTCAAAGTTTTCTTTTATACTGCATACCTTATACAAGCCTCTAATGCCTTCTTCTTTATAGATCTGCGCCAGCGCATGTACCATACCACGGTACTCTGAACCTTTACCCTCTGAACCGTATTGTAAACATAAACGCGTTTTTACCACCCATATGGGGTTTGTTAAAACTAATGTCAAAGCTCCCGATTGAGCAGCGGCTAACATATGCATAGAAGGGCCCAAGGGTAAAGCGGCATTACCACCCTGGATAAAAGTCTTAATGGTATTGTAACTGGAAAAAAAAAATTAATAAAATTCATTATAAACAAATAATATTTTTACCAACTCAGTGTTTCAACTTACAACATAAAATATAGACCCCACGATGATCCTGAACCCCAAACATTAGGTGTTACACCTTTGTAGAGTCCACGAAAACCCTCTTGCCGGAATATTGTGGAAAATGCACTACCCAAACCACGATATTGTGGTACTGCTGCCGTACGTCCATCATTTACTGTAAGTAATAAAAGAAATCAATAAATTAATTTAATAAATTTTAAAAACAACTAAAAATATTAAATATTTTAATTCATTTATTGCATTTTAAGTATATTGCCCGCCCGTGTTTGTTATTGTGGCGCGTGTAGACGTTCGTTATTGACAATAGACGTTATAAATCGTTTTTTATATTTACACTTACTTATGAGATAGATAAATAAATATACAAACAAAATATGATAAAAGAATATTACTTTTAAACAAACTGGGTTTGATACCCTCACCTTGAAATGTTTTTAAGAACACATACATATATTTCTTTGTCATAGACCAATGGGCGATAATAATAATATAAGGTTTACAATATTTTATAAACATTTTGCGAGAAAAATAACTTACTTGCTTTCAAGAATTGAATATAGGTCATGATTATATGAGGCATTTCAAAAATGTTTGACACTTTGAGGCAAAATATTTTAAAATTTGTTTTTGCATGATATGAATAACCTTTTGTGTATCTGTTAGCCGATGTTCAAGCATGCTGAAACCAATTTTAACTTTGAATCAAAGAAAAACAATTTCGTTATTGCACCTTTATTTGACTGACGAAGTACAAAAGAAACATATTTTATTTCTAGTAACGATTTTAGTAAAAAATTATTAAAGTTATATAAAATTTTTAAGGTCTTATTTTACTGTTTTTCGCCTTTTTTAAGCGTTTAAGACATTGTTTTTAGAGCAGTTTTTTTTTGCAAGGGTAAGTATAAAAAGAATTTTGAAATTTTCTTTGATCAAAAACTTATTTGTACGTATATCATCTACAAGATAAAAAATTTCCGAATTAGAAAAAAAAATTTATCGAATTACATAATAAATAACCCCCTAGCTTAAAGATGTATTACTTAAAAAGATACGTAATAAAACCGGTTATCTTTCCTATGAAAAAATTATTTCTTTGTCTAATAATAATAATTCTTTTTTAATTTTTTTTTTTCTTTTTTTTACTGGTCCTGCATAATTTATATTTTCAAAACAAAGAAAAACATGACTTAATTTTTTAAATAATAATAAAAGTAGTTCTGTGATTTTTTTTTTACAATATAAGGAAAAACAATTATAAATAAAAATCAATGGCTAGGATATAACTAGATGCAGCAGAGTATCCGGCTAATATCAGTTAGTGATTATCTTTGTTGCGCTATTATTCAAATTCAAATTACCCGGAATATTTTGCCAACGTATGGATCCCAACACAGAACGGTTTTTATCTTCATTTTATTTTCAATTTAATTTATAACTTGATTGTTTCGCAAAAATCAACAAACAACTTTTTTAAATTATTTTAAAATAAAAATCAAAAATATAACTGGAATTTTAAGAGTAAATCAAAAAAATTAAAAATATTAAATATTTGCAATAATGCATAGTTTTTGTATGATATAACCCTGCCAGAAATTGCCAATGGTCTGAAAAATCAAGCACTGGCAGAGCACTATTTGCCAATGATCCAACAAATAAAGTGCTGGCAAAGCTCTGATTTACAACGCTCTGCCAACGTTAGTAAAAAGTGCTTTGCCAGTGCTTAATTAACAAAATTTACAACAGTAAAAATAATAAAAGCACTGGCACAGCAATTTATGATTTGAAGTTAAGAATATTAAGGTCTCCTATTATAGTCAGCACAAAGTATAGTTTTTGTACTAAAATGTTACGTAAGAAATTTATTTTCAAATTTCTTTCTTTTGTGAAATTGTAGTAAAAAATCGTGCTAACTTATCACAAAAACAATTTGATAAAAAAAAAATATTCAGTTATTTTGTAATTAACTTAGCTGAAGCAAGACTATTGTTATTTCTGTTTAAATTACCAAAAGCATTCAATAAGAAATAATACAACTCTTTACAGAAGTGATATTACTAAGTAGGACTTTATTGGTTGTTTTTGGTTTTGGTACTGGCAAAGCGCTTATTGCCAGTTCTTTGCCAACGTTTTAAAAAAGAAACGGCCAAGTCCTGGCCGATGTTATCATTTTGGGGTTGGCAAAGCACTAATTATATTATTAAAAAAGATCTTTATTGGTTGTTCTACCAATGCTTTGCCAACGTTTTAAAATTATGGTTTTGGTACTGACAAAACGCTCATTGCCAGTGCTTTGCCAACGTTTTAAAAAAGGAACGGCCAAGCCCTGCCCCGGTGTTATCATTTTGGGGTTGGCAAAGCACTTAAATCTTCAGATATCCAAAGCTCTGCCAACGCTCATACCACCGTTGAAAGCACTGGGCCAATGCTTTGCCGTTCGTATTTTTCTGGCTGGGAAGTTTTGTTCTTTGTTTATATTAGTGCATTATTTAAAAATAAGATTTCGCTCCACATTTTTTGTTATTTTTTTTAATTTAATTTAATTTTTTTATTCATTTCAATAACCTAGCCTGAAGGCCATAATCGGTTAAATAATAATAGTTATTTTTGGGTTCTGAAATTAATTGATGAGAATTAATTTTAAGTATCCTAATAATAAACTACACTTCCACGAAATCTGGGGCCGAATTACGGCATTCGTGATCGAGTGAGCTTTCGTATTGTTTAAAATTGCGTCACGTATCGAATGAATAGATTACGGCAATCGAAAGCTCACGTATCGAAATTTATAAAAAAAAAGTAAAAGATTGTTTCTGTTGGAATAGAATTAAAACATATGTGTTGAGAAGAAGAAGAAGCTAAAAACTTTTTTTGTGGGAATGTGTCAAAGCGCTGTTAGTAAAACAGTCAATAAAATAGTTAATGAAATGGAATCTAAGCTGTGTCCGAAATTTATAAAATTTTTACCCGATCAATCATCTGAGTCTATGGAATCGTTCATAGAAAAATATAATCTCCCAGGAGGTAATTGCAGTTCAACAAATGCTTTACCTTTTAATGAAAAGTGTTTGTTTTTAGTGATTGGATGTGTTGACGGCACGCATTTCGGACTGCAAAAGCCAACAACAAATGAACACATGTTCTTTAACAGAAAAGGATTTCATAGCCTAACTCTATGATAGTAAGTTAAGTGTATGTATATCAAAAACCTATTTTTTTTATTCTAATACATTATTTATTTTTAGATTTGTGATCACAAATATACAATTTTATCTATAAATTCTAAATATGGTGGAGCATCCCATGACTCTTTTGTTCGGAGTCAGTCCGAAGAAAGAAATTTGTTGGAGATGTACAATTCCAAAAAGTTAAAGAACGGTTGGCTTTTGGGTATTTTATTTTTAAAATTCAATACATATACATATGTACATACACGACTTAATTGAACAAATCTACAATTTTAGGCGACTCGGGGTATCCCATTGAGCCATGGTGTTTAACACCTTATAGAGACCCTGGAGTAGATTCTTTGGAAGCTGCTTTTAATAATGTGCATGCTAAAGGTCGTTGCATCGTTGTTCTCTCAACACAATTGGAATTCTTAAAGCTCGATGGAAAATTCTTAGCAATGACAAAAGAAGTCGTTACTGTCCGTAATGGACTGGACCATAAATTCAGCCATATAATCCTTTTGCTTCTTATTTATTTTATTAATATTGCTCCTAAATAAAAAATAATTTTAGCTTACTTTTAATTAAAAAGTCGAAAACTTACATTTTTGTTTTTTTTTTTTTGCACAAAAAAGTAAGAAGAAAATGTTTTTCGTTCGCAGTTTACCTAACGAGTAACTTTTCGATAGCAAGCACTCGATAGCGTACTCGTTAGCGAAAGCTATCATCTCAAATTTCGATAGCTCTTACTCGATATCGAAAGCTGTAATCTCAAAAACGAAAATGACGAGCAATTTTACCCGTTCACGAATGCCGTAATTAGGCCCCTGATATTTTACTTTTACAAATAAAGTACAGGCTGTGCAATAAATTTGTCTTATTCAAAAAATTTTCCCATACGTCCCTAAAAAATGTCAAAAATTGTATTTTTTAATTAACTATATGGCAACCCTGGAACAATCATTATTTTTTAATTATTTGTATAGAAAAGACCTCAAATTATTACATGCTTTTTACTGCGTTAGATTACACTAGATTAGATTATATGGCACTATGCACCGCGACCAACTTAGGTCTTTTGTGCTGCCTAAAGTTACCCTAAAGATTCCAGCTACCTACAAAGCCAATAATCCTATTAGGCAAAATCTTCATAATGTCCGAAGGGGAGACAAAGCGATCGCCAAGAAACTTGGCACGCCTTTCACAAAGCCTCGGACATTCGCAAAGAACATGCTCCGATGTCTCAGCTACCAGTTCGCAAAACCTACACTCATCCGTGTCCGAAAGACCCCTTTTGCGCAGGTGGTATCTGAGATTGCAGTGTCCAGTCAGGTAAGACACCAGGGTACTCAAGTCACCCCTCCCGAGGGACAAGAGTCTCCTCGATCCTGCACTGGAAAAAGAGATTAATCTCTTAGCCTGTCGTTGGCCAAGAGAGTTTTCCCAATAGAGAGAGAATTCTGATTCCCTCCACGACCCGAGCTTCTCCCTAACATACCCCAAAGGTATACCACAGAATGGTTCAGGGCCAATAAAGCTTCGGGCCCCGCAATTAGCAAGACAATCTGCCCTCTCGTTGCCCTCATGCCCCTCGTGACCAGGAACCCACTCTAAGGTAAGCGAGTTGCGCCCGCCAAGTCGGTTAAGAGCCAGAATGCATTCCATGACCAGACCAGATGACACCTCATAGGACATTAAAGCCCTTAATGCCGCCTGACTGTCAGAAAGAATGTAGATGCGAGATCTAATAGTGCCCCTTCGTAGACACTCCTCCGCGCAGACACAGATAGCAAAAATCTCTGCCTGAAAAATGGAGGGGTATCTACCCATGGGTAAGGCCCGTTGGAAACCTGGTCCATAGACACCCGCACCAGTGTCACCATTCGCATGCTTTGAGCCATCTGTGAACCATATCTGAGAACCCCGCTCTGGCTCCCAGGATCTGTTGGTCCACATGGCCCTGTCGAACAGCATCACTTTAAAGTTCCTATCAAAGATGTACTCCGGTGACCTCCTATCCGTTTTTTTTACTGCGTTATTATATCTCTCTCCTTTCCAAAATTATCACACATTAACAGAAGATGTTCCGAAATTATATTTTTCAGATTTTTTTTTTTTTTTTTGTTTAAACAAATTTTCTTCGTTTTCTAAAATTGATTCTGTTAAAAATTTTAATATAAATTCATTTGGAGAACAAAAACAAAGTTTTAAATTAAATGATTAGTTTAATTATTTCTTAATTAAAAATTTCTAAAAAGACCTCGACAATTTTTGTTTTAATTCCGTATACAATAATAGCGGAAATAATAAAAACACAGTTTGAACAATTTTACAAAAAAAGATTAATAATGTAAAAATATATTTGTAAAACCTGTATATGCATGAGTTTTCAATAATTTATTGAAAATAAGTACAGATAACCTGCCTTTAACGAATATATTTAAAGTTTTATTTAATGATCGTTCTCATGGTACATTTACCTGTGTTTAAGCCTACAATGACAGCTGCTTTCTTGTAATAGATTTACCAGGGTTTTTCTTTAAACTTTTTGACATTCTGTTTTAATTTTTAAAACATTTTATAGAAAAACCCTGGCAAAGTTGCTACAAAAAACCAGGTGTCATCAGTCATACAGGCTTAGACAAGGGTTGTTTGTATAAATAACAGGATTTTTTTGTTGAAAGGACAAAAACCTGTTGCTCTCAAGGTCACACCATAAACATCAGCTGTTTGGTCTTTAAGGGTTTTTCAAGATTAAGGTACATATATTTAACAAATGATCTCATTTGTTTTGGTATTATTTTTTCCAAGTAATTTATAATGATTTTCGACAAAAACACCAGTTTTTTATTTATTTTTTTGTTGAAATGTTTATGACGCTTCTTTCTGTATGCGTTGTTATCTTTTAACAATATGTATGAAAAAAAAAAGCTGAGACTTAACAAATTCACGTGACGACTGTACATAAAATGAATTTGAAAAAAATACACTAAACAAGTCAGTTTTTTGTTTTTTTGTTTATGTTTTGCAATAATTTATTTATTTTAAGAATTTGTTGTTGTTGCTAAGCGTAATATGATAAATCGATAATACTCTACACTGGGGAGTTTTTTTGTTTTGTTGTGCATACACAATAATGAATCATTTGAAGGAGAAATAAATAATTTATAAAACGTGTAA
Organism: Delia radicum; assembly: GCA_021234595.1. NCBI lineage: Eukaryota > Metazoa > Arthropoda > Insecta > Diptera > Anthomyiidae > Delia > Delia radicum. The sequence goes on along the minus strand of CM037855.1, from coordinate 169,837,468 downwards.
TATAGTTGAATTCTAGATAATGCATTTCTGATTATTGGCCGATTGTATTTTTTGGCTGAAGCTTATTAATCGGTAGAAAACTAGATACATATAAGATGATTTGAGGGATCGCATATCTTTTAGTGTATTCAGTGTAGAAAGTTTTATTGACTAAAAGAATCTTGGAGAATTTTCTTATATCGATACATATAAGAAAATTGGCAAAAGTCTAGATATATTTTTAAACACAGAGAAATATTTAGTTACAGTACTTTTCGTTTACAGTCACATCGCTTATAGTCCATTTAGCGATATAGTCCATTTTTACACTTTTACTGTCATCTAAAATCAAATTGCATACAAAATATTTAGGATATAGTCCATTCACGATATAATCACATTTGGCTTATATGCACAAAACTCTGGCTACTAAAAGTAAATTTATATGCAAATAATTTAAGTTATAGTCACAATACAGAAAATTTCTAATATAGTTGTGAAATCTTGAATTTTTTTCGGTTTAAAATTATTTAAAAATTTAAGAGGCTAAAACGAAAATTGGAACAAGGAAACTGAGCTAAATCGTTTCAAACTTCGTTTTTATATTCCAAATTTTCCACCTGTTATAATAATAAATAAATTGCATATAGTCACATTTTATGATGACTATATCACAATTTATTTATAGGCAACAAAATGGCATATAAAAAAACTAGCGATATAGTCACATTAGCGATATAGTCCACAACTTGTGTGCAACTAAGAGATGTGACTATAAGCGAAAAGTACTGTATTTGCCAACTGAAATTGGGCTAGTACAACTCAAATTCGGTTGTTACGAATTTCAGACGATTGGCACAACTTAACTTTAGTTTTCACAACAAAGTTCAGTTAATTCAACAGAATTTTAGTAGCAAAACCAAAAATATTCAGAAATCTAATGTAAATATCGTTGTACTAACTAAATTTATAATTTGTTGCCATTAATATACACCTTTCAATTCGGTTGACACTTTATTTCTCTGTGTGTATAAAAAAGATAGAATTATTATACAAAAAGGAACATATCAAAATTTTTAATTTTTCAGAATTTTTTTTTTCATACCAAACTTTATTTACCAATCTATCCATTTAAGGATAATAAGCAAATATGTATGATAAAATAAAGAAATTACATTGGTTGTTAGACTCCAGCGAGAACAACAACATATTAAAAATATAGAATTTTTATAATAATTAAAAATTATTTACAAATTGAGTAAACATAAATAGTAAAAGAAATATTTTATGAATATAAATTTACTGATTGGAAAATTAGCTATTACTTTGAAAACGATTACATTTTGAATACATTTATTTTTTAGCGAACTTCTAACTTCTTCTGTATCATCTAGTAGAGAGATAGCCAATGGGTTGCAGTGATTCCTTAGTCTTTTTAGATAATTTTCGCTGAATCTATTGATTTCATCTTAACCTTGGGAATAAATAAATCGTTATGTATAGTTTTATATGATACAAATATTGGAGCGTTGACAATTGATCTTAATGTTTTATTTTGGTATCGTTGTAATATCTCAATATTTGAGTTGCTAGCAGTTTCCCACAACTGTATGCCATGCGTCCAAACGGGCTTAAGAATGGTTTTATATATTAATACTTTCGTTTCAAGATTTAGTTGGGACGTAGGGCCTATCAGCCAATAGAGCCGTCTACTCTTAATTTTTAAATGTTCTTTTTTGGCTTTAATGTGAGTGATCCATGTTAATCTTTTGTCAATATGGAGACCAAGATATTTGACACTATCCTTTTTAGGAATTTCAGTATTGTTGATAGACAAGCTTGGACAATCGGCTTTACGTAACGTGAATACGACATGTACCGATTTTTCAGTGTTTACTTTTATGTTCCACTTGTTAAGCCAGATTTCAATTTGATTTAGTTCATTTTGTACATGATTTGAAGCTTCAATAGGACATGTGCTAGAAGCTAGTACTGCTGTGTCATCTGCATAAGTTGCCACTAAAACATTTGCAGTAAAAGGCATGCCTGACGTATATATTGAAATCGAAAAAAAATATTTGCAACTTTATACCAATTGAAAGAAAGACATAACTGTTTAGCAACAGTTAAGAACAACAAAATACACTGATATTTTTTTTTATAGATAAACAAGTGTATTGTGCATAGTTTAAGCATATAAACCCGAAAATTTAAAATTTTGAGTTAAGTCACTTTTGAACTAGGTGTGCGATATGTATTTATTTATGACAATTTTATTAAAATTTTATAATTATCATTAAGTCAGCAAAAACAATTTTATAAAATGTTTATAGTTTTTGTCACCCTGTTGTCATGTGTTATAAGAAGGGCTCGTAGTTAATGCATTTATAATTTTAAATATAAATTTTAAAAATATGCATTTATTATACAATTTTTTAACGCTTTAAACGAAACTGCAAATATATATTTAAGACAAAATATGCATTAACAAATAGATGCCCTGTTGTTGATTCGCCAAGGTATTTGGTTAACTTTTTTCTCCAGCTAACGACAACAAAATTGTATTTACATGAACTTCCTTATCCTAGTTATAAAAATACTAATTTATCGTTTGCCATCAGAGTCCTACATGATAGTGACAAAAATAAATCGGAGCAAGACAAATTTGTGGAACAACTATTTTAAACGTAAAAATTTAGTAACATAATGAAAGAACTTATAAAAATAAAATGTTTGAGCTCGAGGCCTGGATTTTTCTTTAATTAAAATTCTTCTTTATTATTTTCCAATATTTCGAAACTCTTCGAGTTTCATTTTCAGGGAGTATAATGGATTTTAAATAAAAACACAAAATTCTAAAAATTAACGTTGTTTATAACTCGTCATCATCTATTGCAGTGCAATTATTTTCCAAAAATGCCATTTTTACTTCACATTGCCATAAAATTCCATTTTTTACCTTGCAATATTTTTTAGACCCATTTTACTTTAAAATTGGCCGATTGTAGAGTAGCAAACATTATACGTTTATTTTATTAAACAAATTTCTCAAAAGGAATTTAATTTAAGCTATTTTAAAAGCACACAATTTTTTTAATTACCAATGTTATGACGTTCAAACCAATTGTTGGCCACGGTTATCAATCGGGTAACAGGACAATACAGTCAATATTGTTAATCCCGCGTTCTGCCAACGCATAACCGACCGTCGTCGATGCTTTGCCAACACTGTGCCGATTGTATTTATTTATATATAATCGTATATGGCATCATATATAAATAGATATAATTATCGCAATTTGTGTTCCCAATTGTGTTCCCAATTTCACATAAGTGATTTGAAAAGAAAAATTTCATTTTCATTTTGTTTCTAGTGGAATTAAAGTGATTTGATGTGTTCTATAAAACAATTTCTCTACAAAAAAAGTAATTGTAAAACGATATTAGTTAACTGAGTGAAAAACCAAACTTTTTAGAAAATAAAATTATTTTGAATATTAAACGTAAAAAAAAAATCAAACAATGTAAGTAAATGTGATATGTTGTTAATATACGTTTATTTAACTGAAAAGTGTTGAATTTTTTACGTTAAAACACATGAATCCATAACAAGAGGCCCCATTTTTAACATTCATGGAAAAAAAATCTGGTTTGGCCAAAGGTTTTTAGAGGGGCGACAAAACAGTTGAAGACCAGTTGTGGAAGGACTTAGGAAGTACATTAAACAGCTCAGGACCTCCAGAAAACGATGCAACTGGTTGGAAAAAGGCTTGGGCTGATTGGAAGGCTACCATTCGTAAAAAATTGGCCGAAAATAGAGCAGAGGTAACGGCAACAAGTGGAGGACCCAATAATATCCAACACATATCATCCAAAGAAGATTCAGTTGCCAAACTTTCTGGCCTTTATACAGCAGTCGAAGGTGTTCCAGCAGCTAAATCATTCGGGACGACTAGCAAAGGGTAAACAACCACAAATTCATCTACTGAATTGTCAAACTTAGATGGCAGCAGTTCCGACAATGTAGTAAACGTGATTTTACAAAAATTAAATAAAAATGACAAAGGTACTGAAAATATAAAAAATGAGGAACCGCAACCGATGATTTCCCTTTTTGATTTCGCAATTTCTTCGCGACTTCTTTCAAATCTAATCCATTTTGGGCATATGACAGTTTTCAAAACATTACACATATTTGTTAAAACTTTTGACGCTGTACTTCTTTCCACTGCTAGATCGAAGTCTTTTGCGATCATTTGTTGGTAAATTCCTTGTCCGAAATAGCGTTGTGATGTGTCCAATGGCAAAATAATTGGAATGCTTGTCTTTTTAGCCATTGGTGATAATTCTTCTAAAACCATCATAAATGCATACTTATTTAATCTAAAATACGCAATAAAACAATTTTTTTTATTAATTTTAAACACTTCCGACTCAGTTTTAATTATTGTCTTACGATTTTTCTGGTAGTTCCAAAGGATTTGAACAGTCACGAAGCCTTTTTCTATTTAGATTTTCCGTTCTTTGTTTTTCCTTTTTAATTAAATACCAGGAAATCACAATTGCGAAACTCATTTTATATTATTTTAAAAATAAGTATTTTTTTGTTTAATTTTTATTTTTCTTAAAAAATGCACTCTTCTTTATTGCAATTTCATTCACTTTAAGTGATAATTTGTTTTTTTCCCGCATTTTTTTATGTTGTAGCTAAGAACAAAATGAAAATGAAATCGTCGTGAAAAAAACGATTCACTCGTTAGTCAGAACACAGCGGAATTGAAAATGTGGAATTAAAAACGATTCCACTTTCACTTCGTAGTGGAATATAGTACCCAGGCCTATATCTGGTTTTGATTATTCAAAAAAATGGGTTATATGGTGCCATATAAAATGATATATAATTATTTATATTCCAATATATAATAATATCTACCTTATAAAATTTGTATACTTAATGTTTTTTTTTTTTAAATTTGTACATAAAGCAATTATACTTGCTCAAAATTAAAAAATCCTTTGGTGGACCAAAATTACTTCGCAGAAAATTTAAAAATATTTTTGCAGTAATAAGCCAAAAATTACGAAACTTTTGGGCCCCATTTCGAAAAAAAAAAATGCACTACGACCGGTAAATTTAAAAGCTGATAGGGAACTAAAGATGCACATTATTTTATTTTACTTATTTTTCCCATACTAAGCGCTTTAATACGCATCGGTTAAGTGTTATTCCTAATTTTTTTTTTATTTGAAACACCTTATTGTACAAACATTAATGGCGTTTTCTTTTCTGGCAAAAATGTCACACTTTTTTTGCATTTTGCCCTCAAATTACGTTTTTGTGTTCTTTTCTAAAATAAGGTAAACACTCTGAGAGGGTGCCGTGTTTCTTTCTGAAAATGTTGCCTTATAAAAGGCCAAAAATGCAACATTTTCTGACCTCAAAAAATTTACAGGGTTGGATGTTGCCCTGTTTTTTGGTTTATCAATCTCATGTGTATATATTGCAAAGTTTTTGGCGAGAAAACTCTCACCTTGGTAGCAGAGTGGTAGTGTGCTGGCTTTTGACACAGAAGATCCCGAGTTCGAACCCATATTGGTATCACATTTTTTTATATTTTTTTTTTTTGTTAAGTTTAATTTACGATTTTTTTTAATTTGTTTTTGCTATTTTTTTAATTTTTTCTTTTCGTAAGTATTTAATAGTTTTTTTTTAATCTGAAATTCGCTTACAAACAAAATTATAAAAAAAAAATTGAATTGAAAAAATGTATGGAGCTAAATCCAAATTTTTTAAATAATTAAAAAAACAAAAATTAATTATTAAAAAAACATTAATTTTTTTTTAAAGTTTGCTGGGATTCGAACCCGAACCTTAACAACACTAAAAAAACAGATTTGTTTAAATAAATGTAATATGTGATGATATTGTGTTCTATTCTGATTGTAAAAATGCTTCATTTTAATGGGGCGAGGGCAAAATTTGAAAAATGTTCCACATTAAGAAGGCAACACTTTTTTCCAGAAAAGAAAACACCATAAATTGTTCAAATTTTTTTTTTAAATTATAAACTTATTATTTTTTGTATTTGATTTAAGTCTTCAAGGTTTTTTTTTTATTTAATTTCAGTTAGAAAAACTTGTGCAAACTTTTTTTATAATATTTCATAAATTAATGCATATTGTTCTAATTTTTTTATGACAAGATCATTATAAACGTAAGACGAGCCCCCGTTTTTTAAAAAAAAATATTTTTTTTGTAGATTTTTAGTATATGTACATAAAAAACAAGCCACAAAAATAGCCAGTACGTATAATATGGCTATTATCAGCAGTTCTTTACGTATACTTTGTTTTTCTAAATTTTGGTTGTCAGATGATAAAGTAAAAGTTTATTGTTATTTCATTGTGTTATACCAGAGCTTTAAAGAAATCAATCCTTCATTCGATTTTTCAATTCTTATTGACTATGGAATGATTGAATTCTCAAATCACAATTTTACAAATCTCATTCGATTTTATTTCTAGAGAATTCAATAATTTTTCATTATTTAATTTATTCAATAACTGAATTCAATCGTTTAATCATTAGGAATTCAATCATTAAGAATTCAATAGTTGATTATTCAACCGCTGGCAATTCATTTTTACTCAATTGATTTAAAATTTGTTATTCAATTCCCATCATTCGATTTTGTTTTTATTTTAAAATTTATGAAACAAACAAAGAGTAATTAGTAAAAGGGAATTTATGTAGTTTTGTTCTTTATTTTGTATTTTAAAAACACAAAATCATAAATCGGTAATAAAAATTAAGAAAAATTTGATATAATTTTTATTAAAATAAAAATTATGTTTTTACGACCTTTAATTGTGCAATGAAAATGAAAATTATTTAAGTGCGACTCCATACTCTATCTTTCATTATTATTATATTTACCTAGCAAATAATCTATACAGTTTTTGTTTTCAAATTTATTAGAACACGTTTTGAAAGAAGTGACAATCTCATGCAAACATCAAACAATCATACAACCTAGTTATCCCACTAAATGAGAACTAATATATGAGCTCGAAGTTAAAGATTATCACCATGGTAGATATACAATACACGGATTTTGTTTTTATTCTCCTTTTTTATTTTTACACTTGTTTTGTTTTATTAAAAAACAATGTTTGATGTTTGCATGGGATTGTCACTTCTTTCAAAATGTGTTCTGATGATGGGTAACTAGAAAATTCCCGAAATAGATCTATCAACACATTCCTGAAAGTGGTCAATTAATAAATTTGAAAACAAAAACTCTATAGATTATTTGTTAGGACAATATCCTAATAAAGAAATATAGAGTATGGCCTCGAACTTGAATAATTTTCTTGTTAGAAAGTGTTTTGCAACCGTCATATAATGACAATCGTAATTAATTTTTAATTAATTACTGTAGAATATTACTTTAGTTAGTCTCTTTTCATTGAAGAAAATATTTATTTAAAGAGGCATTTTTTTGTAAAATTCACGCAAAAATTTGGCACACGCACACTCACTCACGATAAATATTTTCCTACTTACACTCACTCATGCTCACGTGAGTAAACTAAGTTTTCACTCACGCGAGATTCACGTGAATCACACAAAATTCTGCTGAATTGAATTTCCTACTACTGAAATCCAACGAATGAATTCCGAAGAATGAATTCCCTGCGATTGATTAAGAAAGAATTCATTCGATTGGAATTAAAATCAGATTTGATTTTTGCGAATTCAATCAAAATAAAATTCAATCTTTGAAGATCTGTGTTATTATACATAAATATGTTAAAAATAAATAACAATATTTTTTTAGCAACAGTCAGTGTTTTTACATTTTGTTGTTACTAAAAGATTTGAAATGCGTGATATGCTTAAATACCGCGCGTGTTGTTTCCAACAGCAAAATATACAGCGACAGACAATACAAACAAATCAGTTGTTTTCTTATATTATGCTTATAGGATTTACTTTTATTTAGAGATAAAAAAAATGTTTTGTTATATCAGTCTTCTATCAAAATACATATTATAATTCAAAAATTTAAGGTTCGAACTACATAGTTGGAAAGCTTTGAAAAATATCATAAATGTTGCATTACTTTCATCCACAATTGGTCTACAGATTTTTTATGACAGCGCATGAATAATAATTTTTTTTTATTTATTGTATTTAAATGGGATTATGTAGGATTATGCAATGTATACTTAGCGTTACGATACGTTACTAGTATTAAGCGTTATTAAAACTTTTGAAATATTATTCGACCTTTGGAATTGATGAATTTATAAAAGAATTCAATAAAGTTTAAAGAAAAAAATAAATTTCATGCTTTATAAGCTTTTTCATGATGTACAATTTACAAAAATCTGATCTGAAAACGAGTAAAAAATTTTAAATCTGTGCAACCTATTTTTTATATTTTAACATTTTTTTCGGACAGTTTTAATCGGACAGTTTTAGAAAAAACATCTGTTGATTGTAATGTAATATGTTTTGTATATTTTACAATTTTTTGTGTCAGTTTCGAATGGGTTGTCCTTTGAAAATAAAATTTTCCCTAATTTTGTCAATAAATTAACTAGAAATTTTCCGTCACTGTTTATTTATTTGCCTTTAAAATTTGATCAGTAATAGACCAATAAGAAAAAAAAAAACACAAATTTTACAGTAAATATAGATTATTTTTGCCACATTAATACTCTTTTTTTTGGATAGTCATATTCTTGATATACAGATAAGTGAACAATGAACATGATAGTATAAAGTATAAGTTTTTAGGTTGATAAAAATAAAATTGAGCTATGCAAGTCGAAAACTGATTTCCGCCCAGTTTTTGCAATAAAAAATTTTCAATAATATTTTTCGTTTGTGGGGCATTTAGGAACAAGATACGAAAACTAATTTGTACTGCTGCCTTTAAATCGTGGTTTATATTAGGTCTGTATGAGTACATTTCAAGTAAAACTAGTAAAAAATAAAAAAACGATTGAAAAAGTTGTCAAAATATTCAACAGTAAACGGACAAAAAAAATGGTAAAAATAGTAAGTAAACAAAAACAAATAAAAAAAAAAACGGGAAAAAACATTCAGAGTTCAAACTTTAAAGCAAATCACTAAAAGTAATCAATTAAATAACGGTTCGCATAAAAATGCTTTCAATTTTATTATTTGTTCAACTTTAGAAACATGTTACTAGTTCTTGCTGGAAGAAGTTTTATAATTTGTTTCACTTTAGAAACATGTTACTAGTTCTTGCTAGAAATTTTATAATTTGTTCAAATTTAAAAACATGTTACGAGTTCTTGCTGGAAGAAATTTTTCAAGTAAAAACTCTACTTAAAGTGTGTACTAGCTTTTACTAGATTTGTTGTACTCAAACCGATTTTTGAGTAAAAATGGTAAAACTGGAAACACACTGATTATTTTATTTTAATAACCTGTTAACCTAAACCAAGTTTAAATGACATTTTAAAAACTAAGACTAAGGGCCGTTATTACAACTTGCCTTTAAAGTAAATGTTAGTAAAAAGTAACTTTAGCTAAAATGAGAAATAAAGTGATCTATAATGTTTTTCGTTATTACAACTTCCCAATAAAATAAAATTAATATTTTTGATAATGTGGCAGCACCAAACTAAAAACCGATTATTGGTTTATAAATTGGTTTATAAAAATACGTAGAGGCAACGTACTTTTATTTATTTGTTTACAAACAAACAATAATTTGTGAAATTCGGTTGTAAAATTCGGCATTTTCTTCTTTTTCTTTATAGAGCAGAAAATGTGGTAACTTTAAACACATAAACCTTACGTTTAAAGTTAAAGGCAAGAATGTCTTCCCTTTAGCTTATGGGTCACTTTTAGATTAAAGTATACTTATAATAACGAAAAACTAATAATCTGTCAGATAACATCCGAACTTTAGCTATTGGCAAGTTGTAATAATGGCCCTAAGTGGGTCACAGACGATCAGTACTAGCCAAAAATTGTTTTTTAAATAACATTGTCAATAATATTGAACGTATGTATGTTATAGTGTCCAAAACCGTAACCGAAACCCGACTTTTTAGTTCTTTTTAATTCTTTGTATTTGTGAATATTTGAGAACCATTTTTTTTGGGCCGATTAACCGGTTATTTTTTAAGAACATATTTTTTGTGTTATTTGATATGATATTAGACAGTTTTATTTTTCTCAAATTTTTGAGAAAAGTTGTAATTTTTACACCAATTTTTCTCGATCTCTGTTAACCGAAAAGTAAAATAGAAAATCTACAGTTCATTTGTTGTAAGATTTGAAGTATTCCAAAGAAAGGAGACGACATAATCGGCTTCATTACGGTTGTAGGAGTCGTGTTCGAGAGCACGTCTAATTTGTAGAAAAGTCGATAAAAGTGCAACTTTTACACAATTTTTATTGAACTTAATATGATATTGAACAACAATTGCAATCCAATTGTAAAAAATATTTTCACAATTTGTACGAAGTCGAAATTATCGTCTACAATTCGACAACCGTAACACACCGAATATTACCATTTCCAAAACATCGAATATACGACCCAGAAAAACTTTGGAAATGGGTGCGATAAAGTAATGCATTACCTTGTTATGTATACTCCTTACCTGTATCATTATTTGACAACAAAAAGTAATGAATTACCGATAATGGGTTACATAATGCATTACTTTGTAATGACCACCAATTACCTTCAGAATTATTTCCAAACATAGAGTATTTATAGTCTCATTACTTTTCTCAACCCGGTAACCATATTAGTAAACAGTTACTTTACCCCCTACTAGGAAATGAGTTCATTCATTACTTTTAGACTCATCGCCGGTAAAATTCATCAGTAAAGTAAGGTGCATTGTAATGCGTGAAGCCCTATGGCGATACATTACTTTACCCATTATTTGGCAATGAGTGGTTTTGCTGGGGAATGGCGCCATCAACCGGATGATCGCAGAGATACGAATTAAAATTTATAATATAAAACTGAAAATTAACAGTGCGAAATTCATGATAATCAAAAATATTATTTTGTAAATGGAATACATCGGATTTATTCATGCAAAAAAAACAACGAAACTGGTTTTAACAGTTTTTTAAAAATATAATTCTTCGAACAAAAATTATAGCTCAATTCGTTTACGGACTAGTTCAATTTAGTCATTGTTTTTATTGCAGATTGTCAACAAATCCATTGCCTAATATAATCCTACAAACAATTAAAATAAATTGGCGAATAAACACGTGAGCTAGAAAAACGAAGTAGTTCAAAATTGGAAATAAACTAAATTAGTTGCAAACTGAACACTCAACTCTAGAGTAGGTAAAAATCTATATTTTTTTCTAAGAAAATCAACCTTATATCATAGTGTTTTCCTTCAGAAAACTGAAATTACTATCAACGTTTTTAATCCAGTTTTAAAATCAATTATTTAAAATATATAAGTATGTGTATTAGGCCGGGTCGATTTGTATGGAGGCAAAAAAAATCGCTCAACGTTCAAGGAAAACCGTATTCTATGGATCAAAATAAGAAACTTTGCCGAAGGAACCATACCTCTAAAACGAATTCTGATGTCCCGACTTTTGACCCGTAGGGTCAAATTTTGAAAACCCCACTTTGATATTTCAGAAAGTAGGAGGAATCTCTCCAAGATTATAGGAGATACTTCTTCTCCGGGAGACGCGCTAGCAGATTAATGCATAAATCATCATTCTAGGGGTTAAAATTTAAGTTAAAAGAGGGCCTTTTTATCCGTGTTTTTTAGCAAAATGTACAAATCTCGGGATAGAGATATTTCAGAAAGTAGGAGGAGTCTTTCCAAGATTAGGGTCTTTATTTCTTCTCCGGAAGAAATAGAGTATAAATATATTCGATTGGGTTGGATTCGATTGGGGCACTCTAGATGGGTCAAAGTGGGATTTTTCAAAATTTCACCCTACGGGTCAAAAGTCGGGACATCAGAATTCGTTTTAGAGGTATGGTTCCTTTAGCAAAGTTTCTTATTTTGATCCCTAGAATACGATTTTCCTTGAACGTTGAGCGATTTTTAAATCGACCCGCCCTAATGTGTATACTTTGACACAACAACTTAAGCACGACTTAGAAAAACTTCCCAGATTACTCATGTGAGACTTCTCAAATGAACTTTTTTTTGGAATTTTATTAATTTTGGTATGACGAAGAACCTATTTTATTTATTAATTTTTTAAAAAGGTTTTATGCAGCGGTCAGGATTTTTTAGCTCTCTTGTAAAATATGTGTTTTTGTTTGTAATCATATTTTATTGTTAAATAATTTGCAATTAAATAAACAATAATTAAAACTATAATTAAACTATTATTCTTTTCTTATCAATTGTTTTTAATATTTAATAGTAATTATTACCCCCAAGTTAGAAAAAGTAATCAAAAACTTTCTTTTAAAACATGCTTGTTATAAATAAATTCCTCTAAAAGTTCAAAGATTATCACTATATAATTAGTTTTTAGTTAATTAATTTTTGTTTACAAAACAAGAATAGTAGAATAAAATTAGCTAAGTCGGAATTTTTATAGATTACCCAAATAACAAAAAGCATTTAAGACGTATTTGATGGAATGATGAAAAAATTTTTGGTTTTATAATCATATACTTTTTCGTGCGTCCCGGTAGGCTAGTTAGTTGCTTGCCACCAGAGGCAATGGTCTGTTTTCGCTACAACGCGCCGAAGGCCATAGTAGCTAGTGCTCGATTAGGGTAATAGTATATAATTTGTAATTATATGATTATTAATTAATAATAAAAAAAAAAAATCATACTTTATATGAAAGTTTTTAATTAAAACTTTTGAATTCATATAACAATTTTGAAAATTTGCTTTGCCAATTGTTCACACATTTAGAACACGATTATAATTCCAATTGTTGGATAGCTTTTTTTTTTTTTTTTTTTTTTTTTTTAAATCATAACTACATTGTAAATTTTTTATTGAATTAAAAAATGTGGAACGCTTCACGATTTCGCGTGTCATCCTTGCGCAGGGGCCATGCTAATCTTCTCTGTATCGTTCCAATTTTAGTATATGTTCTGCCGAAGCAAGATAGTTTTAAGTTAATAATAGTGTGCCTGCCATATGCAATTCAAAATTCGAATAATATTGTAACCGTTATCTAAAGTTTAATGGCAGTTCATTTGTTGAACTTTTACCAGATGATAATGAGCCTGAATATAATATTGTAAAAGAGCTATCGGTCATATTTGTTTAAAAATCTGTACTGTGCACGTAAAATATTCGTATTAAACACCCACATTGAAATATATTTTTTTGTACTTATCTCATATAGACGACATAATAAAACATAAAATTAAGTCGAGGTTTTGATAAGCATGAGATTAATGGTATATTATATTAAAAAATTAATATTAATTTCATTAATCTACTAAAATACAACTAATTTGTAAGATAAATAAAATACTATACTTGTAAAATCAATTTAATAATACGAATATTTTTTGTAACACGATTACAGCACGTGAAAGACAAAATAAGCTCAGCGGTTCCCACCAACTTTTGCTTCACGTACCCCTTGAGACACTTCTACTGGTTCACGGAGCCCCAATATTTTTATTATATGTCTATTTAAAACATGTAAAAGTAACGAAACACGCAAAAAACCGGTTTGAACAACCGGTTTTTATAAATCGCTTTGTATTGTTGATATCTGAAAATTTTTTAAACTCACAGAGTTATCTACATGATATGAATGAATTTTTGCATTAACGCAATGAAGATTCAGTGGAACTTGTCCAACTTTTCATTAAGTTAATGCAACTTTTCATAAAATTTTTAGAAAACTGTCATTTAATTTATTAAAAGTTTCATTCACTTTGTGAGAACTTTCATCAAAAAAAATTATTTTCATAAAAAAAAATTGAACTTTTCATTAATTTTAAATCGGTTGAAATTTATAGGTGACCTCGGAAAACCCCCCTTTTTTGAAATTCAAAGTTATAACTAAAACTAATGTTTTATAACATGCGCGGATCCACAAAAATGTTTTGGTCAGGGAAGTTAGAGTATTTTGAATTAACTTTGTTAACTTTTATCACATTTTTGTATTGAAAAATTTAATTTGAGGGAGAGGAGGAGAGTGTGTCATTTTCTTGTATAAGTAAAAAACACTTTAAGTCCCAAAATGTTTAAAAACGCAACTAAAAGCTAAAGTTTTTAATCTCAAAATCAAAACCAAAGCACAATATAGTAAAAATAAAAAAAAAACCAACAACGCTAATTTGTCCTTAGAGGATTTTATACTTGCTAGCATCTAAAATTGAGAGAACCCATGCAAATTGTTTTAAAAAATTAAATTTTCCGATTGCAATATAATCGAAATATCTGATTAAGACGAACTCCGAGGGACTAACAAAATTAATTTGTTATAAGCTAGGTTCATTTTTACAAGAGAAAAACTTCTTTACAATTATTGTCCACAAAATATTAAAAACTTGTATAAATATTTTGAATATTGTGAAATTCTTTCATTTCATTTCATAAATAAATATTTTTCGATACATTTGAGAAGGAATTTCTTTTTGTTCGGTTTAAAATTTCTTAAAATTCAAAGAAATTTACGAATTAAATAATAAAAAATACACATTTTATGTGAGAATGAATTTATCTAACAAATGGGGTCCAAAATAATCTTATTCAATTAAATTTTTTCATTAGAATTAATTATAAAATTGCAAAAAATATTGTGAAAGTTTTAAAATTTTTTTTGTTGAAAATCTTCGCGGACACCATAGAATACTCCTGCGGACACCCATTTGGGAACCGCTGATTGAGCTTTTAATATGTTGCCATGGAATAATACCAGAAGAGTGTCGCGGTTTTATTATTATGACTAATGTAAAGTTATTCAATTTTTTATTTCATTTAATATACAGTAAAACCCGGTTAAGACAACTCCGAGGGACCAAAAAAATTAGTTCTTCTTAAGCGAGGTTCGTATTAAGCGGGGTTTCTTTTAACGATAGAAAATATGTATTTATTAAAACAAAAACAAGATTTTTTAAAATTAGCATTTCATGCATTCACAATTAAAATTCTTCATTAAAAAAAAATTAATTAACGATTTCATTCGTTATAAGTTTTTCTATTACCAAAATATGATTGTCAGCTTCTTCGGCACACGATTATGTTCGAATATATCACTTGACAAATTTTCAACATCGGCAGGATTAACAATTTCCAATATTTCTTCACCTGATAAAGTATGTGACGTCAAAACATTAGCATCTATATCTAGAAAGTCATCCACGGATATGAAATTCATATTAGGTCTATCCCATTAATAAAGAGTGTACTAAACATGGTAATTTGTATGAAAACGAGTTTTTGGGACTGCTTAAAACAGTTCGTAATAACCGAGGGTTCGTATTAACCGAGTTCGCATTAAAAGATGTATTTTATATGAATTGTTGCCAAAACGTCGGGACTTTTAAATTAGTTCGTATTAACCGAGGGTTCGTCTTAACCGAATTCGTATTAAGCGAGTTTTACTGTAGTAGTTAATTCAATTTATTTATTCATTTCAATAACCTAGCCTAAAGGCCATAATCGGTTAAAAATGTCTACTAAATTATACAAAGTAAACAATAAAATTTGATATAAATAAAATATAATTAGTTCATATCTCATAAATTATTGGATAAGCGTATACATTTTCTTAATTTATAAAGTCACAAGTATTGTCATACAATTTAAATCTAATGACAAAATCTTTTTTTTTTTTTTTAATAAAAAGAAAAAAATCTATCCTAATTAAGTTTGGTCTATTATTCAAAATTGGTACAAGTTCCTGCTGGTAAGTGTACAAATTCTCAGTCAGTTTGATGACAGAGAAGTTACAAGTTTTTATTGGATACATTTTAGACAGTAAGAATTTGTAAGCAGAACAAATATCTGTTTTACTAATTCTTACAAATTTACCGTTCGCGTACTTTTTTGTTATATTATTATTTTTGAGAATAAATTTTATCTGGTCTTACTCTCTTTAATTTTGTTACTAAGTATTTTTGGCTGGAAAAGTAAGAAAACAGACCTATTATAAGATTTAGTCAAAGGAATTCAGTCGTAAATAACACAAATTTTGAAACAATTATTTGACAGTTCATAATTTGTTCATGTTTTGTCAAAATTTTGTCATTGTTATACAACTAGGGTTTGGGATTTCCCGGACTTTTTTATTTCCCGGGAAACGGGAATTAAAAAATGTGTTTCCCGGGAATCCCGGGAAATTTTTTTATGATTTTTTTTTTTTTAACTACTTACAAGGTACATTTTTGGTAAACATTTTATGGTTTATTAAACAAAAACAAATTAAAAATACACAAATTCAGTATGTTGAGCATTAAAACTAAAAAAAAAAATAAAAAATTAAATTTCATAAATTTGAGATCACTTAGTATTAAAGATATATACAGTGATGTAAAAACATTAGGTTTTCGAAAAACCAGCTTTTAAAATTATCAATGCATTTAACAAATCATTTGACATTCTGTTTTGAATCTTTGTTACAAGATTTCCAGCAACTGAGAAAACACGTTCGCTTTTTCACTGATGTTGGCTTTATTGTTATTAGAGCATTATACAGTTTATCCAAATTTTTGGTACGGTGGTTAGAAGTTTCAAAAAGAACCAACTCCTTTTTGAAAATATTTTTATTTTTTCCTGCTGATATTTTGGGTATAGCTTTCGTATTGTTAATTGCATTATTTAATTTATTTTTAGAAGTTTTATCAGCTTGTACTTCGGAAACGTCGTCATCAATACTAGATGATACTTCATTATCACATTGCCCAAGCAGGCGTTTATACATTTCTTCGGCGAATATTTTTAAACTATTTTTATTTGAACAGTTTTTAATATATTCACAGTCTTTTAAATAATTAATTAATGATACCATATAATTGTCACGACGATCATTAATTTTGGTTTTAATTGTGTCAATCATCTTTCGGGAAAGTGAAGAATTGGTAGATAAAAGCTGCTCGTATAGCGTATTCATTATGACATCTGCAATTAAAAGATTAGAGTCACGTCGACTTAGGGCCTCTATAGCATCCTTAATTGGATTTAAAACTTCAACCAAAACTTCTAAAAGAGGAATGTGTTCTTCAATCCATATGTCTGTGGAACTAAAATTTATTAACGTTTTTTTGATGGAATTTTTTGTTTTCAAAAAAGATTCTATCATTCCAACCATGCTATTCCATCTAGTTCTGACGTCGAGAATTAATTGAACTTCTTTATGATATGGTGGCCACAATATAAATTAAAATCTGCCGTTTTTATGAAACAATTTTGTTTTATTTTAAGAGTTTTTAACAAAAAAGTTTTAGTTTTGGTATTTAAAATATTTTATATGACTAAAAATAAAAAAAACTTTAAAAAAAAAAAATATTTTTTTTAAAATTCCCGTTTTCCCGGGAAAAATATTTTTTTTCCCGGGAATTCCCGCCAAACTTATCCCGGGAAATCCCGGGAATTCCCGAACCCCAAACCCTATATACAACTCAGAACAAGACTTAAAAATGCATTATTTCACTAATAAAAGAAAATATAACTTTCCCTAATCCAATAGTTTTTCTTAATGTTTATGTACAAAAGCTCCACACTTTACCAGAGTATACAATATGTATAGAAATTTTAATTTATTGTGGCGTTCTCTGTTTTGTCAATATGTTTTGTTTGCCGCTTTAGTTGTATGCATTTGGGATTTTTCCATTGCACTCTTTTTTTAAATGGCAAGATATAAATATTGTTTTCTATATAATCTCAAATAGTAAATATTTGCAATATTATAATATTCTTTCCGCATTTCGGTTTTTGTTATTATATTAGGAAGTTTTTCCAAAACAATTGATTTTGTAAACAGCTTTTATCACTTAATATAACTACTATTTGTTTTTGTATTTTAAGATCAATTAGAGTCCGTGTGGTCTGTTTTTCAAGCTAATCATGTGTACATAAGTTGTTTTTATTTACTTTACGGTTGTATTCTTATTTACTTTATTTACCTGTTTACGCACTAAATAAAATCAGTTATAAACAAAATTTGTTTTTTTTATGGTTAAATTCAAATGTTATAAATTTTTCTCAGAAAAGATAAGGTTATTTGCATATAGATTAATATTTAATATAATTTTATTTACATTTTTACGGAATTTTAATTAATAGAAGTTTCTTTCTATAAAAGTTTATTAAATTAACATCACTATAAGGTCACTATCTTGTTCTTATAGGAGGGCGGATCAATAAGTCCGTGACTTTTCGAACTTCCCTCGCAGTTATATGAAATGCAACACTGCTCCCATCAAGTAACACCTGTTAATAGACTACTGTCAAATTTTGAGCAAGTTCCGTCATTTACTTTGCGTTTAACAGCTGTTCAAAACATACAACCTCGTGGATTTAAAAAAAAAAAAACCGTCAATCAAACCAAGGAAAAGCTTGATAAATGCTATGGGGACTCTGCACCATCGATTTCAATGGTAAAAAAGGGGTTTACTGACTTTCGTTGTGCGACCAAGTACAAATGACGATGAACGTTCTGGACGGCCAATTGAGGTCAATACACCCTAAAATGTCGAAGAAATCCACGATGTGGTGTTGGCCGATAGAAGAGTAAAAGTGCGTGATATTGTTGATGCCATAGGCATTTCATATGGCAGTGTGGTTTCGATTTTAAATGATCAGTTGAGTTTAAGAAAGCTGTCTGCAAGATGGGTGCCGCGTTTGCTCTCAATTGACCATAAACGTAATCGTGTGACAACTTCAAAGGATTGTTTGGAGTTGTTTAACCGCAATTCGAATGAGTTTTTGCGGCGTTTTGTAACTGGGGAAACAAGGATCCATTACAACACTCCGGATACCAAGCAGCAGTCTAAACAATGGGGTTCTCCGGGTGAACCGGCTCCGAAGAAGGTAAGTTTGTCGGCAACAGTTTTTTGGGATGCACGCGGGATAATCCACATCGATTACCTTCAGAAGGGAAAAACAATAAAAGGCGAATATTATGCCAACTTATTGGACCGATTTAACGAGGATTTAATAAAAAAAAAAAACGACCCCATATGTCCAAGAAAAAAGTTCTTTTTCATCAAGATAATGCACGAGTGCACACGTGTGCAGTCTCAATGCCAAAATTCCATGAATTGGGCTACGAATTGGTACCTCATACGCCATATTCTCCGGATTTAGCCCCCAGTGACTATTTTCAAACCTAAAGAAATGGCTCTGTGGAAAGAGATTTAGCACCAACAATGAAATTATTGATCAAACAAATTCCTATTTTATGGACCTCGAAAAATACTATTTTTTGTAAGGGATACAAAAATTGGAGAAACGTTGGACTAAGTGTATTGAGCTAAAAGGAGATTATGTTGAAAAATATTTTTATTTTTTTGCAAAAAAAAACTGTTTTTCATTCAAAAAGTCACGGACTTATTGATGCGCCCTCGTAGTTTGAATATTTTTTTTTTTCGATGTACAACAAGTGACTAGCTAGTTTCTGATCAAGGTTTGGGAAAATTTATATCTATTTACAGCGATTATTTTTTCAGATTTTTTCAGCAACGGTACTTTAAGGATAAAGCTATTTAAATTATTTCGGTAACGGTATTTTAGCGATAACGGGTAAGGATATTGGTATTTTAGTTATATCGTTAACGGTATTTTACGGACAACAGTATTTCAATTATTTCGGTTACTATATTTTATGGATAACGATGGTCAGTTGAAAGGGTTTTGAATAGATAACGGTATTTTAGCGGTATTGCCTGCCATCCCTGAATTTACTACTTCTGGCAGAACAAATCGTAATAGGAAAAATAGCCGTACAGTGAAATCTCAAAAACGTGAACTAATTTTTGCAAGGAGTGTTCGAGTTTCTGAATTTGTTTACGTTTGTGAAATTCAGAATCTAAGACAATTTTTGCATACCCAAATTATTGATTTTAATACGTTATGATATATTTTTGATATTTTCTAATACATTTACTAATTCTATTTAAATTTTATTCTAAACATTTTAAAACAATTTTGATATAAAAAATTCTTAAATTCGGAGATAAAGGAAAAAGAGTTTTTCTGTTCACGTTAGAAAATGTGTTTATGTACTATAAGAACGTGGTGAAATTATTATTCGGGGATTCCGCAAATTACTAAAATATTGAAGAAAAAAAAAACATTTCTTATAAAAAAAATGTGTTCACGTTTTAGAGCTATTGAATTTTGTTTACGTTTTGGAATAGTCAATGAAAAAAATGGGTTCATGTTTCTGGGACGTTCATGTTACTGGATGTTCACGTTTCTGCGAGTCCATTGTATTTGTTAAAATGTTAATTTATATTATTCAATAAAATATTTTTTAATATGCATAATCCAATGATTTTTTTGGCAATAAATATACTTAAACGTCACAATTGACGAATCCCTCTAATCTCCTCACATTTTCAAATACAAATATCTCGGGAACTATAAGAGATAAACCACACATTTAATCATGTTTTTTTGTAGATCTCCATATAGCAGATTTTAAATATGTAAGTTAATTTCATATGTTAGATCCTTAATATCATGCGTATAATTTAATACATAAAAACTAGCTGAGCCTTACATGTTTTATTTATAATTTAGTAATAATCCGAATTTTTACACAAGGAAAGTAAATTCGCTAATTTTTTAGAATTCATAACAAAATTTATTTTTTAAAAATTTTATACTGAAAAAGATGGTCGCCCTTATCATGACAGTACTGTAATAGATGTTTTGCGAACCCTGTACTATCATTATTTTTTTTTATTTTGGCAAAAAAAAAAAAAAAAAAAAAAACTATTAAAGAACTTTTTGTACTGTTTTGCCAACGCATCTCCATTCTTTTGATATACAACTACCAACCAAATATTGACATTATCGTTTCAGGGTTGGCAGAGCACTTATTTTACCATTGTTAACAATGCTTTCCCAACGTTTCAAAGTACAAACGGCCAACCCAAGATATATTTATATAGGTAGTTTCACTAGAACAACAACTACAACAAACAACTACAAACAATACAAAAACAACAGGGTTTTGACATTTTAAAATACTCAAGATACAGTCTTTGTTCTGTCAAAACCATGTAAGAAATGTCAAAACCAGGTAAGAGGAAGATAAGCAGTTAGGCTACTAAAACTACCTTATAAATATATCTTGGGCCAACCGAAGATTGAAGGCATCATATCAACCATGGTCCAACATTTTAATTTTTGAAAAGCAAGCGTTGTGTACAGTACTTTGCCAACCAGAGAAACAAGCCGACCCTAAACTTTCGGCGGCGGCGGCGCAACCGCTTTAGCTACGGCTTCAGCGTTTAGGTTAAAAAACCGGCGGCGGCTGAATTGTCGGCTTAAAATACTGGGGGGTTATTACGTAATTCGATTCGAAAAGTAAAACCTTTCGAAACGAATTTCCGTTTCGAAAGTAAAATTCGTTCGAATGTTTCACAGAGTTGTATTTGTGTAAAAAAGGGTAAATACAAGTGATGCCAAATTTTTATCGGTTAATACATAACTTGGCAGCATGTCTTATAATGTCAAAGTTGTCAGCATTGTGCTTAAATGTCAAAATTTGAAACAAATATTTAAAGAAAACTTTATTAAAATATTTATTTAAAAAGTCGAAGCTTAAATGGATTGTGTTTTATTGTGGACAGAAGATAGTGATGAAAAAAATGATTCTATTCCGGAAAGAGTTCAAAGGAAACTTATAAGAGATTCGTCAGATATAATGAATCTTAATGAGACAAAGTAAGAAAAATTTAAAATGTTACCTTTACGATTAAATATATTCCTAATAATATCTTTTTAGTTTCATAAAAAACTTTAGGCTTAGTAAAAATGCTTTTACCTATGCTTGAGTTGTGAAAAAGATAAATTTAAACCAGCAGAAAGGTCAACTGCCATCTCACCTATATTAAAATTAGCTGCCACACTTAAATTTTTGGCGCAAGGTGGATATCAGCATAAAATTGGCCAAGACCGCCAGGATTTACTCAAGCATCAATTTCTGCGTGTTTGTCTGAGGTTTGCGATGTTATTGAAAGAATTCTTTGTCCCAAACATATTGTATTTGAAATGACAGAGGATAGGAAGAGAGAAGCTAAGAGATACTTTTTTGAAAAATGTGGAATACCTGGAGTAATTGGAGCAGTAAATGGTACGCATATTCAATTAATCAGACCTATAAGGGATGAACAATTATATTTCAAAGGGAACAAAATTTTCTCGGCCCACCTCCAGTCCCTGAAATACTATTTCGGTTTTCCCGGCATTTTTTTTTTAAAAAGAGAGGCAACACTCAGGAAATACTTCCTATATTTAGTGTGTTGCTTTCTTTGGAAAGGGATAGTATAGAGATGAAAGGTGGGGAAAGATGAAGGGCTTCAGACATGGCAACACTGTAATTGCGCGAGATGATAAGTCTTAGAACAGTTGCTGCTCGCCACCTGATGGAGAGTTGGCGAACTTATTGAAGCTTTTTGGTTCATAGCCCTGATTCATTATTTTACTTCGGTGGGGTTAACTGCTATGGGAACACCGAAGGTGGACATTGCGATACGTATGAGGGATAGAAAAAACTCATACATATTAATTTGATGTTGCCGGCACCGGGGATCGAACCCGGGACCTTCTGTGTAAAAGTCCAACGCGCTAACCATTACACCACAACGCCCATGATGTTTATAATCTAGCCACACCTATAAACATATGTAAATTTGAATAATACCAATCTATAAACCGACAATTGATAAATTGAAAACGTACTTTTTTAAATTTCGTTATATCATGAGTCGGAGGGCCAGCTGCATCCAAATCCAAAGACAATCTTGTAAACAAATCCTTGGACTTGCTTCTAGCATTCGCTACATTTAGGTGACCTTTAGCAAAATCCACTCCTTCAAAGATTCAACATCGTGAAAAAAAAACAATGTTTAGTGTAAAAACATAAAACATTTGATGTTTTTTATTTTTACTTATTTATTTAACACTTTTTCTTATATTTTGTATAACGATACTTACATTTTAAATTTTTTTCTTTTTTCGACAACAAATTAGCTCTCGAATAAAATACGAATGTTTTAACGTTTGTGAAGTTCGCTTTCGTATTACATAGTTGCATTTACGAAAGGGTAATTTTTGTTTTCGAAAGGGGGATAAAAAACGGCCGGTTCGAAAAAAAATTTCCGTGCGTTCGTAAATACATTTTCGAAAATCGTACTACAAAATACAATTCATACGAATTTACACATTTTTTCTTTCGAATCGAATTACATAATAACCCCCCTGTTTTGTAACTGTTGTTATTTTAACGATTTTTAGATAAAATCTAGTGATATATCGCTATATTTTTCATCAGATCTATTTTCTTGTTAGTAATCAACATTTCCAAGCATATGCACTAGTTATTAATTATAAAGATTTAATTCAATTGGGTTGGCTAACTGTTAATGAAACAAATAAAAGTTCATATATAAAAAACACATTAAATTTATTCAAAGAAAAAAAAAAAAGATTATAATTAAAATTTTTAAAATTTTTTTTTAAATTAATATAATACATTTAATGCAATGTCAAAGCAACCAATTAGTTTTCAGCACCTTTAACAAATTTAACGACAATTGGTATGAACGTTACTTTTTACAGAACAAATACTCTTACAAAGCTTGAGAGTTTTGTTCCTTCTAGTTCCCGAAATGTAATGTCTTAAAAATCGAAGATTTTCAGAAAAATCTGCGAATTTTTCCCAACATTATGTCAGCAGCTTGCATAGATGTATTTGAGGTATATGCACAACTTGTTTTGGTGTTAAAGCAAATTTTGCATAATTTTTGCTTTTCTAATACTTTTTTATTTGATATTTCTAAATGCCCAAAATGGTTCCAGCACTATATACTATAACTACCCCTAATGTTGGCGTAATCTTTTACATTTTTTTGTTATAATATTATCTTCTGATAATAATTTTGGTCCTTTGAAGCACCGAAAACTTCTTCAGAATCCGATTCTGAAAATTCAAGATATTCCATACTTTTATTAAAATAAAAATCTATTTTTTTTTTTGCCGGCTCACATTTTAAGCCAATGCGAGCCAATTAAAACGGCGGCGGCTGAAAATTGATTTTACACCGATCGGCTTGTTTCTCTGTTGCCAACTCTTTGCCGTTTGTTTTTTTCTACCTAGGTTACAATTAGAGATGGACACGTTAGTGAAATTCCACTCACAATAATTTTTGTTCTACTCACTCGATCTTACTTGAGTTTGAGTATATTAAAAATTTATTCACACTCACGCTTGAATCTCGCAAATTCACAAAATAAAATCTTTACAGAAAAAAATAAAATGGAAAAATTAAGGTAAACTGAGTTATTTTTAATACAATTTTGAGTGTTAGTACTTTAACAACGCTTTGCAGTTTGTTTTTTTCTAATTTTTGTTCTACTCACTCGAGCTCACGTGTGTATATTAAGATTTTATTCACATTAACGCGTGAATGACGCAAATACATGAAATAAACGGCTTGTTTTTACAATACGTGTATAATTTCAGACGAACGTGTGGCACCCGAACGAATACGTAAGGAAATGAGTTTTTATAATTCGTTCGTGTGACTTACGTTTGAGTACGTTAAGCTTTATGTTATGTCAAACAGTAGAGATTGCCATGACGTTGCTTTTCGGTTTTTGTTAGTTTATTTCATATACAAATAACTCATTTTTCGTTGGTAGATGGCAACCCAACACTATAAATGAAATATAAACAAAAACAGCTGATTTTTGCTTGAAAAAAAATTAATTTATTTTGTTTAGAAAACAATAAAAGTGGATATAAAAACATAATTTGTATAAAAAACAAAAACATTTACAACTAAAATGTAAATAAATATAAATGAAAATAAAAATCATTATTCTTTTTTTATTACAATTTTTTGTTAAAAAGTATTACAGTAAAAGCCGGTTAAGATGAACTCCGAGGGACCAAAAACATTAGTTCGTCTTAAGCGAGGTTCGTATTAAGCGGGTATTTTTAACGATTAAAAATATGTATTTATTGAAACAAAAACAAGATTTTTACATAAATAAAAAATAAAATTAGCATTTCACGTATTCACAATTAAAAATTCAATAAAAATTCTTCATTAAAAAAAAAAAAATCTGTTATTTTTTTCTTAATGACTGAATTAACGATTTCATTCGTTATAAGTTTTTCTATTACCAAAATATGAGTCAGCTTCTTCGGCACACGATTTTGTTCGAATATATCACTTGACAAATTTCCAGCATCGGCAGGATTAACCTGATAAAGTATGTGACGTCAAAACATTAGCATCTATATCTAGAAAGTCATCCACGGATATGAAATTCATATTAGGTCTATCCCATTAAACGGATAAAGAGTGTACTAAACATGGTAATTTGTATGAAAACGAGTTTTTGGGACTGCTTAAAAAAGTTCGTAATAACCGAGGGTTCGTATTAACCGAGTTCGTATTAAAAGATGAATTTTATATGAAAATTGTTGCCAAAACGTCGGGACTTAAAAATTAGTTCGTATTAACCGAGGGTTCGTCTTAACCGAGTTTTACCGTATTTTTTTTTAATATTAAATTCTGTTGCATTTTTTCTTTGACGAATACTTTTTTGTGAACGTCTGTTTTTGACGTTTGTGACGTTTCAAATCGCATTGTGGAAACCAAAAAAGAGACGAAAACGACAACTCTTACGTTTTTACTCAATTCAAAGTGACATTTGCGATACAAAACCCCAAAATGAATTTCTTCACTCATTTACACGAATTTTTTGAGTGACACGTCTTACAAAAACAGACCGAAAATCTTTCGGGGAAAAAAAAATAAAATGAAAAAATTATTATAAATTGTGTTTTTAACTCAAAAACGTAGAGTTATTTTTATCAGAATTTACGGTCTGTTTTTACAATACGTGTATAATTTCAGACGAACGTGTGGCACCCGAACGAATACGTAAGGAAATGAGTTTTTATAATTCGTTCGCCTGACTTACGTTTGAGTACGTTAAGCTTTATGTTATGTCAAACAGTAGAGATTGCCATGACATTGCTTTTCGGTTTTTGTTAGTTTATTTCATATACAAATAACTCATTTTTCGTTGTTAGATGGCAACCCAACACTATAGTTGAAATATAAACAAAAACAGCTGATTTTTTCTTAAAAAAAAAATTAATTTATTTTGTTTAGAAATTAATTTATTTTGTTTTAAAAGTGGAGATAAAAATATAATTTGTATAAAAAAACAAAAATATTTACAACTAAAAATGTAAATAAATATAAATATAAATGAAAATAAAAATAAAAATCATTATTCTTTTTTTATTACAAATTTTTGTTAAAAAGTATTACAGTAAAACCCAGTTAAGATGAACTCCGAGGGACCAAAAAAATTAGTTCGTCTTAAGCGAGGTTCGTATTAAGCGGGTATTTTTAACGACTAAAAATATGCACACAGAGAAATAAAGTGCCAACCGAATTGAAAAGTGTATAATAATGGCAACAACTTACAAATTCAGTTAGTACAACGTTATTTACATTATATTTCTGAATAGTTTGGGTGTTGCAACTAAAATTCAGTTGAATTCACCGAACTTTGTTCTGACACCTAATGTTCATTTGTACCAACCGACAGAAATTCTTAATAACCAAATTTGAGTGATTGTAACCAATTTTCAGTTGGCAAACAACAAAATTTTTCTCTGTGTGTGTATTTATTAAAACAAAAACAAGATTTTTACATAAATAAAAAGTAAAATTAGCATTTCATGCATTCACAATTAAAAATTCAATTAAAATTCTTCATTTAAAACAAAAAAAATATGTTATTTTTTTCTGAATGACTGAATTAACGATTTCATTCGTTATAAGTTTTTCTATTGCAAAATATGATTGTCAGCTTCTTCGGCAGACGATTTTGTTCGAATGTATTACTTGACAAATTTTCAACATCGGCAGGATTAACAATTTCCAATATTTCTTCACCTGATAAAGTATGTGACGTTAAAACATTAGCATCTATATCTAGAAAGTCATCCACGGATATGAAATTCATAATATTTCTATCCCATTAAACGGATAAAGAGTATACTAAACATGGTAATTTGTATGAAAACGAGTTTTTGGGACTGCTTAAAACAGTACGTAATAACCGAGGGTTCGTATTAACCGAGTTCGTATTATAAGATGTATTTTATATGAAAATTTTTGCCAAAACGTCGGGACTTTTAAATTAGTTCGTATTAACTGAGGGTTCGTCTTAACCGAGTTTTACTGTATTTGTTTTTTTAATATTAAATTGTGTTGCCTTTTTTCTTTGACGAATACTTTTTTGTGAACGTCTGTTTTTGACGTTTGTGACGTTTCAAATCGCATTGTGGAAACCAAAAAAAGAGACGAAAACGACAACTCTTACGTTTTCACTCAATTCAAGGTGACATTTGCATTACAAAACCCCAAAATGAATTTCTTCACTCATTTACACGAATTTTTTGAGTGACACGTCTTACAAAAACAGACCGTTAGAGTCAAAATTGCTCAGAACATGTAATTTTTTTCATTTATTTTGTATTTTATTAAAGACCCAAAAATAATAAAGCGTCCAAAAATTTAAAAAAACATTTTTTGTCAAACGAATTTTACTCACGCACAGTCATTTACGAAATTGGTTTCCAACTCACGAACAAACACGTTCACGTTAATAAAATTAGGTCTCATTCACACTCATGTCCGTAATTTCAAGCAATATTTACCTACCGGTGCTTAGATACCTACCCGATTTTGTTCGTGTACACGGTAGATATCTAAGCACCAGTAGGTATCTATTGCTTGAAATTACGGGCATCACTCGTGAACGCGCATGATTCACTCACGCGAATCATGTACCCATTTCTAGTTTCAATAAAAGAATTCCGCTAAAATGTTCGCGATTTTTAAAATTTTGTGGAAAAATGTTTGTGCAATGAATTATCTCAATTTTTTTTTTTTTTAATTGACTCATGCCACTTTCAAAATAAGTGGTTCATTTCTTTAAAAGAGTGCCCGAAAATCTAAACAATTGCCAAGAATATATTTTCAGATATTTTGAAACGCGTTTCCATGATATATTTTTTCTTTTAAAGATGCCTATTTTATATTGCGTCAATAAACATAAATATTTAAAACTATATATAATTTTATCTTTAACTTACCCGCAAATCGTATTTTTATCAAATCCAATGGATGCAATATCAATGTCGATGTTACGCCACCCGAAATTCCAGCCACTAAATGCTCATATTTAACATGTGTAGATAATTTGAATTTGCCATTTGCAGCAGCTGCTGGTACTGGCGGTTTTGTAGGACTCATGGCGGACATTATTTTTCTTTAATTTATACAAAATTAAAAACAGGAACTTTTTTGAATAAATGTTTTTATATAAAAAAAACTAAGAAAATTTGTAGGTCCTTTTAGAACTTTTTCTCTCAGTTGTGATGAGTTTATGAAAAATATATTTTTTTTTTATTTAAATTTAGAAGTTTCTTTTTTCCTCTAGATTTTTCTCAGTTTCTCTCAGTTGTGATAGATTTTTCTTTTAAGATGTTTCTCGTTTTATCTCACCCTTGTTTGATGTTGTGTGTTTTCTAAATATTTTAGTAATTCAATGTATATTTGTGCTAATAAACTTTTAATATATTTAATGCCAAGCAGTTTCTTTGCTTTAATGCTTTGTGAATGGAGAATTATTTTCGTTGATTTCTTTTTTTATTTTTTCTTCACTTATTATAAATCTTTGGTGTTTATAGTTTAATTTAATTTGTAAATTTTAGCTATAAATCAAAGATTATCTTTAGTTTTGATTAATAAAGTCAAATTGAACGAAAGACTGGATATAGCAGAAGCGTTAAATGATAAATCAATAGTTCTTGTGTGATAGCTTCTTTTATTGTCTTGTTCTTTTATTGTTGCGATAGTGTTAAAGCACATCTTTTACTTAATTTTTTTTTTTAAACTATGGTTCTCCTTTTCTTTTCAGCTCCAACTTTAAAGGTGTCTACTGTACTAGAAATCACTTGATTTTTCAAGTTTTTTTCAGCTAAATTTCTGCAAAAATGTGTATGATGAAATTTCAACTAACAATTGTATCACGTTTTTGTTCCAAATTGGCTTCTTTTTTCTCCTATTTTTTTTATATTGGAGCAATAAATTTCTTTGTCTGGCAGCAACTTCCTCTTTTTCTTCTTTTATACTAGTTTTTTTAGCTTCTCTTTTAGCTTATGTAATTTTCAATAAATATATACTTTATTCCCTTTTTTCTGATGAAAATTTCATTCATATAATTATTCTTTAACTTTTTCTGTAATATTTTTTAGTTTAATCTTATTAACTTGTTTATAAAAATCACTTTTAACTTGCAAAAAAAAAATGTGTACTTGTATATTATTCTTGCGTTACGCGAACTTTACTTTTTTTCCGTACAACACGTCTTTACTCTATCAAATGTCAAACTGTAATGTTGCAGAAAACTAGACGTATGCAGTTCGTGAACGAACTAGTTCAATTGAACTACTCACTCAATTGAACGCTATGACCTAGAGGCAGTGTTACCATACTGCCAGTTTTAACTGTTCTTTCCAGTTTTTTAGGATGCGTAACAGTTTTCCAGTTTTTCATGAAAAAAAACAGTTTTTGTTTAATTTCAGCCTTTTTTCCAGTTTTCAACAGTTTACCTGCTCGATTTACTTTTTTTACTTAAATTTATAAATTTAATACAAAAGTTGCACAAAATGTTTCAATAAAAAAGAATACTACGCATTGAATGCAACTGTGTAGTAAGTTTTAATTCCCTTTTTAGCATTTGTTTGTGTTGAAATTTTGTTCAATCAAACGAAATAAAAATCAAATTTAATCAAAAAATGTATAACTAATATTTTTATGTAATTAAATAAGATCTCAAAATGTGATGAATTATTTTGTTTTTTTTTTATGGTTTTGTAGCTATTTGTTGCTATATGTTAAATAATTAATATAAAATTATATTTTTTTTTACTTTAAACAAGTACACAGAAAAAAACATATTATTCCTATTGTTAATTAAAATGTAGTTTTATAACAGAGCACAACTTGTGATCTGTAATAACATAAATTTGAAAATATTTTTTTTTTGTCAGTAAAATTAAAAGTTAGTCTACAAAAAAAAATTGTTTTCTGTGTATATAAATATGTTATGTGTTTAATGTGTTTTATGTTGTTTTATATTTAAATAAAATGCAATTGAATTCAAAATGCACATATTAACTGTTTTTTCTACTGTTTTTTTTATTAAAAAAAAAAAAAAAAAAAAAACAGTTTTTTCTTGCAGTTTTTTTGAAAAAAAATACATGTCAATACTGCCTAGAGGCAAGTTAGTCATGGTTCACATGCGGCAATTATAATTGCGCAACTCTTCTTCAATTCTCCTTTGAAATTGCTTTTGTGTTCACACAGGAAAAGTTTGTTTCAGCAATTTTCGTATATCAACCTGCAGTGTTGAAAATTGTGGATGACAAAACAAAACGGAATTGGAGTACGGGCAAGTCTGTACTCCCATCCATTCTCTTTTCCTCCCTCTTCTATAAACTCAAGAATTGCGCAAGAATAATTGCCGTGTGTGAACCTAGTCTTAGATGACGCCATTGACTGCAGGCTTTTTTCTCAATTCCCTTTTCAAGTTTTTTCCTACAGTCATGTCGATTTACACTGTGATTTTTTGCTTGCAACACCTCTTGACTATATTTAAGGTTTAATCGGTCAATCTTCTTTAGTTGTTCATTCGCTACTATAAAAATAATAAAAAAAAATGTAGCACCCAAGATAATTTACATATATAAGGTAGTGCTAGTAGCCCAGGTGTTTATCTTCCTCTTACCTGGTTTTGACATTTCTTACATGGTTTTGACATTTCTTTGTACTGTACGCAACAACAAAATGCCTGTTGTTTTTGTATTGTTTGTAGTTGTTTGTTGTAGATGTTGTTCTAGTAACACTACCTATATAAATTTATCTTGGTAGCACCCGTTTAATTTGTTCGTAATCATTTAAAACGCATGTTAAAGCATTGACGACAGTGATGCCAACTAACTTAAAACAAAGCGCGCAGTAAAGCCCTTAAAAACGCACTAAAAAGCGTACATGATAAATTTATGGAGCGAAACAGTAAATTAGGGGAAAATAACTGAATTTTACATCCTTATTGGTTAGAAAACGTTGAAGATTTAAAAAAATTATTTATATTGTTGGTGCTAATTAATAGCAAACATCACTTTTGAGAACAATTTTATATTGTATGTACAAAAAGTAGTATTTTTATCCTAAAAATGTTAAAATGAGCTCAAATTGAATAAAAATTTAACGATTTACGACAAAAGCTCTAAAAGAGCTAAATGAAACAAAACAAAGCGCCATAAAAAATAATGCGAGTTTTTGGTAGTACATAAACGCTTAATCTAGCGCGAAAAACGCAAAATTGGTATAGGTGATTGACGATTATAATAAAAAAAATATTGGAATATATTATTGCCTTGAACGGATTCAGGGGGAGGGAAAATGGGACATTTCCTCAATTTTCAATACAAAAAATCCAAAAGAATATAAAATTTATCAAAAATAATCTAACTTCCCTCGCCAAAATCTTTTAATGGATCCGCGCCTAATTGCTGCACATTTTTTTTTTTTCAAAAACACCTTACCAATTCAAAAGCCGAATATGAATGAAACAACATAACAAGATTACAAATGAGGATAAAGAGAAACGGCAAAATGAAGCATGAAATCGAAAACCGTGTTTATTTTACTACTCCACTTGCTTCTCTACACCGATCGAACACAAACGAAAATTGCATGCCACAGAATCTTGTTAAAAAGTCAACGTGTAAATTGCGTCCTGGTTCACCATTATTCGCTCTTTTAGTTCAATCAATCAATTCGTTCTTTATACTCGTGGCACAATTTTATCTCTTTTTTTTAACAGTTTTTTCCACAGCTGCCTAGTTTTTAAAGTAATATTTGAAATCCAAATGAAAGAAATGCAAATAAATAGTTTTTTTTTACCAACCTCATATTTCTTTATATATATGAAAATATTTTTTTATTGCGTATTTTTATTTTTATATTATTAAACTTTTTTTTTTTTATTTTTATTGTTGTTAATTAATAGCAGTGAAAGATAAGTGTCAAATATGAATAGTTTGCTTAAAAGTTATCAAACAAACGATCTTACCATTCACTTTGCAAATATTATTGACAGTGTTATTGTCGTTTTGGCCTACACAGTACAATAAGATGTACATTAATTTTGCACAAAATATGGCACCACTCTTTTGTTCTGGTGTTTAGGGATATCAAAATTGCACAATGTGGAAAACACACTATAAAATATTTTACACATTTCTTGGTTGCGCAATAAGAATCAAAATCTTTTTTTTTGGTTTTTCCAATATATTGTACAACCTTCCAATATGACATACACACTGGTAATATTTAGCACAATAGCAAAAGTTGCACAAGAATATTGCGTAGTGTATGGGTAGCTACCGTAATTAAACTAGAAAGAGCGCTCACTCAAGCGAACTAGAATAAAAAAAATTTGGCGGCAAATGTCAAAATCAGTGTTGCCAATTTGGTGCTTTTGACACTATTTATGGTGCTTTTAATGTCACAAAACGTCATGGTGCCAAACATGAAAAAGCACTAAATTGTTGCTTTTGGAATTTAGCATATACACGACATGTATTTGTCATCTGACATGTCAAATTTTCAAGTCACATGTAATTGTGCATGTCTGTCAAAATTGCTGTTTTACATAACGTACGGTCTATACTAGCAATAAATATGTTGACAATATTCGAAATACGTCGGCAGAATAACAGTAAAAAAATTATTATTGCTAAGCTTATGTTTAGGGTGGTGAACACGTATTTATGGTAACTCATATTTTAGAAAATTTCAAAGAGAAAGGTTATAAAAACAAAACATTAAGAGCGTGGCCATTTTGTGTATTCATAAATAATAAGAAAAAAATTAAGTTTTTTTTAAAGAATCTTGTTTGTTAAATTACAAGAAAACTGTGTACACATTGTTACAAGTGTTTTTCCAAAAATTATTTTATAATTATTTCCTTTTCTCCTTTTCTATAAACGTCAAACTAAAATGACAACTAATTTTGACGTAATATGTTGGCAATAAGTGTTGCCGAATATTGCCAAAAACTTATTGCAACATATATGTACGGCAATAAATATGTAAGCAATAGAGTGGTCCACACTAGAGATAACATCATTTTGACATATACTGCAATATATTTCCGCATATTTATTGCTAGTATAGACCGTACGTAAGGTTTATAATATTTGGTCACAAACGTACATGTTTTTTGCTTCTGACACAGTCTCTGTTTTTTTTCTTCAACAGCTGATCAGTGCGAAAATTTTATTAAAATAATTTTTTTTTTTAAAGTGATAGTCAAATGGAATCAAAGGATAATGCAATTGCAGTGTGCAGTGTAATTTCAATTATAACTGCAATGAAATCGAAATTAAAAAAAAAAAAGAAAAGAGGAAAAGAAACCGTTCTCTGTGGAGCCAACAATCAAGTCGATCTGGGTTTCAACATGGCATGCTGCCGCAGCAAAAATTTTTTTTGCGCCGCAAAATAGTTCAGCCATCTTAAATAATTTTTCTTTAAATGCGGACATACCAATTTGGGATATAATTATAAAACTTTTTATAAACATATATATGTACATAATTTTATTAAATGGGAAAATGTATATACATTTATTGGTATTGTAAAATGTTAACTTTAGCTGGCTAATGATTCCGTCAATAGGGGACCGCCGCTGTTTGTTTTCTCACGGCATGGATTTATGACAACTTTTTGTTTCATATTTCAAACAGCTGATGTCAGATGGTTTGTCAGAAGAAAATAGAGCACGCTCTAATTGAAATTTTGTCAGATGACTTTGCGTCTGACTTTTACAGAAGCAAAGTTAAAAAGGTCACACACGACATGTATGTATTTTGCAGTGGGAAATTTGACATGTCAGATGACAAATACATGTCGTGTATATGCTCCTTTAGTAGACATAGGCAATCTAGTTCGTTTGAGTGACCACTCTTTCTAGATCAATTGCTAAATGAAACTATGTCGCTCTTCTAGTTCAATCGACTTTTGACAATTTGCTTCAATCGTTCGATAGTTTGTTTGATAATTTTTAAGCGAATTATTCATATTAGACACTTTTCTTTAACATTAAAAAAAATTGAGCTGGCAACATTGAAAAAAAAAACAAACTCAAAAGCAACATAAAGAAAAAATATCACTCAAATGACAAAAACGAACGAAAAGAGCGAACGACCTAAATGAGTTTACGACCTAAATGAGCTTACGATTGCGATATAGCTCACTAGTTCAAAGTAAAGACTAGTTAGTTCTATTGAGCTCTTACCGTTAGTGCTTTTTTAAAAAATATCCTTTTAGAGACAGACTGGTACTTTGTTCAAAAATCACTTAAACTGCAATAAAAACAATCGAAAACTCTAATTTAATAAAATTGCAATCAAATGTCATTTTTTGCTACATTTAAAATGGCTTTCTCTGTTTAATTAATACAAAAAACTTTACTTTTATAAGAAGTTTGACAGATATTTTCGAGAGATTACACATACGATATATGAATAAACTCTTAAGACTGATTTAAAAAATAATGTTAACCTTAAATGATAACATTTCCAGTTGATATTTGTTCAATATTTTGAAAATTTGTATCAACAATACTGGGAAATAGTAGATAAGGGTGGGCAGGAATAGATAGCTTATGAATTGTGCCTTAAAGTAGCATTTTCGAACGTCCAGCAAGTGTAATGATGCTTTTCTTCTACTTTTCTTGCAGTATTTCCTATTAAAACCTCCTATTAAAAAAACCGATCGGCATGTGAAACCGATCGGTTTTGATTACGATCGGTTTGTTTAAAAGTCAAAATTTTTTATAGGAGAGGAGGAGGATTAAATTCTTAATTGCTTTAAATGAATCACGAATATCGATTTATGTCTTTAATTCTTTTTTAAATTTAAAACAATACGCTCAGAATATTCTTACAGTAACTATGTGTAGGCCATTCGGATAGTAAACAGAAGAAGTTGTTTTAACTGTTATTGTAGTAATTTTTCTATGAGAAAATGGAAAACGACTATTTTAGACAGACATTTAAAAAAATAACTTACTAAAAATACTGTACTCCTGTAACAGTTGTTTTGAGTAGTTATTTTAGTATTTTAATAAACAACCATAAAAACAGTAATTTTACAGTAAACAGTTAATTTTTGTTAAGTTATTTGAAAATAGAAGATTATGTCGAGTTTTTAAAAATTCTCAATTAGTTTATATTTGTTTTTATTGATATGTTAACAATTTGCAAATAATAATTAGAAAATTTCATTGTATCTCCAATCCATAAAAACGTCATTACTGGAATACCGTTTGGAAATTTGACTTTGCATTTTAAATAGGATGTAGGAAATACAAATTTTTATTGTAATTAAAAGAAAAACAATATGTTTGTTTCTTAAATTTTTTTTTTATAACACCGAAAAAATAACTTAAAAACAGTAGTTTTTACAACTTATGTAGTCGTTTTATGTTAATAGTTTATTGTTTAGTTGCTTGTTTTAATGGTTTATGCATTCATTTAAGGTTAGTTGTTTCTGACGACTAACGTTTTACTACGCTCAAAAAAGTTTTACAGTAGAATCTACAGAAAATGTCAGTTAAAACAAGTGTAAATTCAGTTAAAAAGGCGATAAAGGCAATTATCGTTAAAATAACTAAAAATGTAATTGTTTTTAACTGTTGAACAACAACTAACAAATGTAGTAAAAACAACTAAAAATTTTGAAAGAACTGTACAAATGAGTAAAATCTACTGTTTTTCAACAGTTATTTTTTTAGGAAAAAAAAATCTTTTTTTCTTTCAATTACAATAAAAACATCTATTTACTACACACACAAAAAATCTAGGGCTACATTTATTAAAAAAAAAGGTATAATATTACCAAGTACAGTAGGAGCATTTTAACTAATAACTGTTTCTAGGAAAGTTTGTCAATCAACTTAGGACTACAAAAACTTGGTAATTCTTAAACTTTAATTTAGGACAATTAAGCAGAAAATCGGAATAAAAATATCCACTTCATTTCATAAGAATTCCTAGGCAGTTTAATAAATTGTTCCATTTTTTTAAATTACAAATACTGTTCTTTTTGTTAATGTATTTAAATCAGTTTTTTATTTATAAAATTTTAAACAAATACATGACATTAATGTTAAATATTACCTTTACTAATAAATGTTAAACCTTCTTCTCATTTGCAGCAATAATAAAAAAAATGCCTGCCAATTTCACCACTGGGTAATTCCATGTCAAATCAACCAATGGGTGTACACTACCTTCTCCAAATTTTATGATTTTTCGTAGGAAGACAGATTATTACAGAACTAAAATAAGTGCAAAGTTTGAATGCACTGGCACTTCTGGATCCGGAAAATCGTAAAAAATGTCAAAATTTACAAAGTTGTACTTACTTAATTGTAATTTTCTTAAAAAGTATTACAGGTAGCCAACTCATCAAGGTCGCATTTGGAAGCTTATTAAATTACCTTTAATTTGATGATATACAACATGGTTTTTTGCTTTGGAAAGGTCAAAGGTCACATCTTTTGACCTATAATTCGGGAGGCTATATCTTCAAAAACGATATTTTTAAAAATCTGAAAAAAATATATGTTTAAGATTGATTCCTTCCCTAAAGTTACGAAAAATTTCAGAGTGGAGGTATTCTTGGATCCAGAAATATTAATCACATAGTAAAGGTAGATATTTAACAAGGGAATTAAAACTATGTAGCATAAAGAGCCCTTTAGTAAAAAAAGAAGAAATGTCTACACTGTGTCAGAGTTTGAGTCCCGGCTGCACTAAAACAATATAATGTTTAATATTTCTGGATCAAAGAATACCTCCACTCTGAAATTTTTCGTAACTTGAGGGAAGGAACCAATCTTAAACATACATTTTTTCAGATTTTTAAAAATAGCGTTTTTAAAGATATAGCATCCCGAATTATAGGTCAAAAGATGTGACCTTTGATCTTTTCAAAAAAAAAATCATGTTGTATATCAAATTAAAGGTAAATTAATAACCTTTCAAATGCGGCCTTGATGAGTTGGCTACCTGTAATACTTTTTAAGAAAATTACAATTAAGTACAACTTTGTAAATTTTGACATTTTTACGATTTTGAAGACCTCATATTTCCGGATCCAGAAGCGTCACTTAAATTTTAAATTTTTCTTAGATCTCTGATACACTTTATTCCTGCCAAAATTCAGCAAATTTGGAAACAGTGATGTAAAAAACAGCCATATTTTATGTTGAGTTAAGATGGTTCAAACCCACTTCAATAACTTGAAACCAGAAAAAAATATAATTAGTATTAGAGTTTATTTAGCTGGATAATAAATAAAACGAACTTATTTATTAAATACATATTCTATTTCACAGAAATCAAACTATTTTGCGTTGTATTTTTTTTTTGTTCTCGAAAACACGTATGTACAAGAAATGCCCTATTATCTGTTATGTTCGTTCAAATTTATTTTGTTACATTTTACCAAGTAATGCTAGATTAAAATATGTGCACAAAATGTTAGAGTGCAATATACGTTTGACATTTTATAAAGATTTCGCATAATAGAAACAGTATATGAAATGACTTGTCACGTGGAAAGTATTTTAGGAAAATCGTATAGACAAAATTAACACAGTGGGATACATAATTTAAGCAAAACTTGATAAAATCCACAAAATTTGAATGAAAAAAATTTTACTAAGTATGCTTTTAGCATATTCCCTCTGGAAATTTTATGTGTGTAGACAATTTTTATTGTTTTTATGTATTTTAAGGCACTGTTGAATTTATATTAAATCGATGTTCGACAACGATCAATTTACAAATTAATTCTGTAGGAAACCGATTTTATCTTCCAAGAACATTTTTTATAATTGTGAAAATGTGAGATATACCTAACTAGAACCAGTTTCAGAAGCGAGCTTAGGAGTACGTGTTCTACTTCGGAGCAATTAAAACGGTTGATTCTGGAACAGTTTTAAACAAAAATCATCTCTGCAAAAACTGCATTGAAACCAGTTATAAAGAAAAATAACACGGTGCTACAGTGAAAAAAAAACTTGGAAAACGACCTAGCTTGGGTTATAGTTCTTGTTGAGTACATTACAAATTGTGTCAAAAAATTTCAGAAACACCCTCAAATTCAGAAGTTATTCTAAAAAACCGTTTTCAGTGATGTTAGTCAACTTATCGACCTGTAACTCAGTCAGTTTTTGTCCAATTTGGAAAGAAAACTGATTACGCTTTAAAATGACGTGCATTTTTTGGATACATTTGTAAGTTATAAGTATTGTTTTTGTTAAGAATATCTACAAAAAAACGAAAATTATAAATTTTTTTGATTTCAGTAGCTTTTCATTGCTTATTTTAATATGAAAGCTTATAAAAATTTATACCAACGTATAAAGAAAATTTAGTTCTTAACAAAACATGGTTTTTCATTTTTCAAATCGGATGAAAATTGTTAAAGTTATTCAACTTTTCATTAACACTTGTTTTTAACTATACATGTTAACTTAGGTTAAGCTATTTGTGCAGTTTTTAATTTACGTTTGTAAGTCTAGTGGTTTACCAAAAGAAAAGTCTGCAAACCCAAAATTTTTACTTTAGAAAAAGTTAAGTAACTTTTGCAAATATAAACCGATTTTAACAAATAATATCTCGTTTTTTTATATAAAATTGTCTTTGAAATACAGTGCAAAAAGTGATGGGTTTTCATAGAAAAAAGTAAAATAACTCGTGTTGAATTTGAAAAATTAGGAAAAAAAAAAAATAAAAAAATGAGAAAATTTTGATAAACACTTACCTAATTTCTTGGAATATATATTTTCTGAATACATTTCTTGAAAGCTTAATTCTTTGCCTTTCCAAAACTGTTTAACATTTTGAAATCGGTCAAAAAATGTGTGAGTTAGAGGTATTAAAGTGCTACCTACCTACCTACCTACCTACCCTAAACAGTTTTTTGAAAATAACTCAAAGTTTTAAGGGTGTTTCAAAGTTTTTGAAAACGGTTTTTGTTTGTCCTCAGCTAGGCCTACAACCCCCACTAGTTATTTTTCAACATAATCTCCTTTTAGCTCAATACACTTAGTCCAACGTTTCTCCAATTTTTGTATCAATTCCAAAAAATAGTATTTTTTTCGAGGTCCATAAAATAGGCATTTGTTTGATTAATAATTTCATCGTTGGAGCTTAATCTCTTTCCACCGAGCCATTTCTTTAGGTTTGGAAATAGTCACTGGGGGGCTAAATCCGGAGAATATGTCGGATGAGGTACCAATTCGTAGCCCAATTCATGAATTTTGCCATTGAGACTGCACACGTGTGCACCCGTGCATTATCTTGATGAAAAAGAACTTTCTCCTGGCCATATGTGGTCGTTTTTTTTTAAATCCTCGTTAAATCGGTCTAATAAGTAGGCATAATATCCGCCGTTTATTGTTTTTTTCCCTTTGAAGGTAATCGATGTGGATTATCCCGCGTGCATTCCAAAAAACTGTTGCCATCACCTTATTGGCCGACAAACTTACCTTGGCCTTCTTCGGAGCTGGTTCACCCGGAGAAACCCATTGTTTAGACTGCTGATTGGTCTCCGGAGTGTTGTAATGGATACATGTTTTAACCACGTTTATGGTCAATTGAGAGAAAACGCGACACCCATCTTGCAGACAGCTTTCTTAAACCCAACTGATAATTTAAAATCGAAACCACACTGCCATATGAAATGTCTATGGCATCAACAATCTCACGCACTTTTACTCTTCGATAGGCCAACACCATTTCGTGGATTTTTTCGATATTTTCGTGTGCATTGGACCTCAATTGACCTTCCAGAATGTTCAGCGTCATTTGTACTTGTGCGACCACAACGAAAGTCAGTAAACCACTTTTTTACCATTGAAATCGATAGTGCAGAGTACCCATAGTATTATCAAGCTTTTCCTTGGTTTGATTGACGGTTTTTTTTTCGCAAAAAATAATGTTTAATGAGCAATCGAAATTCACTTTTTTCCATCTTTAAAAAAATCCACGAGGTTGTATGTTTTTAACAGCTGTTAAACGCAAAGTAAATGACGGAACTTGCTCAAAATTTGACAGTAGTCTATTGACAGGTGGTAATTGATGGGAGCAGTGTTGCATTTCATATAACTACCAGGGAAGTTCGAAAAGTCACGGACTTATTGATCCACCCTCGTAAATATAAACATATATGGTAAAAACAAGAAGAAAACAATAGATTACTTTTACATATAATTGAATATGGCATTACATATTAGTCAAATTAAAATCACATTTAATTTTAAAATCAATTGATTTATATTTAAATTTTCGTTATTATTTGAAATGTGAAAAAATTTTAAAGGAGTGTGAGATGTTGGTTAGTTCGGTTAAAGATCATGAATATTTTTTCCATATTAACAGAAAAATTATAATTTTATGGAAAAAATATTCATGATCTTTAACCGAACTAACCAACATCTCACACACAATTTATAGATCAACAATAAAAATTCACTATTTTAAAGGATTTTATGAAGTTATATTAAATTGTATCAAATTATATATAACTTGATAAAATTTTATAGATTTATTTTCGGATCAAATAATATCAGATGAGATTCCATGGGGTCACATGAGATAAGGTCAACTAAGATATGAAGTGATATGTAAATTATAGATATATAAACATATATGTTTATATATACCCATATCGGAATTTTTTCATAGGGTTTTTAAACAAGTTTTTTTGCAACAATATAAAAAATTTGGTAAACCAAATTTTAGCTTTTACTTGTTTTTAATTAAAAACCTCTTGTAAACTTTTTCCTTGATTTTTTGTATTTTTTTATTTTAACTTTAATTTTTATTTTCTTTGAAAAAAAATTACAAAAAGTTGGTTTTTTGGGAGGCATATATTTCTTTGTTTAATATTAAATAGGTTGTTTGTTGTTTCCGTTTTAATTACAAAAAATGTTGTTTCTTTATCTTGGCTTTCAATATTTTAAATATATTATGTATAATAAAGAACGTTTTATAGTTATTAATATTTAAATAGAAAATATAGAAAAAAGAATAATAAAACGGGCGGATTTACAAAACAGTTTATTGTTTCATTTATTAATTGGAGGGTTGATTTATTATACTTAAAGAACAAGAATAAGAACAATATTAAAATTTAACTATAGTCGTTTTTGGTTTTAATTTTTAGAAAAGAAGGCAGGTTTTTTTTTTTTTTTTAATTAAATGAACTAGAAGATGAAAATGAAAAGATTTGAAAAAATATATGGTAAGTTAGAGTAATTTGTAACAAATTAAATTCAACAAAATAAATAAAAATTACAAAAAAAAAAAAAAAATTATGATTTTTTTCAGTTTTTTGTTGTGGTCATACTTAATTAAAGTTGAGCTTTTTTTGAGGCGTTTAAAAATTAAAAATAATATTATTTAAAAAAAAAAAACGATGATTTAATGATTTTTTTTTTATGTTTACGATTAAAAATTAATTAAGTTATTTGTTTTTTTCGTTTCTTTCATTCTTTAATAATTATAAAAATAATAAAAAATAATTTATAGAAATAAAAAAATAATACAATTTAAAACAATTTTAGATAGCAAAAATTAAAGTTCTAAAATAATAAATAGAGAGGAAAAAAATACAAAGAAATACAGGAAGAAAAAGAATTAAACGTCTTTGTTTTTGACAAAAAAAATTTATATAAAATAATACAAAAAAAAAAAATTATAGTTAAAAAAGCATACAAAATTATAAAAAAAATAGAAAATAATTTAAAAAATATATAATAATTTCTATTATTTCTTTGTCAAAAAGAAAAAAAAAAATGACACATTAATTTGTAGTGCACATTTTTTGTTTTGTAGTTAAATTTTTATAGTTTTTGTAGTATTTTGTTTTTGATGATTTGAAGTAGTAGTTTTGTAGTAGATGTAGTAGGTTTTGTAAATTTGTTTGTCAACTACATATTGTAGTGAATGTTAAATTTACGCATCATCTGACGCTGCTGTTGTAGCAGAGGTGCCATTATCCTTGCTGGCATTATTATCTTCCGTATCCATTTTATTACTATCGGAGGCTTTGGTGTCATTATTGCTGCTTGAATTATTATTGGCATTTCTTGTAGGCTACAGCATCGGTATCATCATGAGCTCTAACGGCTGCTTCCAAGGCACGGATGCGATTTTCATGTTTAACAATAATAGCCTTTAATTTACGTATTTCATCGGTAATATCACGTAAATCTTTTTCCTATAATTTATATAAATTAAAAATAAATTAGTAAAAAATGGTTATAAAATATATTAATGCCCTAATTCTCTAGAAAGGGGAGTCTCC
The DNA here is from genome assembly GCA_021234595.1 of Delia radicum. NCBI lineage: Eukaryota > Metazoa > Arthropoda > Insecta > Diptera > Anthomyiidae > Delia > Delia radicum. The sequence continues at coordinate 169,794,782 of CM037855.1, read as the reverse complement.
CGAGGCACAGTGCAGAAAATAGAACTTTTTTTGAGCAACTTTGAAAAGTTAAAATTTTAAAAAATATCCGAATAAATTCCAGCACGATTCCTTATGGCAGATTTTAAAAGTTTTTTTTTTCATGTTTTAATGAATCGTCAAAATCAGCCAAATTTAAGTTTTTTTTTATATTTCTACTATAAAAACTTTAAGAATTGTGGGATATAAACGAAATGTATCTCAACTTTTAGGTAATATTATTCTCTATTAATAATCGTTATCAAATCCGCGGTCACTTTTTTAATTTTGTTTTGTATAAACGAATTTAGTTGGGAATAGAGCCTTTCGAAAAAACGTTTTTTTATCGATAACTTCAGATTTTGAAGGTGTATTCAAAATTCTAAAAATTGAAAAGTGATTTACTCAACCAGGCTTACAACCTACACTAGGTAATTTAAAAGTAATTTACTCAACCTCTTATAACCGACTCTAGGTCATTTGAAAAGTATATTTTCACTGAGACACTGTGTTATCCAATCAATGGTAGTTTTTGATTAACATTGAAATTTCATTGCCATTTACCATTACCATTTAATTGTAATGAATTTTTTTGGCATTAACATTTGTCCTACTAATGCTAATTAAATCACAATAATGTCTAAAAAAAACTAATTATAATTGAGCAAAAAGGCATTTGTTTACAAAAAAAAGTGGATTGCAAATTGCTTTACATAGGAATGAAACGGATATCGATAGGAATTGTAACACTGAATACGGGAAACGAAATGGAACGAGGAACTAACTTACTATGATACGAGTATGCTTATTTGTATTATCACGTAAATAAGTAAAAAAATATATATATATCAACCTGTGGCTGTTTTATAAAAATTGGTCACTCGGGATCTCTCCCGGACCTAACCTATTTATGTTATAAGGGTGTATTAAACCTCTTGTGGAGCAATTATTTTTGTCCGTTTTGCCTTATATCGCTTTGTTTTGGAGATACTGGCGATTTTAAAAATCGACATTTTATAAAATAGTTAGTATTCGAAAACTAAGCGAGATATCGCAAAACAGACAAAATTTTTACAATACTTGACCTATGTAATACATTCCGATAATACAAATAAAGGGTGAATTTTTAGCAACACTGTTTTGGCAGCTCAGTTGTTTTCGTGTAACATGTTACTGTTAAACATGTTCAGTTTGGTCTATTATTTAACCATGAATCGACTTACAAACGAACAACGCTTTTAGATTATTGAATTTTATTATCAAAATTCATGCTTGGTTAAGAAAGTGCATCGTGCACTTCTTCAAATACATGGTCAGTTTGGGCGACCTTTTGAGGCGGCTGTTCGGAATCTTGTGACTAAATTTCGCACCAAATTTACATTATTGTACATTAAATTACCAACACGTATACGTAGAGTGCGAACAGAGGAAAATATTGAAGCTGTATCCGCCAGTGCTGTTGATAACCGTGAATTATCGATTCGGCACCGTTCGCAGCAATCGGGCCTCTGTTACTCCATTACGTGGAAGGATTTGGGTGTAAAAACTTTTAAAATACAGCTGGTGCAAGAATTGAAGCCACACAACCTACCACAACGGTTAACTTTTGGTGAATGGACGCTGGCAAAGTTGGCTGAAGATCCACTTTTTTTTATCGGAAAATTGTGTATAGCGACGAAGCTCATTTCTGGTTTGTAGAGCAGCCAGAAGCATTGCAAGCACTGCCAATGCATCATGAAAAATGCACTGTTTGGTATGGATTATGGGCCGCTGGCATCATTGGACCGTACTTTTACATAGACGACGAAGGCAGAAACGTTACTGTGAATGGCGAGCGCTACCGTGCGATGATTAAAATTTTTTTTTTTTTACCCAAAATGGAGAAGCTGGACTTGGGTGACATGTGTTTTCAACAAGACGGTGCTACATGCCACTCAGCACGCGAAACAATGGCCCAATTGAGAGGCGAGTTCGGTGAACAGTTTATTTCACGTTTGAGGCCGGTCAGTTGGCCGCCTAGATCGTACAATTTAACGCCTTTAGACTATTTTTTGTGGGGCCATGTTAAGGCTCATGTCTATAGGGACAAGCCCGCAACGGTTGACGCACGGGAAGCCAATATTGAAGAATTTATTCGTGAGATACCTGCCGATATGTTGGAGTACGCCAAAATTGGACCCAGCGTATGAACCATTTGAGGCGTAGCCGCGGTTAACATTTACATGAAATCATCTTTAAACATTGAATTATATAGATCGTTCTATCGACTCAAATAAAGATTTCATACATTTCTCAAAATTTTATGTGCTTTTTTTTAATCAAATCCGATAGCTCTTAAAAAATCACCCTTTATGTTAAGTGTTTCAATTCCACTCGTTCCCCCTTTGATTCCATATCGTTGCATTTTGCACCAATGTTCCATTGTATTATCGCAGTGCTTAAATTTATATTTACGTACTTGGGTAAACAAATAATTAAGACACCCTGTGGCTGTTTCATAAAATATCAATCTCTCGGTATCTTATTATATTATAATGAGGGTTACTTAATGCTCTTGTGGAGCCCTGATATCATCGATATTCACCATTATTACGTTTTTCGAAAATCTTATCTGTCGATTGTAATTTGTTTCCTTTAATTGGTGCATTACTAATGGTAATGAAATTTAAAATAATTGCCATTAATAAATGAAATCAAATCAATGAAATTCATTAATATTAATAAAACAATGCTAATTTCATTACAATTGATATTAATGATATGGTAATGAAATCATCAATTAATTAGTTCATAAAATTATTTAGTCCCATGTCTGATGTGTAAACAGTCGAGTTTTTGTATAATTATTCAAAAAGTAGCAACACTGATGCGTGCACTTGTTTTCATTTTACTTTATTTTCATAAATAATTGTCAATTGTAAAAAGCTTTAAATTCGAAAGAAAAATAAAGTTAAATTATGATTTTTTGGGTGTTGGCAATAATCAGTTTTGAATAACATAAATTATAGACACAAACCCATAAAAAGTCAAAAAGAATACTGAATAGCATTTGTAATCAGAGAATTAGGGCGTAAAAAAAATTGGTTAAAAATAATTGAAATTTTTGAATACTTTGGAAAAATTTATTAGCATACTAATGCTAATGCCAAAAAAAATGTATTACCATTTAATTGTAATGAAATTTTTTGGCATTAGCATTTTTCCTACTAATGAAATCACACTAATGCCTGAAAACGAATTACAATTTAGCAAAAAAAGCATTTGCTTAAATGGAGTGTAAAGTGTAACACTGAATACGGAAAGGAAAAGGAACGATGAACTAACTTTCTATTATCCGATAACATTTGTGTATGTTTGTATTATCACGTAAATAAGTAAAATAATGAAATCACACTGTGGCTGTTTTTTAAAAAATTGATCACTCGGGATCTCTCTCGGACCTAGCCTATTTATATAATGAGAGTATATTAATAATCCTATGGAGCAAAAATTTTGTCCGTTTTGCTCTTTCTCGCTTAGTTTTGGAGATACTGGACATTTTAAAATATCGCCATTTTGTAAAATGGCTTGTATCTCGAAAATTAAACCACCCCATTTCAATAAATGTGTACAGTGTTCCGGTTCCAATCGTTCCCCGATTCATTCCATATCGTTCCATTTTGGACCAATGTGCCATTCTATTATCGGAGTGATTAAATATTAATTTTCACCCTGTGGTTTTTTCATAAAAAATTAATCTATCGGAATCTTTCCCAGATCTAGCATTTTTGCATTCGGTCAATTGCAATTTGCATCCTTTAATTAATTCATTACTAATGGTAATGAAATTTAAAATCATTACCTTTAATCAATGAAATCAAATCAATGAAATTCCTTACCCTTAATTAAAAAAATGCTAATGAAAATAATTTCATTACAATTGATATTCATTGATATCAATTGTAATGAAATCCTCAATTAATTAATCCATTCAATTAATTAGTCTCATGTATGATTCATAGCAACATTTTAAAAAAAAAAAAACATTTGGAGTAAATATTTTTCGTAGAATATACAAACATTTCAATTATTTTACAAAGTTGAATCACAGCTGAAATTTTGATATTTTATAAAGTAAATTTAGTGCATAATTTTTAATACTTACAGTTATACCACTAACTATCGCTGACCCACTTGATGAACCACCACCATCAGTGGAATGATTACCACCACCAGATCCTCCTCCCAATGTCGCTGTGCTGGCACTTTTTGAGGTTCCTGCGGATGCTTTATTAAGAATATTGGCCTTCTTCGATACCGATAGAGATTTGTTGGCCGATTGTGACACATATCCACCCTGTACAATAGAAACACGATCCTATTTAGATTTTTTAGTAATTCTGTTCGGTAAAGTTTTGTGGAACAAACAAGCAACACAAAACACAACTAGCAGGATGCAAACGCAGCATATGGGGCGTGTGGATGCAATCAAACACATTGAAAAGATAATAAAATTAAAAGTTTCTAAAAAAGATCAACAAAAAAGACCTCTTTTCTTTAGGGTTTTTTTTTAAAAAAGATATCTTTAATGTTGGAGTTTTATTGGTATTAATATTTTTCAATTTTATTTGCTGTTTTTATGTGTTGAAATCGTGATTATTTGTAGTATTAGCGAAAGCTGTTTTAATTGGGAAAGCAGAATAAAGAGCCAATTTACACGATGCTTTTTTACATGCATGTCTTGTTGTGGGCGAACGGGATAACGAAGAATCAGGCGGCTTCTCTAGCCCGTTCGTCCACAAACAAGACATGTACTAAAATCATGGAAAAGAAGAGTCGTGTAAATTGGCTCAATGTTTGGAACTTGCAAACGATAAACTTATTTATGAAATTCAAGCAATTAACAGGTTTAGACGTAACAACACGGCTTTTTATTTTATTATTTAAAGGGTCAACAGTTTTAAAGCAAAAGGACAATTCAAACGAAACAATGCAGAGAACGTTTTGTTTTCTAAATATTGGAATACATTAAATAAGCGGGATTAAAACACCTGAAGAATTTTCATTGGTATATTTTAATACCCCGTGTAAAAATAATTATATCTAGTCATATATAATATGATTAAGTCATATCTGACTTTGAATGGAGTCATATTACGGCTTATATCATTACATACAAATACATCTAATAATTTTTATTGAGAGAATTTTGTATATGGTACTTGATATTATTATATGTCTCCAAATCTTACTCCATATATAATAATCCAATATATATAATTATTAACCCAAATATATGTTGTAATCGATATGATTATATATAGTCCCATGCTAAGTCTTATTAAAATATATGTGGCGTCATACTGAAAATATTCTCCTTTTAATTTTATATAGCTTTATATGTAATCCCAACCATATTTTGTTAAAATTCAATATCAAATTAAGTTATCTGTAAGTTAAGACTTTATTACATATGGCTTCACATATAATCATACTAAATTTATAACTAAATTATTTTTAAGTGATTTCTTTTATATAATTTTAAATAAAAAAAATGGTTACATTGTATGAGACGAAAACATTTAATTATATATTATTGAAATACTAAATGTTTTCTTAATAATTTTTAGAAATTTTAATTTTCAAATTAAATACTTTTAAGCATAACGTCAAGTTACAAAAAGCATACCTACTACCGACTTTAATTATATAAAATCAGATATATGTATATCAATTTAGATATAGTTTAATGTCCCGGATATGGTCAAATCTCGGATAAAATTTTATCAAGTTATGTCTATTTCATACAATGAGAAACATGTAGATAACCCACTTTTCGAATCAATTTGTATGTGTTTATATATGGGAGCTTGAGATAAAAAAAAATGAATTACAATTATATTAGACTCCATATTAAATTATTTAACTGGGAAAATATAAAAATATTTCTTATGTTTCTTTCGCAAAATCTAAGTAGATAATTATTTGACGAAAGGTGGGCGTAGTGGAGTAATGGTTAGCGCGCTGGACTGTTACACAGATGGGCCCGGGTTCGATACCCGGTGACGACAACAATTTAGAAAAATATTATATATGAGTTTTCTATACCTCATATGTATCGCAGCACCCGCCTTCGGTGTTCCCATAGCACTTAACCCCACTGAATGAAAATAATGAAGCAGGGCTATGAATTAAAAATAAAGCTTCAATAAGTTCGCCAACTCTCCATCAGGTGGCGAGCAACTACTGTTCTAACACTTATCATCTCGCGCAATTAGAGTGTTGCCATGTTTGAAGCCCTTCATCTTTCCCCACCTTTCACCTCTCTACTATTCCCTTTCCAAAGAAAGCAACACATTAATTAATAGAAAGAATTTCCTGAGTGTTGCTTCTCTTTTTCAAAAAAAATTATGCTCGAAATCGAATTAAAAGGGATTTTCGAAGATTTCGACGAAAATCTAATCAAAACTTTGAATTTTAAACAGATTTTGCATACAAAATCATATCCCCTATTTCAATAGGATTTTAGCGATATGCATATTGAAATTCTACATTTAAATAGTAGGATACACAATCAAAGTTAATACTAATAGCGAAAAAAATTTCAATATACGGCGAATTTTTGCATTTCATAAAAAATGTAAAAAAAAATTGTTCGTAGGATTCACAATGATGGAGAACTCCACTCTGAAGTTAGTGCTGACAGATTTGACGATACGATTTTATCTACCAAACGGTTTACGATTTTAGCTAACAAAAACAGCCAATAATTTTTCCCTTCAAAACGACGATTTTTTAAATACGAAGAAATGTACAATGCCTAATGTTTATCCTCAAATTTATTACTCTTCCTTGCTTCAATACGCTGAGGATATATACCGCATCTTTATATTCCTTTATTGTTTTTGGATCAATCTGTTTCTTGAAGATTTCTGATAAAATTATATAAGTCTTTTAAGCAAAGCAGATTTGTAGCATTTAATACGATTTTTAGAATTTTTTTTTGACGATTTTGTGTCCAATAAACATGACAACACTGTCTGCAAAATGGAGTTTGTTCCTTTCTAATTCACACTTATAAATATATTGTATCATGTCATTTTCACCCTGCAGAGTAAAGTACTCCACAATTGTGTCAAAAAACAGGAAAATTTGTTAGTGACATTCTACAAAAACTTTATTTCCTGTGCAAGCCCTTTTTTCATTAAAACCTTTTCAATTTTTAAAAACATCTTTGCCGATTTAATTTTTTTCTCTTAAAAAATTTTAAGTCCAAGTTTGATATAATTTTTATTAAAAATAAAAATTATGTTTTTTTTTACCTTTAATTGTGCAATGAAACTTTAAGTCCTTGAGACAAAATTTTATTACAGATTGTTTTCCATTTTTATCCAATTAATTGGCACCTTTTTATAACATTCATTCTGAGGCTTTATCCCATTGAATCATTTAAACTTCTTAAACATTTTTACGAAAAATTTCAGCTTTTTTGTTTTATAACTATTGAAAGGAAATTTTGGTATTTTTTCAGAATTATTTTTGTACACATTTATCAAATCAAATTTGTGGTTTCTTGATTCCTGAAAATAGGATGTTTGATTTGTTGACAATAAAATTTACTGTAAAAAGTTTCAAGATACTTTTTTCTTAATTGTTTTAAGGAGACTTACAATCTTTATGAGAAATTAAACATGTTTAAAATATTCCACAAAATGTTGCGTGTCAATGATTGTTAAAGTTTTGCCAACCATGTCCTTTAAAAATCTTTCAGAATAGAGGACATTTAAACACTTTAAAAAACTACATACCAAATTTTACATATTAAACAAGTATGACAACCGAAACTAATATCGGTTACTGTTTTCATATATAAGGTATAATAATAAAGGTATAATTTTGTTTTTTATTTTGGCTACAGTTTTTGAAAAATAACGGTTTCGATTTTCCAAACGGTGACAGTTGTTAATTTGAATTTATATTTCTCTCAACTTTTGAACCCATGACTGCTTGGGAAAAAATCAGCGTTAAATTTCATAAAACCGTAATTGGCAAATTCAAATATTTAAGAAAAACAGAAAGCACCACGGGATTTATTGCTGGGTGAGCCTCTTGTTAGCAAAATATCTTCTAATGGAGCACATTGTTACTCATGGTATCTCTTTTTAAAGAAATACATTTTTTACCTGAACTAAATTTAATCATAGATCTTCTTTTCCCAGAATTTTCAAATTAAAACTGTGTTTTAAGCTTTTATTCTTGAATATTTTCTGTAAAATAAAGTTAATTTTCTCTAGAACTCTTTATTGTAAAAAATAAAGATGGTTCCATAAGAGAAAACTGTTATAGCTTTATTTAACGAATTATTGCTTTGCTACTATGTACTCAAAAAATATTTGGTGGTCATGGTCAAATCATCAATAAAAAAATTACATGATACCATGACAAACGTACACCGTGAGTACTGTATTCCAATATTTGGTAGCGTTAGTTGCGGACATGGACATGGAAAACTTACTTTAAGCGAAAATGTAATGGGATCAGCATCTTCACCCAGTATCCATTTTTCGGCGGTAATAGCAGCATCTTCAGCTAAAGTATCAGGATACAAATCCTCTTGGAACAAATCTGATTTGCGGGGTACAGTCATAGAGATAACTTGACATAAGCCATTATTATTGAGACGATAGAATTTGGAAATTTCACAGGTAGTGACATCGCAGCCACGTTTTGGCATCATACCAATACCACGTTGTGGATCGGGAGTTTGGAAGGTATTAATATAATGGACGAATGGCGGTTCGGGAGTGACCTATAGATGAAAAAACAAAACATTTTTAATAATACAAATAAATATTAAAAATCTATAAGAACATACCTCAAAATATCTAATAACCGAATCACCTTTACCACAAAGAAATATTAAATTTGTATCAGGATCATATAGAGGGAACATTACACCATTGGATGTATCCAATTCAACCATAACAATAGGTTCACTTAAGGCATCGGGTGCCCTTAGAGAATATTGTCGCTCTGAGGAACGATTAAAACCGGTGGTAAAGATTAAACCATGACGTAGGAATATAGCCCTTGTAGCCTTGGAACCTTCATGACATAAAGCTTCACTTTCAATTTCACCATTACGTGGATCATAGATACGAATCTTTTTATCTTTGCAGGTGGTTACTAATTTTGAGCCATCCCAATTGAAACAGGCACTATAGACAATATCAGGGTGGGAGTCAATATGTACTAAAATTTCACCAGTACCAACATTCCAAATAACAACCTAGAAAAAAGCACATTTTAAAATTTAGTGAGATTTACAAAGTTTTTTTAATAGAGATTTTGTCTACACTTTTTCAAAACTTTTTTATGCAAAACTGTATTCAGTATAAAAGAGTCATTCTATAGAAAAATTTCTCAGAATCTGGAAATATACTATTGGAAAAAGTTGTTTCTAAACCACAAATTCATTAAAATCTGCAAAGCTTTCTAAAGAAAAAAAGTCCTCAAAATTGTAAAAAATTGCCTGTTGGAAAAAATTTTGACAATAAAAATTCCGAAAATAAAATGAAAAGTACTCAAAATTCAAAAATATTACTGCTTTAAAAGGTCTTCTGAGTTCTAGATTTTCCTGAAGACAAAAGTTCTTAAAATCAAATAATTTTTCTAAAATAAACGTTTCTCAGAATTTTTTTATAGGAAAAAGCCTTTTGAATCATAGAAAATTTTAATAGGAAAAATTTTTAGAATAATGGAAAGGTTCTTAAAATCAAAGAATCCGCAAATTTTTCTACTTAGAAGAATTTACACAATCTAAGAACTTTTCTACATAAAGTAATTAGAACTGCAAGAATTTTTAAAATCTACTGGTTTTTTTTTATTGAGAACAAGATAAAGAATCCTAAGAATCTGAGTTTTTTTTTGGAAAAAGATTTTAGAACTTTTGATATTAGCTATAGAAAAAATTTTAGCTCTTTGAAAGTCTTTAAAATCTAATAAATTTTCTATGCAAAAGAAAAAACTAAAATCGATTTTCAATTGTAAGTTTAATTCAATTCGGTACTATTAGGGGAACTGTAGTATCAATTAAAATAATTTGTAACTATTTAATTGATTTTTTATTCAGTTAAGATTTTGATCACATCTATTAAAATTTTAAATAAATATAGCCTTCAATTTCAAGCAAAATTTTTTAAAAATCGTCCAAAATTGGTAAAAAAAAGAAAAAAAAAATTGAAAACAAATCTAGAAAATTAAAAAAAAAATCGATAAAAGTGGAAAAAAAACTCCAAAAATAAAAAAAAAATCTCCGAATATTGTGAAAAATTCTTAAAATTGTCGAATAAAAACTCCAAATCTGGAAAATTGTAGACATTAGAAATGTCTAGAATTTGAAAAAGTCACAAAAGTTATTTGAAAATTTAAAAAAATTAGAAGAATAAAAAACCCCCAATAATAAAAAATCTCCTGAATAAAATTTAAAACGTTAATATCTTGAATACATTTTTAAGATTCTTTTTTTTTTAGTTTCTGAGGTTTTTTTTTTATTATAGAAATGTTGAGGTTAAGAAGAAGAATAAAAGCTTTTCTCCAAAAATTATAAACACTATTAATTTTTAAATCAGACTAGACTAGTTTCTGCCTTTTTTTTTTTGTTTTTTTTTTTTAATTTTGGTCCTTTTTTTAAATTTTGGCTTTTTTTTAATTTTTTTTTCTTTCAATTTTGACGTTTTTTTTTTTAATTTTGGCGATTTTTTCATTTTGTCGTCATTATGGTTTAAAAAAAAAACTTAATTGATAATATTAAACTTTAAATTAAAAGTGAGTTTAATATTAAACAAAAGTTTAATTACAATTTTTTGACAAACATTTATTTATCTGTATGGGAAGACCTCAAAATCCAAGTCCTGAGAATAATAGGTAGTTCTTTTTCCAAAAACTCTTTAACATCTAATAGTTTTCTTAAAAAAAAAAAAAAAATTCTTAAGTCTTAGAAAAACTTACCTGATTATCAGATCCAGCTGTTAAAAGAACATTTAAAGCGGAGGGATGCCATACTACCAAACCAACACGACGTTGATGGAACACTAAATCCACCACAGGTTCGGTTAAGGTTCTCGATAGACCACCATCAGGAATTTGCCATACTTTTACCACACAATCTTCCGAACCGGAGGCAATGACATTGTCGTTATGAGGACACCATGCAATATCTAAAACGGGACCCTTATGGCCGCCTACAAGTGGATGATCAGCAGCAATACGTCCCACCTGGTTATAGAAGAAAAAAGAAAAAGAATATTAGAAATAAACACATATTCAAAAAATTTTCCAAAGTCCACCCACTCTTATGAGATGACACACATTTCAATTTAAATATCATAATTTCCCTCTTTGTCTCCTTTCTGCATCCTCTACATTTCTCTTATTTCAAATTCAACCTAGATATTGTTTTTTATTTTAATTTTCTTCAATATTTTTCATAAAATTTTTTGATATTTATTATTTGCATACAATATGTATTAAAAAATTTATATTTTTTTCTCATTTTTAAAAATTGCAACATTGAGTATTTATTTAGTATGTGTAGCCGGCAGCAGCACTAGCGTCATTCAATGTGACTCTAGCCAAAATTGTGATTTTTTGTCTCTGGTGTTGGCTGTTCATAAGTCATTATATCCGCCGGATATTTATACGTTAATATATATAGCGTTTCGGTGTCGTGTGTAGAAAACAGGTGTCAAAAATAAGAGATAATAATAAAATCTGACAGGTATATTTCTTTTGGAGATTTAGTTTTTTTGTAGTATTTTTTGAAATTGTAAATTTATGTGCGTTTGAAATTTAGGTTGAATTTTATAAAATTAGAAAATGTTGCATATTATAATTGCAAAGTAATTAATATTCAAATAAATGTTCTTAATTTAACACTAATTTTAAATTTAAATTTACTTTTGGTTTTGCAACTTTTAGGCTGAGTTTTTAGGATGTAGATTATCTTTAAACTTAGATTAAGTTTTTAAATGGAATACTGCTACCGAAATGTGGGTTATATTGTTCTATTATTATAAAGACCAAAATTCTAAATAAAATGAATTCTAAATAAGATGAATGACAGACAAAATTCGTTACCGGTTTAACTAAACCAAGTTTAACTAGCATCCCAGATACTCGGCCTTAGACAATTTTAGGATTTTTTTGTTAAATTTTTTCCTATTTAGGTTAAAATTCAAAAAGGGCAAACAAATGAGTCAATTGTCCTAAATGGTGACAGGACAAGATCATATACATATAACTTCACTACAACTACATTTTTTCTTTTATTTACCGATTTAACTAAACCAAGTTTAACTAACATCCCAGATACTCAACCTTAGATATTTTATAAAAAAATTTTAGGATTTTTTTGTTAATTTTTTTGTTAATTTTTTTCCTATTTAGGTTAAAATTCAAAAAGGGCAAACAAATGAGTCAATTGACCTAAATGGACCAATTTGGTGACAGGACAAGAGCATATACATATAACTGCACTTCAACTACACTTTTTCTTTTATTTTTTTTTGTCTTTAATACACACGAAAAAAGTTTAACTTTGCTATTAGCTAGCTAAGCACAAGCAACATTAGCTCAGACATTAGAGCGTTTCCCTTGTAAGCAGAACGATCTATAATCGAGACCTACTGACGAATAGTCGACTTTTTTAAATTCTTGTTTTTAAATGTATTTTTAGACACTCAACCTGACAACGTCATGTTAATACATTAAGGGCACGCTAAATTTTGAAAATTTTGTAATTTTTCACCTTAAATCGCCCTTTGGTGAATAAACTAGCAGTAAAATTTGCAAATTTAACAAAATATGAACCCTAGACTATGGAAGATACACTCTTTCGAAATTTAAATTTTGTACAGTTTTAAGAACAAAAATGTCAATGCTTATTAGGTTAAACGGCTACCAAAACTGTGTCCAATTTTTCAAATGCAAATATTGCACTTTTCTTAATGCCATTTTGTAACTAATACTCCAAATTAACTAAGTAAGCTTTTTGTTTTTGGTAAATATAAAATTGCGTTTGACAACACGCAGTCAAAGACATTGCATTGTAATCACTTAATAAATTTTGTTGAAAAGCCTGTATTGCTTTTAAAGATGCAATTGCTTGTTTAAATAATTTCGCGAGTTATAAAGAAGAAAATTAAAATGGAGAACAATAAATTAAGTAAGTATTAATGTTTTTTTTTGTTAAAAAATGTGATACATTTTTTTGACTTGCTTGAAATAAAGCCACTTTTTTAACATACCCCATTGTTTTCAAAATGTAACATCGTGAAAGCTTTTAAAATTTCGGTGAAGATCGGCGGATTGAATGCAATCACAAATGAATACACTGCCGCTCACTTGAATAGGTTCACAATTTTCTTCATATTCAAACGAATTTTTTCCAAAAAAATAGTAAAGTAATTGGGTATGTTACATTTTAAAATTTTAAAGTATTGCAATATATGTAAATAAAACAGCAAAAATTACAACAATAACAAATAACAAATTTAAAAAATTTTTTTTTTTTCAAAATACTACGTTTTGGAACGTATTTTTTTGGCTCATTTGAATAGGTTCAACGTAATTAATTCAAAAAAACAGCAACAACAGATAATTTTAATGTAACTTTTTTATTCTTAAATTTTTTTTATAATGTTTTAATAAAGATTTAATAATGTGTATATCCCCCTTTATTCGATATAACTTCAAAAATACGATTTGGGAGGGAGTTATAAAGGTTCTCTATTAGTGGCAAAGAAATTTCAGCCCATGATTTTTTAATTCCTTCAATTAAGGCTTCTGTAGTTTCATATTGTCTGCCCGACTCATAAACTTTGCAAGAAAGCAATCCCCAACCATTTTCTATAATATTCAGGTCAGGAGAGTATGGTGGTCACTCCAAAATATCGACGTTTTGGCATCGAATCCATTCTTTTACAAGCCTTGCGGTATGGATCGGGGCAGTATCTTGTTGAAATATCCAAGGAATGGGTCCAAAGACTGTAGAAAAATATGGAAACGCCTTTTCAAGAACGGATTTGTAATTAATCGCGTTCATTATAGATGAAAGAAATTGAAGCTCACATGTCCCATAGTATGAAATTGCCCCCCACACCATCACACTACCCTCACATCTGTGCAGACGACTCAGATAACGTTCATCTTTTCGTAAATCATGGAAATAATAATTATAACCATCTGGACCTTCCAAATTAAACTTCTTTTCATCCGAAAAAACAATACGTTGCCATTCCTTTTTATAAGACATGTGTTCACGGGCAAACTGAAGTCGTTTTGCTTTACGAGTGGCATTCAGAGGTGGCTTTTTTTTAATTTTTAATATTTTTAAATGCTTGGCACTTCGAATAATATGTTTTACGGTAGCTAGACTTGCTGTAACACCCGTTTTTTGCTTAATTTTTGCATCAGAATTGCAGGAATTGGAGGCAGCTCTTATGATAGCTCTTCTATCCGCTTTTGTTGTGACTCTATGCGTGCGTCCTTTCATGTTTTTTCCGTAATCAGACTGCTTTCTTATAAAATTGCTCACAACATTTTGACTTCGACCAATTTTTTTTGCAATATTCCTATGACTTAGTCCACATTCAATGAATGCCTTAATTTTACCTTTTTCTTCTTCAGTTAACGGCTTATTGCGTCCCATTTTTTTTTATTTTATTATTTTAATATTGCAAATATCCACAAACACTAAAATAGTAATAAAATTTATCTATTGTTAAAGCTAAACTAATGTTATTCCTAATGAACCTAATCAAGTGAGCTAAAATTTACATGCGTTTTTACTGCATTTTTACTTAAAAGCAAAAAATAACAAAAGCTCTCTATTTTACCGTTAGGTTTTATTTTCGAAATTATTAGTATACAAAAGATCTCTCAATTTTAGTTCAAATAAATTGTTCTCTTAAAGTATATTTTAAGAGAAATTTGAGTAAACATGCAAAAGTTGGTGAACTTAATCAAGTGAGCGGCAGTGTATATTGAAATGTTATAAAGCAATTTCCATTTACATTCAATGGCCAATTTTAGCCGTTTTCAAATAACTCCATATTTTTTAGGTTATTGCGTTTTAAAAAAAGCAGAGTTGTTCGAAATTTGGCTTAACGAAAATTCAAGGCAAGCAGAATAAACTTGTGGATTTTATTGTAGACAAAATTGGTAAAGATGAAATTTAAATTTAAACTTATTAGAAATGTGTGCGAAATATGGCAAAAGTATTGGGAACAAAAAAGACTGAAAAGCTTCGAAGTGATTATGTCACTTGCAAAGGTACAAATAACAAAGTATTTTAGAACGTTGGTTAACCGTAATACCAACGAAAAAGCAATGGGAAAGCACTTGATTGGAACGCTTTGCCAATGTTTGCTAAAAATGGCTTGCCTATACATGCTTTACAAACATCAGTCAAAAGTGAGTTGCCATCGTTTTCAAAAACGACTTTGTCAGTACTTGTTTTAAAAAATTTACAACTGTTTATGAAAAACAATCACTGGCAAAACTTCGGCTAAAAGTAATTTGCACACGATTCTAAAGAGGTCTTTGCCAGCACTTGTTTTACAAAATTAACGACCGTATATAGAAAAATACTGCTGGGAAAACATCGTTTGAATGTGTTCTGTCAGCGTTTATAGAAATTGCTTTACCTGTACTTCTTTTACAAAATTTACGACTGCATTTGAAAACATACTACCGGCAAATCATTGGCTTACAGCGCTTTACCAACATCTGCTAAAAGAGCTTTGCCAGTACATTTTTTACAAAATTTAAGACTTTATATGAAAAAATACTACCAGCAAATCATTGGTTTAAAGTGCTCTACCAACGTTTGGAAAAGTGCTTTACCAGCACCTGTGAAGAATGAAATAATGCATAAATGTCAATTTTCAAGTTTCAAACCGTATCGAATATATGTTTTTTCAAGAAAAATTCAACTGACACTATGTGGTTCATCAACCGAGGTAAAATTTCTTCATAATTCTTTATAAAGGGTCCGCCATCTAACTTTTTTTTTCAACTAGTGCTTATTTCGTGAATGGTAACACTTAGCTCATGTCTGATTTGACAGATAATTAGTTTTATCCTTCCGCTGAACGAATATGGTTGTGTATACGCTTGAACAACGCTGGAAAATATTGCGACATTACTTTGAAAATCATGGTAATGTTGTAATGTAATGGTAAGGTTATGTTGCCAAAAAAAATCATCTTTTCAGATGAAGCTCATTTTGATCTTGGCGGGTATGTAAACAAGCAAAATTGTCGCATTTGGGGCACAGAAAACCCGCACGCATACATTGAAAAGCCGATACACCCAAAACGAGTCATTGTTTGGTGCGGATTTTGGTCCAGAGGCATAATTTGGCCATTTTTCTTCGAAAATGAGCAAGGAGTGGCCGTTACAGTCAATGGCGATCGTTATCAGGCCATGTTGAACGAATTTTTGTTCACAAAAATTGAAGAGGAGGATATTGGCACATCGATGTTTTGCGCCCTGTTTTTGAAGATCGCATTATCAGCCGCAGGGCAGATGTCGTTTGGCCACCTCGGAGCTGCGATTTGACACCGTTGGAATATTATTTGTGGGGTGCCGTCAAAGATAAGTGTTACGCCAACAAGCCAGAGACAATTGACGCTTTAAAGGACAATATTCGTGAAGCCATTGGTGAAATACAGCTGCACACAATCGATAATGTGCTTAAAAATTGGACCGATCTTGTAGGCTACTGCATGGCCAGCCGAGGCAGCCATTTGAATGAAATTATTTTCCATTATTAACCGGAAGGATTGTACTTTCAAATAAAAAAAGAAATTTGAGAAAATATTCAGTAGTTTTTTTTTATAACATTTAAAAAAAAAAAGAAGTTATTTGGAGGACCCTTTAGTTTCCCAAAAAGTCTTTAAAAATTACTTTCATTTAATTACTTAAAAAAATTGTTTGAGATACATTTAATCAAAAATTTATGCGTTTTCGGTTGAAAATTGTTCAAAGTTAAAAAAAAAAATATGGAAGAAGTTGCAAAATTTTGAAAAGATCGTATTAAAAATGTAAAGTTATATGAAATTTAGTTTCTGGAACAGACATAAATAGTTATAGTGCCAGTGCATTCAAACTTTGCACTTGTTTTAGTTCTGTAATAATCTGTCTTCCTATGAAAAATCATAAAATTTTGAGAAGGTAGTGTACACCCATTGGTTGATTTGACATGGAATTACCCATATAGGAAAATATAAAATTTATTCGATAAACAAACATTGGCAAAATTGCAATTTATGGGGCGTTCCAAAAACCGGGCGTCGAAACATATAAGTGTGGGCACTCAAATGAAAGGAACTTTTTTTTATTTTGGAGCCGTATGTAATTGCTTACTTTATAGCACTGGGAAAACACTTTTTGAAAGCGGTAGCCCAGTGGGCCCAGCCAATGTTTTTTTTTTTGTGGACCACTGAAAGTATTGCAAGAACAAGGGTTCTGTCAGTAATTTATTTACAATGCATCGGTTAGCCAGTGGTATGCTAGTGTTTGATTTTTGGTGCCACGGGCAGTTTCTGACTGGGTTACCCTTTTATTAAATGAATTAAGAAAATGTTTAATCATAACTTAAAGCTTTAAGAATTAAGCTTAGAATTCATTCATTAAGACAGCTTTTCTGAATGAAAATTTGAGTTAAATTTCATTTATTTTACAAAATTGAATGAAAGAAATAATTATTTTCAACCTTTGTAGAGTTAGCTGTTCGGTTTCAACCAAGCCTCAAAACCGACAAAAATAAGTCGGTTTTTAATAAATTCTGTAAACAATTAAAAAAAATGAATTGTTCACTAATTCTGAAGAATAATTTTGTTCCCGGTTCTTTATAAATTCCAAATTACAAGGCTTTTCAAATTTTATTTAAACTTATTATACCGGAAATCCCAAAAAATGCATAAAAATACATCATGAATTTCGAAAAGGTCTCAGCTTTAATTTTTAAAAAAACTTTGGTGTACAGTAGGCCGGGTCGATAAAAAAAGTTGTGCCGGTCCCCCCCTAGAATTAAAGATAATTTTAAGAAGATTTAAACAAAAACATTTTTTTTGCCACGCCCCTTGACCCCGCGCATTTGGTTTTTTATTTCCTGTGGCTCCATTTATAGTCCGATCGTAACGTGTGATATATCATTGTTTTTGGAATGACAACGGCTACATTTTCTACTTTGATCACTTTTGACTCCGACGTCAAATTCTAGAAGTGGCTTCTGGAAACTCGATTTGGTACTGGAGGGTGGTAGAAATCGAGTTTCCAGAAGTTAAGGTAGATACTGTGGTCTTTAACTTTAAGACATTAATAAAATAGGCATGAAAATCATTGTAAACTTCATGCAATATTGCGTAAAATCAGCTGGGTGGTGCGCCGATGAAATCAGTTTGGGCGTGATATTTAGGATCACAGGTCGGTACTCTTGTTTTCGATTTTAGATATCAATTTTGTAGCACTGGGTAATCGAAAACATTTGTCGAACGAAATTAACTATAAACTATTTATAATGCTAAACTTTACAAACTTAGATGACATTTTTTTTCTTTTAAGCGCAATATTCTACATGTTCTTGGTAAGGTTTCTATATGACATTTTTATAATGTTTCGAATAAACAAATTGTCGGAAGAAATAATAATAAAAAAAAAAAAATTATTAATTTATAAAGGTTATAAAATGGAGTTAATGAAATCAATTGAATTTCCAAAAATATCTTCTAAAATGAGCTAAAACCGAAAAATAACTAAAACCGCGGTTTTTCTAATTTTCAAAAACCCAAAACGCGGTTTTAAATTGTTCGGTTTTTAGCAAACTCCAAGGGGACGATAGGAGCTGGTTCTGGGGAGTATATATCCTTTCTATCTTTCTTTATATCTATCTTTCAATATATCCTGCTGTCTATTTCTATTCTTTCTTACTGTTTTTTCACTGAATGGATTCACAATGGACCGTATTGGTCTCTCAGTGGAGATGTGCCCTTGTGCACATAACCCTTCCTAACCTAACCTAGCAAACTCCAAACCATTGCCTGCTGATTAGGTATTGAACAATGTATAGTTACATTTGACACCATATAATTTTTTTCACGGAAAAATATCATTTTATTAAAAAAAAAAAAAAAATCATGTAGCTCACATGTTTTACAAAAACATTAAGCAGAAAATTTCGTATTTTTTTTTTAATTCGAATAGCGTAAAAGAAAATCACTTGCTATAATTATAAAAACTGACATCATTTTTCTATAGATAAAGGTGTAAATATTCAATTTTTTAAATTATTATTTCCGTTAAAACAGAGAATATTCCAAATTTATAATTAAAAATTAAGGAGAACGAAAAAATGTTGTACGTTTGTGACTATTTTGGGAAGTGAAACAGAATTTTTTTTTGTATAAATAGAATACTTGATTGTTTCTTGCGTTATACTATATTTAAAAATTTTATTTCTTTTATACATTTTGGCCAATGGCCAACAAAATGGGGTAACGCGCGCAAAAAAATTAGACAATAAAAAAAAAAAAATTGGAAAAAAGTAAAATTAACGGAAATTTTTTTGAAAATAAACAACAATATAGATTAGAAATAAATTAGATGGAATAATATCATGGTTGGAAGGCACTACCTCTTCATTATAACGATAGTTGCCTACCACGCCCCCCTCAATTCCGCTATGCAGATTGCAAAACTACGATTCACATAGCGGCATGTGTCTACTAATTTCACAGGGTTTATAAAAAATTTACCCATTCAATTTTATTATACATATCTACAAAATACCGTTATAAATCGGCGTTTCGGCATTTTAGCGCTATTTTAATTTCAGTTCAAGGTATTTCATAATCAAATCGGTAAAATAGCGAAATAAGACCGGGTCTACAAGAACACACATGTTTTTAATGGAATCGCTTTTAAAATTTTTAAATCAAAGAAAACTATAAGCATAAGAGATAGTATTTTATTGCCAGCTTTGACTCATGCTACACAAATGAGTTTTCAATTTATTTTTTGATCAATGGTTATAATCTTTAACTTCAAAATCAGATGTATATTAGTTCTCATGTAGTGAGTAAACTAGTTCATATGAATGTTTGATGTTTGGCATGGGATTGTTACCGCTTTCAAAACGTGTTCTGATGATGGGAACCTAGAAAATTCCCGAAATAGATCTATCAACACATTCCTGAAAGGGTCAAATAATAAATTTGAAAACAAAAAACTCTATAGATTATTTGTTAGGACAATATCCTAATGAAGAAATATAGAGTATGGCCTCGAACTTGAATAATTTTTCATTTTCATTGCTTCTGGAAATGTTGAGGCAGCAAAGCTAGTTAAAGAAATAACAACGTCAACACCTACAAGGGCTGCAAAATATAGAAAAAGCTTTAAGCAGGCTAAACCAAAGCAACTAAGTGCAGAAGAAGCACTTAGCGTTTTAATAGAAGCAAACTTAACTCGACATAGTTATAATATTATAAGAAGGGTGGCTCCGGAAAAATGTCCTTCGTATACTAAAGTTCAACAAGCAAAACAAAGGTGTTATCCCAAACGAGATCAAGTTAAATTTTGTGAGACTTCAGCACAAGTTAGTCTTCAAGGACTTTTAAATCACACGGTTGAAAGACTAGTTATGCTGCCAAAATGTTATGATATTTTAACAGAAAAAAAATTATCAAACTTAACCTGGTTTTCAAAGTGGGGTTTTGATGGAAGCTCCGGACATAGTTCGTATAAACAGGCCTTTTATAGTTCGAATACAAGCGATTCTTCAGTGTTTATAACATCCATCGTACCACTTAAACTTGTTAGTGGAAATGAAGTAGTTTGGAAAAATCCTCGTCCTTCATCAACAAGATGTTGTAGGTCTTTAAAGATAGAATCCACCAAAGAAACAACAAGTGTATCTAATTTAGAAAAAATTAGGGTCAAGGATGAAAAAAAAAATCTTGAAGAAACGTTAGTTTTAGTTGGAGAAAATTCCTTAAAGGTTCATCACGATTTGTTTTTAGTAATGATAGATGGAAAAGTGTGCAACGCAATAACGGGTACGAATTCCACGCAAAAGTGTTATGTATGTGGCGCTACAAGTAAGATGTTCAACTCAGTTGACAGCATGATTGTTAGGGAAGTTAGAACAGACACTTTAGAGTTTGGGCTATCAATACTACACGGGTGGATTCGATTTTTTGAGTGCCTTCTCCACTTATCGTATAAAATTCCAATTAAAAAATGGCAAGCACGATCAGATGAGGACAAAAAAATTGTTGCTGAAACAAAACTACAAATTCAGAAAGAGTTTCGTGAAAGAACAGGTTTAATTGTTGACCAGCCAAAGCCGGGCTTTGGTAACTCTTAACTATGGAAACACCGCTATTATACATATCTACAAAATACCGTTATAAATCGGCGTTTCGGCATTTTATTATATATATTTCAAAATCAAATCGGTAAAATTGCGAAATAAGACCGGGTCTACAAGAACACACATGTTTTTAATGGAATCGCTTTTTAAACTTTTTTTTATTTCGGTCTGGATGTAACTCTGGTAGCAAACTGACATTATTATGAAAAGGTATTGAATCCCAACCCTGAATCATGTAAACAAAATTACTATAAAGGCAAATTTTCAAATTTTATTCAACACAATTTTAGAGGTGGCCCTTAATTTGTAAAAGTTTAGTATTTTCAAAATTCTATTTTTAAATTCGTACAAAAAAAACAGAGAGTTTTTGACTAAGAGTAAACGGGCTAAGACTGTGTGTGTCACCAAATTGTACAAATTTGAAACGTGTAATGTGTATTAAAATAAAAAAAAAAAAAAAAAATATTAGAAAAGATAGATGGAAATAAGAATTTTCAACTATAAATTGACTTACTTACCTTATTATGAGGTAAAACTATAAATGCACCACCACCTGCCGATTCAACAATGATGGCCAAAAATTTTGGATTCACTGCACAAAATGTTGAATCCCAACTACTTTTGGAGACACGTATATTATCGTAGCATTGTTCACGTTTTAAAGCTTGACCGTAAACGTGACGAAATTTTGAACTTCTAACTACACGAAAAGACATCTTTGTTGTTGTTGCTGCTGTAACGGTTTGCTTTGTTTTTTTGTTAGTGCTGCTGCTGCTGCTTAGTAGTTGGTAGAGTTTCTTCTTTCGTTTACTTTTCCTTCAGTCAATCACTCAAAACAAACAAAACTTATATAGGAAAAGTTTTTTTTTACCGATTTTTATTTATTTTTTTTGTTTAAAAACTAAAATATACAAAAATATTACTCTCTATCTCTTATTTTTTTTTTTTTTTTGTTTAACATTCAAGAGATTGGAGAAATAGAATAGGTTGTTGTTCTATACTTAAAAAAAAAATATAATAAATTAAGTTTTTTTATTTTTAAGTTTATGATAAAAAAAAGGCGGCAAAACAATCACATTCGTTCAATGAAACTAAAAAGAAAGAAGCAGAATAAAAAACAAATGATTAATGTTTAAATATTTATTATTTTGTGATAGTTTTTAAATAAATATAATCTATTTTTAATTTCCCGATGAAAAAAGTTTCTATATATGTACTTATATACAACTTGATATCATTATATATGCTTATATGTGCGGCAATATAGTACGATATGTTCATATCTTATACTTAGTGTATGAAATTTTTTTAATATGCAGTAATATATCATTGTATCGTATGTTATATACATATTAGCATATCTTGTATATCTGATCATGTGTAAGTGTATATGGTACAGTTAATCAAAAACAATGCTATCGCTTATATATAAATATATATGGCAAAACATTGCATTACACATATTTGAACAGCCTTATGTTTTTTCATCTTAAAATATTTTATATGTTAAAATAGTTTTATAAGCATATCCATATATTTTTATATATTTCTTATGTGGTAGCTTTTATAACTATAAATTGTTAAATACTAACCTTTATAAAATAATATACTATTAAGCATATATGCTATACCTAACACGATATGATGGATCTATTGTCATATATAATAATACCTTCTCCTATATGTCACAATTACATATTGTATGCTATATAATTTAAGATATAATAATAGATGCTGTCTTTTAAAAAATATTTTTGTGTGCACACAGAGAAATAAAGTGCCAACCGAATTGAAAAGTGTATTTTGGTGGTAACAAGCAATAAATTCGGTTTATATAAGCATATTAAAAGTTGGGCTCTGAATATTTTGAGTGCTGCAACTAAAATGCAGTTGTATTAACCGAGCTTTATTGCGAAAACCAATATTTAGTAAGCAACTAATTTTACTCGTAGTAACCGAATTTAAGTCGTAGTAAACGAATTTTAGTTGGCAAATGGCAAACATTTTTTCTGTGTGTGTGATATAAGATATGCTTATGTATGCGCCATATGAATTATGCAATTCAAGATATAATTATATAATACATTAAGATTAACAATTTAGTTTGAGATATGATTATATGTATATGGTCAACATCAATAATATGAGTATACTACATAATTCTATATTGCAATATACAGGGTGATTCAGTCACGATCCGCCGAATTTCACCAGCGTATTCCTTGGCTCATGTCTTGAAAATATGTCCACCACGACCATTCCCGAAAATGCAAGTGTGTGAAATGGCAACGGTATGAAAATTTTCGGATTGGTGGTCTGAGGGTAGTAGGGTAAAATTGCTAACTTCTGAACAAGTGGTCGGTTTTTTGTTTTAGGGCTTGTTGGAAAGGTCTTTGGGAGACCTTTCAGAATCAATAAAAAAAAATTAAAAAGTGAAATCGCCGAGATACAGAGCTTTAAAAAATATTGGAAAAAAGACATAATAACGTAGATACTTTTCCAAAATGCCCTAAACGAAGCCCGAGACCTTACCGTTCCAAAGTTATGATCATTTGACTGAAATGCAAATTTTTTTTTTTGGAAGCGAAATAACAGCTCACATTCATTTGTTTTTGTAATTTCGCTGCCAAAAACAAAAAAAAAAAATGTTTGCATTTCAGTCAAATGATATATGTATGCGCAGATGTCCAAATTATTTTTCTTTAAATTTTTTTATCCAAATTCTCGGATAAAACTGTATTAAGACTCATAGTAAATTATGTATGACATATAATTTTTTTAAAATCGGGAAGTTATCATTATTTGCCCGATTAAAAAAAATTTATATGTTGCTTTCTATAATCATACGTTATTTAATATGTGTCTTTATACAGTTTTATCATAGAAATGGGCCCATATAATTAAATTGTTCAAGTGCTTTGATGTAATATATAAATAATTATATTCAAATAAAAATTGACAACTTTCCTAGTCTAACTCTGTATAGGATAATATACAATTGTATCCAACATTAAATTGTGTTTTTATTAAATATGATATAATATCTAAATATACATAATTTAATATTTTGCAATGTCTAGGTATATATAATGTCATATTTTATTGTGTTAATTTTTTCTACTTCTAAAGGCAATGCACAATTATATATTAATTTAGAGAATGCATTAAACAACACAAATTAACTTTAAAATTTAATTAAAATTGCTTAAAAACATGCAAATTAATCAATTAAATGTAACACATTTTTTTCAAAACTGTGTTAACGTCAGTTCAGGTTTTTAGAAGAGAGCGTTGGAAACGGCTTGTTTAAAAAAGTGAAACACTCAACCCTTTTAACATGCGTAATAGATATTAAGTTTTCAAATTTAAAAATTAAATAGTTCCCTAAATTCTGCCATCTGGGAAGCATGGTTTCATCAGAAGAAAGTGCTAAATCAGACATCGAACACAGAATTGGAAATTCAAATAGTGCGTTCTTTCAGCTGCGGAATATTTGGAAATTCAATATTATATTGGTCAAAACTAAGATAAATATTTTCAAGTTAAACGTTCTATCTGTTTTGCTTTACAGCTGCGAAACCTGGCTGACAAATGTAGCACTGAAATGCAAACTGCAGGCCTTTACAAACCGTTGCTTGCGTTATATACTGAAAATTTGGTGGCCAAACGTCATAAGCAATGAAGAATTGTATAGAAAATGCCAAATTAATCCCATTCCCATTATTACAAAGAGAAGAAAATGGAAATGGATCGGTTAGGAAGAACACTGATGAAATAAACCGTCAAGCACTAGATTAGAACCCACAAGGCAACAGAAGAAGAGGTCGGCCAAAGACCACCTGGAAAAAGAAGCTTGCTCAAAGATATTGAACACAGCGGAAGAAGCTGGAACGAGTTAAAACTACTAGCGAATGACAGAATATCTTGGAGAAATTTTGTAGAGGCCCTATGCTCCACAGGGAGTTAAGCGGAAATGAAGAAGAAGAAGAACTTCCAATATAGGCAATATACTTTACTGATTCTGTTTTGTGGTTAACAAAATAGTTGTTCTGAACAATCTGAAATTGCTGAAGTACTAAATAGAGAGATTATCTTTCATAAAAAAATATTGTATTGATCCATAATATCGACCGTATAGTTACTTTTTTTAAATATTTTGTATAACAAATTCGTGTAAAGTTTGCTGATTATTTCTGCTCTTGAAAAAATTTGTAAGTCTTTTACAAAAAATTGTATTTTCTTCCTCGGTAAATGTTGTTATCTAGCGTTTTTAATTTATTATAAGTTTTAACTTCAGGTTCATAAAAAGGTGCATGCATTTTTAGATTTCCCAATTAAAAAAAAAATTGATATGGAGCTTTATGTAGTTATATCAATTTCTATGTGTAATGTAATTTTATTAAATTTCATTAGAAATATTGGCCCATATAATTGTATACGTTTGTATACTGTATCTGCAGTTTCTGGCCGGGTACTTTTCTAAATACTTGACATCCGCTTAATTCGAATATGACTTCTCTAATTTCTCCTTCACATCAGGTTTTCGAGATACCTTAACATAGAGTTTAGAAAAATTAGCTTTTTTACTATATTCGGGACGTTATAACATCAAGTTTTGTGATTGTTTCACAAAATTTATTATGTCAACTTAAATTCCTTCCTATTGTTTTCAACACTCTGGTTTAACCTTTGCAATATCTTATCTGATTTTCGAGATATCTAAATACACACTACATAAAATTAATAAAAACCTAATTTTTTGCTATATTCGGGTCGTTATAGCACCGCGAAATTTCTCCCTATTGTTTACAAACGTCAGATTTAACCTTTCTAATATCTTATTCCAATCCAGAAAAATCGTCAGTTGGACTTTTTAAGATATAGCATTTTCGCTTTCAATACAATGGACGATTTCTTAAAGAAGAAATAATATGTAAGAGTTTTAGATTACAAAAGTCATAAAACATCCCGAATATACCAAAAAAAATGGGGTTTTCTAAACTTTATGTTAAGATATCTCGAAAACCTGATGTGATGGAGAAATTCAGATTCGGATTCACCGGACCTCAAAGCCTTTAGAAAAGTGTATATAGGTCTTAAACTCTCTAAAATTGTGTAGGCCTGTGTAATTATAACTTTTAAATTTTTTTAGTTTTGTTTTTTAAACAAGTTTTTCTGAAATCAGAAATATAGTGTTTTCAACGTCTATACTACCTTTTTGGGGTTATTTTTTTGTCAATACCAATAAAAACGTGTGCATTCACGTCGAAAATTTTTAAAAATAGAGATAGCGGAAAATGAAGTTGACGACAGTTTTGACAAATTCTCGAAACAACAATAAAAGACGAAGTTGACGACAGTTACCAGTTTTGACATATTCATGAAACAACAAGAAAAAACGAAAGGCCCAGTTTAGAGAACAGGCCATATTAGAAAACATTACCTTAATTTGTTGAGGAACATTTTTTTTTATTCTAAAATAATTTTTGCAAAATATATTCTTTTTTTTTTATTTAAAAAATTTATTTGCCAAGTTTTTCACACATGTTTACCCAAAAATTTTAAAACAAAATTTTTTCCCGCGAAATTTTGTTTTGTAAAGATGTTTTAATTCATCGATAGCATTGTTGAGAGTATAAAAGAATCGGCAAACCCGAATTTAACGGTCTTACTTGTTTGTTTTCAATTATGACCACATAATAAGCGTTTATTGTATGTTTTATGTTTATTCAAGTATATAACTAAAGTTTTAATTTTTATCTGATTGTAAACTGTTAATTTACTTACTTTATATAAAAAGTGGTTTTGTTTATGTTCTTCAGTTTTTTTTTTTAATAAAAATTGTATAAATCATTGAACATTTGATTCATTTGAATAATTAGCAGCAAATGTATAATTGTGAATTGTACTGATATAAATAAATATCCAACTCATATTTTACAGTGGGCACGAACACATACAAATGTGGTAATAAATGTAAACCTTAACCGTTAGGCGTTGAATTTTAATCAAACAATTAATCGAGCAAATCAAAATATTATGTTCCATTTATATTTTATAAAAAAAATTAAATTGTTGCGTAATTTACAAGGTTGGCCACCGATACCTTTTTAGTACATTTATCCGATTCAAAACCCTTTCAAATTGATAACCGATGTCAATACCGAATACCTTGACTTCAATAATATCGGTATACCGTAACCGTTTGCTTTAAAGCTGGTATTGAAGCGTTTTAAGAAAAAGTTTTTTCCAAGGTTTTTTTTTTTAAATATAAGTTTTTCAATACAAAATATTGAAAATAACAAAATAATTTAGCTTTTTTTTTAATATAATATTATTGCTAACTTAACGTACACTGATCGAATTTTCCTTCATAGTATTAATGCATCGATTTCATTGAAATGGATTCATTGAATAATTTTATTAACTGAATGAAAATTCATTAATATTGTTAATTTTTTCATTAAAAAAAATTCGTTGAGTCAATGAAAATTTGTCGAATTTTTTTCAATAAAAATTTTAACTTGTAATATGCAAAGAAAAAAATGTTTTGTGTAATTTTTAGTGTCCGACCGAACAGTTCGGCCAGAAAATGCATTTGGTCTGTATTCGGTATTTTAAAGCATTATGGACAAATTTGGCGGATGGAAAAATGTTTATTGGGCTGATTAGATGCTATTTTAAGTGTCAAATCTGAAGAAAAGTCTGTAGTTAAGCAATGAATTTACTGTTCGGCCTCAGAAAGTTCGGCCAAATTGAAAATAGTTCGGTGGCGGAACTTTTAACTTTATAGCTAAACTTCGGCTTTTCTCTTAAATTTTATACACAAAATCGAATTAAATCGGCTCAACAAACATGTTTCTAATACCAAAATTTGTCATCAATGCCTCTAGATATCAAAAAACCGAAAAAATATAGTTTTTTGGCCGAACTGTTCGGTCGGACACTAGTAATTTTGTGATTTTTTCCATACATAGGCCATTTTGGATTAAAAAAAATTGCTGAATTTTAACGCCTCATATTACAAATGACATAAACTTTTTTGTTTAACAGAATTAACCAACAATTTGATATAAATTGATTTGAGGCGGCCTCAAATCATCCAGTGCATAAAGTGTTAATGTGAAACGACTACAAAATTCTTAAAAATTTTCTTAAGTCGGCATAAGTGCTGTAACGACGTGTTTTACCACCTTATGCTGGGGCAGAGCTCGCGGCTGCCCAGGATTCGTTACAAACCATTTATTTATTTCCAAGAGAGAGAAACACTGTTCATTTTAGTTCTTTTCATATAACGTTATAATATTTATTTATTAATTTTTCCGACGCTACGACAATACACGAATTACAAACACGACGATTAAACAATAAACAGGATACAGTCGCTATGGTAGGTAAGACGCTGGTTCAATGGCAAATTTGGGAGATCGTTTGACTCGGGAGAGACAAACGCTAATATTCTCACTACTGCTAATGGTTAAACGAGGGGTCCAATGATTTGAGTCGGCTGCGGCAAAGAGAAATTGCAATCAAATCACGATAGCTCTTTGTCCCCTAATGTCAGTAACAGTGTGGGCAGTTAAACCACCAACAAAGTTCGCGTATTGTAGGCAGTCAAACCACCAATAAGGCCCTATTAGTATAGGCAGTCAAACCACCAATATTAAGACAATTAAATGTAGGCAGTCAAACCACCAAGAAGGCCCTATTAGTATAGGCAGTCAAACCACCAATATTAAGACAATTAAATGTAGGCAGTCAAACCACCAACTATGTCTTACCTCCACGCGGGCTGTCGACAGACTACCCAAACTCTTCTAAGGCACCGCCTTTATACAAAACGATCGCTCACAAAACACACAAGACAAACAAAGCACACAGTTGTGATAAGTAGAAGTGGGTAACAATGAGTAGTAGTACTATAATAGTGTTGTATTAGTTGGTAGTGCTTAATTATTCTTACGCTAGTGAACGCTAGAGGGCGAGATAATAACCCGTTAAATTTGAATTTAAAAGGTATTCATTCATTAATTGTTTTGTATGAAAATTATATAAAATAAGGTAAATTCATTTAATAATATAAAATAAAAATAGATGTTGGCAAAAACGAGTGACGACTTTTGCCGTTACATTACACCTCTTCCCCGATGGCGCCTAATGGAATAACTAATGTTTCCGCTCTTATTAATAATAATTTGATACTCGTGATTGTTAATAATTTTTCGAAGCTTTTTCTTCGCTCCTTTCTTCGTTGAAATTGTTTTTTCGTCTTTTCAAATCTCTTCCGTTGTTCGCTCATGTTGTTTTTCTTTTTATTTCTAGTATCTAGGCGAAAGAGAAAAAAAATCATATTAATAAAATTTAAATATATTTAATATATTATTTAATATAGGGTTTGATTTCACTAATGTGTGCAGTACGATTTTCAGAGTTTTTCCCCCCTTTGAGCCTAACAATTACAGGGGACAAAAATTCTTGGACGGAATAAGGCCCTCCATATTTTGGGGCAAGTTTTGCGGCAAAGTTTTCGCTAGCTTTTGATAGCGGGTGTAGTCGAACCAATACTTGGTCCCCGATGTTTGGCTTCCAAGACCGTCGTCGTAGATTGTAATGTCGTTGTTGATCCTGGGATGCTTTGGTTAAATTTCTTTTTACAATTTGGAAAATTTCGTTCATCTCTTTCGCGCGTTCTCCTGGGCTGGGGTTTCGTGCTCCTGTACAGGTGGTAACCTCATCATATAGTGCTCCTGGTAGTCTTGGTTCTCGTCCTTGTGTAAGGTAAGCTGGAGAATACCCTGTTGACTCGGAAACACTGGTGTTCATAGCAAGCATAATTTCAGGTAACAATTCATCCCACTTGGTGTGCTGTTGACTGGAAAACTGTGCGATAATTGTTTTAACTGTACGATTTGCTCGTTCCGTGGGGTTTTCTTGTGGTGTATATGGTGCGGTAAGCTGTTGATGAATGCCCATTTCTTCTAAAAACCTTTGAAAAATGCGTGATGTAAACTGAGTGCCGTTGTCTGTGATAAGAACTTTTGGAGTACCATATCGGGCAATAATTCGTTCCCGAAAAGCTTTTACTAAACCGTCTGCAGTAGCTTTTCTTAGTGGAACCAGTTCTGTCCACTTAGAAAACCGGTCAAAGAATACAAGTAACATAGTACATCCGTGTTTGGACCTCGGTAAAGGACCTACGAAATCGGCACAGATGGTTACCCATGGTTCTTCGGGTACACGGGTTAGCATTTCACCGGGTGGTTGCTGTTGGCTGACCTTAAATCGCTGACATGATTCACATCTGCGAACAAAACGGCTTACGTCTCTAAACATTCCGGGCCAATAATAACGGTTGGCTATTTTGTTGATAGTTTTTCGAATACCCAGGTGTCCGGCTGCAGCATTACTGTGATTTTCTTCAAGCACTCGTTTTCTTAAAGGTCCGGCAACACACAGCTTCCAGGGTGTACAATCATCATCGTTTAGGTGGCGTGGAAAATGTCGGTAAAGTTGATTTCCAATTATAGTAAAGTCAGAATATTTTTCAGGACTCTTGCGTACGTCTTCAATTTTTTTCTCTAACCAAGAACAGTTAGGCGCTGTTGTCGTTGAAATTTGATAAGTACGTTCTTCGTCTAACCTAGCCGAATTTAAAATATCATTAGAGGTTATTTTGTTCTCACTCACCTCTGCAATATTGTGGTTAAAAGATTCAACGATAGCCATGCATTTTTCTCTACTTGGATGTTTAGGTTCGCATATTAGAGTTAAACCGGCACACATAATAGTGGTGTTGAATTTTCGTAAAAAGTCTAATCCAAGAATCATATTTTCCGTTGCTTCTGGCATAGTGAGAAAAGTACACCTAGCTGTAATATTTCCGAGGGTTACAATGTATTGTGCTCCCTCTGTGACCACTTTTATTGATCCATCAGCCAGAACCACGTCCACATCTTCATCTACAAAGGTAGGCTTAGCCTTCAAGTGTCTGGTAAAGGTTGATTTTATAAAACTCTTGGTAGCTCCTGTGTCGATGGTAGCGGTAACCAATTCTTCCCCGATTTTCACGGTCGCAGTCAGTCTCATTTCTTCACTCTGTAGAGAAGTTCGGTTTAATGAGGTTCTCTTTCTAGGAGGACCGTCATCCCTCAATGTTGACGACCTCCTACGGCATTTCCCGCACTTCGTAAACAGCAATCTTCAGTGCGGACTCCCCGATGTCCACATTCTACACAAAATATATTATTATAATTATTGCTGTTAAAATTATTATTACTATTAATTGGCCCAGTTAGCATGCGGTGATTTTCACCCCGGTGTTGTTGTGAATTTGTTGGTATACTTTCCAACTCACCTGCTAATTCAATTAAGTCGTTAAGTGATGAAAAATCTTTTCTTCGTATATACAATTGGTAATCAGGATGAGAATTATGAAAAATTCTATCAAGTTTTTGACCCTCAGTAAGGTTACTGTGTCGCATAAAATTCTGTAATGACAATAAGTAGTCCTTAAACTTTTCTCTAGGACGTTGAACACGTTTGCGAATCTCATCTTCTAACCTCTCAAAATAACGCGGGGGAAGGAAAAATACACAAAAGTCATGTTTAAATAGTTTCCATCCTTGCCAATGCTTATTATTATTCCGGAACCAGGTAAGTGCCTTTTCACGGAAGAATTCCGGCATTATTTGGGGTAATTGGTCGAGGTGGACACCATACATTTCTGATAATTCCTCTACCCTATCAATAAATCCCAGGGGCTCTTGACCTCCATCATATTTAAGACCCCACTTTCTTACTTGGTCTATCACGGCTACCTTTGGTTCTGATGGGACTGGTTTCGTTTCTATAACAACAAGAGATTCCTTATGTTGATGTTCGCTTTCCGATTTAACAGGTGATGTAGATTGATGACTGCCTCCTTCTGGAGGTAACGGCAATGTAATTTTTAATGTATTGGAAACACCGTGTTTCGACTGTAATTCGCATAATCGTTGAAACCGGACCGGATCATGTTCTATAACTAGAAATTTGGCAAAACGCTTTCGGAGTTCCTCCACGTTTCCCGTTGAATTTAATTCGAATTCGCTTAAATAGGAAACCAGTTCCTCCCGTTTTAGGGAATAAGCCCATGTCGATTTTAACATTCTGTTGTTTTTAGTATTTTGTTCACACATAAATTTTAAAATCCCGTTTTATTATTTACGAAAGTCTCAGCTCGTTTTTATGATATAAAATTTATGTTTTTAATGTTTATTTCACACATCCACGATTTTTTTTTTTTTTTTTTATTATTTACGACAGTCAATTTTTTTTTCACAACGAATTGTATTATTGAATGAGTATATTTGACAAATTCTCTCTTTTTTTTTTTCTATTTATAAATATATATTTTTTTTTCAACCGCCACTTAATTTTCGTTGTAGTTTCTTATCAGTTTATAGAGATGATCACGGAAAATTTTTAAATGTCACATTTATTTCAATCATTTATTTATATTTTTTCTCTCTTGGTTGGAAACAGTTTACTACTGTCCCTGCTCGGGCGCCATTGTAACGACGTGTTTTACCACCTTATGCTGGGGCAGAGCTCGCGGCTGCCCAGGATTCGTTACAAACCATTTATTTATTTCCAAGAGAGAGAAACACTGTTCATTTTAGTTCTTTTCATATAACGTTATAATATTTATTTATTAATTTTTCCGACGCTACGACAATACACGAATTACAAACACGACGATTAAACAATAAACAGGATACAGTCGCTATGGTAGGTAAGACGCTGGTTCAATGGCAAATTTGGGAGATCGTTTGACTCGGGAGAGACAAACGCTAATATTCTCACTACTGCTAATGGTTAAACGAGGGGTCCAATGATTTGAGTCGGCTGCGGCAAAGAGAAATTGCAATCAAATCACGATAGCTCTTTGTCCCCTAATGTCAGTAACAGTGTGGGCAGTTAAACCACCAACAAAGTTCGCGTATTGTAGGCAGTCAAACCACCAATAAGGCCCTATTAGTATAGGCAGTCAAACCACCAATATTAAGACAATTAAATGTAGGCAGTCAAACCACCAAGAAGGCCCTATTAGTATAGGCAGTCAAACCACCAATATTAAGACAATTAAATGTAGGCAGTCAAACCACCAACTATGTCTTACCTCCACGCGGGCTGTCGACAGACTACCCAAACTCTTCTAAGGCACCGCCTTTTATACAAAACGATCGCTCACAAAACACACAAGACAAACAAAGCACACAGTTGTGATAAGTAGAAGTGGGTAACAATGAGTAGTAGTACTATAATAGTGTTGTATTAGTTGGTAGTGCTTAATTATTCTTACGCTAGTGAACGCTAGAGGGCGAGATAATAACCCGTTAAATTTGAATTTAAAAGGTATTCATTCATTAATTGTTTTGTATGAAAATTATATAAAATAAGGTAAATTCATTTAATAATATAAAATAAAAATAGATGTTGGCAAAAACGAGTGACGACTTTTGCCGTTACAGTGCTTTTGTAAAAAGTCAAATTTCATATACCTTATAAAACTTTATTTTCGTCAATGAAACATTTCATTAAAATTGATTTAATAAAACATATTTCATTGATTCAATGAAATATTTCATGGAGGACTTTTTTTTACGAAAAAATTCATTGTATAAATGAAGGAATTCAATAATGCTACGCACAAATTTCTATCAGTGTAGGGCTATACATTTTTAATATACGTTGGCAACATTAAGTTTTTTTTAACAAAAACACATAATTTATAGAAGTTTTAGTATCGGTTATACATACTAAATGAAATACCGATACCAATACCAAAACAAACAAAAAATCTATACCAATACCGTTATTCGTTTCGGTTGCCAATCTTGGCATAATTTAAACATAATTTTGTCAGTTACCGTTTTAAGTTACATCCCGGTAATGACACGTCATTACTTTTCTTATTCCCAGTAATGATACCAGCTTACTCTCTGCATTACTTTAATACAAATAATAATGACTAGTTAATTATCCCAGTATTTTAATACAATAAATAATGCCTTACCCATTAGTACTAAATTTTATCATTATTTAAAAAAAAGTAATGATCTCAACATTTTTTGAAAATCTATTTTAAAACTCATTATTTTTTCAACTAGTAAGAATATATTTAACTACTTATTTTTGATTTTTTGTAAGTTAAAAAGTAATGACATTTTGTGCAAGCAATCCATTTGTGTTTTTATCTATCAAGTATAACATGTCGAGATAGCTCAAATGTTAGAGGGCTTGACTGACAACCAATTGTAGGTTTTAATCACGTGTGGGAACATTTTATTAAAAACAAATTTTCGATTTAAAAATATTTTTTTTTGCAAAATTTAGTTTTTTAGAAAAATTATTTTTGGAATAATTATTTTTGTCCATACTAGTAAGCATATAGGAAAGCGCATATATTTATATTTTTCGTAAGTGTTTAGTAGTGATATAAAAGTAATGACATTTGTAAGTACTTGTAGAAAAGCAGTACCACTTATATGGTACTGCTTTTCTACACTGGGATATTATATGTTGTAAGTAGAGGTATAACTTTTTTAACGATGTGACAATAATGTGTAGGTAAAAATATTATTCTTAGGTCATTTTGAAAAAAAAAAAAACGTTCCGCTGCGAGACCAATGCCTAAAGTAAATTGAGTTTTTTATACAGGTATAGAACTTTAAGTTGGCAACACTTTTTTAACTGGCTGCCATTTTGTAAGCTGTCAAGACTGACGCCTAAACAACGCTTCAAAATTGTGCAAACTTACTTTGAAAATCATGGTGCTGTCCGAAATACGTATCGCGCACTACGTCCATTTTACGGTCAACATAATCGTCCATCAGAGCAATTAATTCGATTAACTATGGAATGTTTTCGCACCACGTATACTCTAAATAATAATATGCATCCACAGAGACGTCGTACAGTGCGTACAGAAGAAGTCATTGCTTCTGTAGAGCGTATCGTAGAGGAAGACCACAATCAGTCTATCCGCCATCGTGCACAGGAATTGAATGTGTGTCTATTCACTTTATGGAAGATTTTGCGGAAAGATCTTGGTTTGCGTGCTTACAATATCCAACTTGTCCAACAATTGAAGCCACACGATCACCTAGCAGGGCGTAGATTCGGTGAATGGGCCCAAAACAAGATTGCCGTTGATCCCAATTTTCATAAGCGAGGTTTGTTTAGCGATAAAGCTCACTTTTCTTTAAATGGATACGTCAATAAACAAAACTGCCGTATTTGGAGTGATGATAATCCTCAAGTGTATGTTGAGATACCGCTACATCCAGAAAAACTGACTTCTTTAAAAACGATGCTGGTCAGAACGTTACAGTCAATGGTGACCGCTATAGAGCCATGATTACTAAATTTTTCGTTCATCAATTGAACAACCATGATGTGCAGGAACTATGATTTCAACAAGACGGCGCAAAAAGTCACACAGTTAATGCGACAATTGATTTATTGAAGGAAACATTTGGTAACCGCATCATTTCACGTTTCGGCCCAGTGAATTGGCCTCAAAGATAGTGCGGTCGCTAGTCTACGCCGATAAGCCCAAAACGAATGACCAATTGGAGCACAAAATTCTTTATTGCCAATATACGGCCACAAATGTTGGAAAAATTCATCGAAAATTGGACCTCCACATTAGACTACGTCCGAGTCAGCCGTGGCGGTCATATGCCAGAAGTCATATCTAAATTATAATGCCAGAAGGTTATCTTTCAAATAAAGTAAATTTCATGTCAATTTAAAAAATTCATCTTTGTTTTTATTCCATTTCAAAGTTCTATACCGCTATAAAAAACACCCTTTATAACATTTTTAGCAATTTCTAAAAATATTTTTTTAATTATCCATAAAGAATTACAGACATTATTTAACTCAAACGAAAGGTTAGTTTATGCAGTGAATTTTGACTCACATACATTCACAAGAGAAAAATTCCATTTATGCACAATCCCTCACGAGCAAATTTTAACTCACTTCAGATTTTGCTCACACTCACGCGTGATTCATTTGATTCACACACGAAACAAAATCTTCCCGGAAAAAATAAAATGAAAAAAATTAAGGTAAATTGTGAATGTTTAACTCAAAATTAATTTTGTAGTTTAAATATACAAAAATATTAAATAGGCGAAAAAATTTAAAAATAATATTTATTTAAAGAGAACATTTTTTTTGTAAAATTGTACTCACGTACACTAACTCACGCAAAAATTTCGCTCAAGCAAAAATTTCGCTTAAGTAAAGTCGTAAGAATTCGTTTACATGATTGTATCTTTAAAGATACAGTGAGCATTTGACGAAATGTAGAGGAATAAGGTTTTCTGAAACACATTAAATTATTGTTTACACTATACACAGAAAAAACTAAAAACGGGTTTCAATTAAAAATTTTATTGAATCAATTCATATTTTAATTGATTTTGCACCTACGACTGAAATGATAGTATTAACTAAAAAAATTTGCAGACAGTTTATTAAAACTCTTTCAATTAAAATAATAATAATATCAATTAAAAGAGTTATTGTTTTTCTTTACAACCTCAATTAAAAAGTTTAGTTAAATTGATTAAAACTTTAATTGAAACTTGAGAAGAAAACAATGGTAGTTTCAATTAAAAACTCGTATTTTTTATTTTTGTTATATGCCCCCCCCATTAAATAAAAAAAGAAATGTAGGTTTGTAAATTAAATTAACATTTTATTTATAATTAAATTAAAGCTTTTTAATATAAAAATGTATTATAAGAAAACAAATAAAAGTAAAGACAAAATGTTTGTTTTGCTTGTCTTGTATTGAACTTTTCCTTGTAATTGAATTGCTTTCTTAAAAAAATCACACACAACTTTAAAATGATAGTTTAATGACACTTATACTTATTGAAAATTTAATCATTTACAAAAATAATAGTTTAATTGTCCTTTTTCGATAAGGTTTATTTAAATCCACATGTGCACTTTTATTACCACAGATAAAACACGAAACTAAATTAAGTTTTCGTGCGTACACGAATATCTCAACAAAAAGAGTGAAATAACTACGATTTTGCGTGTATTTGAAATCGGTAAACTATTCAACTTATTAAAAGTTAAACATTTGTGATTTTTTTTTCTTTTATTTACAAATTAAATAATATATTGATATAATTAAACCTTTGTTTGATTATTTAATCTAAATAAAATAAAAAAAAAATAGTTTGCCAAATTTTTAAAAATTTTGTTTACATGTTGTCAACACTGTATGGATATATTAGAAAATTCAATAATTTTTTTAATTGAATCAATTAAAAAAATTGTTTAAATTGCCATTGATATTCAAACAATCGATTAATTAGATATTTTTTGCCCATAATTTTTTCTGTGTAAAACATCAAAAACGACATAATCTTGCAATACATCATTTTCGCATAATCTATTCACGCTGCTCACAAATATGCCAAAATTTAAATTAAAATCGTACGGTCACAGTTTTATATATATTTTAGTTAAAAATAACCTAATTTTTTATTTTAACCGTAATTACATTTGTTGCATTTTTAACTGAATTTACATTTGATTTAACTATTTTTTTTTTTTTTTGAGTGTCGTTTATAAAAATTATTAGATTTTGTTTTTTCCAGAACTACTGTGCATTCTATGCTTCAATTAGTTTGTTTTACATTTGCTCTAAATTAATTTATTAAATTTCATTTTTTTATTTTTAATATCAATTCATATTCATCGATGTAAGTACATTTGTCTATATGAATATATTTAATTGTGAAATGATGATTTGTTATTTGATTCTTAGATTAGGTTTTTTTTATTACTTTTTTTATGCAATTTGTTAAATGTCATTTAAAATATAGGTTAGACTAACTTAACTGTAAATTGATATGAGAAGAAATGTTTTATTATTAAAATGAAGTAAAAAAGATGATGTGTTTGATAAATGACATTTAAAACAACTGAAATTCTAGATAGAAAAAAATTACAGAAATTGTAACGATTTTAACTGCTTGAAAAAACAACTAACAAATGAAGAAATACAGGGGTGTGATGAAAATCGAAAACGAAAACGATAAGTTTTGCAATCTGGAATATTTATTTTTTTTTAAATTAAATTAGACTCGATTTTTTTGTACATCGCTTTGTACACTGATAGAATTTTCCTTCGTAGTATTAATGAAACGATTTCATTAAAATCGATTCATTGGTTTAATGAAAAATTTCATTAACTGAATGAAAATTCATTAATATTGGTATTTTTTCATTAACATTTTTTATGATTTTTTCATAACTTCATAAAAAAAAATTCATTAAATCAATGAAAAATTTTCCAATTTTTTTCAATAAAAAGAAAAAAATATTTTTTTTGTACTATAATTTTGAAATTAAAAAAAAAAACTGAAAAATTTCTTCTAAACAGAATTAACGAAAACTTTGATATAAATAAATTTTTTTTATTAAATTTGCCTAGAGCTACAAGTTTTTGACGATATTCCAGGGAACAGATTCTCTAAGAAAAGCGACATAGTTTTTTTCAAAACGAGACCTAAATTGTTATCGTTTTGACGATGTTACACAAAAACATTATGCTAAACGATAATAAAGTTTTGTTTTTAACAGCATTTTTATCTAATATGGTCGTAATTTAACTACAAAAAGTGGACTATAATCGTCGATCGTTCTACAGAATTCCAAGCCAGATAAATAAAAAATTACATATTTTGTACCGACATATAAGAAAATATGTCATCTTTTAACACAAATTATAAAAAATGTTAAGAAAGATTGAACAATTTTGTAAAAATAAAGTAATAAAAGCAGAAATAAATCAAAATTGGACCAGAACAGACCAGACCTTATAAATAATATCAACGAATGATAATTTCTCAATAACCACCAAATTAATTCTATGCTAAAATAATCATAAATAGTGCAAATTATTAAATATTTCATACAAACTATGAATTTTATTCATTAAACACATGAAACTTATTAATTAATGAAAAAAATTTCATATACTTTATGAAATTTTTATTGGGTCAATGAAACCATTCATTAAAATTGATTTAATGAAACACCTTTCATTGACTCAATAAAACGTTTCTTTGGGGACTTTTTTATGAAAAAATTCATTGGATTAATGAAGGAATTCATTAATACTACGCACAAATTTCTATTGTATTTATCAAAACTTTCAACTTAATATAAATCGTAACATATTAAGCATTGAAAATCCGATCGTTTTCGTTTTCCATATTCATCACATGCCTGATAGACTTTAAAATGATCGAGTTGGCAAAAAATGTCTTCAAACAAATATTTTTAAAAAGTACACTTAAAATACTATGTATGTAAAGACCGCTGCAAATGTAGTTAAAAACAAATGAAATTTCACGTGAAGAAAGGACGACTTACATTTCAGTAAATTCAACTAACATTTGTCATTCGTTTTCTACTGTTCAAAAAATGCAGCACAATTGTAGTAAAAATGAACCCCATATGCAGTTAAAAATAAACAAACATTTATTTGCTTTAATTTTGAAATAAAAAAAAACTACTGTATGAAATGAATCAGTAATTTGATGTGGTTTCTTTTTTAAATGAACTACAATTGTGGTCAAAACTAAGATTTCTTCTACAAATGTCTGTTTTTTAACTTAAAAATATATACACTGTATTACAACACAAACAACTACATATATTTACAGCAGAAGTTCACTGAGTGTAGCAAATTCAACTAACAAATACAGTAAAATTTACCAACATTTAGACATTGTCACTTTTAGTAATCGAATCACACGGATTACAAAATAATTCGTTATTGTCTAGTAATATTAATACACTTAGAATATTATGTAGGTAAAGACCACTGCAAATGTAGTTAAAAGCAAAGGAAATTTCACTTAAAAAAATAACGGCTTACATTTCATTAAATTCAACTAACGTTGTCATTTGTTTTTTACTGTTGATAAAATGAACCACAAATCTAGTAAAAATTAACCACAATTGCAGTAAAAAATTCACAACTGCATATTAGTTTTATTTTTAAATAAAAACAAAAAAACTAATAAATTAATGTAAATTGTGCGCCCCGGTAGGCTAGTTGGTAGCGTGCTGGCTTATATGTGCGGGGGTCGTGGGTTCGATTCCCACCAAAGGCACTGGTCTGTTTTCGCTACAACGCGCCGAAGGCCATAGTAGCTAGTGCTCGGTTAGGGTAATAGTATATAATTTGTAATTATATGATTATTAATTAATAAAATAAAAAAAAAAAATGTAAATTCACAGTACAGTCATTTCATGTGGTTTGTTTTTTAAATGAACTACAAATGTAGTCAAAACTGAAATTTCTGCTACAAATTATTGCTTTTTTCGCTTAAAAATGAAGATACTGTATTACTACACAAATAAATGCAAATATTTACAGCAGAAATTCCTTGAGTGTACAAATAAATCCATAATATTAATCGGTTTGACGGGGTGAACAAATATTAATCAAACTAAAACACAAAATACTAATAAAAAGAAAAAAATCTATTTTTGCACGATGATTTAACCGGCAATCGCAAACAACTACAGCAACTAGGAATTCAATTCGTAGTAGAAAAGTGTTTTATAGTATAAAAAAAATGTTATAACTTAAGATATCATTGAACTTGTTGACAACAATATTCAAATAATGAACTAGACACAAAACTATGTATGCATTTTTATTATTATAGTACTTATAGCTCATAAAATGCACAATATTGTTGTTTTTATTAATATTAAAAAAAAAAACTATTAAAATGAAAGCACATTTAACAAGTTTTTCACATAATATGCAAGTTGGAATATACACTGGAGAAAACATATTTCCAAAGGTTTAAAATCAGTACTGGTTTTTACACTAAGGGACTTTTTTACGATTTTCTGGCCAAAACCCTAAATGATGAGATATTGGCCCGAAATTTGGCAAGATTATTTGACGTGATATTTTTCGACTGTGTTTAAAAAAATTGTCGTGATTGGACATGATTATGGCTTCTACATGTTTTCACATACATTTTTATTTCACCAAAACACATGTTTTGCTCAAAACGCAGTATTAAACAGGATTTGAAACAGTTTCATTCGGTTATCGGCATTGCATGGCGGTATTTTGAGAATATTTCGTTAAGGTATTTAAAGGTACGATATATTAAATTATATCGTTAAGTTATTTTGAGGTTATCCATATTTTATAATTATTTCGTTATGGTATTTTATTGTCATCGGTATTTTAAGTTATTTCGCTGGGGTATTTTAGGGTTATCGGTATTTTAAGTTATTTCGTTATTGTTATTTTAAGGTTCCTTGAAACGATATTGAATCGTTATCGGTATTTTAGAGTAAGTGTTTACCGACCATGGTATAAATCAATTCTAATAATTTTGTCAATCTATAAACATTAGCAGAAATGTTACAATTTTTGACGCGAAAACTTGGGTTAGATTTAATATTCATTGGCCAAGCCTCCAAAATTACCCATTTTTGACATCAACGATGACTCAGTAAAAAAGCTCTAATATGGTAAGGAAATTTTTTCAATTTATAACGAGCTATCAACCTCCGTATATTTACAAAAATAAAGCAAATCAAACATATTAGCTAGGTTGATACTAGTATTTCGATCTGGCTAAAGATCTCATCAGAACCCGAAGTTTTAGAAAAGCTAGAGCCTCCATAATAGGCAGAACTTTAACAAAAAACCTATTAATAATCAATTTTGCTCCATTCTTGTCTTCTTAGTAATTCATTTACTAACTCAAAAATGACTCATAATAGAGTCCAATTTTTGAAGGACACACTTAATTTTTTGAGTTAAAAAAGAAGGCTTTTTTGGCTGAACCACTTTTATGAAAAAATTTAATTTTTAATAATATTTTTTGAGCCCATTTTTGAGCCCGTTTGCTGGCTGGGTAACGAGCAAGCTTTTTGGACTAATAATAAATTTTGTTTATGCTTTAGAGCTACTCTTTTGAAAATGTCTCAACTATTTAAACCCCAATTAAAGAATTTAAAATTAATCCATATTATTTATTAATTTGCAAACATTACACATTATTATAAACATTACAAAAATTAAATCACCAAAACTAGTGTCCGACCGAACAGTTCGGCCAAAAAACTATATTTTGTCGGTTTTTTGATATCTAGAGGCAATGATGACAAATTCTGGTATTGGAAACATGAATGTTGAGCCGATTTAATTCGATTTTGTTTCTAAAATTTAAGAGAAAAGCTGAAGTTTAGCTATAAAGTTAAAATTCGGCCGCCGAACTATTTTCAATTTGGCCGAACAGTGAATTCATTGCTTAACTACAGACTTTTCTTCAAATTTGACACTCAAAATAGCATCTAATCAGCCCAATAAACATTTTTCCATCCGCCAAATTTGTCCATAATGCTTTAAAATACCGAATACAGACCAAATGCATTTTCTGGCCGAACTGTTCGGTCGGACACTAACCAAAACTAGCACATTAAATTTTTTCGTATACTTTTGAATATCCATTTATAAACAGCATATTATGCCTACAGTCGTATCAGCCATGCTTATCAGCTCCGACTGGATCAGCTATTCCTTATTTATATAACTCAAAATATTTTAAAACTTTCAAAAAAATTTACTTGGCTCCAGGCATAATCTTTTTTAGTCTTTTTGGATCGTTTATAAAAGACTTTTTTGAGTTATTTCTGACTCATTTTTTAGATTAAGTTATTTCCCTCATTTTTTGAGCATTCTTAGGTTCTTTTTTGTAGACTCATATGTGTGTTTCCAAAAAAGTATTTTTTATTTTTTTACAAAAAAAACAAATTTTTTCGCCTTAAAAATTTTGTATTTGAATCAATTTTGATTCCAAAACAATAGGGCTTCAAAATAAATAATTGTTTGGAGTCATACACTGATAATAACCCATGCGTAAAATTACGAAAAGTGTCAAATCAACCAAATTTTTTGTCAAATAAACGAAATTTTGTACATTTTTGACAATAATTTCGTATTTTTATGCATGGTTTATTTATTATGAGTGTAGGTTTTGAGGGCTCCAAATTTTACTGGCTGGGTAATATTAACAGCCTCAGTCAATATGAGCAAAGCCCAATTGAATTTCTTTATTTATTCCAAAATTAGACTAATCATATTTTAATAGTAAGCAGCTATTTTCAAGATCCAAATCAAAACCCAATTGTAATTTTCTAATGCAATTTATAATTTCTAACAATGAGTTATTTCTTTCAGTGTTTGCACAGGAAAAAAGTCATGAAATATGATATCACAACACTACAATAGCCTTAAGATGAATATAAAAACCAAACAAGTGAACAATGTAAGCATATACATAAGTTTTGTAGACCATTGTTAGCTGCTAGACTTGCATCATCATAATAATAAAAGAAAAACATTCCGAAAACGATGATAAGAAAATGAAGTACTAAGCAAAATTTGTAGCTTTTACAGTAAGTAATGCAGTGGAAATGTTTGAAAATAAAAAGCAACTCCAATAAATAAAATCAAATCAACAGGTGGCGTTATTTCAAACTGACATTGAACTCTATTATGTTTACAAGTTTTTTTTTTCTTTTCTACCAAACATACATAAAAAAATATTTAAATATTAAGGCTGCACTTATTTTTTTTCCAAGTTTTAGTTTGTTTTCTTTAAGTTTTGTTAAACATTTGGCATACAAAAATAGCAAAATCGGTTGAGTGGTTCAAAAGTTATGATTAAAAAGATAAAGATACTCATATGGTTATTGCAACATAACCTCATGAAATGTAAAAAGTTTTTTTTTTATAAAAAATGGTTAATTTTATTATACTTTTTCATAAAAGATATGTTTAGAGCCATTCCAAAA
Source organism: Delia radicum (assembly GCA_021234595.1). NCBI lineage: Eukaryota > Metazoa > Arthropoda > Insecta > Diptera > Anthomyiidae > Delia > Delia radicum. Next base: position 169,750,444 of record CM037855.1, on the reverse strand, counting down.
GTTTTCGATACGGTCTTCGGATATGTAAATATGTATATCGTTGAAAATAAACACATCGATATTCATCGTTCAGCTGATATATTGTAGCGGCTCAAAGTTCGATACTTTTATTAAAACTCGGAGAAATAACAACCCAGGCAGAAAAATACATTCGGCACAGTGTTGACAATGCGTCGGCGACGGTCGGTTATGCGTTGCACAGTGGAGTGAATCAAAAAAAAGTGGTAATTAATATAGAACTTCTTAACTACTGGACCGATTAAGACCAAATATATATGTAATTGTTAAGGAGGAGTACAGCTTTAAAAAAATTTGTTTTGAAGTCACCCTGACCAGAAAAATCTGCAAAGTAAATTTTTTGAAATAGGTCAAAAAAATTGTAAAAGTTTTGAGAAAAAGTAGCTTCACTCATACGTTTTTTTTTATAATCTAATAGAAGAAAAGTAAATATTTTTTCAAATATTCGAAAAGAACATGCTTTGAGAATAGTTTTAAATGAAAGTATCAATAATTTTGGACATGCACCCTACACCCAGCATTGATCGAAAATTACCAATTTTCAAGCAAAATTTCAAGTTTACACACGTGGGCAAAAAATAGCACGCCCATTTCTTAACTTTTTAAAACATAATATTATAGACTAATAAAATGTTAACTATTCTTTATCAAGTTTGCCGCCGGGAAATGAAAAGTGGGGTCCTGGGAGAAGTTTATGTAAAAAAGTCAAATTTTGAAATTAGCTTTTTGAGCTTTTTAAAAAAATCATATTTAGATCCAATTTTTTTACTTTCATTTATTTTTTATTAATTAACGACAATATAATCTTTAATTCATATTAAAATTGTTAACATAGCATAAACACCTATTTATAAATTATTTATCAAAGTTAAGTTGTTATAATACAAAAAAACACTATTATATATATTTTTTTGTTTTTTTTTACTTATTTGTTCTAGAAATTTTTTAAAATTTACAATAAATTATTTTTTTTTAAAGCAGAGGTTTTCACCTGTTCAACGATGTATAACATGCCTGGTGAATACGTTTACAAACGTCTGAAAACTTTTTTAAAATGTATCAACTCGACCAAAAATTTTATTTATATGAAAATTCCTTTTTATGAAAATCATGATAAATAGTGTATGAGTAATTAACAGGGCAGCGGCTTTCATGCACTAAAAAATCGAAAACATGCTCTTAAAATATGCAGTAAAAAGCTAAAAATATGCGCTTAAAATATGCACTTAAATCGAAATATGCACAAAAAACCCAAAAATATGCACTTAAAATCCTAAAATATGCACTAAAAAAAACCAAAAATCCTATTACCAGTTTGATAACAGTAGCCAACCGTTGGTTAGCGCGAACTTGCCACCGTTGACATAACGTTATGTAATCTATGTTTTTTTTAAACTAAAAAATCACATAGTTGAATTTGGGAATTTTTTTTGGGGGTTTGTTTTTTGATTTGATGTCGATAAAAGGTGTCTGTCTGTCTGACGTGGGCAAATTAATTAAAGAATTTACTTTTTGCATCTTTTTGTTAAGAAATAGTTACATTTTTATTAAAAAAAAAAAGCAAATTTAACTTTAAAAATTACATTATCAATTTTATGATTTTTATGACAATGTTTCTAGTTCTAGAATCAACAATTTCTAGAATATCTAGAATCTAGTAAATAATATTTAGATTTAAACTACTGAAACTAAATTAGTTAAGTTAACAACGTAATAAACCAAATGAGAATTTATAAAAATCTTATCAAAATAAATGCAAAATACACTATAGAGATTTTTGTTTTCAAATTTATTATTTGACCCTTTCAGGAATGTGTTGATAGATCTATTTCGGGAATTTTCTAGGTTCCCATCATCAGAACACGTTCTGAAAGCGGTAACAATCCCATGCCAAACATCAAACATTCATATAAACTAGTTTACTCACTACATGAGAACTATTATATGAGCTTGAAGTTAAAGATTATAACCATTGATCAAAAAATAAATTGAAAACTTGTTTTTTATGTGCAAGGTCCACCTCTGGTGGATGTTCAATACACGTTTTTTGTTTTTCTCTCCTTTTTATATTTTGTTTAGTTTATAAACAACACAGGGAGAGTAAACTAGACTGAACTTTGTCTTTTATACAAGTTTGGTATAATTTTTATTAAAAATAAAAATTATGTTTTTTTCGACCTTTAATTGTGCAATGAAAATGAAAATTATTCAAATTATTATTATTTGGCATGGGATTGTTACCGCTTTCAAAACGTGTTCTGATGATGGGAACGTAGAAAATTCCCGAAATAGATCTATCAACACATCATTATTGGCGTGTGGTACCGGCAAAACACATGCTTTGCAAACAAAATAGTGTTTTCCTAGTACAATATAATTTCATATAAAAAAAAACAAATTATATATATTATACATATTACAATTTACTATTAACCCCTAACTATAGATAAAATATTTATAAACTAATTATGACTTATTTACATGTAATTTATTTGAACTATAAAAGAATTTTATTCTTATTGTTCTAACAATGAAAATTTTAAAATAAGTCGTACCTTTGGTAATTTTTAACACGGTAGGTTTTACAAAAATAGCTGTGACTTGCCAGTATTATTTTTTGGTACGGTTGGCAATTTCTACCTGGAAGTGTTTAAACTGCTCTAACTTTTTATGCGTTTATTCGATTTTTACACATCTTATCTCAGATAAAAGTTTGGTCTTGAGTTCTGTGAAATCTAAAATGCGTGTGTATTGAAGAAAATTGAAAATTAAACTTTTTTTAGAAAATTATATGAGAATTTTTGATTAAAATCTAAATATCTTTCGACCCCATGGAGAACCCACACTGAATTTTGGATATGTTGTACAAGACAGTGTAATCTATAAGCACAAATTGCTTTAGAAAAATCAATTTTAATTTTTTCAAACTTTCTCTAAAGAGACTGTATGATTTTCTAAAAAATATCTTGTAAAAATCATATAAAAACTTTAAAAATTAGAGCAGTTTAAACATTTGTTAATTTGCTCAGTTTTTCTAAAAAAAATCGAATTTTCAGATGCGATAGAACGCGAACTACACCAAAATCGAAAAATTTAATACAGCACATACAGTGCCGGACAAAAGTATTCACACAGCAGCAAACTTTATTTTAAATCTTTATATTTTTAAAATGAAAGCTATTAGCCGTATAAGGTATTCAACAAAATTGTTTATTAACTTATTAATAATTTAAATACAACAAAAAACTAACACTAAGCATGTTGTATTTAAAAAAAAATAAATAAAAACTAAAAAAAAGATGTTACGAAGAAATTGGTCCATTCTATGCCAAGAAGATTAAAAGAAGTCATAGCAAAGAAAGGCTACTCCACAAAGTATTAAGTCATGTGAAATTTTATTTTTTGTACAAACATTTGAAGCTGTGTGAATACTTTTGTCCGCCTAAAATAATACTTTGAATTACATATTTAGTTTTTTCTTATAATATAACATACTAAGAATAAGTTTTTTGTTGTATTTTAATAATTTATAAGTTAATAAACAATTTTGTTGAATACCATATCATTTTAAAAATATAAAAGATTAAAAATAAAGTTTGCTGCTGTGTGAATACTTTTGTCCGCCACTGTATATGTATATCACAGGAACGTTGAATACCGATGTGCTCAATTTTAATGAATTCCAAACACATCTGTTCCAAAAACGACTAAAATTAAATCAACTTATTTTTTGATGAGTCTATAAAATAATATTAAGCTGAAAATTCGATTATTTTATCAGCTTTTTTGTCATTCGTAAAAATGTTTGATTTCACCTGGATAATAGTTTTTTTTTTTTTTTTTACAAAAGTAAAAAAAGTTGAGTTTTTTTAGATGTTATCAAAGAACGAACATACATCGAAGAAAAGATTTATTAATTTCCGTTCCTTAAGTGGAGGGTAATAAGCAAAACATTAAGTGCCACCTTAATATAGAAATATTTACATATTTATTGAGGTGCAATATTTTAGTTATGTTTAGATATGTTTGTTTACAAGTAATTATTTGTTAACCAGAGTTTAAATAATTGTTCAAACAAATAATAAAAACAAAATTTACATTTTGTTTGTAGGAAATGCATAAATTAATTTTGTTCACACTTATATTTTTTTTTTTGAAATACCCAGGTAGAAATTTCCAACCGTACCAAAAAAATAGTACTGGCAAACAACTGTTATTTTTGTAAAACCAACCGTGTTAAAAATTACCAAAGGTATATCTTATATTGTACTAGGAAAACACTATTTTGTTTGCAAAGCATGTGTTTTGCCAGTACCACACGCCAATATTGTTTTTACCAATATTGTTTTAATAATATATATAATTAGAAGAATTTTTTTTTAAATATTTTATTATATTTCACAAATTTAAATATAATGTATTATACTAAGACCAAACTGTATTGCTGCTTTTTAAATGTGTTTTATTAAACATATTTCTCAAAATTAATTTAATTTTAGCTATATTAAACGCACAGCATTTTTTTAATTACCAAAGTTATGACAACTATTTACACTATTATCAATCGGGTAACAGGACTATACTGTCAATATTGTTAATACCACGTTCTGCCAACGCATAACCGACCGTCGCCGACGCTTTGCCAACGCTGTGCCGTTTGCATTTTTCTGCCTGGGCAGTTATATACAATAAATAATGCTATAAAAATGCCGCAAAAGCTAAACACTTAACTTATTTTTTGTTAATTTCGTTAACTATTTTTTTACACTACAAATAAGTTTATAAACTATGATGTCATAGACCTTTCAGGTAGGTCTTAATAATCGTTGTATTTTTTAGTTTAATTTGTGAACTTGAAGTTAATTCAAAATGCTACTGTGTAAAGTAAAAATTAACCCGTTAAGTGTCGTTTATTAGTAAAACAAATTCAATAATTGTGTTAAGATTAATTGTCGTAAATTAGGTTTATTACAAAAAATTCTCATAAAATATATGGGAACATCTACGGAACCATACGATTCCATGCCACTTAGGGTTTAAACCAATTTAAGACCAGTTTACAATGGTACCCATTGGATCTTAATTCATACTCTAGCGTATTGCATTAATTAAATTGCCAACATTAAAAATCCGAAGAACTATGCTGAATGTATAGTTTCTATTAAAGTTTTTAAATGGTGATGGTAGGACAATGTTCCTAACTAGGGTTTTGGGTATGGAAGTTCCCGGAAAAAAAATTAAAAATTCCCGGGAAACGGGGAAATTTTCAACAATTAATTAATGCAGAAGATGACAAAGCCAATTGTGACAATATTTTGTTGTTGTTTTTTCTTTGATATTTTAAATTTTGAATCTCGCTCCTAGACGAGGACATTGAGTTTGTGATTTAACATAACAAATATCTCTAGAAATTCTAATAACAAAGTCCCCTGAAGATTTCCTTGGGCATGAATGAAATCCGGATAGGGACACGCCTACAGCAGATTGTTTTTCACAATTTGTTAAATAATTTTTGGGACTTTAGCACATTTAATTACTATAAATGCAATTAATGTTTATCCCGATGAAAATAAATTTAAAATAACAAATATGCAGGTGCTTGTGCAAATTTAAATGTAACTGACACTAATAGAAAACATATGATTTTCTATTGTTGATTTACTTGAATAAACGTCACTACATTGCTAGGTCTGTCAAAAAAACAGAGTAGTATTTGGAAGATGACAAAGCTAATGGTGATAATATTTTGATGTTGTTTTTTGTTTTTTCTTTGATATTTTAAATTTTGAATCTCGCTCCTAGACGAGGACAAGAAATTCTCATTGAGTTTGTGATTTAACATAACAAATATCTCTAGAAATTCTAATAACAAAGACCCCTGAAGATTTCCTTGGGCAGGAATGAAATCCGGATAGGGACACGCCTACATAAGATTGTTTTTCACAATTTGTTAAATAAGTTTTGGGACTTTAGCACATTTAATTACTATGAATGCAGAAATATTTTATTTCTCAGCAATTTTTTTTTTATTTGGCTATCATTTATTAATTTTTAAAGGCAAGCAATGCTGATTATTTGAGTTAGCAAATTTAATCCTCCAACCGGCAAGTACGCCTCTAGGCGGGGTATTTTAAATTGGCCATAAATGCACCAATTGAGTGTTTTATAATAAGATAATTAAGCTATTTAGATAGAAAACCATGTTTATAAAACATAATGCGATGTAGTTTATGTGTACAGTTTTGAAGCGAGAAAGTGTTAAAATTAAAAAAAAAAAAAAATTTTAAAAAATAAATATTTTGTAATGAACATATTTATCAAAAATCCTAAAATCATATTAATTTTGCAGAAAAATTTTATATGGCACTTGTACCAACGCCTTTAAGTTTGAACAATATATATTTAAGTTAAGGTGCTTTTTCGCCCAATTTCGTATTTTCCAAAAAACTAAAATCGGCATATCAACTTAAGTAAAAATACAAAAGGTGTTATTTTTGGATTGTAGTTACATCTTGGTAAAAGTAATTCTTGGTAAAGAATAATATATGCCTAAACATATTTATTTTTATGAATTAGTTTTTGAGATTCACTCTAAACTTATTTTGGCCTATATCGCTTAAAGTACGTAACGAAAAAAATTGTTAGAAGGACATATTGTTTATTTTTTGTGCCGAACACGAACGAGGTACAAATTTCATTGAAAAAAGCTAATTCCGTTTTGAGGGTTAACATGTCCCAGGACTGGAGATATTAGTTGAAGTTTTGAATATCATAAAAGATGCAGTTGAAGCACTAAGTCTACGAGATTATAGTTTTTTATTAGCTGATGCTGTTATAAATACACTTTTTGATCAGCTTTTGTTAAAAACAACATAATTTTCTAAAAAATGTCTGAGTCAATTAAAGCAAACTTAACCAAATGTTATCACTAAAAAATTATTTAAAAACTCCCGATAACTTTAATGCCAATTCTAAAACTTAAAAACTCTCTTTACAATTGTATTTCTGAAATGTAAAGCAGTGACAATGACATCTGAAACACAAGTTGATGAATCTTTCAAAATGAAACTAAAAAAATGCTATAGACAATTCAAAGGTCAATTAAAATAGGCAAAAATCCCATCTATCAAATTTGTTAAAGAGAGAAATTGCTTTATATGAAGCAAGCAACGATATACGGCAGGGTTGCCCAAGGCCTATGCGCTTGGTGCTCATTTGTTTTTGTAAAAACACTTAGCTATAGGCTGTGTGTTTTAATACACATATAGAGCGCTCAGCACTAGCAATACAAAATACACAAACAACTTTGTCTTATTAGTTTTTTTGTCGTTCTTCACTGTATACACGCAAGCGCAAAGCAACAACACTTTCGTATGCTTTGCTGGTAAACATTGAAATATTTTTTTCTTTTTTCTTTGTATGTATTGGTTTTTACAACAAAAAATATTGAATAAAAATTAGTTTTTCTTTAAATGTATTGGTGTTTGCTCTTCCATAAGGAACTTTTGGGCACTCCTGATATACGGATTCAAAATTTAGATGATTTATATAAAGCTCTGTAAACAATAAAGACAACATCGGAAGATAGTGAACGGGGTTTCTCTTCCTCTTTGCCACACTAATTCAAAATCTAATTTCCAAATGGTTTAGTAGACTTTAAAACTTATTTTTTCACCGAACTGATGTATTTTTTATTTAATATTATGAAATATTTATTTTTAATTTAAAATTATCTTAAATCATTTAATTAATATGTTCTTGTTTAAGTTTTCAATGCACAAATTGAATACATATGTGCTTTATTATTTAATTTTTAATAAAAACTTCCTTTTAACAAAAAAAAAAAACATTCCTCAGGATAAAATTACTGGTTTTAAATAAAAAAAAACAATTTTCCGGGAACTTCCAGGATTCACGAGAAATTAATAATAAAAAAGTTCTGCAATTTCCAAGCCCTAAGTTTAAAGTAAAACAATTTAAAAAGTATTACACTTTCCTTATAGTTAGATGTACGAGGGCGGATCAATAAGTCCGTGACTTTTTGAATGAAACACAGTTTCTTTTGAAAAAACAAAATTTATTTTTCAACATAATCTCCTTTTAGCTCAATACACTTAGTACAACCTCCATAAAATTGGCATTGTTTGAACAATAATTTCATCGTTGGAGCTAACTCTCTTTCCACCGAGCCATTTCTTTAGGTTTGGTAATAGGAAATAGTCAATGGGGGCTAAATCCGGAGAATATGGCGGATGAGCTACCAATCCGTAGCCCAATTCATTTAATTTTGCCATTGAGACTGCACACGTGTGCACCCGTGCATTATCTTGATGAAAAAGAACTTTCTCTTGGCCATATGTGGTCGTTTTTTTTTTTTAAATCCTCGTTAAATCGGTCCAATAAGTTGGCATAATATTTTGGTGTTTTCCGATGACTAGAATCAGAATTTCTGCAGTAAAACAGAAACCCTAGGTCGACCGGATACTAGTTCCTTACGGGTAGTGTGGTCTCTTCAAAACGGAGTCGCTTTTTGACTCTACTTGATGCCCACGAGTAGCGTGAGCTGCCACTTAAACCAACCAACCAACCAACGACCGGTGTAATTGATGAAAATCTCACCGATTGGACCACCTTTCATCTCTATACTATCCCTTTCCAAAGAAAGCAACACACTAAATATAGGAAGTATTTCCTGAGTGTTGCCTCTCTTTTTTAAAAAAAAAAAAAAATGTTTTAATTAAAATGCACAAAGTATAAAATAATGGATGGTATTTATTAAAATACTACTAAACTTATAAAAAATTATAATGTCAGTGTTGCCATATGGCAGCTTTAAAAAATGGTCAAAAACAACGATATTTTTCCAAACAATTTTAAAAATCGAAAATCGATTTACTAATAAACATTTATTTTTCGTATTTTAATAAAGATTTGTTCACAAAATTATATAAAATTATAATTTTCAAAATATTTTCAACCGTCTTGAATTTATATTCTGTCAAAGTTTAAACTTTGGTTGCTAATCTTTCTACTAGGGGGCGCTGTAAGGCAACAAAATTACAAACAATTCGAAATAAAGCATTGTTCTATATATCTGCGAAGTTTGGTTCGAAAATGTCCCCCGGATCTATGACGTGTCTTTAATGAGTTAAATTGTAAAATATTTAAGAAATTACAAGAGCTAACATTTTTAAATATTATCAATATTTTTTATATGTAGTATCCACTTCAAAAAACACTTTTTGAGCTAGATTGCTTAATGCTCTGGTTTCTTTGAATAATAATACTATTAACAGTTGTCATAAGTTAGGACAGTACAAAGTTTGTACTTAATATAATGTTGATAATACGTTCTAAGAGTCTTAACCCTTTGACTACCATTGCACATTTTAAAAAATATATAAAAAATTTGATAATGCAAAAAATTTTATACACTCACAATATTTTTAACGTAAATACTACTGAATATAGACATTAAATTAATTGAAAATCAGTTAAAAAAAGTACTACTTACTTTTCGTTTACAACAATTGTATTTTTTAGTTTATTGATTGATTCTTTTAATTTATTTCAATTCTCAATATAATATAAACCCTTTTCGCTTTAAATAGAAAATTTTAACTAAATATTTTACCTATTACCGAAAGTCCGTTTGTTTGTATATTTTGTTTATAATTTGGTAATTTAACTGTATATCCATTGAAACAACGTTACCGATTTACTTTTAAAATAACTGTTGAACTTTTATGGAAAAGTTCTTGTGAGTGTATTTTTGTTTAAATTTGTTAATTAGGATATTGGTCATTGAAAATAATCATTATATGCATAATCTGTTCATCAGCGAAATATAGTCGCGATATTTGTCAATAAAGTTCGATTTTTTAATCAGCCATTATCTCCGAAAAAATTGGCGTTTGGTGTATCTCCTAAACCAGCAAAACTAGAGACTCGAAATTTGGCACGTAGCTTCAACTAATGTCCAGAACAATATCAGACAATGCTTTTTTGGAAAATCGAATAATTTAGTAGTAAAAATGGGCTGAGAAGTTAAAAAAATCTATTTTTGGACCCATTTTTTTGGATGGGTAGGAGGGGGCATACATATCAACATTTTTCTTTCTAATATATGTACCTCAAACAAGAATCTGAAGTCCAAATAGAACTATATACATAAACAAAAAGTAGGTAGTGAAAGGATTAATAATATAAATATTCTGTTCTGTCAAATTATTGTTTTATATTACACATTTATTTGTTCAAGAAATTATCTAAACGCCAAGCCAAGTAGTATCTACTAGTAAATGTTACTCATAAGTAAATTCTGCAATCATAAAAACAACTATTTATAAAAAATAAAAGTATATTTAGTTTATTTGTATTTTCTTTTCACAGAATAAAAAATGAAAACAAAACGAAAGTAGAACACCTTAGGTGACAAAAAATATACAAGATAATACGTATAACTAAGCATATGTTAACACTATACTAACAGTAAAGTACTAGGGGTATAACTTGTTTTGGGGCAAAACTTCTCGATAAAAAAAATACAATCTTAAATACAATGGCAAAAAACATGCTCACATGTGTCGGTTATCTCCGAGATATTCCCTTTTGAAAATGTTAAATTCTAAATTAGGTCCGACTCAGGTCCAGTTTTTTGCGAAAAACGGTACGAAACCGGGGAAACTTTTAATTTTAAAATATTGGTTATTTAACTAAATAAATTTTTGAGTACATAAAAAAAAAATTAATGCAATAAAGTGCATTCGTTTAAAAAGAAATTAAAAAAATATATAAAATTGTTGCGATTTTTTCCCCAAAAATCACCAATAGTCTTTTACTTCCAGATAAATATTTTCTTTCTGAACATATAAAGTGTGCATACTATTCTGAAAGGTATTTTTATATATAATAGCGAGTTGTGTTAAGAAAAAATTTTGATTTCCCCTCCGCCCCTCTAAAGTTGCCACATTTTTAAAATTTCAACAAATATCAAATTTAACCCACTGTTAAAAATTGTGCAATTTGGTAGCGGAAGCGGTTGCAGATACTCCAACATATACATAATTTCTTACGTACGTCTCCTTCAGTCCCCGCTTTAAATGTAGACATGGCAGCCAAAAATGTAAAATCCCATTTTTGGAATTTTTATTTTTGGGAATTGTGGGATTTCTTACAGAAAATCATAAATTTGGACATAAATTTCACATTGTTGACTTAAAAGTTTATTTAAGTCCAAAAAATCATTGAATTATGTCTATTAATAAATACTTGGTTGGATAGTGTCAATTTACATTTTAGCAAAAACTGAAGTTTTTACCTTCCTATTAGGACTTCCCAAGTTTTTGTTCTAGCAATAGTGCTAATTGGGATTCATTTTAAATTTTTTTATCACCCTCAAATACAAAATTCTCAGACCAAGCATACAGGTACTATGTAACCATACTTCATTCTGTGTATATGTTTCAATCTGATTTTCGTCCACACTATCTGGTTTTCGTCCACACTATTAATGTGCTTATCAGCACAATTTTTTTTAGCAAAATAAATTAGTAAAACATTATTAAAATATTAGTGAAACATTAGTAAAATATAAGTAAAACATTAGCAAAATATTAGTTCAAAACTTTGCTAAATTTACTAATTTTTGGCCGATATTAGCAATTTTTTTGCATAGATCCTCCCAGCAAAAAGGTTGCTGGCTTTACTCTTTTTTATTAGTGTACATATTTAAATTTGAAACAAAAAAATTTTCAAGGCAAATTAGTAGAAAAATTAGTAAAACGTCTTGTAAATCAAGTATATTATTTCTCAGCAAATTTTTGGTACTAGAGACGAGGAAAATGATACTATGAAGTACATACAACCCTTTTAAGACATATAAAAAAATCATACATGGGAGATTTTTTTATATGTTTTCCAAACAAATAAAGTGTTGATCTAATAAAGTGTTGATCTAATAAAGTGTTGATCTAATAAACTCAAATAATTGGGTTTAGGTTAGAGGTAAAGTAATTGCCTGATAAACGGGAGGTCGCCGGTTCGAGTTCAGTTCGCGGAATAAGAACTTTTTTATTAATAAAATAAATTTTGTGGAACGCGTGTGAGTCTATTTATAGAATATTACAATCCATAAACATTAACTATTCAATTGCTATAATAAAAATTCGAAATTAGTAAATTAATGTCGGTTGTTACAATAGTATTAAAATTTAATAATAGTGATAGTACGTGGAACCACAAAAATTCGGTTGGCTAAAAATTCGGTTGCAACTACAAAACTGTTATCTGTAGGTGTATTGTTTCTTACAAAAAGAAAAATTTACTTTTAGTTTATTTAGCAAAAAAAAAAAAACTAAAACGTTTTCCGTTTTGTTGCAATTTCATTCCGCAAACGTTAGATCGATAGTTAAATCCAAATAACAGTACATTTTGCTAAAATCAACAGAAATATTTGCTAAAAATTGTAGACCGCTGATATCAGAGTAGAAAATTTTTATTAGCAAAAAAAACAAAAAAGCTAAAAATTTTAGCAAACTTTTTGTTGATTTTAGCAGATTAATTTGTTACTTTCAATTAACTAACATTTAGCTCAAATATAACTTAATTTTTGAAGATTCAATAAATTTATTTTTGCTGTTCTGATCTTACTAATATTTAATATATAACAAAAAAAATGTTGTCATTTTAGCAGTATTTTCTGCAACGTCATTTTGAACTAATTTTTTGTAGTTTTAGCAAAAATGTTTACTGTTTAGTGTTCTTATAATTGAAATTATTGAATAATGATTAAACTTAGTTGATTGCAATGGAATTCAAACACTCACAATATAATAACGTTAAAAACTACCTATTACCCTCTAACGGGTAAGGCTGCCTCAGGGCAGTCTTCAAATGCGTCAAATGCGCGTTTTATACTTAGAAAACTAAATTTGCTAAATACTTTGCGAAGAAATTTTTCGTGTGCCGTCCACGGCTTGGAAGCGAGAAAGCTTCAAAATCAAAATTTCGTAAAATTTCAAAAACTAATTATTTTTAAAAAAAATATAGTTTTCAAAAATCTAAAAAACCAATTTAAGTTGACTAAAAACTCTTTATAATAAAATATAAAGGAGCATATAGACGACATGTATTTGTCATCTGACATGTCAAATTTTCAAGTCACATGTAATTGTGCATGTCTGTCAAAATTGCTGTTTTACATAAGGTTTATAATATTTGGACACAAACATACATGTTTTTTGCTTCTGACACAGTCTCTGTTTTTTTTCTTCAACAGCTCATCAGTGCGAAAATTTTATTAAAATAATTTTTTTTTAAAAGTGATAGTCAAATGGAATCAAAGGATAATGCAATTGCAGTGTGCAGTGTAATTTCAATTATAACTGCAATGAAATCGAAATTAAAAAAAAAAAGAAAAGAGGAATCAGAATCAAGCAAAATTTGATATAGTTTTAGCACACACCAAAGTCGATCTGGGTTTCAACATGGCATGCTGCCGCAGCAAAAATTTTTTTTGCGCCGCAAAATAGTTCAGCCATCTTAAATAATTTTTCTTTAAATGCGGACATACCAATTTGGGATATAATTATGAAACTTTTTATAAACATATATATGTACATAATTTTATTAAATGGGAAAATGTATATACATTTATTGGTATTGTAAAATGTTAACTTTAGCCGGCTAATGATTCCGTCAATAGGGGACCGCCGCTGTTTGTTTTCTCACGGCATGGATTTATGACAACTTTTTGTTTCATATTTAAAACAGCTGATGTCAGATGGTTTGTCAGAAGAAAATAGAGCACGCTCTAATTGAAATTTTGTCAGATGACTTTGCGTCTGACTTTTACAGAAGCAAAGTTAAAAAGGTCACACACGACATGTATGTATTTTGCAGTGGGAAATTTGACATGTCAGATGACAAATACATGTCGTCTATATGCTCCTTAAGTAAGATTGACGCTTTATCTTTAAAAATAAGTGCTTACTTTAGTCCAAGGACTCCAGCACAAAATACCAACTTCTGGTCGCGGTGCAAAGTGCCACTCTAGTCTAATCTAGTCCAAGGACTCACAGGATTTTATCAGGATTCCTCTAAAGGACATCATCTTAACTTATTAACTAAAAGACGAACTTTTATGAAATTTTGCAGAAAGAAGACATTAAGTATTAATAGCAAAGCGCTGAAGTTTGAACAATATTAACTAAAGTTTAGATATTTTTTCGCCTAATTTCGCTTTTTCCAAAAAGCGAAAATCGCGATATCTTCTCAAATAGGAACAGAAAAAAAAAATAGATTTTCGAGCGTGGTTATATCTTGGTAAGAGAAATATTTTATGTCCAAAACTTTTCCTTTATAGGCTTTAGTTTCCAAAATGCACCCTAAAATATTGTGGCTCATATCGCCTTAATTAGGCAACGATAAACAATTTCGTTGAAGAACTTATTATTTGTTTATCGAGTATAGCACATGGTGTGAATTTCGTTGCAAAACATTGTTTTCCAGTTAGAGGGTTAAATTAATTGAAAACACAATTAAAAAAGGACTACTGAGTTTTCTGTATATTCAAAACATTTTGATATTTATTTATAAACATTGTTTAAATAGCCGATATAAGTAGTAAAAACAACAGAAAGTTTTTTAAAACAAATTTTAATATTTAACGGACAAAACGTAAAAAAAACGATTGTTTTCCTTTGTTTTTGAAATTTATAAGTTTTTTTTTGTAATAACAAAACAGAAGACATACACAAGCCAATTTTTGTATTTGTTTGTATGTTTGTTATGTTGGTATGTTTGAATTTCTTGTAAATGTCTTTTTGTAAAAAATTTTATGGGAATTATTAGACTTTTGTTTTTTTTTTTTTGAAAGAGAAAAAATAAAATTCAAAATTTAACTGCCAATATTTAACTACTACCGAAAGAACGTATATTTCTATTGTTTCTTTTTTAAACTACCGATAGAAAAAGTTGAAAAAAATATTTCTATTTGTGGGGCGTGGTGGTGTAATGGTTAGCGCGTTGGACTGTTACACAGATGGTCCCGGGTTCGATTCCCAGTGACGACAACATCAATTTAGAAAAAATAATATGTATGAGTTTTCTATCACTTATATGTATCGCACTTAACCCCACCGAAGTAAAATAATGAATCAGGCCATGAATTAAAAAGCTTCAATAAGTTCGCCAACTCTCCATCAGGTGGCGAGCAACAACTGTTCTAAGATTTATCATCTCTCGCAATTATAGTGTTGCCATGTTTGAAGCCTTTCATCTTTCCCCACCTTTCACCACTCTACTAACCCCTTTCCAAAGAAAGCAACACATTAATTAATAGGAAGAATTTCCTAAGTGTTGCTTCTCTTTAAAAAAAAAAAAAAAACAATTTAATTTCTGAGTGTATAATTCTCTGTTGTCTTAGCTGAATTTTCAACTATTGCACGGGCTTTTTTATGAGTGTACGGTTTAACTAGTGTTAAAATAAAATATGAGGACAGTAATATTTTAGCTGATTAGGACTCAAAGTCATTAAATGTTTAATAAACCAAACGAAACCTCAAAATGAAAATAAAACTCAGATAATAAACACGTAATGAAAATAAGTATGAATGTCAAAAAAAAAAAGGGAAAACTAGTTAAAGTCATTAATGTCTATGAATCATTAAAGAAAATACAGTATTTTCTTTAATGATTCAAAATGAAAAATGATTTTGTAAAATGTTATTTAGAAAAATAAAGATGTATTTTCTAAAATGAATTTTATTATTGAAACATATAAATATTTTTAAATACACTAAACGAAAAAATTAAGACATACAGAGTTTTTTACGCGTCTCTAGCGAATACTTTGCTTTATAGTAAATTTGTTTGTCTTTATAAATGTTTAAGACATTTAAAACTACATCCCTTTACTTATTAGCGGTATTTTATTTTTAAATTTTTATTAACTAAAGACATAATTGTTAAGGAAATACAGTAGAATCTCACAAATTAGAACTCTCACAAATTAGAACTCTCACAAATTAGAAAAGTCCAGAAATTAGAACCGGCCATTCCAATGTATTGTACGCTCTGAAATTAGAACATGTGGTTCTAATTTCTGGAAGTTTTATTTTGTTTTGTTTTTTCACTAAATTATTTTTTTGCTCATTGAAGTAAAAATAAAACGGGGAATCCCCGAGTTATTCGTGGTGAGTACAATTCGGTCATATGCTTGTGAAATTTGATATGCTTGTACAAAATTAAATACCTAATAATAAAAAAAAAATTTAAAGTTTTTCTATGAATTTAATATGTTCAATTAATTAAATATTATTAAATAAAAATTGTTTTGTGTTAAAATAAAGCTTACATAACTAGTTTTATTATAATTTTCTGTAAAAAAAAATGTTCAGAAATTAGAACTTTTCAGAAATTAGAACTGCCCGATGTACAAAGTGGTTCTAATTTCTGAGATTCTACTGTAATTATAAAAAAATTTGTTTTAAGTTTAATAATTTTTAAAATGTTAAGTTTTCTTCGATCTTCTTTTATTTTATTCTTTTTAGTTTAAACGAGCTTAAGATCATTTATTTATTAATTATTTATTTCCAATATTTCGTCTCCACATTGGGTGACTTCTTCAGGGAACAAATATTACAATTTGAAAAAAACTATTTTTTTTTTTTAAATTGTAATATTTGTTCCCTGAAGAAGTCACCCAATGTGGAGACGAATGATCTTAAGCTCGTTTAAACTAAAAAGAATTTAATAATTTTTAATAACAAAATTAATTCAGAATAATGCGGTTTTTGTAGTGTAATGTTGAAATATCATCCGACAAGAATGGGGCAAAATTGATGATTAATAGGTTTTTTGTTAAAGCTCTGCCTATTATGGAGGCTCTAGCTTTTCAAAAACTTTGGGTTCTGATGAGATCTTTAGCCAGATCGAAATACTGGTGTCAACCTAGCTAATATGTTTGATTTGCTTTATTTTTGTAAATATACGGAGGTTGAAAGCTCGTTATAAATTGAAAATAACATAAAAATAATCTCGATGTATATAAAAACAAAAAACTAATAAAACTATATAAAATATATATATGAAATAAGTTAATGTATGAATTATATAAGTAACTGCATCAGCGGCAAATACCACCAAAACCGAATTAAGGCATCAAAACTTCAAAAACGTGCCAAATGTGCACTAAATATTCTGAAAATACTATAGATTTTCAGAATGTTTATTGCGCACTTGGGTTGCTATAAAAAAAAAACAGTTTTAATGTTTTCCAAAACTACTGCATTCTATATAAAAATCACGAAACCAAGGCTTACGATCGAATTTATATCGATTTTTTCGTAGGAAATGGTAACTTAAAGCGATTTTAAGCGTTTTTTTTCCAGATGATTTTATCAAACTAAAAGGATAGTGACTTTTAACATTCCAAGGTATAGTAGTTTGGAGTTTTTAAAATGGTGCGGAAACTCGAATTGAAAAAAAAAAATATTTGAAGTTTTTATTTCTTCAAATACGTAAAAGTACGTAGTACACATTCTAGAAAAAGGGAATTTTATTAACCGAAAAAAACATCGCATACAGTGAAAACAGCTTCATTTAGTTGGAGAATATGATTTTTAAAAATGCTAAAAGAATATACAGTAGTGTTCAAAACATGCATTCAAAATGCAGGTGTTCAAAACATTTGCAACTCTCATTATTCTTATTCTTAACGAAACAATTTATACTAACAAATGCTAGGATATAACGGTAATAGCATTCCTTTTTAATATGAGATTCAGGCCGTTACATTTTTCAAACAAATTTATTATAATTATTGTTCTTTAATGGTTGTAATAAGATGTTGGTAGCATAAACACCGTAAGAATAGTTTTTGTAAAAAATGGCAGAAAATAAATAAAATTCTGATTTTAAATCAAAAGTTTTAAATGATTTTCAAAATGGACTTTCCCAAAAAGAAATTTCTATAAAGTACTCCGTTCCAAAATCAACGATTTGCCGCATTGTTAATAGTGGTAACATCCACACAACTCATAAAGGTGGAAGACCCCGTATTACAACTGTAAGAGAATATCGGAAAATCAAATTTTTTTTTACGAAATATTCCATAGCAGTTCCCAGAGAAGCTAAAACTGAACTTTTAATAGATGCCAGTCTTCCCACCATTAAAAGAAGGGCCCGAGAATATTGTCTTAGAAGTCATAGATGTACAAAATACCCGTTTGTGTAGCGAAAAAACCGAAAAGCTCGGTTTGACTTTGCACGCACCCATTTGAACTGGACTCAACAGCAATGGAAAAATGTATTGTGGTCAGATGAGTCTAAATTCAACCTCAGGGGATCATATTCAATAGCCAATGTTCGAAGACCAGGAGGCGAAAAGTTTAATCCCAGATACACAACCGCCACAGTGAAGCACAGAGGTGGAAACATTATGGTGTGGGGGTGTTTTTCAGGAAATGGGATTGGTCCAATTCACCTCATTACTAGCACAATGACGGCCACAATCTATAGAGATCTTTTGAGTTCAGTAATGCTTCCGTATGCTGAATGGGAAATGTCACTCTCATGGACCTTCCAGCACGATAACGACCCAAAACCCACGGCGGGGGTTGTAAAAGTTTGGCTGCAGGAAAATGAAATTAATATCATGTCGTGGCCGGCTCAATCTCCCAATCATAACCCGATTGAGAACACGTGGATGATTGTAAAACGGAATATCGGCAATAAAGTATTCCGAAAAGGTGATGAACTTTTCGTCGAGTTGGAGAAGCAGTGGAATGAAATTTCTGACGATTATATTAAAAAGCTTATTGCCTCAATGCCTAAGAGGTGTTCAGAAGTTATAATAAATAATGGCTACGCTACAAAATACTGAGCGTTATTTGTATTTCCTGTTAATTACTTTAAGAGTTGCAAATGTTTTAAACAGTGCACTATCGATTTATTTTGTTAAAATTACTTTTTTTTTATTTTTGATAAGTTATGAATATTTTTTTTGTATTTGTAAAATAATATGCTATAACTGAATTTAATAAAAAAAAAACAAAAACTTATACCACAAATCTTTTTGATTAAAAAAATTATAATTACCTAAACCGTGACTTCAGTTGCAAATGTTTTGAACACCACTGTACATCGTTATAAGTGGTGTTATAACTTTTAGTATAAGCTCTCTTTTTGAATACTACATTTAGCGGCCTGAAGTAACCATGAAGCTTTTCGTAGAATGTTATTTTATCTCTGATATAATTACAAATCTCAATGACTTAAGTCCTACCAATTTTGAAGCTTAAATATATTTCGGAACTTAAAATTTTCTTCAAAGGAAGACTAGCTTGTACCTATTAAAGATAATGCTATTAAGTCTATAGACCATTTCAGTTTTGACATGACTCAAAGCCAATCTGATTAACTATTGATCCTTGGAAACATAAGTAAAAGCGAAAAAATTGCAAAATATCCTTCAAAAATTAAAAAACTCATTTCAGAAAATTAAATTAATAAAAGAGAACCAATAAATTATTTTAACCCGTGCAACATACAGATTTTAAAATCGTGTATGTAAAAAATCTACGGAGTTTTTAGTTTTGACCATTATTAATGTTTCTTTATAACTTTTTTAAAATTATTTATTTAAAATGTTCATTTTTAGTTTATTTCATAAAAGTGTAGAGCTTTTATCTCTATTCATGAACTAATATATTTAAAAACATGTTGTATGTTATAATTTTTTCGTGCAGTGTATGAAAAGCATTTTTTCATTTTTCAAAATTTGAAGGTCGTACATTGTTTATTTTTCTGTAAAATATATATTTAAAATTAAATACATTAATAATTAAATCATCATTATCTAATTGGTGGCGGAAAAATTCTCTATGTTCAAAAAAGCAATAGAAAATTTTGAAAAAATATTTATGAGAAAAATAGATTTTAACACAAACCACTATAATATAAAAAAGTTTTATAGCAATTTTAAGAAAAATATACAAAATGTTTATCTTATATTTAATGGTTATAAATTTTAAAGAAAATATAAATACACTTAGAGAATTATCATCACTTCAGTAATGAATTTCTTAATAGCTTTAATGAAAATTGACACTGGAACTCGTCCATTGAAACTTTTCATATTATTTATGAAACAGGTTTCATTAAAGTCAATGTTTATGAAATGTTTGTAGAATTAATGAAAATCTTCATAAAACTAATGAATCATTCCGACAATGAAGCGTTTATAGAATTTATGATACAGTTTCATAAATGTCTTGAAAAATGCATTACAACTAAGCTAATGAACCGCTTCATATCATTTTTTAAACCAATTCATTGAAGTCCTAATTTAATAAAATGCTATATTGAAATAATAAAGCACTATATAAAATATGTTAAACACTTGAGAATTAAATCTTAAAACTTAAGTTTGAAATGTATAAAAATTAATAATACAGTGCAAGCTCGGTATTCGCGACTATCCATTATCGCGACGGCTTAATTTTTAACATTGCTGGTTCTATAATCGAAACAGTTTAACGAAAAACGGGTTCCATTTTCGCGACTTTTATCTGTTTTTTTTTTTTTAAATTTGATTACAATGTCTATAACCAAAAAAGGGAAATCCCCGTCTTTTGGTATATTTACCTTTTTGGATGATTTTGGTCTTCAATTTTGACAGTTTATTCGTGTCATTTGTTGTGTAAATACATCTCTTAATATGGGAAAAGTTCAACATATTTTAAAGCCAACGATTTCTCAAAAATTAGAGATTTTAAAAAAATTTAAAAGTGGAGATTCCATAAATTCAATTTGCGTGAATTACAAGTTGCATAAGTCTTCGGTTTACCTTATTATAAAGCAAGAAAATTCATTAAAAAAGTTCGTACGTACAACAAGAAGTGGCCCTGGCAAACGTTGCACCTTAAAGAAAGCTGAGTAGCCAAAATGAAAAAAAAACGCTTCATAAGTGCTTTGTAAAACAAGGGGGAAAAAATATTCCAATATCAGCAGAGATTTTACGATCAAAAGCCAGCCATTTGTATTCCAAAATTTATCAAACCAATTCAGGTTTCAATGCCAGTGAAGGATGGTTGAAGAAATTTAAGCGTCGACATGGAATAAGATTTTTAAAAATTACGGACGAGAAATTGTCTTCGAAACCTCATCTTATTGATCCATTTGTGAAAGAGTTTAAGGATTACGTTGATGAGCACGGGTTGACTCTTCACCAAATCTACAATACCGACGAATAAGGTTTATATTATAGGATGCTTTCAAATGAGAAAACGGCTCCCGGAAGAAAAATATGTAAGGAGCGAATAACTTTTTTGCCCTGTTCAAGTGCGAATGGCACAGACAAACTGAAATTGTTGGTTATTGGAAAATCGAAAAACCAACTCGCTTTTTAATGCTTTTTCAATAATCCTGTAATGTACAAGTCCAGTAATGACGCCTGGAAGACATCATTTCTATTCAAGGACTGGTTCGTTCCATCACGAATTTGTTTCCCGCGTAAGTTAATTTTCACCAATTAGTAAAAGTAAGTTGTTCATAAGTAAAAAATTTTTAGGTACGACAATTTTTGGCTTCAAAAGGTCTACGGGATTCAGCAGTTATTTTATATTTGCCAAAAAAGAAACTCAAAATTACCAAATTCTTTAAAAATGTTTAAAATGTAAATATATCAATAAAAACAGTTCTAATTTTAAAAATTACATACAATTTTTCAATAAAATTTTGTGTTCTGTTACAGGTCTGGTTTTTAATTAGTCGCGAAAATCGAGCTTGCACTGTATTATGAAATTTTATGAAAAAAAAAAAAATTAAGTCTGAAATTATTTCATAACTCTAAAGAAAATTCTCTTTAAATTAATGAATAGATAATTTATGAAATCGAATGAATTTTTTTTATGAAACTATGAAACTTTATCAAAAAAAGTTTATGAAAAACTTCTTAATATGTATTAAATTTCTTGGATATAATGAAATTCTTCATTGAATCTAAAAAAAAAAAATTATGAAATTGTTTTATTAATATCATGAAGGATAATTCTTTCAGTGTATAAAATTGTTTAAATTTTTATTCGATTGTAGTTGAATTAATAGTTTATTTTAGTTAAAAAAATGTTGTTTTGTTAGATTTCACCTGTTTTGTATTTATTTTAAGAACAAAAACTAAACCAAAATTAAAAGAATAGTATGTATGAGTATGAAATTATTTTCGCACATCTTAATTTTTAATACTTTTAGCCGAATTTTATAAATTAAATTAGTTTTTTTTTCTAGCTTTTGATTAAAGTTTTTTTTTTTTTTGTTTAACCCAAAAAGTAACACGTTCAACATGTTCTTTATATTTCACCTCTCACCACACCACATTTGTCTTTCATCTTTTCTTCATAAAGTTATTTTGTTATTTTTTTCGTATTTTTTATTTTTTTGGAGGCCAAAATTTTCTGTTTTAGCCGTTAAATATCAGCGTGTGGGCGCTTTTGACAAAGTCATATACAAATTTGTATCAATTTTATTAATATTTTAATATAATTTTTTTTATGTTTTTTTAATATTATTTACAGTAGTTGTAAATGTTAATAAAATGACATTGGAATTCTAAAATAGTATAAAGCTAGAATGCATTTTATTTAAATTTTTTAAGTTTTCAATTTCCAAAATTACACTGAGAGAATTATCTTCACTTCGGTAAAGAATTTCTTCATAGCTTTAATAAAATTTGTCACTGAAACTCGTCCATTGAAACTTTTCATAGAATCTATGAAACAGGTTTCATTAAAGACAATGTTTATGAAATGTCTGTAGAAATCATGAAATGTCTGTAGAAATCATTCCCAACATGAAGCGTTTATAGAATTTTTGAAACAGTTTCATAAAATTTTTTAATATTAAGAAGTTTCCGATGAAAATGAAAATTATTCAAGATCGAGGCCATACTCTATATTTCTTTATTAGGATATTGTCCTAACAAATAATCTATAGAGTTTTTTGTTTTCAAATTTATTATTTGACCCTTTCAGGAATGTGTTGATAGATCTATTTCGGGAATTTTCTAGGTTCCCATCATCAGAACACGTTTTGAAAGCGGTAAGAATCCCATGCCAAACATCAAACATTCATATAAGCTAATTTACTCACTACATGAGAACTAATATATGAGCTTGAAATTAAAGATTATAACCATTGATCAAATAAAACTCTGAATTAATAAAACTCTTCATGAATGTCTTGAAAAATACATTGCACTGAGAGAATTATCTCCTTGATGTCAATGAATTTTTGCCTTAGTTCTACACAGAAAAAATTATCAACCCAAAATATCTAATTAAAGATTTGTTTTGAATTCAATTTGCTTCGAAACAAATATTAAATTGAATCAATTAATATTTTAATTGACTTTTGAATATATAAATACATATTTTATTTTAGACGTAATTCTCAAATTATTTTTTCATACTTTGTATGCTTAAATAGAAAATTTACGGTATAAAGTATCAAATACATTATAAGTTTACAATCAAAACACACACAAATACACAAACTGACACAGCATTAACAAAACCACACATACCAATATATCGTTCACACAGTTTTTGTTTTGTGAGTATAATTTTTTTTTGTAAAAGTTATTTATAACTTTTTTTCCTTTTTATATTTCAATAAAAGTTTTAATTGATATAATCATTGCCGTGATAGGTGCAAAATCAATTAAAATATTAATTGATTGAAACAATTTTTTAATTGAAACCCGTTTTTAGTTTTTTCTGTGTATGTAGTGTCACTGGAATACGTCAATTGAAAATTGCTTCATAAAAATTATGAAGCTTCTTAATAAATTGTTTAATAAAAAAAAGTTAAAAATTTAAAGTTAAAAATTTAAAGTTAAAAAAGTTTAATAAATTGTTGATTCTCTTTATCTGCACACAAAACTTTTTCATACACTTAGTGAAAAGTTTCATTAAAACTCGTCCAAGAAAATTCTCTCTGTGTAGAACTAAGGCAATGAAACAGTTCATATGATTTTTTAAACAGTTTCATGAAGTCCAAAATTAATAAGAGGCTACATTAAAATAATAAAGCAATTTATAAAATATATTGACCACTTGAGAAATAAATCTTAAAACTATAAAGTTTGCAATGTATGAAAACTAATAAAACTTTATGAAAAAATAAAAAAATTAAGTCTTTGAAATTTTTTTTATTCTTTTAATTAATCATATAACTACAAATTATATACTATTTCCCTAACGGAGCACTAGCTACTATGGCTTTCGGCGCGTTGTAGCGAAAACAGACCAGTGCCTCTGGTGGGAATCGAACCCACGACCCCCGCACTGATAAGCCAGCACGCTACCAACTAGCCTACCGGGGCGCACAAGTCTTCGAAATAATTCCATAGCTCTAAAGAAAATGTTCATTAAATTTATAAAATCGAATCAATTTTTTTTATGAAACTATGAATTTTATGAAAAATTTCTTAAAATTAATAAAATTTCTTGAGTACAATGTAATTCTTCAATGAATCTACGAAAAAACTCAACGAAATTGTTGCAAAATATTCAGAAATCTAATGTAAATATCGTTGCACTAACTGAATTTATAAGTTGTCAGAATCAAAATACACTTTTCAATTCGGTTGGCACTTTATTTTTCTATGTGAACTAATTCTTAGTAGTCTTTTCTGCTTTTTTAAGGTTTATTTCTACGAGTGTAGTAAATTTAAATCATTAGATGATAGTTTAGCTCTTTTTAATAACAATTGCAGTTATTTTATTTTATTTAGTGCCATTTTCAGTTGTTTTTTAAATGTCTTTATCATTTGACCATATTTAAAATTGTGAATTAAGAATAAGTTAAAAAAAAATGTTTGAAATTTATAAATCTTTTTATTATGATTCATGCATTTCAAACAAAAACAAACTCAGAATAAAGTGTGATTATGTGTCTTTTTTTAAATATATGCATTACACAAAATGTGGCAAACTCATTAAATATCTCATCACATAAAATGAATACATAAATAGCATACATCATGAGTAGGGCAACCAAAAAATATTTAAAGCTTAAAAACTGTAGAAGCAGATACAATTTTAAAAAAAGCTCACAAATTAAAAAAAAACTGCTAATATTGCAAATCGTTATTGCGAATAAAATTTTTATATAATTTGTGGCATAGTTCCTTGAGTCTTTGCCAGTCAAGTTAAGTGTCAATAGAGAAATTGTTCTTAAACTTCAAAGTTCAAATTGATTTATGAAAAAACATTTTTGCACATTAAACTGTTAATAAAAAATTAAAAATAACAATTGTTTACAAAACTCCTTTTTGAAAATAAAAGTTTAAAATTGAATTGAATCTAAATATTTATATCCTTTCAAAAAAAAAAAAAACAACAACCAAGCACTAGCTTATTTTTGGTTGCCCTAATCATGAGCAATGCTGATGTAAAAGAGAACGTCGAGATGAGGAGGTAGGAAAAGAAGTGAAAGAAATTATTTAACAAATTAAAAATAAACATATAATGTCAAATCAAAAAAAACTTAAATCGCATTAAAAAAAATTATTACCAGTTTTTAATTTGGGACCCTCCAAATTTTAATGAAATTCGGATATATGAAATAGAGTATTCGAACTATTTTAAAAACTACTTTTCAAATACTTGTTTAAAAACAGGTTTTCAGGGT
Organism: Delia radicum; assembly: GCA_021234595.1. NCBI lineage: Eukaryota > Metazoa > Arthropoda > Insecta > Diptera > Anthomyiidae > Delia > Delia radicum. The sequence continues at coordinate 169,724,731 of CM037855.1, read as the reverse complement.
TTAAAATTAAAAACCGGTTCATAACAGGTTTTCCATCCAGTATTTTAAATATTTCTTTGAATTGAAGGGCTTATTGTGAAAACTTGATAAGCCACATTTATTGTTTGTGGATTTTTGCTGTTTTCTAGACATACATATATAGTTGAACCTCGATTATCCGGGTTGCACGGGACCGGACTCAGCACGGATAATCGAAAACACGGTTAATAGAAATTATTTATTTTTCCCGAATTTTAACTCTTTGTATGTAGGTGAAAAGAAAAAAACCAGCAAATAAATATGTGTGCTGCACGGATAATAGCGGTGAAGCACGGTTAATAGCGGAAACAAAATAATTGCACGGATAACAGAGGTAAACACTGTTAATGGAGGTATAAATCAAACCACCAGCATGCCGGTTAACAGATGTACCCGGTTAATAGAGGCCCGGATAATCGAGGTTCAACTGTATTAATATAAGTCTTGCTTAAACACCTTTTGCAAATACCTAGAGTATAAACGTACTGCAAAAGCCATATTTTTTAATCTTTTTAAACTTCAAAAGGCAAAAACAAACTAAAAATAAAATGTGGCTTATCAAGTTTTAACAATAAGCCCCTCAATTGTTAATATCTGAAATTTTTTGTAAAAATTATTTAAAAAATTGTCAAATCACACTGTGACAAAAAAAATGGCCACGTCTTGCAATTCATTGTGGGCGCCAAATCGAACTTATTTAAATTTACAAGATAGCGATAATCTCAACATTTTTTTACTAAACTTTCTTTGCACAATTAAAGTTGTAAAAGTATATTTGGCTAACATAGAGGATATTTTACGGGACACCCACCGATTTGGTTTGACCTCTTACTGTATAAAACTCGGGATTTAAAAAAAGCTAATATATTTTGGTAGAAAATGCTAAAAGAAATTATACTTATTTCAGCGTTTTTATATGTTTTCATTTTTAAGGATTTTATGTAACAAACTCGTATAATGGAAAAAATACGTATTTTCCTTATAAATTAAAAACGTAATCTATCGCAATTTTTGAAACATGTAACACAACAAATTTGTTCGCAATTGATAGTCCGACTTTGTTTCATCAAAAAGCCATTTTAAATTTTCAGATATCTCTTTTTTTCAGATATTGGTTTTAATAGCGAAAACGATTTCTGCGAGAAATAATAAAGGCTTAGTAGTACCTACATACAATATGTTGTCTCTGTTTTACATACTAAACAAATGGTGACAATAAGTTTACGAAACGTAACCGCTAAAGTAATGAAGCCTTAAGATATTGATATGGTTAAACCTGAATTTTAAAGTCAACAGTCATGACTTTCAGATGTCATAAAAAGCTTTTTGAATAAATCTTATTTCGCGATTTTATAACGTCCAGAATATGGCGAAAACAAGGTTTTCAAAACTTTTATGTGTGATATCTCAAAAGCCTGATGTAATAGAGAAATTCCGGGATCAGATTCGAATACAGCACAAATCAAACCTTTACTTTACTCCCAGTTTTAGAAATAATGTTAGTGCAATCATAATAGCCCGAGTAATGATATGGCAACATATCTATTTAGATAGAGCTAATCAGATACAATTTAATCCGAATAATGCTGAATCAATTGTATATACGTGGATCAAATTGGATTTAATTTATTCTAATGATATATTATTGAATCCAAACTTTGACCAAATATTATTTTACTAAATAATTTCACACTACATAAAATTTAATACAATCAGGTCCAATTTCGTATAAATGATTCAATTTGTACTTTTGATAAATTAAAAAAAATTATGAATTAATTATAATTTTAAATAATTTGGTATAAAACATTATTGAATTTTTCACTGTGAGATTTGCAGTTTGAAAGTGAGAAAAGCTCAAATACAATTGTAGTTGTTAAACTATTTATTTTTATATAAAATAACACATTTGATTTAAAATTATTTAAGAAGAATGAAATTATGCATGAACGGTAATTCAAAAGTTACAAATCCTGTAGAATAAACGTTTTTTCAAGAAAAATTCAACTCGCAATATGTGGATCTTATTAACCGGGGTAAAATTTCTTTATAATTTGTTTTATATTTTTCCACAGTCTTTGAAATTTAAAACTTTAAAACTTAAATTGTAAAAATCTTTTATTCGATTTCTGAAAAAAAAAAATTTGGGATACATTTAATCTAAAATGTATTTGTTTTCAGCTTAATATTGTTTGAAATTCAAAAAATGTTGGAGAAACTGCAAAGCTTTAGAAAGTTTGTGGGACATCCAGAAATAATTCATCTTAGCTGAGGGTTCGTATGCCAAAACGTCGGGACTTTCAACTATTTTAAATAAAACATTGATTTTTTATTTGAATGCATTAATATCAGAGATGGTAGGCAATACCGCTAAAATACCGTTATCGATTCAAACCCCTTTCAACTGACTATCGTTATCGCTAAAATACCGTTACCAAAATAATTGAAATACTGTTATCCGTAAAATACCGTAACCGATATAACCAAAATATCAATATCCTTAAAATACCGTTGACGAAATAACTCAAATACCGTTTTCGCTAAAAATATCGGTGTGCATTGACAATACCTGAAAACCTAAAATAACGTTACCCATAAAATACCGTCACCGAAATAACTAAAATAAGGTTACCGAAATAAATAAAATACCGTTACCGCTAAAATACCGTTACCGAAATAAGTAAAATATCGTTAGCGCTAAAAAACCCTTACCTAAATAACTGAAATATCGTTACCCCTAAAATACCGTTACCGAAATAAAATATTAAGATATTATTAAATGTTTATTTGAAGTAAGAATATGCGACAGATATTAGGAAAATGAATTTTCGCTTGTTTTAAATAAATTAAAGTGGACTTTACAAGTGAATTTTTCTAACAAAAACCAAATAAATAACGCAACACTTCACAAAAGTTTTTTATAATAGGACGTGCAAATTTTACTGTTTATTTCGGCTCTTAAAAAAATCCGTAAGTCTTTTACTTGAAAATTTTGCTAACAAAAAATTTTATTTTCTTCATCGGTTAATGTTGTTTTTTTTTTGTTTTACCTAGAATTTTAAATTTATTATATGTTTCAACATACATTTTTAGATTTAACATTATTTTTTTAAATTAATATTTGTATGTTTTATAAATGAATTACAAGTAATACTTAATTGGATTAAAATAAAAAGTACTGATCTCTAAAACATTTAAATTTTTTATTTATTTTTTAATTAAAAAACTTATTAGATAAAATTGTATCAAATTATATATAGGTAATTTGAAAACATTTGATAGACCCATTTTTCGGATCAAACTATGTGAGATTAGATCCCATGAGATAAGATGAGATCAGCTTATGTATGCAATTCTTCCGAACAGATGAGATGCGATTTTTAGTTATATGTGGTTCTATATATAATTATATATGATTATATCGGAACTCTTTTAGTCGGGTATTTAATTTTTAATAAAAACTTCCTTTTTACAAAAAAAAAAAAAAATCATTCCTTAGTCACAAATTAAATAAATTTACCGGGAATTACCGTAATTTATAATTTATTTTATATAACTTTTCCCGGAAATCCCGGGATATAAAAAAGTCCGGCAATTCCCAGACCCAAACAGGATTTATTTTAAAATTAAAAAATAATGATGTACTAATCTGCGCTGATCTAAGGGAGATGACCTCTGTGTCTACTTTAAAGGGGTATTGCGGGAGATGAGGAAATTTCTTTTAGTTCATCAGCTCTATAGTTAAAATGTGTTAATTATAATTACTCGCCCATAAGTAATTATAATTATTAGAATTAGGGTAAAATAAAACAAGACAACACCAAATTAGTTTTATGTACAAAAGGGTTTATGTTTATTGAACATAAATGTGTGCTCACCGTTCCAGAGTAAAAATCCAAGTGATTTTAAACTAGATCGGTTAGCTGCAGCTAACCGCGGTTTTTTTTATAAAACTTCAAAAACATCGATTTTTAGTACAAATTTTAAACCTACAAATGTATGTTTTGTAATAGCGTAAATTAATTTTCTTAACTTAGGATACAAATATTCACAATAATTCAATATTTCAGTTAAATATAAATGCAAATTCATAAAATAAAAAGTATATTTTAAATCCAATTTAATATACTTTTATAAATTATTGTATAAAATAATTGTATTTTATACAAATGACAATGAAAATTATTCAAGTTTGAGGACATACTCTATATTTCTTTATTAGGATATTGTCCTAACAAATAATCTATAGAGTTTTTAATTACACAGCTAAAGGTTGAAAAAACAAAATTTTTATTTTTAATAAAAATTATATCAAACTTGTATAAAAGACAAAGTACAGTCTTGTTTACTCCCCCTTTACATCTTGTTTTTAAACAAAACAAAACAAGTGCGAAAATAAAAAGGAGAAAAAAAAAACAAAAAGCATGTATTATATATCTACCAAAGGTAGAGGGTGCACATAACAAGTTTTCAAATTATTTTTGATAAATGGTTATAATCTTTAACTTCGAGCTCATATATTAGTTCCCATTTAGTGGGATAACTAGGTTATATGAATGTTTGATGTTTTGCATGGGACTTTCACTTCTTTCAAAATGTGTTCTGATGATGGGAACCTAGAAAATTCCCGAAATAGATCTATCAACACATTCCTGAAAGTGGTCAATTAATAAGTTTGAAAACAAAAACTCTATATTATTATTTGTTAGGACAATATATTAATAAAGAAATATAGAGTATGGCCTCAAACTTGAATAATTTTCATTTTCATTGAACAATTAAAGGTTTTTTAATAAAAATTATACCAAACTTGCTAAAAAGAATACATTCGTTGAAACTCTGATTTATGTTAATGCACAGTGTTTCTTATGCTTGTGTTCAGATTATATACAAATTTGCATTGAAGCAAAATTAAAAACTATAAATATTAATTTGCAACATAAAAAACATGATTTTGGGACCATGTAAAAGGCAGACAAATATATAGACTAACAGACGACAAATTTAAAATAAAAAATTAACAAACAACACACATTTTGTGCGTGAAAAATATAAAAAAAAATAAGAAATGAAAAATCTTTCAATTTAAACAAAAGGATCATAGAAATTTTTGTGGTAGTGTTTGGGTGGAAAAACTCCTTTTCCAAAAAAGAAAACGTTGCTGGTGACAAAAAAAAATGTTAAGTATAAAACAAACTGTGTAGACAAAAGCAATACCACCACCTAAGGCGGGGGACAATTGCTTGTGTCTTACACTGACTACCAGAGACAAGAGCCATACAGACATCACACACTCTATTAACAAGATTGTAGATGATGATGATGAAGATGATCATGTTTTGAAATAGAAAACAAAAACAACAGCAATAGTAACAAATAAATGGGTGTTACGCAGCATGAATTTATGCGTCTCATACTAAATAAATATATAGAAATATAAAAGCAGAGCTTCTTAAATAGTAAGACAAAAAAAAAACATTTTATATTGCAAACAAATTATCAAAAGGCCCTTCAGAATCGGAAAATACGAAAAAGTCGTTAGAATCTGGGAATTTTTCTTTAGAAAAAGTCGTCAGAATCTGAGGTTTTTTCTAAAGGAAAAAGTCGCCAGAATCTAAGGATTTTTCTATAGGAAAAAGTCGTCAGAATCTGAGAACCTGATCTAAGGATTTTTCTATAGAAAAAGTCGTCAGAATCTGAGGTTTTTTCTATAGGAAAAAGTCGCCAGAATCTAAAGATTTTTCTATAGGAAAAATTCGTCAGAATCTGAGAATTTTTCTATAGGACATAGTCGTCAGAATCTGAGGATTTTTCTATAGGAAAAAGTCGTGAGAACCAAAGGAGTTTTCTATAGGAAAAAGTCGTCTGAATCTGAGGATTTTTCTATAGGAAAAAGTTGTCAGAATCCGCATAATTTTCTGTAGGAAAAACTCCTTTTTGTCTGCGAAATTTTCTATAGGAAAAAGTCAGCAGTATCTTTGAGAAACTCTGATATAGAGGATATTACATTTTGCATTAAGATGATATTGATCATCGTCATGATGATGACGATGACTTCACATGCGGCCACCATAAAGTATACAGACTAGTATTTAGTTTAATTTTATTTTTCTATTTTAACGCTAATATTACTTTTCTGCATGTATTTTAATGTTTTTTTTCTATAAAAAAAAAAATTTGTCATGCAACTTTTTTTTATTTTTTGCTTTTGAATGCGTCAAGTGAAAGTGGTTCATGTGTAGTACATAAATATTTTTGTTAATTATATATAAAAAAAAAAAATCAGATATTCAAATTAATTTAATTCAAAATTTATAGCAAAATTATTGATAAAAATAATCTAAAGTCGTTTTTTGATATTTTTATATTTGTTTTTTATAAATTTGTTTAGCTCATAAATGCTTAAAGTTTCCTGGCAACATTGTACAATTCTATGAGTCTCGTATGATTGGAAATTTACACCTACTCAAGCCCCAATCAATGCGCCTGCATGTTAAAATTCGCTAAATAGCAATAAAGTTTCGACTATAGGTTACTAAAAATTAAAAAAAAAATTTAAATGATTAATATTTAATATAATACCATAGAACAGGGGTGGCAAAACTGTTTCCGTTGCGTGCCACAAAAAGAAACATTTTTTTGTAGAAAGTTGTCGCGTGCCACCTTAAGATTATTTGTATTTTAAAAATACTTTTTGTATGACATCATTTGTTGTTATCTTCATATCAATTTTTTTTAGTTCTAGATTTATTGCAGAAAGTTTTCCACTGGCACTTTTTCACTTCTCCGACTATGAGCTATTGTTTTCATTGAAACAATTTAAACTTTCAAACCAAAATTCCAAGATATTTGTACAGAATCGTAGTGGATTTTCAAAAATGCACTAAAAACTGTACTACACCATTTTTTGTTGTTTTCAGAAATGATCAATTGTTTTTCAGATTTATCAATTGTAGTTTAGAAATCATGAATAGGTTTTCATTTTTATTTTAGATTTTTATAATTTTAATATATTTTTAACTTTGAAATACTGAACTACAATTGGAACTTAAAGAAAAACAATTGATAGTTTTATAAATGCAATTGATAAATTCTGAAATACAATTGTTCAATCTGAAATACAATTGATAAAACGGAAGTACAATTAATAGTTTCTGAAATTCAATTGATAATTTCAAATTTAATTGATAATTTCAAATTTAATTGATAATTTCTGAAATGAATTTAATAAATCTGAAATACAAATGATATTATCTGAAATCAAATCAAAAGTTCTACAAAGCAATAGAAAATGGTGTGTTTGTCTTCCAAAAAACTTCTGTTCTATTTCGGAAAAACGTTTTTTTTCGGTTTTAATCGTAATTCTGTAGAAATAAGAGTAGTTTTTGACACTAAAGGTAAAAGGTGATTTACAATATTTATGAAAAATTTCACCATAATCGGTTTAAAGCACATATTTTTGTATCGATGATAAATATTTAAAACTCTCATAATTACTTTGTTAGAATTGTTGCTGGTTTTCTAGTAAATAGGTTTTTTTAAATAATTAGGAAAACTCCTCGTGACACAAAATGATTTGCCAGCCCTGACAAAGACAAGATACATCAAATCTAAAAAAAATGTTGGCGGTTATTACAATTATGAAGACAGATTTTTAAATAAAATAACGTTTATAGAAAATAGATCAATTAACACTTTAAGCAAAAAACTAAATTATTACATATCGAGCAGAGAACCAAGCCGACCCCAAATTATCGGCGGCGGCGGCTTTGACGGCTTATATCGGCTTGAAACGGGTTTTTTAATCAAAATTAATAAGTTTAAATGTCGCAATGCAAATTTTGCATATTATTAGTTCATATCTGGTTTCAAAAGTTAAATTACATTAAAAAAACTAATAGAGATCTGACCATTGATTGTACATATTTCGGCAACTGAAAATGCTACTTCTGAAGAAGCCGAAGTAGCGGGAATTCCAAAACAAATGTTGGCAACTTTTGCTACTCTGGGGAAAACTCTAAGAGTAAATATTAAAGGATATTGGTTAATGTATTTTCTTATACAAATAGGCGGCGCAGATGATTGATTCGGCGGCTTCGTTTTAGCCGGCTCATTTGTCCAGCCGCTTCAAGCTACTTAAAGCGGAGGCGGCGTGATATGTGAAATGTGAAAATATCGTCAGCGGCGATCGGTTTGCTTCTCTGATATCGAGGGCTTATATTCAATATCCTCTATCTTAAAAAACAGAACTTTACAGGAGAGCATAAAACCTATTTATTTCGCTTATTAAAAGTGCTTTTAAAATTCTATGTTTTTTAACGCGACTACTGAATCTCACGTATAATTAATTTTTTAAATTTTGCATTATTGACAATTTTTTGGAATACAGAGGATTATGGATCTGAAAAAAAATGTATGTATGTGTAAAAAAAATTATATTAGATAGAGGGTTTTGTAAAGTAATAGAAACAAACAATGTAATGAATTAATTTATGACTTCCGTAAATTTTTTTTAATTTTTTATTGATGTAATACAACATAAATTGTATAAATAATAATAAATAGTATTTAAAAACGAAATAACATGAAAATGATAAAAAAAAACTAACATTTTGCTTTAACTTTTGTTAAGCTCTTTTGAAGTTTTTCTTTGATAGACTATCGTATAAATAATAGTATTAAGGCGGAATTACACTCTCGAAATCTTGTTAATTCTTCTATTTATTTAGTTGTATTGAAAGTGGACCAGAATATAAGGGCTTTGGTTCATTGGGACCTTTATATGATTTAAAACGAAGAGGTAGATCAATGTGTTCAATATAAAAAAGTTATAAAAGTGATCTTAAATGATTTTTCTGAGATTTTCTGTTCAATAACTTTATTATTTACTGCAGCAACATTGGCTAGAGCATAAGATAAATAATGGTTTCGATTTTGATAACCAAAACCACCAGATACGTAAGAAAATATTAAAGTTTTAAAACCAAAACTAAAATGGAAGAAATTCCGATTTTCCAAGAATGTTCTTCAAATTTCCTTGAAGATACAATACTCGAATTAAAGGTAAACTTATGTTCGTTTTATATTTATAAACACAGAAAATTATTTTCATCCGGATTCCCGGATATTAGGTCGGTAATTAAAAATAATTCGCGATATTTTAAAAACGTATAGTCTTATTTGTGTCAAATATGAAATTAAAAAAAAACGACCAACACGATTTAAGAAATTTGACCAGATTTGTGATCTGTATGCATAATTTAGTAAGAATATATATATTGTAATAGCAGTTTATTCGAAAAAAAAAATTGTTGAAGAGATAGAGGATTTTTCATTAAAAAAAAATGAATAGTTTAAGATAGAAAACTAAGAAAATGCAAATAAAATTGCCAAAAAAATATGCTTCTACTTTGAAATTGATACCATAGATGAGACACTTTTTACCTTGCCATCAAAAACGCATTTCGTGAAAATTTAAGATAGAGGATATAAAACAAAAAAAAAATTTTTATTTTTTCACTTTGATGTCTTATATTATAAAAATTTTACTTCGTATAATTTCTACTCTGCCAAAAAAATGTTATCTATATGAAGTCTATTTTGATAACTTATTTAAATTAAAAAATTGGACTAGTACCTAAAAAGTTGACCAGAAAAAGGTAAAGATATTTTATGAAAAATCTCCGGGATAACGTTGTCCTTCCAACAATGGGTATGCCATTAATTTTTATTTTAAGCTTTAAGGAAGAGGATTAAATTAAAATATCAAATTTTTTTGTTTCGAAATCACACAAAACGCCATTAAAGTTTTGTTTCACAATCTTAAAGATAACAAAATTTTGATTCAGAACTCATGTAGAACAACGATTCAGCATAGAGCATCTACAATTGAACTACGTCTAGTTTCTTCATACGATTTTGAAGCACACTAATGTCCATAAGATATTCGTTTTTACACTTTTTGTTATCTTTTCAGACCTTAAATGGTGTTCATTTTTTGGACTTTTCTTATAAACTTCGCGTGGGGTTCATTATTAATTGAAATAGTTTTTTTTTGTTATAATAAAAATATGTAAAATATAACAATTTAAACGTGCGTAACCAGTAGTAAATGTGAAATTTGTTATATTTTTTTTAAATACAACAACAAATAGCAAATCACGCACAAACAACTAGGTTTTTAGTGTGCTTCATATTTTTTTTTAATTTAAATACGTATATCCTATAGTGAAAGAGCCAACATATTTCAGCAATTGCACTTTTTTAAATTTTGTTAAAAAGTTCGGATACGGCTTCGGCAGAACATTGAAAATTTGGCCGAAGTTCAGCTACGGCTTCTGCCTACTGGAGAAAGACTAAGACGGTATTATTAGATATTTCACCGGACAGGGTCAAAAGGGTAAAGTCTTTAGTGATTTTTAGAACAAGTAATCGTTATTTTTTTAGTAACCGGTTTTAAAAAAAGTTATGACAGATTTAAAAAAGTAACGGTTTTTATTGTATAAGTAACTGTATTTTCAAAAAGAAATAGTGGGTTTAAAAAAGTAACGGGTTTAAACAAAAAAAATAACGTTGTTTTAAGTAACAAGTTGAAAAAACGGGGTTTTTTAAAAAAAGTAACGGTGTTTTAAAAAATAACGTTTTTTTTTAAAGTAACGGAATTTAAAAAAAAAAAAAATAACGGCCCGATGAAAAAAGTTTCTATGTACTCATATACAACTTGATATCATTATATATGCTTATATGTGTGGCAATATATTACTATATATGTTCATTTCTTAGTTTATGCAAATTTTTTAATATGGCGTAATATATCATCATATATTACTGTATCGTATGTAATATATTAGCATATCTTGTGTATCTAATCATATGAAATAGATATACATAGATCTTTATATAACTATATATTTTTAGTGTGCTTCATATATTTTTAATTTAAATACGTCTATCCTATAGTGAAAGAGCCAACCTATTGCAGCAAATTTCACTTTTTTAAATTTTGTTAAAAAGTTCGGATACGGCTTTGGCCGAACATTGAAAATTTGTCCGAAGTTCAGCTACGGCTTTTGCCTCCTGGAGAAAGACTAAGACGGTATTATTAGATATTACACCGCACAGGGTCTTCCGTTTTTGCAAAAAAAGTAAAGTAATTTTTAGAACAAGTAACCGTTATTTTTTTTAGTAACGGTTTTAAAAAAAATAATGGTAGATTTTAGAAAGTAACGGTTTTTATTGTATAAGTAACTGTATTTTCAAAAAGAAATAGTGGGTTTAAAAAAGTAAAGGGTTAAAAAAAAAAAAAAACGTTTTAAGTAACAGGTAAAAAAAAAAAAAAAATAGTAGTTTTTTCAAAAAGAAAAGAAACGGGGGTTTTTAAAGAAATAACGATGTTTTAAAAAATAACGTTTTTTTTTAAAGTAACGGAATTTATCAATAAAAAAAAAATAACGGCCCGATGAAAAAGTTTCCATGTACTTATATACAATTTGATATCATTATATATGCTTATATGTGTGGCAATATATTACTATCATTATATATGCTTATATGTGTGGCAATATATTATATATGTTCATATCTTATACTTAGTTTATGCAAATTTTTTAATATGGCGTAATATATCATCATATATTACTGTATTAGCATATCTTGTGTATCTGATCATATGAAATACATATAGATTTATATATAACCATATATTATATCATATATGATCATTAGGGTGATAACTTTTTTTGGACAACATTCTCCCCAGGGGTTTTCTAATGGCAAATATTGTATTAATGATAAAAAAACTATTTTAGTTCAATTTGGTAAAAAAACCTTGCGCACCGACAGCGATTTCTAAAATGCTTTTAATATATTTTTTTAAAATTTTTTTTAATAACAATTTTTTTTAAATATGGTTTATACATATGTAAGTAAGCAAATTTGGAAGAAAACTATTCCATTGACTCGAAAGCGGACTTTACTATTGATATCAGCATGCCTTAATTATATAGATGTGATGGTCAGAGGTTGAGGCATCAAAAAAAGTTTTTTTTTTTAACTTTGTTTGATTCAAAACTTTAACGCGTTTGGTGCGGAACCTTTTTTAACGATAGCGAAAAACTAAAAACGCAGTTCTTAATATTTGTCCATGCCCTACACGATTTTGTCTGGGGAGATTTGATATTTGCAAAAAATGCAAAAAGTTATTGCCCTAATGATCATATGTAAGTGTATATGGTACAATTAATTAAATATAATTCAACCAATATTATATATTATTATATATGGCAAAACATATTACAAATAAATATGTATAGTAAAATCTAATGAAAAAAATTGTATCACTTATATATATTTTTTAGCACCGTTTATAATTAGAATACAAATGAGTTTTAAATTGTACTGCAACATTTGTTTGTAATGTTTATTAATATTTTTTCTTAAAGATGTTTTTTTTTTAGCAACTTTATAATTATTAGGTTTTAAAGCAACAACATTTTATATGCCAACTAGCCAAACTGCTTGAGCAATGAACTTGCAACTTGGTGTGTAGGTTTTGTAGAAATTCTTCCCGTTTGGGGCTTGAACAAACAGCTAAATCGAGGAAATTGAAACTGGGTGTGTAGGTTCCTATTACCACGTTGACAGCCGCTTAGACGGTGCTTTTGGCATCCCAAAAAGGATATGTCACCTCCTTGACGGCCCGGCCAAGCCACTAACACGAGGAACTAAAAACTTGGTATGTGCCTTTCTTATCCCGTGTGGGCATCCACTTAAGCGGGATTTTTGGAAATTCCTACGGGGAGTGGCATAATGGAAAAAGTCTCAAAAATGGAAAGTCTTTCTCCTTAAATTCTATTTCTTTGTATATGACCTTACTTATTACTTTTTGAAGTTTTGGCTAGGAACGTGATAAAAAAGGGATTACCAATGGAAAAAGTACCTTTCTTAACGGACTCACCTAGCGAGGAACTTAAAATTTGTAGGTTTCCTAATCCCTCTTAGACGGCATTTCCGAAAATTCCTACCAGGATGGGCATAAACAGGACAGTTTTTCCCACTTGGCTGACTGGCCAAACCGCTGTATCGAAAAACTTGAGTACGTGTGTTCCTAATGCCGCTTAGACACAGAGAACGAAGCCGATCGGCTAATAGCATCGACTAAGTCGCCGCCGATCACTTTTCAGGTACTCGAGCCGCCTCTGACCTGAGTTGCTAATTTTGGCTACAAAATATTAGCCGACTATATCAGCTGAGCCGACTATATCAGCTTAGCCGATATTTATTTTACCTAAATTCATTTTAACTAAAAAATCATATTATTTTAAGAATCCTCCGCCTTCATCCGGCTTTTAGTACCCACCAATCTGGCAACCATACGTTTTCATTATGAATTCTCTAGCGTTTGCAAAATGTGCCATTATATTGCACTTCACTAGAAAAAGAAAACGTAAATTTTCCAAATCTTACAAATGGCTCAAAAAATATAAAAAACTTTTTTCATACTACACAAGCTAATCCCATAATTTCATATGATTCTAACTCAGATGTTTCTACTGATGTAAATACATTTATTTAAAAATCTGCCGATATAGCATATTATGATGATGATAGAAAAGAAGATATAAAAAAAATGGCAAAGGTTCAAGTAAACCTAACGGGTTTATCGGAATGTTGGAAGCATTTTGGTAGTCTATACATAAAAGATAGACACATATTGGAAAACATGAAATTTTGTAAAATTTGCTTAGATTAAAAATAAATAAGTGAACTAAATTATAATACATTTTTTACCCATCGGCTTAGTCGATTTTTAGTCGCCGCCGAGTTTTTTTTCGTTTAACCGCCGCCGCCGAAAATTGTTCGGCTTAAGTCGACTTTCAGCCGCCGCCGAGTATATTTTTGATTAGCCGCCGCCGGCGACAATTTAATGTCGGCTTCGCTCTCTGCTTAGACATCCACTTGACATAATTTTTAAAAATTTCTATAAGGAGGGACACATATTAACGGACTGGAAAACCCGCTAAAGCTAGGAATTTGAAGTACGGTTTATCTTCTTGCGTAGATATCCGCTTAGGCGGATTATTGACTGCCTGCCAGCTTACATTGTTTTTTTTTCTAGACAATTAAGTTTTAGTAATGTTTCATTCAGAGATATGATATATTTGGAAGATTGGTTGGTTTTTTTATAAAATAGATAGATTGGTTGGTTTTTTATAAAATATTAATAAATGAATTTATTTAAAGAGAAAATACGACAACTTATTCAAAGAAAAGTTTACAAGAGAGTTAAAATAAATTTTCAATATTTCAAACATATTATACAAAACAAATTTCTAGAACATATAAACTTCCTAGAGATGATTCTTAACACTGTTTAGGTAGCGCGCAAAAGTGAAAAATTTTTTAATTTCATTTTTTTCCCTTTTTTCTCCTGTTCAGGTGCATAGATAGCAAACCCAATTACCAGGAAGTTTATATGTTCTAGAAATTTGTTTATTGAGATCTTAGGTAAATTTTTGTAGTTGATTGTTTCCTTGAATTTTGAACGGTTTGCTACCTATGGACCGGAACACGGGAAAAAAGGTAAAAAAAAAAATCGAATTTTTTTAAGTTTTTTGAGATTTTGATCTGGAAGGTGAAGTTTTTTTGATTTTATATGTTCACAATTTTTGTTCTTTATGACAAGAGCTACAACTTTGCCATAGAGAGTAAATCGAAATTCTGAACGGTTTGCAAGATATGAGCCTGAGAAAATGATCACTTTTTTGCGAAAATGATACCGAGGCCCCAAATCTTTGGCGGCCCATAAACAAAAGAGGATATGACTTTGGGAAAAATTGGGAGACACGGGTCTTTTTTTTTAGTCTTTTATCACGTAGTGGTGTCCGTATATGGTTATTTTTTTTCGTGTTGCACTGTGTAAGCAAAAGGCATCTAAAGATCCATTTACAAAACAAAATCATGAAGTGCTGTATAGTGGTCATACATGTAAATATATGATATCTTAGCACTTTTTTTACCACTTCTCGTCTTTCCAGCACAATTTTTTCAACAATCTAGCATTACCATTCAACTTATGGCAACATTGGATTTCTTAAATGTCTTCTTTGGAGTATGTCAAGTGTCAGAATCGAGTAACCGATACTCTTAAATACTCATTATATTTACAACTCTACTAATGACAACTTGTTGCATTCTTTTGATAACAAGAAAAAAATTAAAGTGAAAACACAATTACAATTATTAAATATTGTAATGAAATATGTCAAAAAAAAAATAACCAAACATTCACGAAAAATGCATAATGATGCAATTTATATGTGTTTTGCATTAACACAGATTTTTTGTTTAGCCAATTAATATATTCTTTTTTTTACCAACAAATAAATATACAAAAAAGAATATAAAAAGCAGCTGTGAAAAATACAAAAAGAGAAAATTAAACACAAGAGAGAAAAAAACAAAAACAACGGCGAGGAAGTAGTAACAAAAAACTTTTTATTCCCTTTTTTGGGTGTTGGACTCGTATAACACAAGAAAATAAAAAAAAACACTACACAACAACAACACTATATTTGCAATAAATGACCGGCAATAATATGAGTAAAAGAGATATATGAAAATATATAGTTGCACTACTTACTCTTACATAAAAGAGCTTTAAGAAAAAAACTATGCAAAAATAGAAAAAGAAAAACCACACTTTTTTCTTTTTTTTGCTTTTACTTTGCTATCACTTTTTTTCTAATTTTGCCGTGATTTTATAACTTGAATAAAAAAAAAAAATTGTGTTCAATATTTTTTTGTAATTCTTTTTTTTCAAGCAATTTTAAATAACTGAAATTTGAACACTCGTTTTAGATGATTATTAAAAAATTTATTTGCTTTAATATTTATTTACTTAAATACTTTGTTTTCTCCCTTTTATGTGCTTCAAAAAAGGGAGTGAAATCTGTTGCACCACTCACTTTTTTCTAAGATTTTGCAAATTTATTGCTTTTATTTTTTTTTTACCAGATTTGTTTGTTTTTTTAATTTATTTTTTATGTGATTAACGCACGTTTATATTTTGTTATTACGGCAACAATTTTGGTATTTTATTAAAATTATAATATAGTAGAAGAAAATATGTAAGAAGTTTTTAAAAAATAAATTTCAACCGAGAACGAATGAAGAATTGAAAAATTAAAAAAATACCGCACTCGATGAATGTCAAACAACAACTAAAATGGTGGCGTAAAATTTAATTGTCATATTTTGACACTGCTGCCAATTTCGTTCGGCAAAAAGAAAACGCTTAATGTGTAACGGAAAGCGCTAGTATACAATTTGTACGGCAAAAAAATACACATAGAAAAAATGTGGCATTAGCCAAAATTACATTAATAGCTGACTAGAAATTAAAGACCAATTAACCCATTTTATACCAAACATGCGTTATCCGATTTAATTGAAACTTGAAATACATCCCAGTATGTCAAATTAGTCGAAATAGGTTCGTTATACTATAATTTTCCGTAAAATTAAGTTAATTAAGATAATACCGAAAATGGTAGTGTTTTCATACAAAATCTGTTAGATGGTATAGAGTCGAAAAACTGAATATTCGAAATATCGAACTTGTTTCTATATAAATTTATTCTTTCGCATTATTAGCCGGATTCATGTAATTTTGTATATACACACAAAAAAATCGTGTCCAAGTAACTAGGAGCAATAATTAAGTAGAAAGAAGTAAAAACTTGGTAAAATATTACTAGTTTTCACATAACTTTTCTGAATAAACTTTATTTGTAGAAACGCTCCTAATTACTTGTCAACGATTTTTTTGTGTGTAAGGTAAACAACCTATTTTTATCACATAACACACAAATTTTCATAGGCAACTTAGAGTTTGCTGTTTTTCGGCAATATTACCATAAAAACATTGGGAAAATCAGCTAAAATTTTAGGTAGAACAACTAAAATATATTGTTGTACTGGTAATTGTAAAATAGTTAATTTGTACTTATTTTTTGGTAATTTTTTACTGGTTTAGGTAATTTAGAATATACACAAAAACTTAAGGTAATATTGCCTAAAATCATGGGCTGCTTTCACATATGCTAATAGGCAACATGGAGTTTCCTATGTTTTAGGGCAATAGTACTAAAAAACATAGGTGATTTTAATTTGTTTTTTATGTTCAAAAAACACCTATGATTTTAAGTAAAACAACAAACATGTTTTGCTGGTATAGCAATTATAAAAAGGGTAATTGTCACTTTGTGGACAAACCGTGGTCTGGGATCTTTTTAATAGTAGCTCATAGCTGTTAGGTAAGGGAGAGCGAACATATTTTCTTGCTTTAATTTGTTGCTCCTTTATTCGTGGCCTTTTGCTTGCCATTTCAAAAGTTGTATCCATTCGCTTGTCATTTTAAAATTTGTATCCATTCATCGCTATTGTCGTTGTTGGTTGAAATTTCAACTGTAGTACCCCAGTTTTTACTGATCGGCGTATTATTTAATCATATGTTTCCATCTAAAACAACATATTAAATGTTACAAGGAATATACAGATGTGTTTGTTACAAGAAGTTACCAATAAAACATGATTCTGCGTAATTTGAATTTTTTATATTAAATATATTTAGAACTTTTTTATTTAAAAAAAATATTAAATATTAATATTTTTTTGTGTTTGCGTTGGGAAAAAGTACACAGTTGTTACCTTATGCCTGCATCAAGTTCCATAAAAACTGAAATGAAAATTAAAATTAGCCCAACTTCACAGAATTTAACATATTTTCAATCAAATGTATTGTTAATTTATTTTCACAAAATCCATATTAATGAAATTTTCAAGTATTTATTTTTTTTTTGACTAAATCACTTTTAAAATAAAATTTTTTTATTGACTAAATCATTTTTAAATTAATTTTTTTTTTAATTTGAATGTAAAAAGAAACAAAAATTTTGTTGATATAGAAATAAGCAAACAAAAGAAAATAAAATTTTCGATGACTTACATTTCCTCGATTGAAAAATTTAATAAAGCTATTCTATTTAAAATCAATATTGTCAAAAAGGAATAGTTTTCTTAAAAAATAATCGTCATATTAAAGAAAAAAGCGAATTATATTCAACAATTGTTGAAGTACGTGTCTCCAAATTGAATACTTTGTACATTGTACAGAGTACTCAAAAAGGTACATTAGTTACTTTTACATCATATTTTTAATGCCCCATTGTTTTGCTCTACTTATTTTGTTTTCCTTGCTATTTTTTGTTTTGTTCTAAATCCACTGATACAAAACGTATCGTAAACTAAATTATATACATATTTTTAATTCAACTTGTTTGGCCCTAGTTCATGGTCATAACTTGGATAAGTTTAAAATTTTTGCGGTCACTAGAACTTTTAATGCTGAGCTCAAAAATGCATTTTTTGTCGGCGACCCCCGGTTCGCGAATTATGGACCTCCAAAGTTTGGAATTATAAATTCTTTGTATCTTCGACATTTGTTTACGGATCGAAATCAAATACATATAATTTTAAATATAATTAAAGCACCTTTCATTTGAGATATAATACTTTAAGTTAGATTAGCCCATTAAGCGTTAAATTATAAAAGTCGGTTTTTTAACCTAACTTTTTAGAAACAATCCCATTTTCTCGATATTTTAATAAGTGAAGGTACAAAATAAGTATTATTTAATTATAGATTAGACTTTCAGCTTTAATTTAATATATTATATTCCATATTTAACCCTTCCAACACCGCAGATATTAACGGTTATATTTGATATTTAATATTTTTTATTTTTGCACTTTTGTTGTTATATCTACACACAAAAAAAAAATCTAGGGTGACATTTATCAAAAAAGGGTATAATATTACTAAATACAGTAGGAGCATTTCAACTAATAACTATTTCTAGGAAAGTTTGTTAATCAACTTGGGAAAATGATTTGGATAAAAATATTATGACATTTAACTACAAAACCTTGGTAAATCTTCCACTTTTATTTAGGACAATTAAGCAGAAAATTTTAATAAAAATCTCCACTTTATTTCATAAGAATTCCATTTTTAGATTAAAAATTCTGTTCTTTTTGTTAATGTATTTAAAATATTAACACATTTATAAATGAACAACACACATTTTTAATTTCAAAGTATTTTTTTTTAAATAAAAAAAAATAGTTTTTTAACATTTTCTTTTTTCTTTATTCGTTGTAACAGGGTGTATCGAACTTAATGATAATTGATACTGGATGCATCAAAAATGCACATTATCGATATTTTTCATTTAGTTTTTAAAAAAAACTTAAATCTGGTTGTCAATATGTATGGCTAACAAAATTATTTTTGGTAGTTTTTTAGTGTCCGACCGAACAGTTCGGCCATAAAATGCATTTGGGGTGTATTCGGTATTTTAAAGCATTATGGACAAATTTGGTGGATGGAAAAATGTTTATTGGGCTGATTAGATGCTATTTTGAGTGTCAAATTCGAAGAAAAGTCTGTAGTTAAGCAATGAATTCACTGTTCGGCCTCAGAAAGTTCGGCCAAATTGAAAATAGTTCGGCGGCCGAACTTTTAACTTTATAGCTAAACTTCGGCTTTTCTCTTAAATTTTATACACAAAATCGAATTAAATCGGCTCAACAAACATGTTTCCAATACCAAAATTTGTCATCATTCCCTCTAGATATCAAAAAACCGACAAAATATAGTTTTTTGGCCGAACTGTTCGGTCGGACACTATAGTTTTTTGCTCCAAAATTAAAACTACCAGTTTTTCATCTTTTTATTTCTCTTTAGTATTTTCGTAAATATTTTTGTACTGAAAGTTGTCAAAAAAAAGTTGTTATGGCTACCAAACGCCCTGCAATAGGCTAACCTTTATAATTATACCATGCACCTTTATAATTAAACCATGGTTAAAATGACAAAAATCGCTAAAAAAAAAAACGGTAAGCGACTAAAGCGCCAAGTTGGCAACTGTGTATTTTGACATATCACGTGATCTATATAAAAGCTAAATACTGTAAAACATTTATCTTGCAGAGGTGAATTTCGTTTTTTATCATATGTTTCAAGTATTGCCAGATAGATGTTTGTGTAGCAGTTACCGTTATTTTTAAAACAGTTTATTTTCAGAATGTGCGAGTTTGCAGAACTTAAGAGTACATATTGAAATATACAATAACTTTCCTCAAAAATACATGGGAAATCAAAATAGAAATTCGTTATTTTTACGAACATTTCTTTTCGTTCAAAATAGATAAACAGGTAAAATAAAGTAATACAACAAATATGTAAGGGCAAAGGATATATGAACTAAATCCATTTATTAGTTACTGAAAATTGGAAACAGTAACTTTATGGATTTATGAATTAATCTTAAGGACTTAATTTTTGCCCAAACAAAAAAGCTTTATAAAAATGTAGTGCAATTCTCAATTTCAAAACGATCACGGCTTTTTTTACATTAGATGTCAAAAGTACATGGTTAAAATTTGAGATAAAACGGCTACCATTATCCTGCTGCACCCCTTAGTCGGAATTTAAGATGTTCAACAAATAAAACAATTGTGTTCATTTTAAATTAAAATCTTGTTGTTTAGCCTGCAAAAAAAAACATATTAAAATAAATTTTTAGTTGAAATAAATTTTTTTAATTGAAAGACAAAAATCAATTTAAATGAAAATGTAAGTAGTTTAAGGTTAAAAGCTATACCCATTATCCAATCGTAAATTCATTTTCGACAAAAATTGGGAATTTTAAACACATGTCCTTAATTGCGCCAATTTTTGTTTTAAATATTCATACCAAAACATATTTCGTTCGTTAATGTTGGTTATACCAAATTAAAGCCTTTCTTGCTCTATCCGTTATAGATTGTGATATTAATAACTTTAAAAACTTACAGTTAAAAAAACTACAATTGTAATTAAATTGACGATGACTGTATTTGCCATAAGAATGACTTAAAATGTATTCATTTTAGATACTAAAAAACAACTAGTAAAAAAAACTTGTTTCCCAAGTTTTTTGGAGAAATTTTCTAATTACACACATAAAAAAACTGGGGGAATATTATCGAAATGCTTAGTAATTATACAACTACATAAGTTTTAAGTTACTTTTACAAAGTTATTCCTAAAAATAAAAATAAAATTTCCAAAAATGGTGTTTTTTACATTTTTGCTGCCATGTATACATTTAAAGCGGGGCTTCGAAGAGACTAACCCAATAAATTAGGTATGTGTTGCAGTATAAACAACCACTTCCGCTACCTAACTGGAGGCATGCTCAATTTTTAACAGTGGTTTAAAGTTGATATTTGCTTTAAAAATGTGGTGACTTTAGATGCGGCCCCCCATCCGCACTCACAGCTCACTTTTGTATAAAAAGTAAAAGATTGTTGGTGCTTTTTTGGGGAAAAAAATCGCCAAAATTTTATTTTTGATTTAATTTCTTATTTAAAGAAATGTAGTTTTTGAGTGGAACAAGATATTGCAATCATTTTTTTTATTATTAAATAAAGAATTTATTTAGTTAAACAACCAATATTTTAGGAAAGAAATTTGGCCATATTTCATCCCGATTTTCGCAAAAACCTGAAACTAACTCGGAGCAAATTTGGCATTTCACATTTTCAAATGGGAATACCTCAGGGTTATTTCGAAATGACCCACACATGTCAGCATGTTTTTTGTTAGCCTCTATTCGCAGATTACAAATATGTTAATTTTTTGAAATTCGAATTAGAAACAAAAATGACGAGCACTCAAAATTTTAATTGCAAAAAGTTACCTAATTTGGGTGGTCATATTGCCGCCCCGGGGGAGCCTGGGAAGCTTAATATCAAAACTTAAGCTCGGTATTACGTCATTTATTCCTATTCAAAATTTCATTGCAATTGGACTACAAAGTAAGAACTGACCGAATTATTTCCAAAAATTTTGTGATATATCCCACTGTGCGATTTCTTTTCTCAAACGTCTGTGTCAAATGCTGCAAATCATTCCAAAGGTTAATTTTCATCATCTTCTCTTACATTTATTAGCAATTAGTGTTTTCTTTTTGTAATAGTAACATTTAATTATGATCTCAAACCTGACAATTCAAAATGAAAAAATAATTTTATTTTATTAATATTTTTTTTAAAATGCTGGCAATGTTGTTTTAACTGCATTTGTAGTTATTTTTACTACATTCGACATCTAATTTTGAACAGTTAAAAATGACTACACATTGCATTTTATTTAAATGCAAATATACTATATATCTTTCCAACTGCAAATGTAGTTATTTTAACTGCCAGTTGATTCTACCTACATAATTTTTAAGTGTAATTAAGCTCTCTAACTTCACCGAAAAAAAAATTCACTTTTTAATCTATGGACCTTAAAAAAAAGCTGCAGATTTCGTACTTTTTAAGCTACTTTCTGCGATAACTCAAAAACTATATCTGATCTAGTTCGAACGCTTCGTCTCCAAATTAATTAAGATCCGATATCAAATCCGATGCTTTAAGCATTTTTATAGTTTGGGTATCGCCGAATCACGACCGTTACTAATACTTTTGTTAAATTTTCGATTTTTTTTTCATATCTTAAAACTCGATATTTCGACAGCCGTAAGAGCTAGCAATCTAAAACTTAGACGATGACATATTTTAGAGTTGTGTAGTTCGTGAACGACCTAGTTCAATTGAACTAGTCTTTTCTTTGAACTAGTGAGCTGGATCACAATCATCAGCTCTTTTAGGTCTTTCGCTCTTTTCGTTCTTTTTGTCTTTTGAGTAATATTTTTTTCTAGCTCAATTTTTTTTTAAATAATTTAAAATTTTTATAATTACGTACCATTTTATGATTTAACAATCATTTTAAATATATTTTAAAGTGTTGAATTATTCTCCGACAGTAAATTTAATAGAAAGTTACACATTTTGTTTACACATTTTGTTTCACATCAGCTGATTCAATTCACTTCAAATAGTTCGTGTCGCACAGCTCAATTTAGGATAAAGAGCTGTTAAACTAGAAAAGCGAACTAGTTCATTGAAAGGAGCTGAACTGCAAAGAGCGATCTTTAGAAAGACCTAAAATGCAAAAGCCTAACATATTTATATGACACTTACCTTTGATACCAATTTTGGGCAAAATTTCAGTTTATGGGGGACACCCCTGGAAAAAAAAAATGCCACGCCCCCTTAAATGACCCCAGGAGTGCGAAAATCATAATGAATAAGGGGGCTCACGCCCCTTATGGGCGTGGCAGTCGAAAAACGACCCGGCCCACCTACGTAGACAATATGGGTATCAAATGAAAGCTAATGTCTTCACAATTCCAAAAATAGCCGTAGTTGCCAGATCGGGCGATTTTTGTAGCCGATATGGCCATTTTGGCAAAATTTGGGGTGGGGGAAATTTTTTTTTTCCATTTTTTTTGCTTATATTTTGTTAAAATCAAACAAAAATGAGCATTTTGGTTAATTGGTTAATTTTGGTTAATTGGTTAATGGATTGGATTGGATTGGATAATGGATGGATTGGATTGGTTAATGAAAATTTGTTATACTGGCTTCGCTTAGTAAAGTTTTTCTGCGTGACCGGCCTACGGCCGGGCTTAGGGGTTTTTAACTCCAGTATGTCTTAATTCTAGACGGCGGGGATCTCGAGTGATCGGCCTCTGGCTAAAAAGAAATAAACAAAAAAAAGTCCTTCCCCCATTTTATAAAAATTAACATATCTTCCTCAAATTCTGGACGATCTGGCAACTACGGGTATTTTTGGAATCGTGAAGACATTTCCTTTCATTTGATACCAATATTGCCTAAGTAGGTGGCATGGGTCGTTTTTCACCCCCGCCCCTATTTAACAAAAATGGCCGTATCGGCTGCAAAAACCGCCCGATCTGGCAACTATGGCTATTTTTGGAATCGTGAAGACATTAGCTTTCATTTGATACCCATGTTGTCTACGTAGGTGGGCCGGGTCGTTTTTCGACTGCCACGCCCATAGGGGGCGTGAGCCCTCTTATTCATTATGATTTTCGTACTCCTGGGAACATTCTGAAGGGGATGGCATATTCAGATTTTTTCTCTAGGGGTGTCCCCCATAAACTGAAATTCAGCCCAATTTTGGTTTAACTTGAAAGGGGTCGAGGTCACAATATTTTGTCGTTAAAAACAAAGGAATATGCACTTTATGTAAATGTATTTTTAATTTTTTTAACTATTAAAAAATGAACTCAAAATCCGTAAAAATTAAAGATTTTCTTTTATTTTATATATAAATTAATAAGAAGTTTTAAAGAAAAAACTTCATTTTACGTAAAAGTTAAACTCGCATATATTTCAAAAACCGGAGCTAATATTAATATTTGGTGTTCACATTCAAAAATTTATCAGAATTGATAAGTCGCATGTCTGATGTATTTTTAGTGTTTAACTGTGATATTAACCAATTTTCTCCAAACTTGGCACATCTTCATGGACTCAGATTTAAATATTATGTGCCAAGTTTAAAACGAATCGGATAAAATTGTCGGATAGCCGTCAAAAAATGATTTTTTTTTTAATTTTTGTAAAATTGTTTAACTTTTATTTTGCAATAGAATATTTTTTAATGAACGTATTGTAATTCCACAATTCCCAAAGAACTGGTTAAAATTTCCTAAAATTGTATTTTTTACATTTATTGCTGTGTTGTCCAGATTTGAAGCGATGTTTAAAAAGGATAATACTATCATATTTGGACTAAATTGGAGGACCTGGACTCGTTTTTCATTTTCCAATTTCAGTGGTGCACTCACAGAAAAAATTGGTTAAAGTTAAAATGTGAGTAAAAAAATTTTCGAATTCGGAGGAGTCTGGGAAGAGAATAATACCCAACTGGGGGATATAATTTTCATAAAACTCAATTATATATAGTTGTTCAGATTTGAAGCGTTGTTAAAAAATTATAATGCTATCATATTTGGATTAAATTGGAGGACCTGAACGCGTTTGTCATTTCCAATTTCGGTGGTGCACTCACAGAAAAAATTGGTTAAAGTTGAAATTTGAGTAAAAAAATTTTCGAGTTCGGAGGAGTCTGGGGGGAAGAATAATAGCCAAGTGGGAAATATATTTTTCATAAAACGGAACTATATGTAGTAGTCTTTTAGAAAAATATAAGCACTGTATATGTTCATAAATAAAATTTTAATCTGGAGGCAAAAGAGTCGTGCTACATTTTTGACCAATCAATTTTTAAAATTTCGTTTTTTTATAATATGCAATTTTAGAGGCATTTTATTTTAACAAGATATTGCATGGAAGTTTTTTTTTTTTGTTTAATTAAATAACGCTCTGTTAATATCACCAACACCTTTCACAGCAATCGCACTTGATTTGTCTTTTGCATTGGCAAAAACACGGTACCACGTTTTTGCAAAAATGCAGTATATTGATTTTCAAATGAGGATAACTTTAGGAATTTAAGAGATAAACCACATAAGTAAGTGTGTTTATTGTTCACAGAAAAAACTAAAAACGGGTTTCAATTAAAAATTGTATTGAATCAATTCAACACTGTATGGATATAATAGAAAATTCAATAAATTTTTTAACTGAATCAATTAAAAAAATTGTTTAAATTGCCATTGATATTCAAACAATCGATTAATTAGATATTTTTGGCCCATAATTTTTTCTGTGTTGGAAATTACAAGCAGATTACAAAAATGCTTCAGTTTTGAAAAGCAGTTAATAAATATAAAATTAGCAAGATCTCAAAATTTTTGAATATTACTTTAGAGCATACTTGGGATTGGAATTTCATTGGCATTAGTTAACTAATGCTAATGTCAAAACAATTTCATTACCATTTAATTGTAATGAAATTTTTTATCATTCTAATTTGTCCTAGTCATGCTAATGACTAAAAAACTAATTACAATTGATCAAAAAAAAAAGATTTGTTTACAAAAAAAAAGAAAAAAAAATGGAGTCTAAATTATAATACTGAATAAGGGAAACGAAATGGAACGAGAAACTAACTTCCTATTATCCGATAACATATGTTTATGTTTTTATTATCACGTAAATAAGTAAAAAAATTAAATCACCTATTGTTTTATAAAAATTGTTCACTCGGAATCTCTCTCAGACCTAGCCTATTTCTGTTACAAGGGTATACTCCCATGAAGCAAACATTTTGTTCGTTTTGCTCTATCTCGCTTAGTTTCGGAGATACTGGTAATTTTAAAATATCGCCATTTTGTAAAATGGCTCGTATCTCAAAAACTAAGCGAGATATCGTAAAACGGCCAAAAATTTCGCAAGCCTTAAAAAAGATCGTACTGCGTACTACACAAATGTGTTAGATATTCCGATTCCACTCGTTCCCAATTTCATTCCATAACGTTCCATTTTGGACCAATGTTCCATTCTATTATCGGAGTGATTAAATTTGTATTTTCACGTACGTATTTGGGTAAACATATAATTGAGACACCCTGTTGTTTTTCATAAAAAATTAACCTATGGGAATCTTTACCAGACCTAGCATATTTGTATTCTGTCAATTGTAATTCGATTTCTTTAATTGATTCATTAATTTCTTTAATTGATTCATGAAATTTAAAATCATTATCATTAATCAATAAAATCAAATCAATGAAATTCATTACCCTAAATTAAAAAAATGCTAATGAAAATAATTTCATTACAATTGCTATCAATGAAATTGTAATGAAATCATCAATTAACTAGTCCATCCAATTAATTAGTCTCATGTATGCTTTAGAGTCTAATTGATCGGCGCATGATGGATCAAGTGGGCCCATCTTTGAAACTTAGGAAACTACTTTATGGCAATGTGAAGTTTCATGGCAAACCGATTTATATACCCCACTGTCCTCGGCAAATCACTAAACAACCCCAAACGGTTCAAGATCACTTTTTTGGGTTATGTCATTGGTAACCTGTCCGTGTAGTCCATGCAATCTTCCAAACTGTCAAAATAGCCAGTACACATAGAGAAAAATTTAGGTGTTTGCCAACCGAAATTCGGTTACTTCGACTCAAATTAGGTTATTACGAATTTCAATAGGTTGGTACAACTCAACATTAGTTTTCACAACAAAATTCGGTTAATTCAACTGAATTTTAGTTGCAACACCCAAAATATTTAGAAATCGAATGTAAATATTGTTGTTCTAACTGAATTTATGAGTTGTTTTCATTAAAATACACCTTTCAATTCGGTTGGCACTTTATTTCTCTGTGTGTATAAATTATCAAAAATCTCTATAATCTCTTATGTTTTCATTGTTCAAATAAAGTTTTCATTGTCCCAGTATGAATTCGCATTAAATGAATTCAATTTATGTTAGATTTATTTAGAAAAAAATAATGAATTTTCCATAAAATACTCTTGACCTCCATTTAAGAGATACAAATCTTATTAAATCGTCAGCAAACTCTTTTAACACCTTCTTAAGCAAAAATAATGAGAAAATTGATTTTCCAATACAACGTTTTTTTTTACTATAAAAGAGACAAGATGAACTTAAAATGGCATCAGTTACAATTCCAAATTAGAACGTACTTAAATACAAAAAAAGTGTTAATTAAGAAAACAGTTTGGAAATAGCAATCATTATGAAGAAGGTAAATAAATGCAAATATTTTTAAATTTAAAAAAGAAAGTTATTAAAAAAAATTTCCAGTTTTCAGTTTTATTTGCCTTTATCTTTACAACTTTGTTGTATAAAACTTTGGCAGGACCTATTGAAGTGGTAAATAAAGTGTTTTGAAATTAATTTTGAAAAAAAATATTAAAATTCATTTAATTTATTTAGGAAAAATCTGACGATAATGATTTAAATACTTCGGAAACTTTTGGTTATGGTTACTATCAACCGGGTTTATATTCAGGACCTTTTGTTGCTTCGGCACCAGCTCCTTTAGTTACTACTACTAATGCTATTGCAGCTCCTTTGACTACTACTTCTGCGCTTACGTCGTCTGCATATGCTCGTTCCGGATATGGAAGTGGTTATAAGTATGGCTCCAACTACGGTTTTGGAAGTCGTTGGGGTTATGGTTCCGGTGCTGGCGTCAATGAATTTTATCGTCGTCATCCTATTTATGTTGCCTGGGGCTAAAATATAATTATCGGATCAAATGATATCAAATGCCATACATATGTTTATATATCACTCACAATTGTAGCCATCACTAATTTGTCAATAAATCAATAAAAATCTATTATCAGTGTTTTTATGGTTTTTGTTGTAAAATTCAATTAAAGTGAAATAAGGGCCATTGGAACAGTGCAATTACATGCCAATAAAATAGCCATGTCGTTTTTACAAGGAGAATATATTTAGTAATCGATGAAAAATAATACTACACGGATTTTAGTAGTAAAATTAGCATTGTTATCGTTCTTAACTTCCCAGCAAAACTTTGGTAATGGGTGCGATAAAGTAATGCATTACCTTGTAATGTGTACTCCTTACCTGTATCATTATTTTCCAACAAGAAGTAATGAGTTACCGATAATTGAACACTCATGGATTACCTTGTAATGAGACCTCATTATATTTTACATTACTTCAAAACATAAAATAATGACTTTACCGATCATCAATTGCATAATGCATGAATTATAAACGTAAAGTAATTATTAATATATATTTTTGAAAATCTATTTATAGACACATTACTTTGTTATTTTTTGTAAGCATAATGGTAAGGTGTATATTTTTGATATCACGAACGAAAACACGAAGCACAACAACTCATCTACTTTGTAAGCAATAAAATATTGTATGTATCGATAGCTCAGTTGGTAGAGTTCTCGGCTAACTAATTGTTAAATACCAGAGACCCCAGGTTCGAATCCCAGCATGACCATGTTATTTATAAAATAAAAACAAAAATTTATTTATTTAATTAAAAAAAAATATTTGTAAAAAAAATTTTTATGCATATTCTTTTATAAAAATCTATTTATAGACACATTACTTTTTTCCACCATGTAACCATATAAGTAAGCAGTTACTTTACCACCTACAAGGTAATGAGTTACTTTGAGGCTCATCGCCTGTAAAATTCATCAGTGAAGTAACGTGTAAAGTAATGCATGAAGCCCTATGGCGATACATTACTTTACCCATGATTTGGTAATTTGTGGTTTTGCTGGGTTTCGAATAGATTTGTAAAAATATTGAGTATTAGGTTCTCGATACCAATTTATTTTCAGGGTATCGAATACCAAAAAGTACCTACCTGATATTTTCAGGGTTGTATGTTTTTGCACAATTTAATATACTTTTGTTTGGAAAACATTTGCGTTTCCCATGTTTCTAATATACCATGTTTGCTTGCAAATATAATTATATTTGCCTGTTAACATATGGGGCGTTTCATCGCAAGTGACCCAACTTTTGAAAACGATGTCTTCCGATCGGGATGAAATTTGCACCAAGGTTAGTCCTCTTGGATAGTAGTTTAGACACAAATTTTCAACAAGATCGGTCAAGAACACTCTGAGTTAAAGGGTGTCAAAATTTGACATTTTGGCCAAAATGGTGTTTTTTCTCATCCATGTAACTTATTACCTACCTATTCTTCTTAGCAAAATTTGTCCTTAATAGTTTAGATAGCTTTAAGAGCTTTTTGGTCGCTTATTGGGATGCGAGTGAGATATCTATCAAAATAAATGTTTTGTAACGCAAGACAAAGGTTTTTCAATTTTTAGCATACACAGAAAAAATTATCAACCTCAAATATCTAATTATAGATTTGATTTGAATTTAGTTTGTTTCTAAACAAATATTTAATTGAATCAATTAATATTTTAATTGACTTTTAAATATATAAATACATATTTTATTTTAGACGCAATTATTATATTATTTTTTCATACACTGTATGTATAAATAGAAAGTTTTCAGTATAAAATACCAAATACATTTGAAGTTAACAAACAAAACAAGCACACACACAAACAGACTCAGCATTGCAAAAAACACACATACCAACGTGTAGATCACACACTTTTTTTGTGAGTATCATATTTTTTTTTTGTAGAAATTATTTATAACTTTTTTTTTCCTTCTTAATTTTAATAAAAGGTTTAATTTTAATTGATAGTATCATTGTCGTGATAGGTGCAAAATCAATTAAAATATTAATTGATTCAGTAAATTTTTTAATTGAAACCCGTTTTTAGTTTTTTTTGTGTATGCTCTATTTTGAATTATTTCCTATTTGTGTGTAAGTGCTTCTAAAACCTTAAAAATAAAAATTCTACTGAGAAACTATTTATTTTGATAGATATCCCACTCGCAACCCACTAAGCGACCAAAAAGTTCTCAAAGGAAAAGACCTAAGCTTTCTTTTGAGCAAAAAAAAAAATGGGCATATTTTGAAAAAAAAAGTCAAAAAAATTTTTTATTTTGAAAAAAAATAGTCAAAATTTGTATTTTCTTTTTTAATATTTTTTTCGAAGTATTGAAGAAATAGCTAGCTACATGGATGAGACAAAAATGTCTAAACTACTATCCAATAGAACTAATCTTGGTGCAAATTTCATCTCGATTGGAAGACATCGTTTTCAAAAGTTGGCTTACTGTAAATGAAACGCCCCATATATATCTTTGTAAATGGTGAAAAACATTTACCACCAAACATATATATGTTTGGCTGGAAATATATATATATATATATATATATATATATATATATATATATATATATATATGTTTATTGTAAGTGTGTTTGCATGTCTGAAACATAATATCTAATACATTTAAAATTGCAAATTTATCTTTGTTTATGTTCGAAAATTTGAACCATTGTAATTACCTGCAAACATATTTAAAATTGTCTCTTTTCTGCGAGTAGATTTAAAGTCCAGTATTTTGTTCGTATTTGTTATTTTTCACTTTCGTGAGATTGTCGTTAGCAAGAAAATTAATGCATAAGAAGAAAGAACAAGAAAAAGATAAATTTTTTTTTGTTTCCCGAAACTTATTTTTTAGATGTTGCAAAATAATTATGAATTAAAATAAAAATAAAAAAAAAAAAATATATCATCAAAAGAAATATTTTAAAATATACAAAAGTAAAAAACAACATAATTTAAAAAGTATCGAGTACTCAATTCAAAAGTAGTATCGGGTAGTAAAAAAGAGCAGAATTTCACAACACTACTTTATGAAAATATCGATTAATCTTCACTGAGGGAATTATGTGCATACACTCCAAAAAAAGGTATAAACTAAAATAAAGTTTACACCTCACTAAAATTTAGCTTCTAAAAGCTTCCTTAAAATAAATAAAATTGCTTACGAATTTTGCAAATTAATAGATTTTAGTTCATTTGAATTTTTTAAACTCAAAAACAATAAGCCCTTTTCCTTTCTTGAATTAGTTTAATATTCTTAAAAACTGCTGGAAAATGTATTTATTTTTAGTAAAAAATATAAAATTTTAATAACTTATTAAACTAAAAGTTTAAAATTGTATGAAAAAACTAAAACCAAATATGTAACTTACTTAAATTTAGTTCAACAATTTTAACTTCTTAAAATTAAGCTTATAGTTAACTTCTTAAATATTTTCTTTAAAAAGATTAAACTAATTAAAACTTTAGAATTCGTATTTGGTTTTGAGTTCATATTATATAAGTGTTTTAGTTTCGTGAAGGTCACTCTTCTAGTTCAATCGATCTTTGATAAGTTCGTTCAATCGTTCGTTAGATCGTTTGTTTCAACATTTTTACGCGAATTATTCATATTAGATTCTTTTTAACATTAAAATATACCAAATATTAATTAATTTAAACTAAATTTTAAGAAATTCCTTCAAAGAAAATTCAACTTAAATCAAGTATTAAATTTTCTTAAAAACTTGTAAAAAACCATTTACTTCAATTAGGTAAATTTGTATTAAAATTTAGTTAATTTTGTCTTAAATTTTATGAAATTTTACTAAAATTTAGTATATTTGTGACTTAAAATTTTGCTTAAATCTAGTAAAAATATCTTACAATCAAGTTAATTGTTTTTAAATTTTAAGACGCTTGAACATGTGCTAATGCAAAATTGACTTATTTTTAGTTCATAAGTTATACTCATATTAGGTAGGTACACATAGAGAAAATATATGATTGGGCACAATAAATTATCATAACATGATTGTATTATCATGATCTATGATCATAATATGATTACGAAGATTTTATTATGATTGTTATGTGTATCAACCATAACATGATTTTTTTTAAACATTCTGTTTTTTTCAATATCGCTAACATTTCTTCCAACTGCTAAACAGAAGATATATTTAAAATGCTATTTTGATAATTTTTTATTGATGGGTGCTTGTGTGTTATGTCTTAATTTAAGTGTTTATCTAAAACTACATTGTATTAAATGAATGATACTAAAAAATCTTCATTGAATTAGTGAAATGTTGAATGAACATATAATTGAATTCATTCAAGTTAAGAATTTATTCAATACCAGTTAAAGCTTTTGAAATTGAAAATAGTGAAATAATTCCTAGGGAATGGATTAACGGAATGATATATAAACATTTTTTATTTCTGAATTCAATTTTTTGTGAATTAAGCTCAAATTGAATTAATTCTTTCGAAGCTCTGTACAAGGTTAGTGAATGGGTTAACAACATTTTTGTCTGATCATTGGCAGGATTACGATAACTTTTTCTCTCTCTGTTCACTACAGCGAGAAAGTTTCACGCTTGGTTTTATTCCCTTATCTAAATATTCGTGAACGTTTCACATTTTTGTGAAAATAAACAATAATTAGCCTGGAATTTGAAAAAGTTCCGGTTTTGGAATAATTCTTCAAAAGGTGGCAACACTGGGTGTAATATATTTTTTGAAATGTGATAAATACACTGAGATCTATAAATTGATGTTACTTTAATTAAATCACAACAAAAACTGTATTTTTAATTTGCTATAAACTTAAAACTGCCATAATTTTTGCGCTGTTAGATATAAATGATTAACCCGGATAGTTGTGGTGTAATGGTTAGCGCGTTGGACTGTTTCACAGATGGTTCGATCCCCGGCGACGACAACATCAATTTAGAAAAATAATACGCACTAGTTTTCTTTCCCTCATATGTATCGTAGCGCCCACCTTCGCTGTTCCTATACCACTTAACCCCACCGAAGAAAACTAATGAATTAGGGCTATGAACCAAAAAGCTTCAATCAAGTTCGCCAACTCTCCATCAGAGTGCGAGCAACAACTGTTCTAAGACTTATCATCTCGTGCAATTACAGTGTTGCCATACTTAAAGCCCTTTATCTTTCCGCGCCTTTTATCACTCTTCTATTCCCTTTCCAAAGAAAGCAAAACATTAACAAATAGGAAGAATTTCCTGAATTTTGCTTCCCTATTTTTTTTTTTTTTTTAAATATAGGTACAAACAAATGTTTGAAAATATTTTGCCTCAGTGTCGAAAATTTTTGAAACTCCTCATTGTTTTAAGATCCTAATAGGTAATCAATGTTTGTACAGTAAGACTATAATAAGAATAAGTATAAGTATGTGGGACTATTGCAGAAGATACAGCGCCTATGCTGTTTGGGCATTAGTGGGGCAATGAGAACCACATCTACTAGGGCTGTCGAGACTATTCTGGCAATTCACCCAATTGAGGTACAGGTGAAGTGCGAGGCCGCATTGACTATGATGCGGCTGAGGGCTACCGGGGAATGGGACAATAATGGAAATATTACCGGCCACCGTACTATTTTGGACCAATTGCCAGGGTATTGCGTCCCAGAATGGGACTGCGACAGGATTTCAGAGAGGTCTGTCACGACGCTCTGTGACACGTTAATCCCCGACAGGCAACCATGGTTAAATGGGACCTTCTTGAGGAACCAACCGGGGATCCACTTTTACACGGATGGATCAAAACTGGATGGGAAAATGGGTCTGGGTTTCTGTAACGCTGACTTCAATGTACGCAAATGCTTCCGTCTTCCTGACCATAACACCGTACTACAGGCGGAGGTCACCGCGATTACGGAGTGCATTAAGCAGGTGAATATCATGGGCTTGACCGGTGATATTGTGATTTTCACGGATAGCCAAGCGGCTATCCGGGCTTTATCTACGGACTTTGTGGGATCAATGACGATACTCAGGTGTAAAGGGGAAATTAACGATTTCTCTTCACGGGGACGCATTGAGATTATATGGGTGCCGGGACACTGTGGTATAGCGGGGAACGAAGTGGCTAATGATTTGGCTAGGGGAGGATTTTCCCTGGAATTAGTCACTTTGGAGAACGCTAAACCTTTTCGAGCTCTCAAGGCGGAGCTGGTGGACTGGGCTGACACTATGCATAGGACCATCTGGGAAAATGCGGGTGTTGGCAGGACTACAAATATTCTCTGGGGCAACCCGGACAAGGACAAGACGAGGGAAATTCTGAATCTCAGTAGGAAGGAACTGAGTCTTTTGATGGAAATCCTCTCGGGACACTCGACACTTAGGGCCCATCTCCACCGTATTGGTAGGGCGGACTCCGAAGTGTGCAGGGCCTGTGGGGAGGACGAGGAGACCTTGGAACACTATCTCTGTGAATGCCCGGCATTTGGCGGGATCCGGGTCGAAATACTATCCAGTGACCCAATATTCACATTGGGGGATCTTAGGGGCATAGGATGGAAGAAGTTGAGGAGTTTCGTCAGTGCGACGGAGTTCCTGGGATAGTAAGGTGACATAGGACATAGAACCTATTGTTTAGAGCGCACAACAAGCCGACATTCTGGCTTAAGTGTAAGTCCTCAGGGACTTGAGTCGGTTTAGGCAAGTATTTCCCTTCTCCGAATCCTCTTTTCGACCTAACCTAACCTATAATAAGAATAACTATAATTTAGAAAAGTAAATTAAGGGATTATTTTTTTTAAAACAAAATCTCTGATCTTTTAAATCTCATTGATGATTTTAAATGACAAATTTATCACAAAATTTGACATTTTTATGACCTCGATTTCTTAAAATAAAAGAATTTGATTTTTATTATAGATTTCTAAATAAAAATAAAATAAATATAAAAAAGTGCTGATTTTTAAAGCGGAATTTTAAAACGCAATGCAACCGAGGAACTCTCATAGTACAACATAAATACAAGATAATAAAGTTTTGTTGTGGAAAAAGTAAAATAAATTAATAAAATAGTAAAATAAAAAGAAATTAATTAAGAAAATTAAATTCTTTATTGATTAATAAAGGGTAATTATTTATCTTTCAAGAATAGACATTTTTGATGACATTAATAACTTTCTACCTTTTTATAAGTGGCCCAATGGAACATCATGTGGTAAATAAAAATTTAATATTTTAAGAGTATTTTTATGTAAATTACTTTTTTTTTCTATTCAGTATTTCATAAAACCAACAATTCAACGGTGCAGATTTATATTATTTATGGATTTCAATATTTGGATTGTGAGTTTTATTAAAATATAAATAATCACTGTATGCTGAGTTAATTCAATATTATTGTTTGTTATTTTAACTGCGTATGTTGTACACTCAGGAAATTAAGAAGGTAGAAATTACTAAAACTTACAGTTTAAATGACTACAGTGTTGCCATGTCTGAAGCCCTTCATCTTTCCCCAACTTTCATCTCTATACTATCCCTTTCCAAAGAAAGTAACACGCTAAATATAGGAAGTATTTCCTGAGTGTTGCCTCTCTTTAAAAAAAAAAAAAAAAAAAAAAAAAAAAGGCGATGACTATATTTGTCATAAAAATCTCTAACTATGTAGTAATTTTTAACTATTGATAAAACAACTACAACGGTATTAAAGACGGCTAACGAAGCCGTCAAAAATAACTAAACTTAAATGAATCCATAAACCATAAAAGCGAGCAACAAAACAATGCAAACAATGAACATAAAACGACTACATATATAAGTGGTGAAAGCTACTGTTTCTAACAGTTATTTTTTCGGCATTACACAAATATTTTTTAAAAAATAGGTAGTTTTTCTTTAAATTACAATAAAAATTTGTATTTCCTACAACCTATTTAAAATGCAAAGTCAAAATTCCTAACGCTATTCCAGTTATGACTATTTTATGCATACAATGAAATTTTGTAATTATTATTTGCAAACTATAAACATCTTAATAATAATCAGGGACATGAACTTCATGCACTAAAAAAGAATGTTTAAGGCGCCTATAATATGCATAAAAAATTATAAAATATGCACTTAAATGTTTTTTAAATTAATCCTTTTTATGTTTTTGAGCAATTTTACAATTATTTTGTATTGTTTAATATATTCTCTGAACACGTTTTGCACAATTAACACAAAATTTATATTATTATTTATATTAAAAAATACGCATTCTGAAATACTCTAAAACCTGTGTCTATTAATCCCAGTTTGCATATAAAATTTAAGAGAACATTTAAAAGGGCTTGAGCAGCTTGGACCCTCTTTAGCCTATATGATCGTTGGTAAAATATAAAATATTATTAAAAGTGATTTTTTACCTTAATAATAAAAAATTAATAAAAATATGCAATAAAATACGCATTTAAAGCAAACCAAGTAAAAATATGCAAAAATATACATTTATAGCAAAATATGCCAAAATATGCATTAACAAATCGATGACATTTTAAAACAAACTCTTTGACTCGCAAAGATATTCTGTTTGCCCTGTTTTAAGACTTAAGGAAAAAAAAACATGAACTTCCGGTCCCTGATACTAATAAATATAAACTAATGGGAATTTTTTAAAACTCGACAGATTCTTTTATTTTTAAATAACTAAGAAAAATTAACTATTTACTGCAAAATTACTGTTTTAATAGTTGTGTATTAAAAAACAATAGCAAAACAACTTCTCAAAACAACTGGTACTGAATTACAGTATTTTTGGTTAGTTATATTTTGAATTGACTGTCTAAATTATTCATTTTTCAGTTTCTTATAGAAAAATTACTACAAAAGCAGTTAAAACAACTTCTACTGTTTACTACCCGAATGACCTACATGTACTTACTGTAAGAATATTGTGAGTGTAGATGTCAGATAGTAATTTTTACTACATTTGAAATGGTTTTAACAATTTGCTATTAATTGTACGTTAGGTATTTTGACCGCTTTTAACTGTTGTTTGTACTACATTGGTAGTTGGGGTTTAGTGGTTAAAAATTACTACAATTTTAGACTTTTTGAAAACTTGTTTTTGATCAATGGTTATAATCTTTAATTTCAAGCTCTTATATTAGTTCTCATGTAGTGAGAAAACTAGTTTATATGAATGTTTGATGTTTGGCATGGGATTGTTACCGCTTTCAAAACGTGTTCTGATGATGGGAACCTAAAAAATTCCCGAAATAGATCTATCAACACATTTCTGAAAGGATCAAATAAAAAATTTGAAAACAAAAAACACTATAGATTATTTATTAGGACAATATAGAGTATGGCCTCGAACTTGAATAATTTTCATTTCCATTGCACAATTAAAGGTCAAAAAACACATAATTTTTATTTTTTAATAAAAATTATATCAAACTTGTATTGTAAAATTCTTTCCTTTGATCTCATAAATAAACAGTTTTCTGTGCGTTCGGTTTGTTACAATTCAAAGAAATTTTAGAAAATTTTGGAAATTTCGTATTAAAAATGGAAAATTATATTTGCGGGACTGTCAAAAACATTTCATCCTAACCGAGCTTTCATCGTAAACAAGCTCGCATTAAGAGATGTTTCATTGAAATTGTTACCAAAGCTTCAGCACTTTTAAATTAGTTCGTAATAATCGAGGTTCAATTTTAACTGAGTCCGTAATAATCGAGTTTTACTGTACGAAACTTCTACACTCAAAAAAAAAAGTTTGTAAAGTCAGCAAAAAATTTTGCTTAGTTAGCAAAATTTTAGTCAGGAGGGTGCTTGCAAAAAAGTTGCTAATGTCAGCAAAATCTTTTGCTGAAAATCAGCGAGCTGATTTTTAGCAACAGAATTAGTAGATTCAGCAAAAGTTTTGCTAACACTTAGTGGATTAGAAATAAAAATGACTTGCTAAAAATTAATAAATTTTTTGCTGAATTTTAGTAGACTGAAAAAAAACGGAAAAAATTTGTAGAAAAATTGTAATTTAGTTAATTTATTTGCTGAAAATCATAAAACATATTTTTGTGATTCTTTTAAAAATAATTTACAATAATTACGAAATATAAAAATTTTCATTTTCCCACCTTGAGGACATGAATTAATTTAATATCTGAAAATATATAGAAATAAATATATATAACATAACAAAAATTTTCTTTCAACTACTTACATCAATAGTTGTCTAAATGATGCTTTCTTTTAAAGGACGAAAATGCCGAAGATAATTATAGAAACGAAACGAAAAAATAAACAAAAACAAACGAAACGAAAAAAACAACTCTTTTTTTGCAATAAGAAAAAGGAACCATAAAAATCTACCTAAGATGTGTGTCTTTGTCTTTCGCTTTACTCTGATTATTTACACTAGATTATTAATCTATAAACATTTAATTTAGAAACACATATTAACTTTAAATATTTTATTTTGTCTTTTTTTTTAATTAAAAGACAATTATTTTCACAACCCGGTGACAACGCAAAATTTAAGTTGTTTTAATCCTCAATTTTGTTTTATGTATGAAAAACAGATACAAATGTCTTCCATGGTTGATTTTTTTATATGTCTTATTAGAGTTGTACTTTCTAGTATCATTTTAATCTTCTCTATTACATCTTGACATGCCGCGACATCTGCTTCATTCTGCGTATATCTTTCAATCTGGTTGTCGTCCACACTATTAATGTGCTTATCAGCACAATTTTTTTTAGCAAAATTAATTAGTAAAACGTTAGTATATTAGTAAAGCATTAGTATAAAACAGTTAAGTGCTGAATAAGTATAACAAAAATTTTAGCTCAAAACACTATTTTAGCAAAAAATTTGCTAAAAAAAAATATACCTGATTTACAAGACGTTTTACTAACTTTTGTACTAACTTATTTTTTTGAATGTAGAAAGAATAATCAAAAATATATTCTTTGAATAATTAAAAAAGGTTTTATATTTGAGCCATAGATTTTTGTTAGCCTTTTTTCGTAGTTTTTGAATAAAAAACTCCTTTTAATAAACTATTTTCGTACAAAAATTTTAACTTCTAGGCGGGAATGAATTTGTCTAACCAAAATAATCTTTAATTGTTTAATTAATTTCTTAATAATTTTAAATATTAATAAAACTGCAAAAAAAAATGTAGTCAAATTAGTTTTAAACAATCATTTTGTCGGAACTCTTACCCTAAATGGATAACCGTTGGACTACATAATAAAACTGTATTTTTCGACCTCATAATATCGTCTCTCACTGTATCAAGCTTGCCAGACTTGGAGGTTTGTCCCCAAAATTTGGGATATTTTTATATTACTAGACAGAAATTTTCCATTGGGGACAGAGGATTTTTTTTTGGGGATTTCAAAAATATTTTGAGGATTTTGTATTACAAATTTTTGATAAAAATTTTAATTTAGTATAGACTTACAATAAAATCAGTCAAGTTAAAGCACCAGCTATTTCTAAGCAACTTTTCTAGTGTTTTTATATAAAAATTAAAAATTTTCTTAAAACATTTTATAGAAAACCTCTGATAAAATTGCCTGAAAAACTCAGATGTCATAAAGATTTAAACGAATAACTTTACGATGAATCAAAAATTACCTAAAAATGTATTACTAAATGTATCAAGGTGATTCATCCAAAAAATCAGCTGTCTTGCTTAAAAATTAAAACATAAAATCTATACCCTTATTCGCAAAATGCTCAAATATATTAACTTTCCTAAGTCATTTCTGTGGCATTTTTTAAAAACTTCTTTTAAACAAGAAGACTCGTTTACGACTCTTAAAATAAACACCCTTAGAGCTTTTCTCAAACTTTTGCTTTTAGCCATCAATAATTTAATTTCGATTATTTTTGTATGTATTAAATAAAAATGTGTTTCTTTTCTAAAGATTTTAATTAGGTATGCACCTAATATTTTTATTAATACGAATTTTTTTAAAATAAAAAACGTCTGAAATTCAATGTCTTTTAAATTGAATGTGGGTTTTAATAGAAGTAATAAAAATCAAAGGGCTTCCTAGCAAAATTATAAAAGTTTGAGAATTAAGAAAAAGTGTACGAAAAATAGTTTTAAATTTGACTGATTTTTAGTATTGGTTTGCAGTGATAGTTTTATCAATTAAACTACAATTTTACCTGTTAAGTAAATTTAAATTTATTTAGCAAACAATTTGAGCTCTGACTTAAAATTAACCAAAAATTGATTTTGTTGAATTTGGGGGTTTTTCGGGATATTTTTAATTTGATACCGATAAAAAGTGTCTGGCATTCCTGGTGAATCTGAACTAATTAAATGAAGAATTTTAACTCTACTAATTTGTTCAACCTTTTCTATAATTGGGGATATTTTGTGATTTGTTTGGGAATAACGAAAAAAGTATCTGGCCAGCCTGCACTGTATTTAGAACTCTACTGTACTTTGTCATTTATACCTTAAGTAAATTTGTTAAACCTAATGCTACGTTTCCACTAGAGGTGTTTTAGACGTGTTTTTGAAACAACACATGTTTTGTACATGTTTTAAAATACATGGTTTTTTCACCAAAACATATGTTTTGCTCAAAACATGTAAGTGGAAACACAGTATAAGCTTTATTTGCTAATAAAAGATTTTAAGACTTACTTAAAAACATTTTAAAAAATTTTTAATTTCAAAATATTTACACAAAACTATAAAGTTATGTTTATTTTGCATTTTTTTTTTGGTTTGCTTGTTAAGTAAATTTTCTTGGATGGAGTAACAAACAACAATCTGAAATTGTAACTCAAATATGAACACATTATTAAAGACAACCCAATGAAAAAAGTTCCGATATGGGTATAAGCATATATAAGCGTATATATAGTCATATATATAATTTCATATCACATGATCCTAAAAATTGCATACATAACCTTATCGCTTGTGCTCTCATGGTATATCTGATATTATTTGATCCGCTAAATGTATAATTTGATCAATTTATATATAATTGGATACAATTTGATATAACTTCATAAAATCCTTTAAAATTGTTTGCAGATCCGCACTAATATTTTGTTTTACATTTCAAATAATAATGCAAATTTAAATATAAATCAAGAGTTTTTAAAATTAGATGTGATTTAATGTGATGCCATATACAATTATATGTAAAAGTAATCGATTTTTTTCTTGTTTCTACCATATATGTTTATATTTAATTATCAGTGAGAGCAAATTAACTGTTTTTCTTTTCTTTGTTTTTTGAATGACCCACAGATTTTGATTTTTTCTTAAGATTTTGGGATTATAATTGCTTTTTTTTACGATTTTCTTAATTAAAATGAATCCTTTACTCATAAATATTATATAATCTATTAACTTTGAACTTTTTTTAAGTGCAGCTTTTCTAGTGGTGTTTTCTTTTTTGGAAAAAAGTGTTGCCTTCTTAATGTGCAACATTTTTCAAATTTTGCCCTCGCCCCATTAAAATGAAGCATTTTTACAATCAGAATAGAACACAATTTCGTCACATATTATATTTATTTAAACAAATCTGTTTTTTAGTGTTGTTAAGGTTCGGGTTCGAATCCCAGCAAACTTTAAAAAAAATGTTTTTTTTTAATAATTAATTTTTGTTTTTTTAATTATTTAAAAAATTTGGATTTAGCTGCATACATTTTTTTCAATTAAATTTTTTTTTATAATTTTGTTTGTAAGCGAATTTCAGATTAAAAAAATTATTAAATACTTACAAAAAGAAAAAATTTAAAAAATAGGAAAAACAAATTGAAAAAAATCGTAAATTAAATTTACCAAAAAAAATAAAATATAAAAAAATGTGATACCAATATGGGTTCGAACTCGGGATCTTCTGTGTCAGAAGCCAGCACACTACCACTCTGCTACCAAGGTGAGAGTTTTCTCGCCAAAAACTTTGCAATATATACACATGAGATTGATAAACCAAAAAAACAGGTCAATATCCAACCCTGTAAATTTTTTTAAGGCAGTAAATGTTGCATTTTTTGCCTTTTATAAGGCAACATTTTCAGAAAGAAACGCGGCACCCTCTCAGAGTGTTTACCTCATTTTAGAAAAGAACACAAAAAGGTAATTTGAGGGCCAAGTGCAAATAAAATTTGACATTTTTGCCAGAAAAGAAAACGACATAAGTTTTCACTTTTGCTTCTTTTTATAATATTTTTTTTCCTTTAAATACATTGACTTTTCCTTTTTTTGTCTTTTCTGATTACACTTTTTTGCAGAACCTCCCTTTCAAATACAAATTTTTTAATAGACTTATGTGCGTGGAACCCAAATCTGTCTCATTTTTTTTTTCTCATTTGCCCATTTTTTTTGTATATTTCGCTTAATTTTTCAAAATTCAACCGCAAAATCATAAATTTTTTTTGAAGAATATATATCTGCACAAAATTATAGTTAATTTGAGTATAATCATATCGGTGTTTGTTTCAGGATATCCTACAGGTATTGCAAGGAAGTGGAAAATGTCACATGTTTAGTTTTAACCCGATAATTTTTATGTATACTAAACAAATTTTAAATTTTTGTCACTATGCGTAAACCAAACATTCCAATAAACTCATTCTTGCATTAAAATTCCAAATTTATTGAAAATAACGTGAAATATATAGAAAATAAGAAAATTGATGTAAAAAAAAAAATAGAATTGATAACGTAAATATAAAAACCGCGATATTTCAAAAACTACAAATAAGAAAAAAAAAAAATGTTTAAATATTTAGATTCAGCGTACCTAAATCTACTCGTAATAGCAAATATGTATTTCAAAGACAGGTTCTGCAGTAAGTTGCAAATTCTTCAGTAGTAATATTAATAATACACACGCAAAGAAAAAACATGGTTGGAGCAACCATATTCGAAGAGCATCATACATTGTTGGGCTCATGATTGCGGCAACCATAATAGTAACCATAGTATAAGAATCATGTTATGATTACGTAACTGCTATTATTTTACCATAATATGATTCCTAAGAAATCATATTATAGTTCGGAAATTGTCCTAATAACACCATATTATGGTTCTTCATAAACATGTTATGACCTTGGAATTATCATAATATGGTACCCGCTAATCATAATATGGTGAAAAACTAATTATAAAGTTATCATGTTATGGCCCCATATAACCATATTATGGTATCTAAAGTCTCATAATATGATCAATATTATCATATTATGACTACTAATAAGCTATAATATGACTGCAGGATGATATTTAGCAAATTAATAACCATTTTAAAATAAAAAAAATATATTTTCACAATGGCGAATATAAAGGCGAACTTTTATTGTTTGGTCCAATAAACATTTTTGTTTGATCAATAATTTCAATCAGATTCATAAGTTATATATACAAATGGTCTTAAAATTTAATTTAAAAACATTATATTTTATTTGGTTGTAAAAATATAACCAATGTAATCAGATTCTAAAGAATCTAAATAAACAGAAAAAATTTTTTTTCACATTCAATGCGAAAAGCATGATAATGTTCATCAAATCCATGGTTCAAAAGTCTTTGAATGCACAAAAATACAAATTATTAATTAAACAAATATGTTTAATTAGACCAAATAATGGAATTTCATCTTCATATTAGCCAATGTGAACCACCATTTCTGGTTTAAAAAGTATGTGTTCATACTGGAGGTATGACACAGAGTGTAGTTAAATTTCTGAAGTAATTCCATATTTTTCCATATAGTCTTTTGGTAGTATTTCTGAAGGTCCTGCTTCAATTTTTTCTTTTACAATATCATTGTAATTTATAAGAAAATCTAGTAATTTTATTTGATATTTTACAAAAATTGTTTTTAAAATTTAATTTTATTGTTGG
Organism: Delia radicum; assembly: GCA_021234595.1. Taxonomy (NCBI): domain Eukaryota; kingdom Metazoa; phylum Arthropoda; class Insecta; order Diptera; family Anthomyiidae; genus Delia; species Delia radicum. The sequence goes on along the minus strand of CM037855.1, from coordinate 169,680,675 downwards.
CGCTATTACATATATTTTTTAATGTTATATTTTTTTATTTTTTATTATTTTTATTATTTTTTATTATTTAATTTAATTTTTTTTAATAAAAAGATGTACTTTGCACAAAATCTCAAACTAGACTGACGCTCACTAATAAATATAGAATAATCAGTGATCTCTCTCACCATATAATGATTGGCGAAATCATAACAAAGTTACAGTAACTATAAAATGATTTTCGCCAATTATAGCATGGTTGTTTTTAACTGTGGGAAAGCACATAAAACGTTTTTTTCTATTATAAGATGGTTGTGCATAGCGTCATCTGTATCAACAATGCAATTGTTGTTTCACAAAAATAACGTAGTGCGCTTGTTGTGGAAAAAATAGATACGTTTAAAAGTTAATAAGGTAACTTGCTTACTGAAATAGTAAAATATGCTGTTTTACTTTGAGTTTTTTCATTAAAAATATGAATGTTGAATTAATATATTTGTTTCAACTTACCCGCCTAATATTAATCCAATTTGAAGAAAATGTATATTCTTTTTTTTTTGAAACCTTTTTTAGCGAAAAATACAAATTTATATTTTAAAAAAGCAGATAGCCTTAGTTGCTAGTGCTTTAGTTTTAAGATTTATTGTAATTGTAATTTTAATTATAATAAATATCTAAATAAATAAATAAATATTTTAAAAAATTACAATTACAATTACTAAAATCATAGTTTGGCCGTATTAACCATATTATCAGCCATATTGTAAGGTAGGAAGAGGGAATCATGATATAATAAAATATCAACAAAAAAATGGTATCAGCAACCATGTTATTGGTCAGAATTTATTTTCAAACTCATAATTTTTTTGTAGCAACCATGTCCGAATGCAGGGATCATAATTTTGTTGCGGCAATCATGTTGCAACCATGTTTTTTCTCTGCGTGTTGGTAGATAAACAATACACGCTTTTTGTTTTTACTCTCCTTTTTATTTTTACACTTGTTTTGTTTTATTTAAAAAGAAAACTTGAATAATTTTCATTTTCATTGCACAATTAAAGGTCGAAAAAACATAATTTTTATTTTTCATACAAATTATATCAAACAATTTCAGAAAATGTTTAATGAGTTTGCAATTTTAATAAAAAATGTGTTTATGCATTTCAGTTTATTCATATGTCTAGTTTATTTATAACGATAAAACTAAAAAAAAAACATTCTTGAAAACATTTTATGATTTTGCGATAAAATTTTGAAAAATTAAGGAAAATATACGAAAAAATCGGGCGATTACTATACATTAAAGTATATATGATCTTATATTAAGTTATATCAAGTATATATGAAGAGATAAAAAGATATGAACTTAAATGGAACATAAGATATAATGGTATATGATGATATATAGAAAATAAGTATGAGATGTAAATATATATCGCTACATATGGCCACATATGTTAAGGAGCATATAGACGACATGTATTTGTCATCTGACATGTCAAATTTTCAAGTCACATGTAATTGTGCATGTCTGTCAAAATTGCTGTTTTACATAAGGTTTATAATATTTGGTCACAAACGTACATGTTTTTTGCTTCTGACACAGTCTCTGTTTTTTTCTTCAACAGCTGATCAAATGGAATCAAAGGATAATGCAATTGCAGTGTGCAGTGTAATTTCAATTATAACTGCAATGAAATCGAAATTAAAAAAAAAAGAAAAGAGGAAAAGAAACCGTTCTCTGTGGAGCCAACAATCAAGTCGATCTGGGTTCCAACATGGCATGCTGCCGCAGCAAAAATTTTTTTTGCGCCGCAAAATAGTTCATATGGACATACCAATTTGGGATATAATTATGAAACTTTTTATAAACATATATATGTACATAATTTTATTAAATGGGAAAATGTATATACATTTATTGGTATTGTAAAATGTTAACTTTAGCCGGCTAATGATTCCGTCAATAGGGGACCGCCGCTGTTTGTTTTCTCACGGCATGGATTTATGACAACTTTTTGTTTCATATTTAAAACAGCTGATGTCAGATGGTTTGTTAGAAGAAAATAGAGCACGCTCTAATTGAAATTTTGTCAGATGACTTTGCGTCTGACTTTTACAGAAGCAAAGTTAAAAAGGTCACACACGACATGTATGTATTTTGCAGTGGGAAATTTGACATGTCAGATGACAAATACATGTCGTCTATATGCTCCTTAATTATGTATATATAATCATATGAAGCTATATATGACTATATATAAACTTTTTTCGTCGGGAATATTAAAATTTTTGTTTAATGTAGATGAACTCTGGTTTAATTAAAATGAAACAGTTGTTTTATTTTTAATCATTAACTTGACCCCTCAAGTTGTCAGTCCATACATGCGTATGAAGTTTTTTTTTTTTATGTTTTAATAAAGTACAAACTATGGTGCAAACTTTTCAAAACGAGCTGTTTAAATTAAATGGTTAAAGTGTAAATGAAAACATAAAAAAAGATGAAATTAAAACTTTGTTATAATTTCGTTGTTATTGTATTTTTCTTATATTTTTGATGATGATAAAAATGTAATGTTTTTTATGGCTTCCAGAAATGAGTAGATGACGAGAGTTCGCTTATTTGAGGATTAAACAGAATGAAAGCCACAGAACCAAGGCCGCACAAAACAATAGTGACACCAAAACGAGCTTTTTAAATTACAGTGAGACCTCGATTTTCCGTGATAGTTGGGATCGGAAGCATTCTGGATAATCGATTTTCGTGATTAATTGAGAAAAACTTTAGAGTAGAAATTTTAATATTTTTTAATTAATAAATTAATATTATTTTGCTAACATCCGACAATAGCAACTGCGCACATCGTATGCAAACTATGGAATTTCCTTTTTTCAGTTTATTCACATTATGTGTTATTGTTCAAAAGAAGCCGAAAGTATGTTTGCAATCCCGGTTAATAGAGGTAATCACGGTTAATTGGTGCAAAAAACAAAAAAATGGAACTCGACGCAAAAAAAATTTTTCTTTTTCTTTCCCGGATAATTGATGTTACCGGTTAATCGAATAACGGATAATCGAGGTCCCACTGTAAATGGTTAAAGTGTAAATGAAAATATGAAAATAGATGCAATTTAAACTTTGTTATAATTTTGTTTTTAGTGTATTCTTCTTATATTTTTTATGATGATAAAAATGTAATGTTTTTATGGCTTCCAGAAATAAGTAGATGACTAGGATTCGCTAATTTGAGGATTAAACAGAATGAAAGCCACATAACGAATTCGGCAAAAAAAACAATAGTGAACATTTTTGACACCTTTTTTGGGAATGCAAAAAGTCATTTCTGATAAAGTTTAAAATACTTTTAGTGTTATCAAATATTCGACCTATTTAAAAAACCGGGCTTCGAATACTTAAAAAGAGTAAAACCGGTTTTCCGGCTTTTATAAATCACTTTGTATTGTTGATATCTGAAAATATTTGTACACAGGGAGAATGCATAATTATGCATAATATTAATAAATTTTTGCATAAATGAAATCAAGTTGTACTGGAACCCATCCATTGAAACAAGTTTTCATAACATTTAATGAGAATGTCCTTTAATTCATTGAAAGTTTCATTAACTTTATGAAGAAGTTTCATACGTTCGTCTCTAAATAAAATTAGTTGTAAATTAAAAAAGATTTTAATGCTATTGAGTGCTTCAAATCTAAGTTAGACTCTTTCGCCTAAATTTATTTTTAATAAGATTAAAGTAATACAAGTATATTTGTTTAACAAGGAGGATCTTCTACCGGGATGCCCACAAATTTATATTAAATGTTGAATTATGAAATTAAAAACTAAATTGTAAAGAACTCAAGAATATAAAAATCAAAAGAATATAAATCCCTTTGATTAAAATTGGTGGGTGAACTAGTAGGAAACGTTTTTGAGCGAAATCTTTTATAGATGTCACTGTCATCAGAGAAGACAAAAAAAGTTAAATTCAGTTTATTTAAAGCCAAGAAATATTGTAAAAAAAGTATAAAATTCCATTTGTTTAAGTTAAAAGAAAAACTAATCTTTTATGACTAAGAAACATTTTAAGTCACAAAATCTTTACAAAAGCAACTAAAAGCTCATAACTCAAAAGAAACATTTTTTGAGCTAAAAATTGGAAAATCTTAAACAAAAGTACAAAGGGTAAAACGGAACAAAGCAAATTTGTCTTTATTATTATTTTAAAAACTCAGGATAAAAGCTTCAACATCCCGTAAATCTGCGTACCAACAACACACCTTTTTTGGTAGACCCCTACTTTGGAGAACGAGAACTTTTTAAAAAAACAACTTATTGACAATATGTTAATTTTGTATTTTTCTTGATGATTTTTCTTCAACCAAATAAAAAAAAAAAAAATTAAAAAATCTGTTGCGTTTTTTTTTTCCACAAGTTTTTAAAAAACAGCTATAAATAAGCCGTCCAAACAGGAAGACCCCCTTAAATTTATATGACAGCATAACGCGACCGGACGACATATAAGTTCATCTTTTAGTATAATAGTAAATAGCTTAATTATGTGTACCAAAATTCAGCCAAAAAAGTTTATATTTGCGAAAGTTATTCAAATTGCTTCAAATTGTGGGGTAGGGACTTCACTTAAAAGGTCATAACTTCTAATGTGTAAAAAATATCGACCTGAAAATTTCAGAGTGGAAAGTGAGATATCAGAAAAAATGTAGAAGTATGTACACCAGAAAATGTGTTTTTTTCAATAGTAATAGTAATAGTAGTTTTTCAATAGCAACAATTAAAAAAAAAAAAAACACATTTTCTGGTGTACATACTTCTACATTTTTTCTGATATCTCACTAAGTAAGGAGCTTTCCACTCTGAAATTTTCAGGGTATTTAGAACACATGTGTAGCTATTTCTATAAAAATTTTAAATTTTTTCCAAAAATTGATTTTAAAGTTTTTTTTAAAAAATTTTTATTTTTAAAAAATGTGTAAAATTTGTCGATATTTTTTACACATCAAAAGTTATGACCTTTTAAGTGAAGTCCCTACCACACAATTTGAAGCTATAGGGTTGCCAGAGTTTTCCAAAAAAAAAAAAATTTTTTTAATTCTTGCGTTCTCTACCGCACACACTCACAACATTTTATCAAAATCGGAAAACATCGATTAATTTCACGGTGATATTAAATGGAATTGCTCTATATTAAACGATGAACTCATAGGTCGTCCATTGTCGCTCTGCTGTCATATAAATTTTAGGCACATTCCGAGTTTTTCGCATGAACCGAACTTTTTTTTGTTTACACGAACTAATTGGTCAGATTTGTCTTTTTGTTCATGCACAAAACACGCTTTGATCGATTGCGAAATTTAACGATAAGTTGTGCAGAAATGGCAAAATATAGTAAAAACTGAGAAAAAGCGTGGATTAACTTGTTAGTGATGCACATTTATAAAAAAATTAAATAAAGTAATTACCATAAATCAGGCAAAACTTTAATGCAAATTTGCCAAAAATCTGGCACATAATTGGAAAAACTGGGTACGCCGTTAAAATCAGCGTGGAAGAAATATTTAGGATCAATGGTCAGTAGTCTTGTTTTGGATTTTAGGGGTCAATTTTGTAGCGCTGTGCACTTAAATCCAACGGATATAAACTTTTCTAATAACAGTTTAAAAAGCGTCTTTATAACTAAGACGGAAAATATTTAAAATTATCTAATGTGACTGTATGAATCATAAAAAAAAGTTTAGAAGGATTTTAATTTTTTTGTATCAATGTTTGGAAGAAAATCAGAGAGGCCCTAATATAATTTCGCTTAGTGGATTAATTAAAATGGTCAAAATATGCATATATTCATAGATCTTTAAATGTATAACTTAAAGCCGTTATAATTTTTGCACCCTTAACGATTTTAAAACGATTAACGTTTTATAGTTTATAGCTTTTCTCGATAACGACTTCTTGGCATATGGGTCAAACCAATAACAAAGATTAGTTTTTAAATTCGGGAAGCAATTTTTAACGTTTTTATACTACATTTCTTTGAAGTTAGGCAAACAGACAGGTTTGATTCTTACAGCCGCAGGTTGTTGAAAAATTTATCATATAGAGACAATCTGGCAATTATCAGACACAAATAATAATAAAATTTAAATGGAAAATTACTGATGCCGCCTGTCTGTCCATAAAAAGGCAGAAACTACTCTAGTCTGATTTAAAAATTAATAGTGTTTATAATTTATAGAGAAAACCGTTTATTCTTCTTCTTAACCTCAACCTTTCTAAAATAAAAAAAAAGTATTAAGTCGAAAAATGCATTTTGAGTTTAACCCAATTTTGTTGTATCTTCCGTTTGGTATCAATAACTTAAGTCTAGCACATCTACTTCCCATCGTAATCAGTTACTATTTAGGCAATAAGTCCGAAAAATCCATATTCTGTTTGGTATTAATATAAAACTCTAAATTCTGACTTAACACCTTTTTTGCCTAACTTCAAAGATTTAAGGCTTCATTACTTGAGCGGAAATTAATGATACCGACAGCATAAAAAATGCACATTAACGATATATTTTTTATTTAGTTTTTGACAAACACGAAATGGAATCTTTTTTTTCCATTTTTATTTAAAACCCAATTATTATTGGTAGTTTTTTGCTCTAAAATTAAAAATAGGCAAAAACTACTAGTTTTTATTCTACACTGAAAGAATTATCTTCACTTCAGTATTGAATTTCTACATAGCTTTAATGAAAATTGTCACTGGAACTCGTCCATTGAAACTTAACATAGAATCTATGAAACAGGTTTCGTTAAAGGCAATGTTTGTAGAATTAATGAAAATCTTCATAAATCTAATGAATCATTTCGACTATTAAGCGTTTATGGAATTAATGAAACTGTTTCAAAAAGATCTTTAAACTAAAGTTTGAAATGTATGAAAATTTATGAAACTATGAAATTTTATATAAAAATAAAAAAATTAAGTCTTTGACATAATTTCATAGCTCTAAAAAAAATCTTATTAAATTTATAAAGAGATAATTTATGAAATCAATTAAGTTATGAAATCGAATGATTGAAATTTTATGAAAAATTTCTCAATATTAATAAAATTGCTTGAATGTAATGAAATTCTTCATCGAACCTGCGAAAAGAATTCTATGAAATTGTTTCATAATTATCATGAAGGATAGTTCTCTCAGTGTAGCCTAAATGTAGCATTATTATAAAAATTTGTGTATTTTTTAATTTCTAATGCCTGTCGCCTGCATCTTTTATTATGTTTCCATCCGGCCATACAGTAAACAAGTTAATTTAATGTACTTTTTTAAATTAACAGCTTATTAAAAAGTTCTTTGTTTATTAAAACTCTGATTTGGTTTTGATTTTTTTTTTTTGGTTTTGTTTATTAAATAAATTTAAATAATTTTGTTGTTTTTGTTAATTTAAGAATTAAAACATTACATATTTGTACTGTTTTTTTTATCATAAAAAAATAGTTTTGAAAAAGTAAATCTATTGAGCTTGTTTGCCACGCCCATGTTTACGACCGTGTTTATTATGGTTTCTTTGACCATTATGTTTCTGGGGTTTTGTTTGGGATTTACGTGAACGACCGGTATGAGCAGTTTCAGAGTTGCCACCCTTTTTATTTTTACCATGATGATTATTACGATGTTTACGACCAGCGCCAGCAGGTTTAGGTGCAACCTGTTCATTACCGGGTTTAGTTAATTTCGATTCTGATTCACCTTTAGGCTTAGTTAATTTCAATTCTGATTCATCTTTAGGTTTAGTTACAACTTCACTTGGATTTTTATGTTCTTCATGGCCACTTTTTAAAAGTTTACCTTGATGTTTATGGGATTTTTCAGCAGATATGGCTGAGACCATTACGCACAAGCATAAGGAAATTAAAATTATCTAGAAAATAGTAAATAAAAAAAATATATTTTTAATATGATAATATTTAATCAATTAAATTTTTGATAATTTCCTGAATAAAAAATACATATGGGCAAGAATATTTCCCTCCAAATAGATAAGATAAACATTTTTGTTTATATTTAAATGCTTTATACACACAATAAAGATTTTATTTTCACAATTTAAATGTCTTGCTTGAATAAGGGCGTAATATCCAACTTTATGAAAACGCGCGTTTTTTTTTGCTTATACGATATTGCGCCTGTTGCAATTAGGAAATGCAAAATCCCGCACTTTTTCATTTCCCTGAAAGGCGGAAATTTTTTGGTTATCCCAGGGATCCCAAAATTATTTATATTTCATCATATTTTTTGAATGCAAAAGTTTTACACGGTCTGAGAATTGTTATAAAAATAGGTCTCCATTATACATTTTTGGTTTTTCTCAAAATGTTAACTTTTTCTTAAGTCTGAGAGAAATTAACTCTACCCAGCAAAAACAGGTCATTACCGTATAGATTACCAAGTAATGATAATCTATTAAATCTTACATTACTTTGAAATAGGAAATAATGACTTTTTGATATTGTGTTATATAAGTATATGTAATTGCAAAATAATGAGTTATTGGTTATTGGTTACAATATTATCAATTTCGTATTTTCGTATTTTTTTATTTTTTTATTCTTTTATTTATTTATTAATTTGTTTTAAAATTTTTTAAAAGTAAATTTTCCGAGGTCAAGTTTATTAAAAAAAAATACTTTAATGTAACCACTTTTATTGTACCTCCTAGGTAAACACTAATTCTATCATTGTAAGTAACCACTTATTCCTTTTCTTAGGGTAACCACTTATTATTTCTCTCTGAGTAACCAATCAGGTAACTCATTATTATCCCCTTTTTAGTAAGCGAGCGAATAATAACCACCCATGAATTTTTGAACATCGCGAACAAAAGTAATTAAGCGAGTAAATAGTCTGGTACATAGTGAAACTCTTCGTGCGCTACACTAGAAAAATATTTAGTTCAACATTTTGTTAAACGTCTATTTAAAATATATAACTAACTTACAGCATTGTTTTTTTTTGCTGAAATTAAGTGTTCAGCAAAAAAATTATTTGAACGGTTTTACTAAAAAAACTAATTTTGAACTAATGTTTAACTAGTTTTTGTTGCTACCACAATTGTGCTGATAAACACTTCCATAGTACCGAAAGCAAGGAGAAGATATAGATGTCGCAACTTGTCTAGACGAAGTACAGAGAAAATATACAAATAAATACAACCATTATAAGACTTACAAAAAAAAAATTAAACCGCTGTTGTATATAACTAAAAAAACAAAGGGACGCGACAAAAAAAAAACTAAAAATATAAATAAAACATTATCATCTGCTAACTTATCTCAAATTAATCAAAGTTTAGAGCTTAACCATATATTCAAAAAATATTAACTAACTTTAAATTATTTAACTAACTTTCAGCACTATTTAACTAACTTTTGCTGACATTTGCTGACATCGCGTGTGTTAAACGCTTTACCAAATAACTAATTTTGAAATAATGTTTAACTAATTTATGTTGCTATCAAATTGGACTGCGAAACACATTAATAGCATGAGAACAAGTAAAAAGACTAGATGAGGTAGATTGTATGGACGAAGTAACTAGAGAAAAAAAGAAAGATACAAACACAACCATTATAAGACTAACACAAAATGCAAGCGAGATTGATTTCGTTCATTTAATTTTTTTCTTTTGTGTACTACGCATCAAACAAAGGCCCGGATGTGCACATAAAAATTGTGAATATTACAAAAATATAAACAAAACAATATATAAAAAATATAAAATAAATGTTATTTTGATAAATTTGAAAATTAAAGATGCATGCAAAAATAAAATACGCTTTGGTGCGGAAGTACAAAACAACATTTTAATAAATTGAAGATGCAGACAGAAATAAAATGTAAACTACGTCTTGGTCCCACCTTACAAAACAATAACTGCCAGTCTAACTTAGTTGTTTTTAAAAGATAAAGGATTTTTTATATTTATTTATATTTAGCGATATTTTTAATTTTTTTTTTTTGTAATTTATAATTATCTTCATTTGAAAAATGTCAAATTGCGTCATATATACATTTACATTAGAGTTCGTCCCAAAAATTTGATTTTAGGATATCATCACTTTTTTACGGTTTTTGCATTAAAAAAACAATTACGTTATTACTTTTTGAAAATTTCAATTCCTTCCACTGGCGCGCGGTGGCCAAAAAACAATTACTTAGTTAGGGTCCCTTTTACTACAGTGCAAAAAGTGGATATGAAGTTTGAATCTGACATTCGATTCTACTCCAAAATTTATTAAAACAACTTTTTTCTTGGTTTTTAAAGTGCACCGTCTATTCAATAGGTCCTCTCTGTTTTTCAAAAACTTTTAAAAATTTATTTTTTAATAAACCACAATAAAAATTACCAACTGAGAATAATGGTACAAAAAGTTATTAATGTATCAGTTTTGTAAAAAACCAATAAAAAAAATTTTTTTAGCACACACAATGATAGTTTTTTCAGCTAAGAAAAATTTCCAAAAGTTGTAAATAAAATATTGCATTTTAGTAAATACAACATTTTGAAAACTTAATAACTTTTCGATTGTATGTAGTAAAAAAGTACTTTATAAGTTTTTTTAAAAAAAATTTATTTTTTTTCGACCACTCTATTTCCTAAATTGTGCACTTTAAAAACGTGGACAAATGTTTTTTACAATAGTTTTTGGTGCAGAATCAAAAGGTGAATTCAAATTTTATATAAATGCAACTCTTTTTGCTCTGCAGGAAAAGGGCTCCCAACTCAACTTTTTTGGCCGCCGCGGAAGGAGTTGGAATTTAAAAAAAATAATAATGCCATTTTTTTTATTTATGTCAAAGCATTTTAAAACTGATGATGTCCCAAAAACAAAGAAGTTTTATACTTTTCTGACGAACTCTACACACAAAAAAATAAAATTCATAATTTTTTATGAAAAAGTTCATATTTTTAAAGGTTCATACTATTTATGAAATTTACTTACTATTTATGAAGTGTTCCTAGTTTCCCTAGCATTTATGAAAATGTACATAAAATTTCCAGTATTATTGCAATTTATGCAAGTTTTCTTAAATATTAGGATTGGCAAATTTTTGAAGTACTGTTTCATAAATATTAAGTGTTTAGACATATATTTTTAGAACCTTGTCATAATTTACGAGAAACAAACTTTCCCAGTATTTTTTATGAACTGTTCATAAATGTTATGTAAAAGTTCCTAAATTAGTATATTGGCAAATTTTTCATAAAATATAAATAAATGGTATGAATATTTTTGTGTGTATAAAATACATACAAACAAGCAACAGAGTAGTATTTGGAAGATGACAAAGCCAACTGTGACAATTTTTTGTTGTTGTTTTTGTTTTTTCTTTGATATTTTAAATTTTGAATCTCGCTCCTAGACGAGGACAAGAAATTCTCATTGAGTTTGTGATTTAACATAACAAATATCTCTAGAAATTCTAATAACAAAGTCCCCTGAAGATTTCCTTAGGCAGGAATGAAATCCGGATAGGGACACGCCTACATCAGATTGCTTTTCACAATTTGTTAAATAAGTTTTGGGACTTTAGCTTATTTAATTACTATAAATGCAATTAATGTTTATCCCGATGAAAATAAATTTAAGCATGTGAGAAGTTGGGAATTATTATGTTGTTAATAAAATATTTTGTTTATTTCCAGATTTTTAATAAACAATCACAAAAAAAAAAACAAATAGATTTAAATTTCAGGAAAATAAATTAACTAAAGTAAAAATTGTATATTAAGCTCTGTTAAAAAATTTGGTTGATTTCAACAAGTAGATTTTCATTTGTCAGCAAAACATTTTGCTGAATTTAATACATTTGCAGATATTAGCAATTTGTCTCCAAGGATCCTCCCTGTAACTAACTCTTTTGCTAACTTTATGGACTTTTTTTGAGTGTGCTTACACGCTTAATTACTTGGTAATGTCTTTAAATCTTACACACAGAAAAATGATTGATTGGAATGCGGTCAAAACCATTAAAATTTATTTGATAGGACGTTATTTTATTTGGAACTATCAAAAATACCGTAAGCGAAATTAAAAAGAGGGGTTCCTGTCCCCAAAAAAATAATCCTATATCCAATTATTGGTATTTTCAATTTCAAATCAAATTCGGTTAGTAATTGTGTACGGTAGAAGCAACCATTTATTTAGTGATAATGCAAGATACCATCTATCAAATGTGTGAAAAAATTGTCGATAATCAAAAGTGGTTCTGCGAATACGGGTTTCCCAATCAAATATGCTGCTTAAGCAGCAAATAAGGCAATGACAATTAAAAGTGATTGTGGTGCAATCAGAAGGACAGAGGACTATAAATCTGTAAGGCAAGGTTCAATCAGAAAAATCAAAAAAGTTTTTTAATTTCAATAAAATTTTGTGGAACGTAATACGATTTATGTGGAATGTAATATTGGGTTAGGCTATTAGCTTTCATTACTAAAACTATAATTTAACATTACGATTGTTATCGTAACCGCCAGAATTCGAATTTCTGGGTGTAGCAAAAAGAAATGCAAATACATGTATGCGCTGCACGAATAACAGAGGTAGTAAAGTACGGTTAATAGAGGAAACAAATAAAAGCACGGATAATATAGGAAAAACGCTGCTAATAAAGGTATAAATGAAATATCCAGCATTCCGGTAAACAGATCTACCCGGTTAATGGAGGAGGCCCGTTTAATCGGGGTTCAATAGTAATTAACAATTCACACGCTATCCATCTCTGCCCATCCATATCTATTATTTCCCAGTATTGGTGATGCGAATTATCAAATTATTGAGAGTTATCTTTGAAATTGACATTTCGTATCATCAATAATGGGAAATAGTGGATATGGGTGGACAGGTGTGGATAGCTTGTGAATCAAATCTATATTGAAGAAAAATATTTAAACTAGAAAAATTATAAAATCAATTGATTATTAATGAAGAGCTCGACCCAAAACAGCATTTGGACAATATTTGGTAATTGAAATTGTTTTGGAAAACATTTTATAATTGCAAAACTTTTTAGAAGCGGCTCAGAGTGACTTTGAATATTTTAATTAAGGTCGAAGTCCAAGATAAACGTTGAAGTTAACTATTGCGGTTAAGTAATTTTATTTTTTCCGTTAAACATTTGTTTTGATTGCTAATTGCTGTATTATTAATGCATAGAATATTTTAATTGTTTAAATATGTATTCTTAAAAATATTGGGAATCCCGAACCGGGATCTCCGAACCAAATTCCCGCGATTGCAGGAATAGAAAAATGTTTAGAACCAAATTCCCGCATTTGCAGGAATAGAAAAATGTTAGAATCTCGAAAAGAATCCACCATTTTCAGCCACTATTTTTTTATAATCAGTATTTATTAGTAAAATGGCAAAGGGAACCGCCCTTTCTGATTTTGAAAAAGAACACATTTTGGTTGTTACAACCCAAAAACTATCAATTTTCAAAATTTCTCGATTAATTGGCCGAAGTCAAAAGGTAATCGCAAATTTTTTTAATTGTTAAGGAAAATTATGGAAAGCAGAAAAGTGGAAGAAAATCCAAGTGGTCGAATAAAGAAACACTAGTAATTCTACCATGAGCTACACACAGAGAAAAATTTAGCTATTTGCCAACTGAAATTCGGTTATTATGATCCTTTCATTCAATCAAGGTGATATTTTCGGATGAAAAAAAAATGGAATTTGGATGGACCTGACGGATATACCCACCATTGGCGTGACCTAAGTAAAGAAAAACGATACTTTTCACGTTGTAATTTTGGTGGTGGTATTGTCATGATGTAGGGTGCGTTTTCTTCAGCAGGTACGCTGGTAATTCAGTTTACATCCTCAAGAATGGATAGTTCTGATTATACTGCAGTATTCCAAGTGCCATTTTTACAAGACCACCCCAATGAAGACTGGATTTTCATGCAAGACAATGCAAGAATTCATAAAATGTTGTTTGGCGAAAGAAATATTCCACTTCTTGACTGGCCTGCATTCTCACCAGATCTATACCCCATAGAAAATCTATGGGGTATAGATCTGGTGTATAATAGAAAGTTAGTTCCTATCGATCTCCGTTCCATTCCTATGTAAAGCAATTTAAACTCCACTTTTTGTTTGTAAACAAATACTTTGTAGGCATTAATTTGATTTCATTAGCATTAGTAGGACAAATGCTAATGCCAAAAATTCCATTGCAATTAAATGGTAATGAAATTTCAATGCTAATGAAAAAATCCCAAGTATGGTTAGTACAACCATATTTAAATGTGATTTCTGAATATTTTGGGAGTTTTAAACAAAAATTCAGTTGTATTAACTAAATATTCAGTTGTACCAAAAAAATTCAGTCGTAGTAACAGAAAAAAAATTGTTCTATACGTGCGCAAAATTAAAAGTTGTTGCTTTGAAGAAATTTCTTAAGACCCATGAATTGAAATCTCTAACATGTACTTTTTTTTGAATATCAATAAAATATATAATTAAGCCGAATCGCTAATTTATTTACATATCTCTCAGGCGAAAAACTTTAGATCTCATCGGTATAATTTCTGTATGAAACTTTGTACAAGGACTTGTGTAACTGGACGCATTTTAACCAATTGTGTTAACAAATCAAAAAAATAATAAATTAATTATAGTTTCTCACATTTTAATCATTTCCTTTAAAAATTTCAAACTGCATTTTATGCCCTTTTTCGAGCGAGACATTTAATACTTGATAACAAATTTGTATCAATACAGTTTATTACAAAAGCATGACATATTTCATATCTACTATATAATTTATTGTTGTTTTCATAGTAATACACTTTAATGGGGTTCAAACTTCCTTTTTTTTTAACTAGTTACTGATTACACTTACTGTTTTCATATTTATTTCTTTTAAAATATTTAAAAATTGATAAAAAACAAAATATTGTCACTGTGTTATAATTCTCGTTTAGTTAATTGTTTTTGAACGATGTGTGTTACTCCGTACGTTGTTAACTTCCCGCTTGTTGAATGTGTACTAAATTTGAAAACCCTTTAGTTAATGCTTTTTATGATTTATCTTTCTTTATTTCAATATTATACTTCAATACAATTTACTGGGCATACGATATAATATGCGTTGCATATGTGTAATATCTGGCCTGCTCTGTGTTTCGGTTTTGTGTGCTTAATTTATTTTTGGGTATTCAAAAGATAACGTATTTTCTGTTGTTGTATTGGAATTTCGGTTATTATCACTTAATTTTTATATTTTATGATTAGTTTTGAGTTTTCCCAATGAGATTTACCTTTTTTTTACGACTTTTATATTCAAACAATTGTTCAACTACTTTTACGTGGTACCTGCTAACTTTAGTTAATTTTAGATTTAAATACAAATTATTGACCCACTGTTTTTGTTAATTGTGAAATTTTTTAATATCCGGATTCATGTAATTTTGTATATTGTATAAACATCATATTTTTATAGTATGATTAGCATCAAAAATGTTTTACCAACCCTGGAACGTTAATTCTACAATTTGTTATTTGTTTTTTTATTTCTATATTTCAAACATTTAAAAAACAAAAAAATAAATTATTATTTTCACTGTTTATCGAACAATCACAAACTACACAGACAGAAATTAGCAGATGGTAAGAAAATGAGTAAAATTAAATGTCAAAATTATTACAAATTATTACCACTTCAGTAATGAATTTCTTCATAGTCTTAATGAAAATTCTCACTGGAACGCGTCCATTGAAACTTTTCATAGAATCTATGAAACAGGTTTCATTAAAGTCAATGTTTATGAAACGTTTGTAGAATTAATGCACATCTTCATAAAACTAATGAATCATTCCGACAATGAAGAGTTTATAGAATTTATGAAACAGTTTCTAAATTTATTTTAATATTAAGAAGTTTCCTTGAATTAATAAAACTTTTAATAAATGCCTTGAAAAATTCATTGGAACTACACCAGACGTGGTTTCAGGGGGGGGGGGGGGTCAAGGGAACCCCTCCCAAATGATATTATTCAATACAAAAATTTAAAAAAGATTAAAAAATTAATTAAAAATACTCTAAGTTTTTTGATAGTTAAAATAAAATCGTTAATTTTTACGTATTTGGGAGATTTTTTTAAAAAATTTTATTTTAATTTTGATAGTAAATATAAAAGAAAATCTTTATTTTTTACGGAGTTTGAGGTAATTTTTTAATAGTAAAAAATATATGAAAACAACATTTGATTTGAAAGAAAAGTAACCCTACAAGAAATGGATGACCGAAACTAACACATGCAAATCTTGCATCTTTCTCTAACTTATGAATTTATAAATTAGAGGGAGATGCAAAATCACACGTACACAAAGTTTCCATCACTTTTTTCATATTGCCCTTAAGAAAATGATAGAAACTTTGTTCTACGCGCTGATAGAAACTTTGTTCTACGCGCTGATAGTTCCGGTCATTTGACCGGTCATATGACCGTCACTGTTCTTGCTGGGAAGTAGACCGGTTTTTAACTACATATTTACCCTGCAGGGAATGTGAGTAGTAAAACTGTAGTGTTGTACTAGTGACATTGTCACCAGTACTACTGACCAGCTAGGCCCCAGCCAATGTAATCTACTATTGACATCTAACACAGGCTTGTCATTGAAAATCCACCAGTAGACCTTATCACTACTGACGTGGTAGTTCTTTTAGGACCACATGGAGACATTTGAACCACAGATTCACTAGTGCATTTTAGTAACTCTGGTCTACATATTTGGCGCTTCTCAGGCGATCCTGGAGCTAGATTTTTACAGAGGTTAAGGTGATACACTTAAACACATATATTTTTTGTCTGAAGGAAATTTTTTATTAAGAAAAGCTTAAATTACATAGTTTTTAAATAGAACCTTATACAACTAAAAATTATTTAAATCAGTCTGTTTTTAATATTATTTAAACTTATAAACTTATTTTCCCTGCGAGCACGTGTTTAATCAACAAAAGAATATGACGCAATAATATGCAAGAAGAGAAAAACTGTTGCTCAGTTAAAAAAATATGTACCTATTGAAAGAGCAAAATAATAAAAAACACAAACTGTCGACGACTTCGTTGACAGTGTCACCAGAAATATACTAGATCTGTTGTCTGTAGCTAGTTTCTACTCGTGCGTAGAAGGAAAGTTGTCGACTTTTTCACTAGTGCAGTTGTCGCTAGAGAAAAGAGTGTTGACAAAGGGACACTTGACCCCAGGCTGACTGCAGGGTAGTACCCTACAAGAAATAGATGACCGAAACTAACACATGCAAATCTTGCATCTTCCTCTAACTTATGAATTTATAAATTAGAGGGAGATGCAAAATCACACGTACACAAAGTTTCCATCACTTTTTTCATATTGCCCTTAAGAAAATGATAGAAACTTTGTTCTACGCATTGATGGATATTTCCATCAGCAGTGTCGGTCATTTGACCGGTCATATGACCGTCACTGTTCTTGCTGGGTAGTTTTAAAGTACAGTGCCGGTCAAAAAAATAGCACCAATGACAAAGTCTTTATTCATGCAAGTGAAGAAAACAAAATTATGCTTATTATTCTAAAGTAAATATGCGATACTGTTATACTATGTATATTCTCTCTGAGCAAACTTATTTTTACCCAAAAAATGTTAACGGTTCTTTTCCAATGATCGATATTATAAAAAACTCTGCCTCAATGCAGTCATTAAAATAGCACCGAATAACAAAAATTCTTTAAAACAAATTAATAGTGATTAAATAGTTGAAATAAAAGGATCGAAAACTCAAGGTAAGATATTTTTTATTAAAAATAATATAATTCCTCACATATTTTATAATTTATTTTCATAGCAATGGAACGTGGAAAGCATTGCACACCTGAAAAACGAGCTATTATAAAAAATTTGGTTTCTAATCATAAACCATATTCTGAAATAAGAAAATTGGTTGGATGCTCTAATAAAATGATTATAAATGCAATAAAATTTACTCAAAAATCTGAAAAACGTGGTCGGAAGCAAGTTTTATCACCATTAATGGTTAAGCGTTAGGTCAGACAATGCAAGAAGACCCCATTTATGCCAGCTACAGAGCTTAAAAAAGAACTTAATATGACAGCAAGTGTCGAAACGATTGCGAGACAACAACATAAACGCCGGCAGTCACCGAAAAGTGCCCCTGCTCTCACGTAAGCATGTTGCAAAGCGTTTGCAGTTTGCTAAAACTCATATGGAATGGCCAGCTGAAAAGTGGTTCTTTGGACAAATGAATCCAAAATTGTTTTATTTGGAGGCAAAGGATCGCGTTCTTACGTCAGAAGACCCTCTAACGCTGAATTCAATCCAAAATTCACAACAAAAACCATTAAACATGGTGGTTCTAGCATTATGGTATGGGGTGCTTTTCCTACTATGGCGTAGGACCCATATATTGTATCAGAAAAATCATCGATAAGATGGTATATGTTAATATCCTCAGGGAAATAATGCTACCATATGTTTCTGAGGAAATGCCACTGATTTGGGTCTTTCAACAAGACAACGACCCAAAGCATACCAGCGAACTTGCAAAAAAGTGGTTTCAGGACAATAAAGTAAGTGTGATAGAATGGCCTGCTCAGTTCCCAGATCTAAATCCAATCGAGAATTTATGGACAGATATAAAAAAGGGAGTGTCACAAATGCAAATTTTAAATTTTGTCAATACCAGACCTGGGACATAATTCCAATATCTGTTGATTTAATTACAGGCCAATTACTTTTTTATGTTCAATTACATGTAATTGGGTGTAATTGAGTAATTGCCCTGTAATTAATTACCCAGATGTTGTTACTAATATCCACGTTTGGTATTAAACATTTTACAAATTTTCCAAGGAAGCGATTAAGCTCACAAGTGTGAGTGTAGGTCTGATATTATTAATGATATAGAAAAATTTCACAAGTGAACGATTTTGAAATGTAATTGACGTCGCCCAAGTCTGGAAGACACCATAAAAATACTGTTTTCAAAATTTTGTATTTATTTTTATTTATTCTTAGTTTAAGTATTTAATTTAAATACGAAAAAAACTGTAGTGCTATTTTTTTGACTGAGTGTTTTTTAAGTTGTTTAAAAAAAGTTGAAAATTTATAATAAAATAAGAAACCAAATCAACAATTTTTTATTTAATATTGTTTTACAGTCTTGTAAGTATCTTATGGCATGTTTTTAGTGAACTCAATTTAACCTTTTTAAAAATGTCTAACGAAGAATTTTTTTTCCTGGTGCTATTTTTTTGACCGCAGCTGTACATATTATTTTGATTTTCTATGAAATTGTTTCATGAATATCATGAAGGATAATTCTTTTAGTGTAGTGATATACAGAAAGGGATAGCTATATACAAAACATGTTCCATACAATTTATATGGGGGTTTTTATATCTATTTCATTCCGAAAATCACAATATTGTAAACAAACCCATACGGTTCAATATTACTGTCTGTGGAGTCTGTGCAAACAATATTCAATTTCATATAAATCCATGATGAAACAATACCATGTGGAATTATTAGAAAATGATTTTTTTAAATAAACAATTCCTATACAATCAAACAAAAAAAAAATTCAAATTAAAAATATTTTTAGGGTTTCGCATTTTTCATATTATTTTCTGTCCCAAACAAGGGAAATAAAATCTCTTTTTAAATAATTGTTGTGTTTATTTACAAGATATTTTTTCAATAGTCAGCGAAATTTGAATTGACGAATTTACACTTTAGGCATTATTTATTTAATGTTTTTTATCTTTTTTTATATAATATTAATATTAATTATGACGTAAGCAAGATTATTGAAGTTCAAGAACATTTGTTTTTTTAGTTAAAAATATTTTGTTTTTGATTTGAATTAGTTCAATTCCTCCAATTTTGTTTTTTACTTCTCATTGGGTAAATAAAGCAATACGGGTTAAGCGTTGATCTTTTGCCTTCAAAATTTGGATACATCTTCTACCCCTTCTACATTGGTCTTCTGAAGATTTTCGTTGACGCGAAATTAAACATGTAAGGACCTGTCGGTAGATAAAATCTGCTTTAAATTAGCGGATGATGAAATTTTTCAATTAATAAATAAACATTGCACGGTTTGTTGTTTAATAAAAAACAAATGATATTGAACTTGAATAATCGTGTTCACATCATAATTTATGATAAAAGATCGAAAAATAAACTTTTGGTTTTAATTTTTTTTAAATTTAGAAGTAAGACATTATTAATATTAATAATTATAATATGTGTTATATAATATTAATAGTTGGAGTAAAACATAACATTTAGAACAGTGTTTCTCAACCTTTTTAGGGCCCTGCCCTACTTTTGGGTTAAAAAATTTTCCATGTCGCCCCTCATTTTTTTCTGTACAATAAAGAGTACTTTAAATAAAAAACACACTTAACAATTTGTAGTGTCCGAACGAACAGTTCGGCCAGAAAATGCATTTGGTCTGTATTCGGTATTTTAAAGCATTATGGACAAATTTGGCGGATGGAATTATGTTTATTGGACTGATTAGATGCTATTTTGAGTGTCAAATTTGAAGAAAAAGCTGTAGTTAAGCAATGAATTCACTGTTCGGCCTCAGAAAGTTCGGCCAAATCGAAAATAATTCGGCGGCCGAACTTTTAACTTTATAGCTAAACTTCGGCTTTTCTCTTAAATTTTATACACAAAATCGAATTAAATCGGCTCAACAAACATGTTTCCAATATCAGAATTTGTCATCATTGCCTCTAGATATCAAAAAACCGACAAAATATAGTTTTTTGGCAGAACTGTTCGGTCGGACACAAACAATTTGTTTAATTCTATGGATGTATGTACATATATTTTTGTTATAAAGATAGAATTAATATTAAATACTCTAAAAATTAATGAGATCCTTGAGCTTGATGCAGGCTGCAAAGGGTTTTTAAATCAGGTTCTAATTTTGTTAATTTTAATCGTAAGTCTCCGTGATTTGTGATTTTCGGACGATTTCTTTTTTTTAATAACAAATCACTAATGACACTAAATCCGGTTTCTACTAAATATGACGATGGAAATGGTATATTAGTAAGTATATAAAAATACAGATTTTTTTTATTCTACAGAATTTTATTTTTATATATTAAAAAAACATGAAAAGTTAAACAATTTACAAGAATTAGCCCATTGCCCGCCTAAAATGTTGAAATTGCCCCCCCAGTATGGCGAGCGCCCCACGTTGAGAAACACTGATTTAGAGCGCACAATTACTAGAAGCACCTCTGAACTCTTACTTTGTTAAACAAGTTGAAGTAAAATTGAAGTGCTTGTAATTTTTAGAGTATAGTTTATTCTGGATAATAATAAATATTCTTAAATGCGAAATTTGAAAACAGAAATCTAAATTTTATATCATACAAGTTCAAGACTAAAAAAAAATTACAAAAGGCTAACTTAATGTCATACGAAATTAATGGTATTCGACCGAAGACTTTGTTCAGAAAATGCTTTTTGCCAGTATTGGGTACTTTAAAGCATTATGGACAAATTTGACAAATGAAAAAATGTTTATTCTGCTTATTAGATGCGATTGTGAGTGTCAATTTTAAGGAAAAGTTAGGCAATAAATTAAAAAATCCGTCAAATCGGAAAAACTTCGGCGGCCGATTATTTAACTTTACAGCTAAACTTCGGATTTTTCCTAAAATTTTTTACTTAATAGCGAATTGAAACGGCTCAACAAATATGTTTTCAATATAAAAATTTGTCCGCAGTGTCAAAAGCCAAATAACCGTTCAAATATCGTTTTTTGGCCGAAGTCTTTGGTCGGACACTAGAAATGAATATATTTTAGTATACAGATGTTTACAAAAAAAGTTGAATAAAATACTTTTTCTGAAGAAATATTGGCGAAATAAAATTTTAACATTATAGCATTATTTGGCCATATACAGAGAAAATTTATTCAAAAATAATTTTTTTAGTTTGTTCCCTAGGTTAATAATATACTAACTTAGCAAAGCTTATTTATCAATTACGTGATTTGGCAATAAATAATTCTGTCAAATATCAAACGTTTGATGATTCAGGATTTGCTTTGAACATTTTTAAGTTTTTGTACACATTTTAAAGAAAAAATATTATTTTTAAGAACCAGTACTTTTCATCAAGGGTTAGAATCGATTTTTTTAAAATCGTATTTTTTAGTTTTTTCATATTTAATTTTATATTTTTTATATGTGCTTATATTATTCAACTGTAGCTAGAAGTTTTTCCCGTAATTTACTCAATATACATTTTTGACGAGAAACCCTATGTTTTTATTTTGTTTTTAAACTTCTGTTTATTTTTATTTTAACTTTGAACTTTCAGGGATTTCAAAATGACAACTTTTTCTAATAATTCTACCTTTATTGTTTTGCCATGATAAAAACATATGTTTGTTTCAAAACAAAATAATCTAGGTATTTAAACAAACTAGTGACTAATATTCAAAGTAACGCAACAATTCTAAAGGTACGTACCTGCAAATACGCATTGTGTAAGTTATACCATATATACGAACGTATTATGAATCCCCCAATGTTAATTTCATATTAATTTTTCAAATTGGTTTTGTTTGCTGTATTTATCAAAACTGCAAGTTCTAAGAAGGTTTTTCATATATGTATGTATATAAACAATTTAGTAGAATAGATATTATAACTTTTTTGCGTTTTTAGATTAAACAAACACAGTTTTAAAAACTAAAAGTTCTTCGAAATAACCCAGTCAGAAACTGCCAGTGATACTAAAAGTCAAGCTCAGGCATACCACTGGCTAACAGAGGTATAACAATTGTTTATGACTTTTCTAAATAGCGTTTTGCCAATATTTATTTTGCAATAACTTTGGTGGTCCACAAAAAGAGACCACTATGCCAACGTTGGCAAAGATTGTTTTCCCCGTGCAATCCAGTCAGAAATTACCAACGGCTCAAAAGTCTTATCACTGGGAGAGCATTAATTTTATAAAAATTATGCTGCTTTGCTTAATGAAGTTTATAGTCAGAATGTTCCGGGTTCGATTCCTCTTCCAGACATACATTTTTTTTAATTTTTTTATACTTTTTAATATTTTTTTTATATAAAATTGTTTTTTTTTCCGGAAAAGCGCCTTTAAGACAAACTTAGTTTTTGTTTCCGGAACGTTGGCAAGTTGCTTTTACCAAACCTTATTCCAGTGCTGACATATTTGAGCAGCCAACTGTTACCCAGCAGTTATTATTCACTTACGTTTTAAGCTATCAAGTATTATATGTCTCGGTAGCTAAGTGGGTAGAGCAGTCGGCTGCCAAACTGTCCTAAAGTGTTTAAATCCTGGCGGGACTAAAAATATTATAAGTGATCGTTTTTTTGAATTTTATTTTGGAAAATCAATTTTTAGACAACCTATTTCATGATTTTACCAAAATTTTCCCAACGTTGAAAATTTTGTTTCCCCAGTGCTTGTCCGACATTTTTTGAACAGACGGACGTTTTGTCAATATTTATTTTGCAATAACTTCGGTGGTCCACAAAAAAAAAAATTGGCTGAGACCACTATGCCAACGTTGGCAAAGAGTGTTTCGCCGTGCAATCCAGTCAGAAGTTACCAACGGCTCAAAAGACTAACCACTGGGAGAGCATTAATTTTATAAAAATTACGCTGCTTTGCATTTGAGCAGCCAACTGTTACCCAGCAGTTATTATTATCGCCGTGCAATCCAGTCAGAAGTTACCAACGGCTCAAAAGACTAACCACTGGGAGAGCATTAATTTTATAAAAATTACGCTGCTTTGCATTTGAGCAGCCAACTGTTACCCAGCAGTTATTATTCACTTACGTTTTAAGCTATCAAGTATTATATGTCTCGTTAGCTAAGTGGGTAGAGCAGTCGGCTGCCAATCTATCGGGCAGTGTTCAAATCCCGGCGGGACCAAAATATTATAAATGATCGTTTTTTTGAATTTTATTTTGGAAAATCTATTTTTAGACCTCCTATTTTATGGTTTTACCAAAATTTTCCCAACGTTGAAAATTTTGTTTCCCCAGTGGTTGTCCGACATTTTTTGAACAGACGGACGTTTTGTCTAATGATGTTATTATTTTCGGCTTGGGAAAGCACTTATTGCCAGCACTTGTACCACTTTGTAAATTGTCTTGCCAGCGGTGGTTCGTTTGTATTTTTCTGCCTGGGAAATAACGCATATAATTTTGTGCAACGCCGCAATGTTAAAGGTTAATTATTGTTATTTTTATACAATATTAAAGATGTCATAATCTACTCTATAAAATACGATTTATGTGTAGTAAAAATCAAAATTACGAAGTTTAATTATTTCAAATTGTTTGTAGTCAAAGCCGCATTTTCATTTATAATGGCGCCCAATGAGCACAACAAAATTTACTTTTCGAACATTTTCTCTATTTATAGTGTTTCATCTTAACTCAATAACAACTAAGCAAAATTGTTCGTTGCTTCAAAAATCTCCCAGCAAAAAATACTGCTTCCGGGGAAGCATTTTCGTAAGGGAGATTTAAAACTGAAGCGCTTCGGATAGCAGTGAAAAATTTCATTTTCATTTTTGTTAGCGATGTCTCGTCTGGCAGCACTAGGGTTGCCATATTTGAAAAGTGAAAAAAAAGTACATTGATGAAAAAAAAACAGTACTTTTCATAAAAAAACAGTACATTTTTGTATTTATTGTTAACATAACTTTTACTTCAATACATCACATATTTACTTAAAATAAGTTAATACACCGAACATTACCTACATTACACTAACACCACCATTACCAATTGAGAACGTTATCCCGCAAGACGAACACTTAGCCATCGTTTCTTCCTTGGTTTTTAAAAACCAATTGAAATCCTTTGTCCAACTATCGTTAAATTTGTTTTTGCGGCGATTTCCAACAATTTTTTTTTAATTTTTTAGGAGATTGACAGTTAATTTCTTCGACATCGCTAGAACTGTTTCACTAGAATCGCTTTCCATTTTTAACTAATCAAGAAAAATACAATGAAAAACCCGAAATATATTTTTTTTTTATAATAGAGATCTTACCGTTTATTTTAGGGATATGGCCGTGTGTTTATTTATTTATTTTTATGTAAATATTAATTTCATTACACCTCAAAAGATCATAACAATTTAAAATACAAAACCTTCTGATTTAAGGCAGAATTAGTTTGTACGTTCTGTTCCGTTACGAATCAGCTGTTTTGTTTCTGTTCAATTGAAAGTCTGTATGTGTGGTTAGTTTTCACTTTTTCGTTCTGTTCTGTTGCGGACAATTCTATTGAAAATAGAATTCAACGTTAAGTGACAGCCTAAAGTGCGTATGTATTGGTTTGTTGTGAAATCTTTTTCTCAATATTTGAATCAGGGATGATAAAGTTGGTACTATAGTACTTTTTATGGTCCTATTTGAACCTAAGATGTACAAATTTTTCTATGTATGAATTTCTTGGTGCCTTTAAAATTCAATAATTATTAATTCGATTTGCAGTCCCATATGAACAATGAATTATTTTGGAACCAAACGCTGTGAATTCAATCACATGAATTCACTGAGTGCGACTGATTACAGATGATTATATTAGAGTTTTAGTAATCGATTAAACCAATTATTGAATTCAATCACTAAGGGTTATAATTATTAACTAATTTTGATTTTCAAAAAAGTAAATAATAAAAATCTTATAAAAATGTGAAATTGACTATTAGCAGCGTGTTTTTATAATCGAATGAGTTCACGAACAAATTTGTTTGCAACCAATCACAAGGATTAAATTCGCAAAAAACTGTGAGAAATGTAATTCAATACAGCAAGATATTAATAGCACATTAAAAAAATATTAAAAATTTTGTGAATTTAAGAAAAAATCTCAAATTCAAAAAATTTATATGAAAAACTATTGTACACACGAAAAAAAACATGGTTAAAAAAATATATGTTCTTTGTACACGCAAAAAATCTTATTTTTATAAAAATATGTAAAATATACAAAAAAAAACAGTACAAAAATAGTACAAATCCAAAAAAACAGTACTTTTGCGTACTGTTTTAGGTGTTGTGAATAAAACAGTACATTTTTCAAAAAACAGTACATGTACTGTTTAAAACAGTACGAATGGCAACCCTAGGCAGCACTGATTTCGAGCACCTAAATGTTGACAAATCATGCCATATCGGAAAAGTATTTCATAGCGCATTGAAAATATCAAAATGCATGCACTTTTTCTTTCCTGACTACCCAGTAAGGAATAGAAATATGTGTATAATATTATATTTAAAAATTGAAGCTTCTAATCATACAAAAACATATAAATAATAATCTCATTTTGTAATCACCGCATTTTTTCATATTTATTTAGTTTTATTACAAAATTATTTTTTAACTGAAATATATATAAAAAAGGTAAATCTATAATAGATTTAACTTTTATACATTTTTACAAAACTTAAATTTTTTTTCACAACATAAGATTTTTGAAAAAATGTAAAATAAATTCGTTGATAAAAATAAAAGCCTAATATTTTTGAATTGTATTTATTCCAGAATATTTATTTTCATTAATATTCATAAAATTTTAAAAAAATAATATTGAATGTAAAACCAACAAAAGCATTTTCTTAATCAAAATTCGCCAAAATAATAAGTAAGTGTTAAAAACTTTTTGCTTATTTCATTAGTTTTTGGAAATCACAACAAAAAGCGATCTAAAAAATCGTTGAAATTTAGCTATTCATTTCTGCTTTTTAGGATTTTATGCACCCTAAGAAGCAGTGCGGAAGCTGTAAACGCGTGTACTGTTTCCCATTTTCTGTTTGCAATGAATGTGTAGTTATTGCGCTTAAAAGAAGCAATTTAATAAGCCAAATTCCGAGTTTTTTTTTTTTATTTTTTATATAAATTTTACTTTTAATAAATTAAAAATATATATATTAGAGCGGCTCAAGTTGTATGGAAGCGAAATTCGTACAAGGTGTACCCCCCTCAAAATGAATATTGGTACTTTTTATGATGACATGTAAAATATTTCGGCTCTACCTTTGACCTCTCGTGACTTGGACCATTCTGAAAAAGGGTCCATTTTTGCATGTTTTGTTAATTTAAGAATCTATTTCCTTACCAACATATACAATATGGGTATCATAAGAAAGGTTTTTTTAATGCCAACTGTATATACAATTTGTCCAAGGACGATCATCCATGTCCTTTTTTTAAGGATATTCTGTGAAAAAAAACGGTTTTTGAATTTTTTGTTCGGGGTTGTTTGCAATAAAAATGTCAAATTAACATATTTTAATCTTTAGTCGATTTAATTAAATACGGGTCTCAGCTTTTTTTGAAATTCGTGCTAGTTCGCGTTTCGACAAAAATGCAATGGGGTGGTAACTCTTCGTTTTAAATAGGGCAATATGGGTATCACATTTTTTCTTTTGCCAAGTACATCATCTTTGTATGTAAATAATTTAGATTTTTGCAAATTAGATGCATTTTACACGGTACTCTGGAATATATATAAATGCAATTTTGTGGCGGATTTAGTTTCTAGATCATGTATGGAAATAGAACTAAAGAAAAAAAAAAGGTTCAACGACTTTTTGGCTTCATATTTTAAATAAACAATAAAATTTAATAACTTTTTTTAATTTGCGAAAAAAATATGCCGTTTATTTTATTTTTTTTTATATAAATTTTCCTTTTAATAATTGAAAAATATATATATTTTAATTAAAAGTTGTATTTATTTTTATTTTGTTTAATTATATATTTTAATTTTAATTTTTTATATAAATTTTACTTTTAATAATTCATAAATATATATATTTTAATTTTCGTTCAATCAAAATTTTTTTAATCAAAGTTTTAACAAATGTTAATCAAAATTCGCTGAAATAATAAAAACGTGTTGAAAACTTATTGCTCATTTCATTAATTTTTGGAAATCGCAACAAAATGCGATGTAAACAATCAATGAAATTTTGCATTTCATTTCTGCTCTTTAAGAACCTATACATCTTAAGAAGCAGTAAAGAAGCAGTAATTATCCATTGAACGCTTGTTACTGCTCCCAATTTTCTGCTGGGCTGTGATTTGGTTTGATTTGGTGTGTTAAATAAGAGATATTTACAATTAATACATGGTACGAAGACTGTTAATGAAGGTCATAGCTGACCAGAAAATGTATATTCCATTCAGGCTGATGTCTAATAACTTTTTTTGTATTTTCTCCATTATTAAAGGTAAATTATCACAAATAAATTTGAATTTTTCTATTTATTTTAAAAAATATTCATGATCTTTAGCCGAACGAAAATAACATCTCACATACAATTTATAGATCAACAATACAAAACTTCACTATAAAATAGAATAGCCGGATTCATATAATGCCGTATACTGTGTAAACATCGTATTTTTTATCACATTAGTGTCAGAAATGTTTTCAAAACCACTTAAAGTTTTTCATACAATTTGTTTAATATTTTTATTCCCATACGTCAAACATTTATGAAAAACTAAAATCAGAAATTGTTTTGATCGTTTTTCATAAACTATTTTATTTTATGTATTAGAGAATGCTTTTTAAAGAAACAATCGACAGTTGAAGAAAAAACGACCGTATCATAAAAAAACGCGCCAACAATTGTAAAGGTACTTCTCTGCAAATACGCGATGTGTACTTATACACCATCAACGAAGCGTATTATGAAAACCCTAATATTTTATGATGAACAGTCAAAAAACTATAAATTTTCAGTCTAATGATCGAATTTTCAATTTCTTAAAAAACATGGCAGTATGAAAAAGATTCCCCTGTCATATCGACTGGAAGAAAACACAAATGGCCGTCAATAATCATTTTCGTATAGCGGAAGTTTCTTTCGTCGGGAGTAACTGTTACCCAAAAGCGATACTTCCAGGCAATATGAAAGTAATTCTCCAGGAAGATAAATGAGCGATATTTTGTTATCGCCAAAGTATCGCCGGGAAGATAAATCGGCGTTTTTTATGATATTTTTTATCTCCATATTTCGGCGAAAAAAAATCGGTGTTTCTTTTAGACGTTTTTTATCGCCAAATTATCGCCTGGAAGATAAATCGGTGGTTTTTATGACATTTTTTATCTCTATATTTAAGCGAAAAGATAAATCGTCGTTTCTTTTAGATGTTTTTTTTTTATCGCCAGGAAGATAAATCCGCGATATTACCAAAATATCGCCTGGAAGTTAAAATAAGATATTGCCCAATTTGTAAAAATTGTGCACATCTTTTTGCGAATACATATTTATTTTGACATTTTAATAATAAAAAATGGTCATCTTACAACACGCTCAACTGATTTAATAGCATTTCTTCATTTTATTCTCCATTTCGTGGAATCT
Organism: Delia radicum; assembly: GCA_021234595.1. NCBI lineage: Eukaryota > Metazoa > Arthropoda > Insecta > Diptera > Anthomyiidae > Delia > Delia radicum. Next base: position 169,651,206 of record CM037855.1, on the reverse strand, counting down.
GAATGCCGTTTGTTAGCCTTGGTACGATATTTTCTGAAAATAAAGAGAATTTCTTTTGAATTTACAATTTCTTGTAATAAAATTTTAACTTGCCTTATTGCTACAATTTCATTTGAAAAAATAGTGCAGACATCTTGTTTTAAAATTTTTATTTAACATGGTTGGGAGTTGTCCCAAAATATATTTTTTTATGAAAAATTTCAAATAGTTTAAAATATCGAAACGTAACATTTTCTATATAATTGAAACCTGTTTGTTGGGCAATTCCTCCAGATTTCATTGAAAAATGCATATAAGACAAAATGGGACAAAAGTAATAAAAAATTGGTGAGAAACATAACGGCTCAATCGCATATTTAGTGGGTAAAAAGGGATTTCAAAGTTGCTCGAAACTTTTTTGTTTTACAACTTTTCAATATTTTTACACCAGTTTGGATTTCATTTGATACCAAATTTGTATATTGTTTTCTTGAAAGAAGCACGAAAACCGCAAATCACGGATAATTCACTAAACGTGAAATTGGGTGCTAAAAAGATACCCTTCTTAATAATTTTGCCAGCTCTATTACTTCCATTTTTTGCCTCAAGTTGCTTATTTTTTTTACTCATTATTTTGCCATTTTTTGATTTTTAATTTTTTGGCTTCAAACCAGCCTTTTCTTACGATTTTTGAACTGTAAAATTGCTTTTTTTTAATTATCTTCGCTTGCAATGTCTTTTTTCTCAATTTTTTTTAGCTTTTTCTTTTAAAAAGTCAAGGGTTTTTACCTTTCTTGTAATTTTGATAGTTTTTTGCCTTTTTCCAATATTTTTTTTTGCCATAGACACCACGAATTTCGCAGTTTTTTGTCTTCTCTGGTTATTAACTGTGTTTTTTTTTTTTTAATAAAGAAACTTATCAATTTTTGTTAACTGCAACCGTAACCGGTTAATCGGCTTTTATTTTCAAAAACCGAACCGGTTTCGAATATTTTGCTTTTTCGAATATTTAAGAAACCATTAAATTTTGGGTCGGTTAACCGGTTAGTTTTTAACTAGATATTTTATTTGAAAAACTATCAAAACGTTTAAAAATGCGCTATTTTCAATCAATATTAAAATGTTGGGAAATTTTTTTTTACAATTTTTCACTATTTTATTGAATATCCACCAGAGGTGGACCTTACACATAACAAACAAGTTTTCAATTTATTTTTTATTAATGGTTTTAATCTTTAACTTCAAGCTCATATATTAGTTCTCATGTAGTGAGTAAACTAGTTTATATGAATGTTTGATGTTTGTCATGGGATTGTTACCGCTTTCAAAACGTGTTCTGATGATGGGAACCTAGAAAATTCCCGAAATAGATCTATCAACACATTCCTGAAAGGGTCAAAGAATAAATTGAAAACAAAAACTCTATAGATTATTTGTTAGGATAATATCCTAATAAAGAAACATAGAGTATAGCCTCGAACTTGAATAATTTTCATTTTGATTACACAATTAAAGGTCGAAAAAAAACATAATTTTTATTTTTAATAATCATATTTTAATAAAAACCGCACACAGAGTAAAATTTAGCTATTTGCCAACTGTAATTCGGTTACTCCGACTCAAATTAATTTTTTACAAATTTCAGTCGGTTGGCAACTTGATTTTAGTTGCAACACCAAAAATATTCAGAAATCTAATGTAAAAATCGTTGTACTAACTAAATTTATAAGTTTTTACCATTAAAATACACTTTTCAATTCGGTTGGCACCTTATTTCTCTGCGTGCGTATTCGAAAGCGGGATTTTTAAAAAACCGATTTTTCGAACAACCCGATAACCGGTTTTCTCAATTCGTGGTTTTTGTTAAACACTCTAACTGTATTCTTTTGATTTTTGACACTTTAATTAATATTATTTTGCAAAAATATTTTTCTCGTGACAAAACTCGTCTTGTAAACAATATCGCTCTTTTAGTTTTATCAATTCACTAAAATTCAACTCCAATATAATTAAAGTTTTGTATATTTAACTTCCCAGGTGAAAAAGTTCATATATGATAACACAGTGCAGCATTTTTAAGGTCATCGTTTGGTTCCTCCTTCATACCCGTTTTTTTTTGAAGTGTATATCGAAACTAAAAAAAATCCGCAAAGGACTTGGCCAGATTACATCGAAATTTTTTTTTTTGGACACCCTAAGTTTTTGCACCCAAACATAATTTTTTTAAAAAAGGAAAATTTTTATGGAATCCATATATCATAAACCGTTCGGAATTTTGTTTTTATGTCTTTGGCAAAGTTGTAGATCCAAACCAAAGCAAAAAAATTCTCATATGGACCGACCCAAAAAAATTCCATCCACTGCATCAAAATTGCAAAAAATTGGGAAAAAATGCTATTTTTTTATGATTTTTTCATGATTTTGTCCTGAAATGGCTTAAATACTGGGAATTTAAGAAATCTTTCTTCAGCTAAATTATATCTAACAACAATATAAACAACTCTCTAGTACATGTCATCTTAATACGAACATTCCTTAACCCTAGAAAGCACATCTTTTTGCTCACACTTATTTTGCATAGCCAATGTTTGTCGTTTCGACAAAGAAAGACTATATAGGTTAATGCCGTTTTTGTTGTTACTTGTTTTCAAATTTACTATTTAAACATTTTATTGTTGTAATGCTGATATGTTTTTGAAAAAATGAATATATTTATTTTATTAATAAAAAGTAATTATTTTATAACGCAATTAACAATTTCATAATTTTTTTTTTATTTTTTGTTTAAGTTTTTTTGTTTATTTATACAAATGCAAACCATGTGTATTATTAACTGCCGATGATTTTATTCTGCTACGATTTTACCCGAAAAAAGTATAGTAACTTCTGGTAAAATGAGAAACACAATTACTTTCTTATCACGCTCTCATTTACCGAATTTTTGTTAATAAAAACGCTTTTTGGTAAGATGGAGTCAAAGCGGGTTCGCGAGGTAACGTTTGTCGAACAGAACTAAAATAAGAAAATATATAATTTTAACAGAATAAATAAATAACATACCATTGCTACTCACGCCTGTTAAGGTTTAAATATTTTTGGTGGTGGTTCAAGGTCATGATCTGACTCTGCACTACTACAAGAAGAAAGAGGATCCAAAGGCACATCTCTAAATCCAGTGTCTCCTGGGTCTTCCATATCACCATCCTCACACAGGCACACCTTGTGGCTCCACCAACAAACCTCTGCAAGCATTGCGTCCAGCTTCTTGCCTTTGAATCTTTTTTCCATTGGCATTGTGACCTGGTGGAATCGCTCCCCTTGCTCATCTGATTCGGTGGGCAATTGTTTTAAAAAAACATCAATATGATGATGCAAAAAATGCAATTTCAGCGTCATCGATACATTTATATTTTCAAAATAAATTAAATTCCCAGTATTTAAGCCATTTCAGGACAAAATCATGAAAAAATCATAAAAAAATAGCATTTTTTCCCAATTTTTTGCAATTTTGATGCAGTGGATGGAATTTTTTGGGTCGGTCCATATGAGATTTTTTTTGCTTTGGTTTGGATCTACAACTTTGCCAAAGACATAAAAACAAAATTCCGAACGGTTTATGATATATGGATTCCATAAAAATTTTACTTTTTTAAAAAAATCATGTTTGGGTGCAAAAACTTAGGGTGTCCAAAAAAAAAATTTCGATGTAATCTGGCCAAGTCCTTTGCGGATTTTTTTTAGTTTCGATATACACTTCAAAAAAAACCGGGTACGAAAGAGGAACCAATTTATGTGTTGCACTGTGTAATATATTGCCATATATGGTTTCATGTATGAGCATATATGGTTCCATATATGAGCACATATGAACATATATGTAATATCTGGGAGCATATATGGGTAAATACATTTAAATGAAAAGTTCATATATGGATATGTATGACACCATATATGATGATATATGATAATATATTGCATATATTGGTTTATATATTGGTTCATATATGCCATATATCTCCATATATGAATTCACCTTTTTGATCAGATATGACCATATATGAGGATGATTTATTTTTTTATTTTTAACCCTTACTCTGCCGGTCTACGAATTCTTAACAAAAAGATATAAAATAATGTTTTATTAATTTATAAATACGATTGCACCCCCACCCGGGGGGAGGGGTTCAAAGTTGAAATTTTGATTTGCGATTTTATACAAAAGTTCTGAAAAAACAGGAAAAAATTAAAAAAAATGCCAAACTGACTCGTAATGGGTTAATGAATGGGGATATATTACTCTTTGAAAAGAAATTAAAAACAACTTTCCGATGATGCCTAAATGATGCCAATCCATTCAAAACTTTTGTATAAAATCGCAAGACAAAACTTCAAACTTGAACCCCTCTCTCCCGAATAAGGTCCACCAAAAGATTTTACCATCGGCAGATTCAGCGTGGAAAAGTTTCATTAATTTTGGAAACATGTGGCTAAACTTTATTTAAGCCAAAGTTTTTGGTCTCAGTATTCAAAAACTGTTTAAACCAGATGAATTAATTGGATTTATTTATTTTGTTATATTTTGTATTTAAAAAATAAAATATTTTCCCACATTCCCATTTCTAGTTGTGTTTCAGAATAATTGGAAAACTAAACAAAACTATTTAAATTTTAGGATACAATTAAAAATGGTGTAGAATATTCTTATATTGAAGTATATTTTAAGTTTTTAAAAAAATTCCTGTATTCACTAACATGTATATAGAATTATAATAGCTTTATTTTTTAATAAACAGAATATTTTTGAAAAAAAAAAACTAAAAAAGCTTTTTTATATATGAGAATATAGGAAAAGTAATAATATACGACAATATATGAACATTCATATATGTCCATATATGAGCATATATATCCATATACATTCAAATTTCGTATCCGAACATATATGGATTCATATATAAACTCATATATGTGGCCATATATGACAATATATGAACTTTTTCACCTGGGTGTGTTATTTTTGCTGTTTTTATTTTATTAAGTTTAAGTTTATTAAGCTAAAAAGATCTGCTAATTTTAGCAGTTTTTTCTGCAGCCGAATTTTTATCTACATTTTTAGTAGCTTTTTCTGCTATTCTAAAGGTTTATTTCTACATAATTTTGTTTAAAATTAATAAACCAAAAAAAAAGTCGAAATCACGCCACTGAATAGTTTTATATATCGGAATATATTAGGATGGGAAATTATTTATTTTGTAACGAATTTGTTTCAATTAATTAGTTTTATGCTTTTTAAGTGGATGTTTTTGTAGATTCAGGTTTCATATTTCTACCTTAATAGGATTCCATAGGACATAAAAGGTGAAATTTCTTTCTTTTAAATCCCACACTCAGCGAAATTCTGCTTTAAAAATATGTAGTTGCTTGGATTGTAATACAGTTTATTTATTTTTAATGTAAATGTCAGTCATTTGTTGAACAAATTTAATTTTTTACTAACCTTGTGGTTCATTTAAAAAAAACAAACCACATCAAATGACTGTTTTATTATTTGACATTATTATTTTACATTCATTTTTTAAAGTTGTTTTTTATTATTTAAAAAAATAAAAAAAATAAATGTTTGTTTATTTTTTACTAACATATGTGGTAAGTTTTTACTACAATTGTTAGTGATTTTTTGAACATTAAAAACAAATGACAAATGTTAGTTGAATTTAATGAATGTGAATTTAATGAAATTTGATTTTGACTACAATTGCTGTCGTCTTTACCTACACAATATGCTTATAGCATTTATACCAAGATTTTATAAACACTCCAAAGATAGATTCAATAATTTAAACCATACTTCAAAAAAAAAAAAAATATTTAAAACTTCATACTTTTTGCCCAAATTGTTTGTGCAGGACGTTAAGGGAAAGACTTCCTCTTTTTATCCCTTCCTGTATACATTATTTAATACATCAGTTACTAGATTCAACGGTTCATGCTGTGTGCATTCACAAACCAAATTTTAAAATCATTACTTTAGCGGTTTTTAGGAGCAGCAATCTTCTAGTAGGAATTTCAAAAAATCTTGTCTAAGGGGATGGAACAACAAACTTATCAAATTTAATTTGTTCGCTTTTATAGCAACATTTTTATAACGTTCCTTGTGAAAAGTCTATAAGAACCTTAACAATAATTTAGGACATATTCCAAGGAACATATGATTTAAATTTAAAACTTTTAGGCATTAAAGACCCACACACCAAATTTCAAGTACGTCGCTTAAGATGTTTTACCAGGCCGTCAAGGGGTAGACTATACCTCTTTTTGGACCTCCAAGTAAGAATTTGCAAAAATCTCGTCTAAGGGGATGTCTACTAGGGATCAGGAACCCACATACCATATTTCAAGATTCGTCCTTAAGCGATTAAAGAAGAAATAGATATACTTTATACTTACTTTAACAACTATTTTTACCATGATTCTAGACATATATTTTAAATTACAAATTTCTGGTGAAATATGTTTGAGCAGGCCGCCAAGGGGAAACTTTTTCAACCTTTTAACCCTACTTTTCGTAATAAGGAACCAGATGTCTACCTCTGATTAGAAACTCATGTCAAAAATTTCGAGTTCCTAGTAGCAACGGTTTGGCCAAACCCCCTTTTTGCCCCTAACGTGGTAATTAGCAGAAAGCCGGTCAATACAGATAGATGTCTTCCCATATATTATATTATTATTTAAATAGGTAACAGTACATAAACTTCGGCAAACGGGTTTTCTATAAAACCAAGCCACATTTCTTTATTTTTTGTTTAAATTAATAATAAATTAAATTAAAAATGATTGCAATAATTTTTATGAAAAAAATAAAGAAAATATATATCTATCTTATTAAAGAGTTCATATCTTGGAAAACGATAAATAAAAGTTTCCAATTTCAGTTATTTCTTAAAAAAAAAAAAAATAATACTAATTAAATGATTTAAGATAATTTTAAATTAAAAATAGGTATATATCATATAATATCATATAATCATCAGTTCGTTAAAAAAATAAATTTTTAAGTCTACTAAACCATTTCGAAATTCGCTTGACATCCGATGACAAATTTTTGTGGCAAAGAAAGAGCAACGGAGAAACCCGTTCACTATCTATCGATGTTGGCTTTATTGTTAACAGAGCATTATATAAATCATCTAAATTTCTCTCTTTAACAAATTCTCTAGATGTGATTTTGCTTTTTTTGATTGGCCTTTGGATTGTCTATGGATTATTTTAGTTTCATTTTGAAAAATTCATCGACTTCTTTTTCAGATATGAACACAGAAAACTAAAGTGCCAACCGAATTAAAAAGTGTATTTTGGTGGCTGTAACCAATAAATTCGGTTAGTACAACCATAATCAAATGTGATTTCGGAATATTTTGGTTGTTGCAATTAAATTTCAGCTGTATTAACCGAATTTCGTTGTGAAAGCCAATTTTCAGTTATACCAACCAAGTTCAGTTGTAACAACCGAAATTCAGTTGGCAAATGGTTCAGCATACAATTGTAAAGAGCGTTTGTATGTTTCAGAACTGACATTAAAGTTATCGGGAGTTTTTAATAATATAATAATGCTAACATTTTGTTAAGTTTGCATTAATTGACTCAGCCATTCTAGTCAAAATAAATATGTTTTTATGATTTTTAATAATTATGTTCATATAAAAATATTTATTTTTTGAAATTTTACGAAATTTTAACTTTAACACTTTCTCGCTTCCAAACTGTGCACTGCACACAAAAATCTACTTCAAATTATATTTTGTAAACATGGTTTCCTACCGAAATAGCTTAATTTCTTATTATAAAACACTCAATTGCAGCATTTATGGCCAATTTATAATACTCCGCCAGGAGGCGTTTTTGCCGGTTAAACTGTTTGTGGGCGAAACCAAATAATCAGCATTTCCTGCCTTTAAAATTGATAAATTCCCGTCGCATTTTTCCGCGAATTCGCGGGAGTTTTTTTCCCGGGAATTCACGTACCACAAACCCTAATTAGGATGGAAAATTAATTATTTTTTAAGGAATTTGAATTAATAAATTAGCTTATCCTTTTTAAGTGAATGTTTTTGTGATTTAAAGTTTCAGATTTCTACCTTAATGGAATTCTATAGGTCATTAAAGGTGGAATTTACGTCTTTTAAACCCCATTGGCATAATTTATTGAATATAATCCAAAGGATATATTCAAAAAATTCACAAATGGCTCAAAAAAAAATATTTAAAATTTCAGAATTTTTGCCTAAGTCGTTTGTGCAGGAGGTTAAGAGGGAAACTTCCTGTTTTTGTCCCTCCATGTAAACATTTTTTATGCCAGTTTAGCGTATGCATACGCCAAACTAAAAATTCCTAGATTCAACGGTTTATGTTGCGTGCTTTGAAAAGATTTCCTTAAAAGGCCATAGTATTCCAATTGAAAAAAATCTTAAGCGTCGTAGGGCAGTTTTTAAAAAGCTTTCTTTAGTATCGATGGGATGTACTTCAATACAAAAATGATTTTTATAAATTTAATTTTAGGACTCATTTACACAAATTGTTAGTCTGATTGTTGTTCAGATAGTCTCCTAAAATATTGCCAAACGATTTTAGCCAAAAAATGCTGGGTTGATAAAATATGGATTTTTACACAAAAAATAAATATCGCTCTTATTTGCACCAAAATCCTATTGTTTCGTCAGAGAAAATAAAATTCGCCAAGACTTTTTCACTTCATTTTTTGGTTTTATTAATATAAGTGTCTAAAATTTTAATTCCAGAAAAGATTAATTACTGAATTGAAACAAATTTCGAGAGAAATAGGTTAAAAACTTAAACATTTTAAGAATTAAATGATTTATTTTTGGCTTTTTTACTCATTTTTAGTTAAGCAATTAAACTAAAAATGAGAATTCCGAAAAAATTCAAGGAAAGTGAAAAATCGGCAAAATTTCAGGGAATTTCGTTCTGGGAATTCTCGTGTGGCCTTAGGCATTTAAAATTTACTGTGACGTACATAGTTTTATACCAAGAAAGAACACGTGCTATTTAGGTATCTTTCTATTGAGTAATTTACACATATGTGTCTCTTTAGTCGTTTTATATTCCCTGATTATAACTTTAAATGTTCAGTAGGTAATAAATTTTGCAGGTATAGTTAATACAAATTATTTCATTAGCATGAAACGGTAGTAAAAGGATCACCTTGGTACACCTCTTATAATTATAATTTGCTAAAACTTGAATCTATCATACCATATAGTACCTACATATATGTAGCTTGGAAGCATTTTGTCGTCCGTAATTTTCTACACAGGTAGTTTAAAATTCTTTTTAAAACACTGATTTTCAAGTGGAAAATACGAAAATAAACAAACTGAATTGACACAACTTTGTTTAACTGTGATTTTTAAGTATAAGTTGAGTAACCATTTGTTATGCTGTTAAATAAGTAGGGGAAAGGCTTGCAGGTTGCTACCCCTTAGCTTTTTTGTCGACAATTCATCATAAAATCAATGTATTGTTGTCATATTTATAGGTTGGCAAGAGAAAATATCAATCCACAATCCTAAACAAGAAATAATTTAAATTTTTAAAAAATAAAATTTTTATTGCAAATCTTCAAAAGTACCTAAAATTGACAACTTAAAAAAAGGTTGCAGGTTACCTACCACTAAAAAAATTTCTGAAAATGTACAAAAATGCAATTAAAACACCTGATTTGGAAAATTGAAGGAAAATTATTAAATTTTATTTGCATTCGGTGTCTTCGAACATAACAAAATTTGTGAAAATCGGTATAAAAATTGTAATTTATGAAATTATTGATATGGATTCATTCCAAGTCGTCATCGGAATCACATTACGGGCATATAAACACTGAAGCGCATACTGGCAGATTTCGCGTGAACTGCTGTTTTACATTCGTGGCTTCTTGGATATTTGACATAAAGTTAAAGATCAACCATACTTGGAATTTTTTCATTAGCATTGAAAAAAAAAATTTCATCACCATTTAATTGTAATGACATTAGCATTTGTTCTACTAATGTAAATGAAATCACCTAAAAAAACTAATTACAATTGAGCTAAAAAACCATTTGTTTACAAAAAAAAGTTAGGTGTAAATTGCTTTATATAGGAATGGAACGAAGATCGGAAGGAGGAACTAACTTTCTATTATCTATTAAAAAAATCAAACAAATCACTCCGTGGCTGTTTTATAAAAATTGGTCAATCGGGATCTCTCCCAGACCTATCCCATTTAATACTCCTCTGGAGCAAAATTTTTGTCAGTTTTGTCCTATCTTGCTTTGTTTTGGAGATACTGGCAATTTTAAAAAATTTCATAAAATAGCTAGTATCTGGAAAACTAATCGAGATATTGCAACGGACAAAATTTTTGCAAAACGTTAGTAGAAAACAGGTTCCGATAGTAAAATTGTATTAACTGTTCAGATTTCACTTTCTCTGGATTTCTCACGGACATAGCCTATTTGTATTATGAGGGTTACTCAATGCTCCTGTAACTCCCTGATTTCGTCAATATTCACCATTAGTTTTTCGAATATCTTATCTGTCAATTGTAATTTGTTTCCTTTAATTAATGCATTGCTAATGGTAATGAAATTTAAAATTATTGTCATTAATCAAGGAAATCAAATCAATGAAATTCCTTATCATTATTTAAAAAAAATGCTAATGAAAAAATGCTAATCAATTACAATTGCCATCAATGAAATTGTAATGAAATCATCAATTAATTAGTCTATTCAATCAATTAGTCCCACGTATGAATCAAACTAATATGCCAAATGTTGTAATTTTATTAATTTTTATTACCGTCTTTGATTGCTTTAATGGCTTCTGTCAATGCATCAAAATCATTAATACAGCGTTCGGTTGTTCTAGCGGTGCGCTGCCATAATAAAAATGTATAGAAGATGCTTGAACTCACTGAAAATATCTTTTATATCTCGAAAGACAATTAAAATGGCTTAGAAAATATCACACAATCAGAAATTAATTCATTGAAAATCTATTTTTTTTGGGAGGTTTGTGTTAAAAAAAATTTGTCGAGTAGTGTAATCTAAAGATAAATCGTAAATTTGTAAAGGTATAAAGTATTCTTTTTATAACATCTTAAACATGCTTTTAAGAAAAAAATTCTTGTAAAAATTGCTTTATAACATTTTTTGTTAATCTAGCTAAAAAATCGGTAAAATTTCCACTGTTTTTTGTGGCTTTTGGGTCAAATCTAGCTAGAGCATTCAAAGGTTGCAATCTCCAATCTGATGAAGTTTTGGAATTAATAAAAAAAAAAAAAAAAAAATATTGATATGTTTGGAATTCTGCTTGCATTATGTAAGTTGAATGAAAATTAAGCACAGAAAATTTTATCCGTACAGGACAAAAAACAGAATTTTGATTTTTCCTGGAAGCACTAAAAACATGGAAGACTTTGCCCTACATAAATTAAAAAATAAAAAAATTAATCACTATCGGATTGTGAGGTATTTTCCTACATTTAAATCTTAAGATTTTAAAAGTCTCATTCTATAGGAAATTTTCAGTTTATATCGAAGAACCCCTAAAATCAGTTTAAAAAAACCCACAGTTTGGGATTTCTTAAAGCACAATTGTCAATTATGTAGTTTTTAACAGAAAATTTAAAAAAGCATACATTTTGCAGTAATATTATTATATTTTTTATTAACACAATTAATGTAATTTGGACTGACAACACTGCTAAATAATATGCTTTAAAATTTAAAGCGCTGTTGGCTAAACTTCTAAGAAAAGCTAACAATAACTCATATTGTTCGGGTAATAATTAGTGTCCGACTGAACAAGTCGGCCAGAAAATGCATTTGGTCTGTATTCGGTATTTTAAAGCATTATGGACAAATTTGGCGGATGGAAAAATGTTTATTGGGCTGATTAGATGCTATTTTAAGTGTCAAATCTGAAGAAAAGTCTGTAGTTAAGCAATGAATTCACTGTTCGGCCTCAGAACGTTCGGCCAAATCGAAAATAGTTCGGCGGCCGAACTTTTAACTTCATAGCTAAACTTCGGCTTTTCCCTTAAATTTTATAAACAATATCGAATTAAATCGTCTCAACAAACATGTTTCCAATAAAAAAAATTGTCATCATTGCCTATAGATATCAAAAAACCGACAAAATATAGTTTTTGGGACGAACTGTTCGGTCGGACACTAGTAATAATTTAACATCATAGTTCTTCTGTAGTTAGTTGATGTATATACCTGATAGAACCATGATTTTCTTGTGTATGGTGGCACACCCTCTAGCTCTGATCCTCACAAGATTTTGTTCATCTTTTTCTTACATTAATAAACAATTAATTTTTTCTATTTATATTAGTAACATTTTAATTATGATCTCAAATCGGACAATTAAAAATTAAATTATTTTTTAATTTAATCCTTAAATTTAGTTTATATAAAGCTATTTTTGAGGTCCTTGAAGTTTTATAATAACATACTCGTTAAATGTTTGATGAGAAATATGTTAACAAATGTTGGTTCATACTGTTTTTGCATATCATCCTGAAAGTATACTACAGAAAGTGGCAAAATATTTATAAAACAGTTTGCGTCTATAAAATGATCACAATAAGCAGGATATTAAAAGAATTAATTCTATACCGATAACAATCTTATAATGAAATGTCAACCAAGTTTTTTGCTCGTCGAGTATTTATAATTCGCTAATTAATGGTTGACACGCGAAAGCCACAAGTTCTTCTAACTGTTGCACTCAAATAAAAAAGTTAGTAAAGTCAGCAAAAAATTTTGCTGAGTCAGCTGAAAAACACTCAAACAATTTGTAGAAAAATTATACTTTAGTTAATTTATTTGCTGAAAATCATAAACATTATTTTTGTGATTCTTTTTAAAATAATTTACAATACGTTACAAAATATAAAAATGTTCACACTCCCAAATTGACTACATGAATGAATGTAACATCTAAAAACAATAGAAATAGTTATATAATATAAACAAAATTATCTTCCAACTACTTACATCAATGGTTGTCTAAATGATGCTATCTTTTAAAGGAGCGCAAATGCAGCAGAGAATTATAGAAACCAAACGAAAACATAGCAAAATATAACATATACAACCCTTATTTTGCAATAAGAAAAAGGAAACATAAAAATCTACCTAAGATGTATGTCTTTGTCTTTCACTTTAGGCAGACAGACTGTTTGCAATTTGACCACACTAGATTATTAATATCATTAAAAATTTAGTTTAGAAATACATATTTAATCTTTATTTAATTTAAGTATTTTATTTTGTCTTTTATTTAATTAATAGACAATTATTTTCAGAAGCCGGTGACAACGTAATATTTAAGTTGTTTTAATCCACAATTTTGTTTTATGTATGAAATACAGAAACAAAAATCTTCCATGATTGATTTTTTTTATATGTCTTATTAGAGTTGTACTTTTCCTCTTCTCTACTATATCTTGTCAAGCCGCGACATCTATTTCATTCTGCGTTTATATTTCAATCTGGTTGTTGTCCACGCTATTGATGTACTTATCAGCACAATTTTTTTTAGCAAAATAAATTAGTAAAACATTAGTATAATATTAGTAAAACATTAGTTCAAAACAGTTAAGTGCTGAATAAGTATAACAAAAAATTAAGCTTAAAACAGAATTTTTTGCAAAAAATTTGCTAACAAATAGTATACCTGATTTACAAGACGTTTTACTAACTTTTCTACTAACTTATTTTTTTGAGTGTACTTTACTTTAAGAAAATGGGTTGCAATCATCCCTCAGCTTTTTGAGAGTTCTTAGCCATTCTAATTTTTTTTTCATTTTCACCATTATAAATAATAATAATTCATCATCCTCTAATGTACAGGAATAAACAAATTATAAAATTCTTTAAAAAGTATTAGAATTTTAAAGTACAAATTTGTTGTGAAATATAAATTTTTGTTTGTTATATGCTTTTTATTACATGACAATTTTGTCAAAGGATTTCTGTGACAATTTTTATTAGATTACTAAAATAAGAACAATTCCCATTGACCTCAGTTTTGTCACAATTTTGTTATTGTTATAAAAATTATAATAAGGGCATTTATCTTAAAATTAAATTATAATAAGGGTATTTAAGGTCTTCATTATATTTTCTATTATGATCCAATAAGATTATAGTTATATCGGTAACAAAAAAAATTTACCAAATTTTTCGTAAAGACATTTCTAAAAACAAATATTTTGAAACTAGAAAAATTTTCAAAAATCTTAAAAACATTTTTAAACTGATTTAAAGCCGTTGATTAGAACAAACAAAGTAAAATTAAAGCTTAATTCAGCTTACCAAAAAAAACTTATTTTGGTCCAAGCACATACAGAATTTAAATAGGATAACTTTTAGGGACATCGTCTTACCTGTGAAATTTGGTAGAAAAATATGTTTATTGTTTAATTAAAGCAACCACTATATGAACATTTTATTGTGTCGATAGATTATTTAGCGATCGAATTCGCGAAAACCGAAAAAATGTAAAGCTTTGTTTATAAAATATGTATCACTAATATTACTAGTAGTATTGTTCTTGTATTTCAAAAACAAGACATCAGGTTGATTGCATTTGAATATATTTCTATATAAAATCTGCATGAAGAGGCGCCAAACTTTAAAGTCATATTGCAGAAAGACTGTAGCATACATCGAGAAATAGAGTAAGAAATTGAAATTCGCCATATTTCAATTATTTTCCAAAAATGCCATTTCTGCTCAACCTTGCCATAAAATGCCATTTTTTACTGCCCTGCACTACTTTTTTATATTTTTTTTATAAAAATTTACTTTTTACCCATGTTACCTTAAAATTGGCAGATTGTAGAGTAGCAAACTTTATACGTTTAAATTTTGTAGATGTCAATTCATTTATGGTAAATTGTAAAGCAGTATTTCCTAAGGTAAGTTTACCATTTAAGTGTCGCTTTATCTAGTTTATAATTTTGATATATTTTTAAGCTCCATCTCTGCAAAATTTGTTGTATCCGAATTTTAGTAAACCTCCAGCAACATGCGTAACATGGATTAAAGCTGAACTATATTTAAGTTGTAATTTCAATGAAATTTGTGACGCATTAAATATGCGCAGTGACGATGATGCAGAGAATAAAAATCTGATATAGCTTATATAAAAAGTAATTTCGCATCACCAAATTGGAAACAAAATTACTCTCTATAAAGAAAAGTTTAGATGTTATATGTTGTGTTAAGGAAAATATTAACGAAGAAATTATTTAAAAATTTAATAAAGTTTACAATCAAAATAAAGTTTGATTAAAATAAAGAAAATATATGCTTCTTAATAAGAATGAAAAGGATTCATACATCGAAAACTTAACCCCTTCGGAATTACATGCTTTTAAATATGCTGCAGGTACTTCTACAGATGTGGAACGCGTATTTTGAATAAACTGTTTTATGTCACAATAGTAGATCGTTTCTTTTTGATAACTCGAAAAAGCACATGGTTGCCATTTTGCCATTTCTTGTGCAATTTTTTATGGTTTTTCTGCCATTTTTAACGTTTTTCTTGCCGAAAAAACTTTCCCTGATGACAACAATCACGGAAACTTTCACATCGAACGATGTAGCGGGGCAGTTGGCTTTTAATGTATCATTTGCTCCATCCAATAATTGGGTGCTTGATTTTCATTGAAGATTTTACAGACCCCGATTGATTGTGAAAATACTTTGAAATCGAGCAGTTTTTGTAGACGGCATCTCAATGCCGACCATTGAAATTTCATTAAAATTGTTGTTTCCAATGGTCTGCACCTCAATGCCGACAAAGAAAATTTATCAAAATTTTTGTTCATAATGTCGGCCGGCACCCTTTAAAATAAGGAAAACTGGATGTTTTTAATAAGTTGTTCTTATTCAGAACAATGTTTTAATTAATATCTACCTTTAGAAACTTCCATGGTTAAAACCTAACGTATATTAAAATGATTACATTTTACCTTTTTAAATTGGTCTATACACTACGAATATCACGTAAAAAGGCTCCCACAAGAGTTGAAAACGTTTTTAGAGAAAAAGGACAAAACGACTCCAAAATACTTATCTCAGTCCAATTTAATCATTACAAAGTAAGGAATTAATGTATTTTAAAGGCAAACTTGATCTTTTTAAATATTCATCAACCGTTATTCTTAACCGTTATTCTTATTTATTTCTGTTTCAAGTAAAAACACGCCGACTATTTGGGGAGTGCCGTACTTATGCTACTTTACCCTATTTACCTATTTACCTTTACCCCTTTACCCCATTTCTTCAGTTTTTTTGTTCTTTTTGTGTTTAACTAATGTTCTTAAGCATATGAAGATGCTATTGGGGTGAACACTGCACAGAGAGAAATCCTCGCACGAGTTTTAATGAAATTTTTTCACTAAACTAATGAAGTTTTTCACCATGCGAATAAAAAATTTCTTTAACTTCATGAAAAAGCTTCATAGTTTCAATGAAACTATTTTTAATGAAACCTTTTCATTATTCCTGTGAAATTTTTAATAAATAATATTAAATTTGTCATTAAATTTTATGAAAAACTGCATTAATCTAATGAAAAGTTTCAATGGACGAGTTCCAGTGACATTTTATGATTTAATACTACCATTCATTCATAACGTGCAGAAATTTCTCTCAGTGTAAATATTCCACTATGTTTAATTTTCTTCGATCTTCTTTTATTATATATGATTCTTCTTCGAGCTTAAGATCTTTTGTTAAAACGATTGTAAATTATTAATTTCCAATATTTCGTCTCCACATTGGGAGACTTCTTAATTTTTATCAATTTTAAAATTTTTTAAATAACAAATTTTAAAAAAGGCGGGAAAATAAATTTTGAAATAAATATTTGTTTTTTGTCAATATAAAAATATCCCAGAAAACAATAATAAAAATTATTTAAAAAACATCATAGTAAACAAAATTAAATGAACAATATTTAAAATCTTAACTAAAATATTATAACAACATATATTATTTAACATTCTAATAATTATCTTAATTCCTATTAACTAAATGTCTGTAATTCTGAGCAATATTTGCTATGTCCGTTTTATAGTTTATTCTTTGTGTTAATGGTACTTTCATAATTTGAAGCATTTCTAAAGTGTATCTGCGTCTGTAATTGTTTTCTGTATTCAAAATTAGTGTATTATCAAAATCGGGCTAGTGATTTGAGTTACTGCAGTGTAATGATAATGCTGTTTTTTGTGCAGTAGTAGTTTTATTGTATTTCTGATCAGATTTGTGTCCTGCAATTCTTGTTTTTAGTTTATTTTTAGTTGTACCTACGTATACTTTGTTACAAATCTCATTATCATTTCCCTTGCATGGTATTTTATAAACTAAATTGGAGATTTCTAACTTGTTTATTTTATCTTTTCTCCAGTTGTGGCCGATATTGTGGCTTTCAATGAGGTCCCTTATGAAGAATTCTTCAATTTTGTCACATGACAGTGGTGCACACCACCACTAAACCAGTCACTATAAAAAAAAAAAAAATATGTTGGTACATTATTTTTTGCTGGGCAATCGATTGAGACTATTTATTTTAAAATCGGAGAGGGGTCGTCCAAAAATTTGCCAATTTTGATCGTTTTCATATGGAATTGCTCTATATAGAATTTGTTTTATTGTATCATATATACTTATATTTATTTATACATGGAAGAATATATTATATTTAGCTATATCAAGTATATATGATATGATGATAATACATAACAATATAAACTTTTTTCGTCGGGTTTCCGATATTTTTAAGCTGGTCCTAATATACATATATTTATTTAAATATTCTTGATATATTTGCCTATGCAAATATATATTTTTTTAAAATTAAAACATATTTATTTTATATATTTTTTTTTTTTACTTTTATTTAAAATAATTTTTATATAAAAAACAACAATAAAAAATTTTATTTTCTAACTACATAATTTTTTTTTTTGATAAAATCTAAAAAACAAGGAAACACACTTAAAACTAATATACAAATATTTTTAGATAAAATTAAATAAAATGGTATCTTTTTTGATAAAATGACAAAGAAAATGGCTTAAAGGGGTGAACAATTTGGAAAAAAAAACAAAAAAATAAAAGAAATAGTAAAATTAAAATACAAATTAATATAAAAATTAAAATTATTGTAAGGAGTTACTTTGGTTTCCAGAGTAACATAAACTGTACAATTTTTAAAAAATAATGTCGAATGATTACGAAAAACAAAAAATGTTTAAAATTTAAACACGGCGTTTACGATTTTGAATTTCTTGTTTCTTAATTTGCTGTTGTTTATAAACGAATAAAGGACGGAAAAGGATAGCTCTTCTGCTGCGATCCTTTTCGTTGGTACTTAAATGGAAATGTTTGGCGATTTCAGCAGGAAGGGAAGCGGGATCAACAATTTCACGACGGCTGCGGCTAAGATAAGGACGGAACAATTGGGTTTTATCAGAATCACGTCTATATAAAGTACTTAAGAAATCAAAATAGGGCCTTGATCTTAAGCTATCTGGTTTTCTAAGAGGAGAATTGTAGCTTAAAACGGCGGGAACTTCAGCTTCATTACCAAATTGACTGAAACTTTGCTGAGCCCAAGCTAAAGCCATTAACATTGAGAGAATTACAAATGTCTGCAAAGAAACATAAGAAAAATATAAAAAAAAATATTAATTTATTGTTAAAAAAAAATTCACGTGTTTAAGAACTTTTTCTTTAAAATTTATTAATTTAGAAAAAACAAAAGGCGTGAACAAAAGTTAAGCATAAAATCTTTTATTAAAAATTATACAATATTGCTATGACGTCAAAAGAATACTAGAATACTAGTATTTTATGCAAATTAAACTCAAAGAAAAATGTCTGTTAAAAATAAACATAACGTTGATATATGCTTTAAAAAAACCGGCTTCTCACTATATTTTTTTTTGTTAAAATGCAAATTAATTTATGTATTGTTTTAGTTGAAATTAAAAACAAATAAATGATAAAAAAAGAGTTAATAGCAAAAACATTCCTTAAGCAGGAAGTCTGTGTTCTTTAATCATCCTCATCTTATGAAGTCGTTATGAATCACGCCCTCGTATTCATTGATTTGAATAAAATCTTAATTTTTTTTTTATAATTATAAATGCTTCGCTTATTTATACTATATTTTAATTGATTAACATAATTATATTTTTTATTTCTTGTGTTCATGATCCATGTGATCGGAATTATTCACATTTCATTTGGGTGCATTAAGTGGTTGGTTGCTTGCTGCCTTTTCAAGATTTTATGCAGTTAAAAATAAAAATAACTATCAGTAATCGTGCCTCTCAAAACAAACATGATTTATGTTTTCCAATTAATATTATTAATTTTTAAACATTAATTATCATCATGTTTACTTTGTGAATTGTTAAAATTTTTAATAAGATTTATAATATTGTTTGTTGTAAGTACATACAATATTTAGTTTATGCACATTAATAAAATTTATCAATAAAAATGATGTTCTGATCTATTTGAAACTCAAAAAAAAAAAATAATGTTTGTAGAACTATAACAAAATAATTTTGAAGATCTTTTTCAGCAAAAAGTTCTTCATTTTTTAAGTTTAACGTAAAATAATTTTAAAAAGTATTACACTTTCCCTATAGTTTTTAAAGTTCGTTATGAAAATTTGATTTTAGGATATCAGCACTTTTTTTTATGGGTTTTGCATCAATAGAAAAAATGTCGCCATTTTTTTTTTTTTTTAATTTCAACTCCTTCCACAGGACCAGTGTTGCCAGTGGGTTTTTTAAAAAATACCTACACTAAGCAATAAAAATCCCTTTTCTCCCTACATTATCGAATTTTTTCCCCTACAAAAATCGCTACGAAATTTTTTACATTTTTATAAACTAAATATGCTTTGAAATTTTCATACTTTCGACGACAATTCCAATTATTTTCAAAAACTAATATCCAAATGCTACTATCGAAAATTTGTTCGAAAATTATTTGAAAATAGAAATTTGTTAAATTTTCCATAATATTTTTTAGAATAGATTTAAAATTGTCAATATTTGCCAAAACAAAAATAATACCAGCTATCAAAAAGATTAAATTTATACTAGTGGTTTCTATTTCATTTTTATTTGATGTTTTTTTACATAATTGTATTGCTTTTCGTCGGTAAAATTTAACATTGGGTTTTCATAGGTGGGAAGCTATTCTTACAATGCTGCACAACAACTTCCAAAGGATAACTTTCTAAATAACTTTCAAAGAGATTGTTAGTTAAAAAACAAACAATCATCTATTAAAATGACAAATTATAAGAAACTAATTTTTCCTACGGAAATGTCTCTCAAAATATAATCGTTTTACAAAAAAAATGTAGAAATAGCTGTTTTTGAAAAGATTTGCATTATTTGGAAAAAGTACCTACATTTTGACTTATTTGATATATCTGTCCCTTTTCCCCTACGCCGTTATTTTGAAGGCAAAAAAACCTACATGTAGGGATTTTCCCCTACTTCTGGCAACACTGCACTGGACCAAAATTCTGATTTAGGGATATTTTTACTACAGAGCAAAAGAGATGTATTTACATGAAATTTGAACTCGACATTCGATTCTAAACAAATAGAAAAAAATTAGTAAACATTTTTGCTAAAACTACTAAAAATTAGTTAAAAATGACATTGCAGAAAAAACTGCTAATATTAACATTTTTTTTTTGCTAAATATTAATAAAAATAACAAAAATAATCTGTTGAATCTACAAAACTTTTGTTTTATTTGATCTAAATTTGCGAAATATGACAAAAGAAATCATAAAGAATGTGAAATTTTTTAAGTTTTTTAGATTTTTTTCAGTTTTTTTTAAGCGAATAAAAATGTGCAATCTACAATTTTTTTTACAAAAATTTCGGTCTATTTTAGCAAAATATAGTGTTATTTGCATTCTACTAAATATAAGGTAAATCCCAGAAAAAATAGTGCTTAACCAGAAGCAGCTCTGGAAGGCAATATTTAATTACCGATCGCTTCAGAAACAATTTCAGAAGTTTTGATTTTTGTTCTTGACATACCACTTGGTATGTCTCTTTTCAGCAAGTGAATAGCAATAAATTCATGCCTTCGTTAGAAATAAAAAACGCTTTTTTGTGTAATCACAACATTAATGCTTCATTGTATGCATTATTTACTGCTTCAAAAGAATGTATTCAGGGAAGCACAGCAATATGACTTCCCAATTGTATTCAAGACTGTTAAGCGCATTCTTGAAAGCATACAAATGTTGTTACTGCTTACCAAATGAGGTTATTTTTTTCTGGCCTATAGCAACGATTTGGTTGATATTACAGTTATTTTTTGCTGTTTTTAGTCTACAAATATTTAGAAAAAGTTTTTGCTTATTTTAGCACAGTAATTTGCTATTTTCAATTAACTAAAATTCAACTCGAATATAACTACGATTTTGTAAAGTTAAAAGTTCTATTTTTGCTGTTCATATTTTATTAATATTTTGAAAAAAAAAAATCTTTTACCATAGTTTTACTGCAACGTCAAATTTAACTAATTTTTTTAGTAGTTTTTCTGCTATATATATACAGCTCTATACAGGTTTATTTTAATGAGTGTACGCCAAAAATTATAAAAAAAAGTTTTTTTCTTTTTCAAAAACTTTTAAAAATAAATTTCGTAAGCTTTGTTAATTATTTGAATAACTCGAAAAATAAAAAAATAGTAGCGACCATTGATCACAAATATTTCGGGCCGGTGATTTTAATGGCGTACCCAGTTTTTTTTACTTATGGTTAAGAACTTGCGCAAAATTGCATTAAAGTTTTGCATGTTTTAAAGAAGTTTTTTATACATAAAATTTTAAAAATAAGATATATTATCTTAGTTTTTTTATTGTAAACACCAGTGTCTACGACAAAGCTCGAGTTGGTTGAATACATCATAAAACTCAAAACTCGAGTAGTGAAAGTGAACTTTTTGTTCGTTTAAACTCATGTGAAGATAGGAATAAAAAATGTATACTTTTTGGAAAGGTAAATTTCCAAAGAATATTCCTTGCAAATATGTCATTAGTGCGATGAACATTGTGTCCTGGGCCAACTACTACTCGAAAAAACTCAATCAGATCACATAAAAAAAATAAATTAAATTAAATTAAAAAAAGTGATCCATCCGATCAAAATTTTGCAGTCGGTGTACAACTACTCGAAAAAACTATACCATTTTCATACAAAATCGTAGAAATATGCTATTTTTAAAATTTTGAAATACATTTTTTTCGAATAATACACTATATGTTATTATATTTAATATTGATCTGTGTTATATCTAATTATACATGTATTCGTACATAATTGGATTAACCATATATAAGTGAATATGTCAAATACGATTATATATTGGTAGATATTTAATAAGATGTAATTATATGTGGCATCGTATTAAAAAAATTAAAGAAAAAACATTTTATATATAAACATATGTATTTACATATAATATCATGCAATAACATATATATTTTTATAAAATAATGCATGACTAAACGTTTTCCTCGGTTGTGGAGGGTTTTTTTTAATGTTGATTGGTATGAAGGTTTCAAAAGTTCGAAAATTTGCACTTGAAGTTTGTTTTGATATCGTGGATAACCAATTTGACATACAAAAATATTGCCAGCCTAAAAAAAGGCTGGTCTTCTAATAATATTAAAAATAAAATCTTAATTTTATGTAAATTTTTTTTTTTTTTTGCATAATTGTTTGTTTTAATTGTCATTTTTAGTAGATTCCACCACTGGTTATTGACCATTCAAGATATTAACATTTTTAAATTTTATAGTTTTCTAATGCTTTTGTTATGCTTTAATTATTCAAAATAATTCCCCAACGTTAAATATCCCACCTTGAATTTTCAAAACCTGACCTGACAAACGCTTTCAGTGACCTTCTTCGCGATCAGCTGCCCTAAATTCCTACTAATATTTTATAATATGTTTATGGTCAAAATATTGCATACACAATTTTGCAATTTCTAAATCTGAGTTTATATTCAAATTAAACGACCTCAAATACACTTTAACTGGTCAAAAATCAAACCAACAAGTGGACCCAGAGTTACCTATATAATGAACCCAGAGCTGCCAAATTTTTGAATTAATTGAAATATAGGGAAAAAATGCTCTTCGGGAAAAGTCGCATAAAAACCGAACAGTTTCGAATATCGGAAAAACCTTAGGCATTCCCTCGATTAAATAAAATTATTTTTTAGCTTAATATAACTAAGATTCCTAAATAAAACGCCAGATTTAATGTTGCTCAAAACACATATTTTTTGAATAACAAAAATACTTGAAAGTCTTTGGGCATAATTTGAGCGTGCGGATGTGTCTTTAAAAAACCTTTCATTTGATACCTTTCATTTGATATCTTTCATTTGATACATTTCATTTGATACCAAATAGAACGAAATAGATGGAAAAAACGTAAAATATGGTCAGTTTCGACCCCACTTAGTAACGCCTAAACACGAGATTGGGCAGCAAAAAAAAAAAACACAGATCATTGAGATCTGCCGGTCCGGGTGAGGATATCTCCCTTGTAACTATTTTATATGGACAAAAATTAGAATCATTGCCTGTAGTGCGGTGTTCAGCTTCTGTGTCAATTGATCAAAATATTTTAAATTGTTAAATTTTGTTTTAAATGTTACACTACAAAGTTTATGATTTTACAAGGAATCAAAACTGAAACCTGCACACAGAGAAAAAATTAGCTATTTGCCAACTGAAATTCGGTTACTACGACTTAAACTCGGTTACTACAAATATTATGCGGTTAAACATTAGTTTTCACAACAAAGCTCGGTTAATTCAACTGAATTTGAGTTGCAACACCTAAAATATTCAGAAATACGATGTAAATAACGTTGCACTAACTGAATTTATAAGTTGGTACACACAGAGAAATAAAGTGCCAACCGAATTGAAAAGTGTATATTACTAGTAACAACTGATATATTCAGTTAGTCCAAAGATATTTACATTCGATTTCTTTAAATTTTGGGTATTGCAACTAAAATTCTGTTGAATTACCTAAACTTTGTTATGAAAACTATTATAAAGTTGTGCCAACTGTCAGTAATTCGTAATAACAGAATTTGAGTCGTAGTAACCGAATTTCAGTTGACAAATAGCTAATTTTTTTTCTGTGTGTACCATTTAACTACACTTTTAAATTCGGTTGGCACTTTATTTCTCTGTGTGTGAGATGAAATTTGTCAAAAAGGAGTCAGGAGTAGCCCCCTGAATTGAACCAATTAAAGTTTTCATGCAATTTTACACAGAAAAAAATAAAATCGAGTTTCAATTAAAATATTTGTAAATACTGTTAAAAGTATAAATGAAATCGGTCCTATTAAGGAAATTGTAATATCAATCAACATAATTTGTATTTTTCATTGACTTATGGTGTTTTCTTTTCTGGAAAAAAGTATTGCCTTCTTAATGTGCAACATTTTTAAAATTTTGCCCTCGCCCCATTAAAATGAAGCATTTTTACAATCAGAATAGAATACAATTTCGTCACATATTACATTTACTTAAACAAATCTGTTTTTTTAGTGTTGTTAAGGTTCGGGTTCGAATATTAGCAAACTTTAAAAAAAATTTGATGATGTTTTTAATAATTAATTTTTGTTTTTTTTTAATTATTTAAAAAAATTGGATTTAGCTGCATACATTTTTTTTAATTAAATTTTTTTTATAATTTCGTTTGTAAGCGAATTTCAGATTAAAAAAATTATTAAATACTTACAAAAAGAAAAAATTTAAAAAATAGGAAAAACAAATTAAAAAAAATCGTAAATTAAATTTAACAAAAAAAAAAATATATATATATAAAAAAATGTGATACCAATATGGGTTCGAACTCGGGATCTTCTGTGTCAGAAGCCAGCACACTACCACTATGCTACCAAGGTGAGAGTTTTCTCGCCAAAAACTTTGCAATATATACACATGAGATTGATAAACCAAAAAAAAACAGGGCAATATCCAACCCTGTAAATTTTTTGAGGGCAGAAAATGTTGCATTTTTTGCCTTTTATAAGGCAACATTTTCAGAAAGAAACACGGCACCCTCTCAGAGTGTTTACCTTATTTTAGAAAAGAACACAAAAAGGTAATTTGAGGGCAAAGTGCAAAAAAAATGTAACATTTTTGCCAGAAAAGAAAACGCCATTAGTTTCAATTAAAATTTTAATCATGTCTTTTATTAAAATTTTATTTTAATATCAAAGAAATTTTTAGTAGATAATTTACTAAACTTTAATAAAATTTGGAAAAAACGCTAAAATTTAAAAGCCGCCAAAATTTAAAAAAATTGGCAAAACTTAACAGCATCGACAAAATTAAAGAGAAAAAACGGCCAACTTTAACATTAAAAAAACTTGATAAAAATTAAAAAAAATCGTTCAAATTGAAAAAAAAAAAATCGCACAAATTAAAACAAAAAATAAAAAAGTCGACATAATCAAAAAAAAAACCTTTAATCAATTTTTTTTTTTTTTTAAATTTTAACGAAAATTTAAAAAATCGGTTTAATTATGGATTGTTCTGTAAATTTTAAACTCTTTTTTATTTGACTGTAAGCCTTGACTTCTACTACTAATTATGTGTTATACAGTCACGAAAAAAAACTACTGTATGAATTATTATGCCAAAATTTACAAATTTTCTTTCAGCAAATTTTATTGGACTGTAAACTTCAACTTTTTCTAGTAATTATGTGTTATACACTCACGAAAAAAAAACTACTGTATGAATTATTATACCATACCAAAAATTACAAAATTTCGTTTCAGCTCCAATTTTAAATTTTAAACATGATTTAAAAGCAGGCCTGTTAACAATAAAACGTCAATCCTTGACCTACCTAAAGACAAATAACGTGAACAAAAAATTTGCATTAAAATTGTATAATAATTTTTGCATTTATTATTATTCTTAAGAGAAAACCAACTAAAACCGACAAAAGACATTTATAATCAATGCAAATATTAGCGTGGTCTATAAAACTAACCAAAATGGAACCGCAATACAAACATGCAGAAAAATATTTAAATTAACATACGCAAAATATAAAAATCGATGAAAAAATTTGTTGGTTTTATTGGATCATGGTTAATAAAATATAAAAAATCGACAACAACAACAAAACTTTAAACATGCACAAAAAACAAAAAAAAAAAAAAATAATAAAACATCAATATTCATTATTTAACCTTAAAGATGATAAACGTGATATAAATTTAAAAATAAAACTTTAAAATTTTATGCAAAACAAAAATTTATATGCATAAATATTGTAAATTGAATTAAAGCAAAAACAAAACAAATAAAAACGAATTAAACAAAAGAAACTAGATTGGTTAAAAAAAATTCTGGGTATTTTAAAGATCTAATGAAAATTTTGAATTGAATTTTTTTTTAACTAAATTGAAAATTGATTTTTAATCGTTAAGATAAACTTCCTTATGAGCTTTTGTCTTTATGATATTTATTAGCATCCAGTTCTATTAAAATCTGTCATCCACTAATCTAATTTTAATTAGAATTTTATCAGTTAAATTTTTATTTTATTTTGTTTTTCAAGAGCTGATAAGTCGTTTCGCTGACGACCTTGTAAAAAGAGTCTAATACTTGCTTTCTATCGAAAAATAAATGAAAAGAATTTTGAACTTTTTTATTTTTTCACACTCATCCGATGAGATAAAGGTTCTTGTATAATCGATTATAAAGGGTCCGCCATCTAACGTTTTTTTTTTTCAACTAGTGCTTATTTCGTGAATGGTAACACTTAGCTCATGTCTGATTTGACCGATAATTAGTTTAATCCTTCCGCTGAACGAATATGGTCCGAATGTTCGTTATCTTGTGGAAAAAGGGAAAGAAATTGGCATCCTCATCGATAAACCAAAGTGTGAAAACCCAAAAACAGTGCGTACATCCGAGAATATTGCTGCTGTGGCAGAAAGTGTGTGTGAAGCGCCATCAACATCAATTCACCGTCGTTCTCAACAATTGAACATTTCGGAGACATCATTGAGACGAATTTTGCATAAAGACCTTGGTATGACGCCATACAAAGTCCAATTGGTTCAGGAGTTCAAAAAAAAAAGTTATTTGGCGGACCCTTTATTATACATAGATCACACGTTATTATTTAAAACGTTAATAAAACACGTTTAAAAACAACAAAAACAATTTAAAACACGAATATAAATTTATTTTTATTTGCATTTAATTAAATAAATTAATATAATTTGTATCAGTCGGTAATCATGGTAAAATGTGTCGATAATAAAATAAAAAATAAAAAAATAATTAAAAAAAAAAAACAGATCCTGTTTCAGTTTGTTTTAAAATTAAAACGATATAAATTAGAACAAATTACGTAAATATGTGGTTAACATTTAAAATAAATACGTTGATCCACAAATTAGCATTTAATTGCCTGTCAAAAATCCAAACATTTAATCCATAAATATAGATTTCGTATTTTGCAGTGTAATTTAGTGACTTAACTGTATAACTCATTATTAAGGCAACCAGAAATATGTTCTAAAAACTTGGTACTATAATTTTAATGTACTAAAATATGTTCTAAGAAACGGGAAATACGTATGCTTTTAAATTAACACAAAATATGATGTTAGAGCTTAAATTTAATTTGAAACTCCATATTTTAGAAGTGACTTTCCAGGCAGAAAAATACAATCGGCACTGTGTTGGCAAAGCGTCGGCGGAGGGCGTTTATGCGTTGGCTGATCGTGGAATTAACAATCATGACAATATTGTTCTGTTAGCCGATTGATAACAGTGGCCAATGGTTGGTTTGAGTTAACTTGCCACCGTTAGCAAAGCGTTGGTACAATCAATTAACTTCTGCTTTAAAAATATGTAGTTGTTTAGATTGTAATACAGTTTCTTTATTTTTAATGTAAATGTCAGTCATTTGTAGAAAAAACTAAATTTTTTACTAACCTTGTAGTCCATTTAAAAAACAAAGCACATCAAATGACTGTTTTATGATTTTACATTAATTTTTTACAGTCATTTTTTGTTATTTAAAAAATAAAAAAAAAATAAATGTTTGTTTAATTTTACTACCATGTGGTTTATTTTTACTACAATTGTTAGTAATTTTTTGAACATTAAAAAACAAATGACAATGTTAGTTGAATTTAATGAAATGTTAGTCGTCCTTTCTTTCCTGTTGTCTTTACCTACATATTATTCTAAGTGTAATTCAAAAAATTTTGTGCTTTCAAAATACGTTAAATGTAATTAACTTGGAGAAATATCTAAAGGGCCCGCCAAATAACTTTTTTTTTTTGAAAATGCTATAAAAAAAAACTACTGAATATTTTCTCAAATTTCTTTTTTTATTTGAAAGTACAATCCTTCCGGTTAATAATGGAAAATAATTTCATTCAAATGGCTGCCTCGGCTGGCCATGCAGTAGCCTACACGATCGGTCCAATTTCTAAGCACATTATCGATTGTGAGCAGCTGTATTTCACCAATGGCTTCGAAGCGAAGCGAAAACGCATTGGATGGTCAGTTGACTTCAACTCCTGAATCAATTGTGCTTTGTTAGGCATCATACCAAGGACTTTATGCAAAATTCGTCTCAATGATGTCTCCGAAATGTTCAATTGTTGAGAACGACGGAATCCGTACGCAATTTTCGCACACATTCTGCAACATTACCATGATTTTCAAAGTAATGTCGCAATATTTCCCAGCGTTGTTCAAGCGTATACTAAACCATATTCGTTCAGCGGAAGGATAAAACTAATTATCTGTCAAATCAGACATGAGCTAAGTGTTACCATTCACGAAATAAGCACTAGTTGAAAAAAAAAAAACGTTAGATGGCGGACCCTTGATAATAAAACACATTAGAAAGGCCGCGATACAGTTCGGTATTAGTCTTTCACATTATAATTAAAAGTATGCAATATAATAAAATATAAAATTATATAATTCTTCTAATTGTTTGTAATATTGGTAAAAACAATATTGGCAACATATTTTGCGGGTGGTACTGGCAAAACGTAGGCCTTGCAAACAATATAGTGTTTTTCTAGAATAATATTAGTTGTACCTTTGATAATTTTGAACACGATGGATTTTACAAAAATAACAGTGGTTTGCCAGTACTATTTCTTTTGTACGGTTGGCAATTTCTACGTGGGTTGTATTCAGTTATCCGTATCACAAACACTAAAAATTACACAGTAAGTATGTGAAAATGACACACCAAAACACCGGAACACGTGAACTCAATTTTGGGGTGCATAATCCAGGGGAATACCCGTTATAATAGGTTAGGTCAATATAAAACAATATTTCAATTTTAAGTTTGCATTGACTTAAGCGATTTTTTGAGTGTATTTTAAGTAAAAGACATCAAAATCTTTTTTGAAACGACTTTGATTATTGTTTATGAATATGCAGAAAATTACTCCTTTTACTGCTTTAGTGTAAAAAGTTATCTATTTTCTTCCAACAAACAAAAAACTTTTAGAAATTGATTTACCAGTGTGTTGTCATATTAAAATTTTTTAAAAATTATCTAAAAACAGAAATAATATAAAAAAATCTCTCAAAAACCATAAAAATCCAATAGATCAAATTGTGTATCACAGTTTGTTAGACATTTGTTTTAGCGATTAATAAAAAATAAAATTTTAAAAATATCTTAAAATTTTAATTATATCTCCATATAAAAGTAAAGAGATTTATAATGACAATTGGAAGTACTTGCATTACCATATATATACATATAAAGGGTGATTTTTTAAGAGCTTTCGGACTTGATTTAAAAAAAAAAACATACAATGTTGACCGCGGCTACGCCTCAAATGGGTCATACGCTGGGTCCAATTTTGGCATACTATCTCCAACATATCGGCCATTATCTCACGAATAAATTCTTCAATATTGGCTTCCAGTGTGTCAACCGTTGCGGGCTTGTCACTATAGACATGAGCCTTAACATAGCCCCACAAAAAATAGTCTAAAAGCATTAAATCGCATAATATGAAATAATATAAAATAAACTGTTCACCGAATTCGCCTCTCAATTGGGCAATTGTTTCGCGTGATGTGTGGCATGTGGCAAACATTTGTTATCATCGCACGGTAGCGCTCGCCAGTAACGTTCTTGGCTGCATTTGCAGTTCTTGCTATGCTTCTGGCTGCTCACCCAAATCCTTCCGCAAAATTTTCCACGTAGTAGAGTAACAGAGGCCCAATTGCTGCGAACGGCGCCGAATCGATAATTCGCGGTCATCAACAACACTTGCGGATACAGCTGCTATATTTTTCTATGTACGCACTCTACGTATGGGTGTTGGTGGCTTAATGTCCAATAATGTAAATTTGGTGCGAAATTATTATAGGACGATCATGGTTAATATGGTAGATATGTTTTTAATGGGATTGTGGTGTGGTTTTTTTTGCTTAATATTGAAATACTTTTCAAATTTATGCCAAAAAATCGATTTGGAAGCACAGTGCATTGGGAGAATTCAATTCGCATAGAGACTGGAGAAAGTGAATTCAAGAGCACCATCTAGGTAGAAATTACCAACCGTACCAAAAAAATAGTACTGGAAAACCACTGTGAAACCCACCGTGTTAAAAATTACCAAAGGTACAACTAATATTGTACTAGGAAAATACTATTTTGTTTTAGAAGTTTGCAAGTTTTGCCAGTACCACGTTAAAAATTGTTTGGCAATATTGGTTTTATCAATATTACAACCAATTAGAAGCAATTTTTTAAAGTATTTTTTTTATATTTCACACATTTTATTATACATATTTCTCAAAATTAATTTAATTTAAGGTGTTTTAAAAGGACCACATTTTTTTAATTACCAACGTTACGCCAACGGTGGCAAGTTCGCTTAAAACAACGGTTGGCCACTATTAACAATCGGGTAACAGGACAATACTGTTAAGATTGTTAATCGCACGTTCTGCCAACGCATAATCGACTGTCGCCGACACTTTGCCAATACTGTGCCGATTGTATTTTTCTGCCTGGGTAATGTTTATGAATACGATTAAGTTTTACCGAATTGGTTTTCAGAACAGTTACGATTAATTTAATTCATTTCACTACTGATGTACTAAAACACTACTAAAATTTTGAAACTTGTTTTTTAAATTGAATTTGGTTTACTTTGTACACAAAAAATATCTGCATATTAATGAGTTTTAGCATAAAAGTAATGAAATTGTACTGAAACTAGTAGATTAAAACTTTTCATTAAGTTGATACAAGTTTTCATAAAAATGTATAAAAAATATAATTTTATTTATTAAACTGGTTTCTTGAGTTCTTTCACCCTGTGTACAAATAAATCACATTTTCGTAAATTTTAGACAATTTTTCATAGAAAAACAAATTAATTTTTCACCCACTTTTTAATCCTTTAACGAGATATTGGGCAGCTAAAAATATACGTGTCCCTTTTTGTTTTCTCCTGTATAGCATATTAAAAGTTCATTAAAATCTGCGGTTTCGCGTCGGGATATCTCTCTTTCCAGCTAAAAATCAACGTATATGCATCCATTTATGAACATGTATGAACTTATATATGAAGTCATTCGAGGTCATACATGTCCACATACCACCATAAGTCATTAATATATACTCATAAAAGTTCATATGTTATCATACATGTAAATATTACCTCAATTTTCGTCAATGTACATTTATACATACATGAAATTTTATGATCCCTCATGTGAACATATATGAATTCCTTATAAACACATATGAATCATGTATGGATGCTTATGGAAATGTGTGTAGCATGTGTGCTTATAGATATATGGATCCATATATGTCGATTTTTCACAGGTTTGTTAGCTTTTCTTTTTTGAAAATTCGTAAATGATACTTGTCTAAATAGTAGTAAAGTAGACGGTATTAAAAATCTCACTATCTTAGCAAACATAAATCCATGCGTGGGAGTTTTTCCTTACCATAATTGGAGTGCTTAATATTTAGAATGAAATTTAATGGAACGGAGAATGAGTGGAATTTAAAGACTAAATATGACGAACGGAATTGGAACATAAGTTCCAAGTAACGAAGTTGTATTGAAATGGAAACGAACTTTGTTTCATCGGAGTATATTAATTTATATTAAAAATAAAAAAAAAAAAATAAATCACCCAGTGATGGGTTTGTAAAAAGTGAAATCCTGGGATCTTTTGCGGATCTAAACTATTTGCAGTATTAGTGTGTATTAATGATCCTATTGAGCAAACATATGGCCGGTTTGATTTATCTCATTTAGTTTCGGAGATACCGGCCATTTTATAAAATGGAATGTATTTCAAAAACTAATCGAGGTATCTAAAAACGGACACAATTTTTGCAAAACTTAACCATAAAGATCTTAGCACTAATACTTATGTGTCAAGTGTTTCGATTCCACTCGTTCCCCGTTCGAGTCCATATCGTTCCATTTTGGACCAATGTTCCATTCTATTATCGTAGTATTTAAATTTTATTTTTTATGTAGCTATTTTTGTAAACAAATAATTAAGACACTCTGTGGTTGTTTCTTAAAAAATGATCCGAATCTTTCTCGGACCTGGCTATTTGTATCATCAGGGTGGAACAAAAATTTTGTCCGTTTTGCTATATCACATTTAGATTCGGATATACTGCCATTTTATAAAATGGCTTGTATATCGAAAGCTAAGTGAGAAAAACGGGCAAAATTTGTATCAAACTTGATCGAAGTACCACGCACCGATAATACAAAAGTGTTAAGTGTTCCGGTTCACTCGTTCCCCTTTCCATTCCATATCTTTTTATTTTGGACCAATGTTCTATTTAGGGTTGTTATTCGAATAAAAATTATTCGATTAATCGAACGACCAAATTTGAAAATCATGATTTTCGAATAACAAATAATTTGAATAAATTTTAACGATTAATCAAATAAAACTTATAAACAATTACAATACAATTTTTTATTGAAACCTTTTGTAAAATTAACCAATTTTGGGAAAAATCGCTATATCAAACTAAAAAATCGCTAAAAATATATATAAGTTATAAAAAAGTTAAATAATTTTGCAATAAGTCTCAAAATATTTCAAACTGCATAAAACCTCTTTATAACCGAAAACTAGCAAATATTTATTTTTGCTTAAATAATATGATAAATCGCTAACAATTGCAACAGTGATTCTATATATTTTCTCTCACAAAATTCGCGATTTTGTGGTAAAAAGTTTTAAGCCTAAACTTAGTATCGAATTTTATTAAAAAACAGTATTAAAAATTAAAAAAAACGACAAAAAATGCTCTAAAAATTTGATTTTGTTTAAAAAAATTACAAAAATATGACCAAAACCTACCCAGGTAGAAATTTGGGATGGTACAAAAAACGAAGAGTTTTCAAAACGTTTGTTTTTGATGGTACTAAAATAAAAGCGTTTCCAAAGCGATAATTGCAAATAATACGAAAAAAAGCATTTAAAAAACATTATTTTGGATTGCTATTCCAACGTTCGGACAAAGTATTTTAGGAATACTTTTTATACAAAACTTACAAATATTTGTGAAATAAAAACACTGTAAAAACATTGGTTCAAAGCGTTTTTCCAACGTTTGTAAAAAGTACTTTAGAAGTTCTTATCGTACAAAATTTACAACGGTTTATAAAATAAAACCAATGTAAAACCATTGCGTTAAAGCGTTTTTCTAACATTTGCCAATAGTACTTTAGAAAATCGCTATTTTAATTTACATTATTCCATTTAACAAATCACAATTTAATTGAAAACGTTTTTAAATGAAATATATCTATTTTCCAATAGAGGGCTTTTTATTTTCATATTTGAATATTCGATTTTTAATTTCATTGATTTTATTGATATGTTTTTATATATCAAATTTAAATCTATTTTTTCTTTTGTGGTTGTCACAATATCGTTTCGTCAAAATTATGTTTTATGTTTATATTTTTTATACTAAATCACATTTCCCTTAATTTAAAACCCTGAAGTAATACTTTTATGTTTCAAGCTTATTAATTTATATTTTGTTACTTTAAAATATATTTTAATTAAATTCAATAAAAATATTATTTTTCAAAATGTAAATATATAAAATTGCTTAAAATTATTATTCTGATATTTGTGTTGAAAACAATGACAAAGTACTTTAATTGTAGCTTTTTTAACGCTTAGAGAACGTTAAAACTGTAAATTGGTATTTATGAACAATTCATAAAGATCTTTAAAATTTGTCTTTCGAGCGTTTTGACAATGTTCAAAATTACAACCCTCAAAGCGGTTATCATTTGGGTCGTTTTCATAACGCTTAATAACTGTAAGCCAAAATGTTCTGCAAATACTTATTTAACGATTGAAAAAGCATTTCAAAAATTTTGTTTTGCAATGTTTTGAGAACGTTATAAAATACCATCCTCAGACCGTAAATTTGGGTTATCATTTTGCACATTCTCAAAACGCTTTAAATTTGTAATTTGGTATGTTCTGAAAACGCTTGTACCATCATGAAAAATGCTTTTAAAACGTTTTAAAGATTGTATTTTTCTACCTGGGTAGTTTCTATATTTAAAATTTGCTCTTAAAATCAAAATATAAAGAAATATGGTATTAAGAACAAATATGCAATATAATAAATCAATGAGATAATTATTTTTCCAATTTGATGCCGAAATTCATTAAATTTTATGATAGTGTAAAAATTTTTTATTAGTCATGTATTTTAAAAACTATTTTAATTCGTTATTCGCTCGATTAATCGTATAATTTTGAAAAACTAATCGCTTGATCGTTCGATTAAAAAAAAAGTTCAATTGTTTACTCGAACAAAATAAAAACCCGAAAAAATTACAACTTTAGTTCCATTCTATTATCGGGACGTTTAAATGTGTGTTTTTACGTACGCAAACAAATAATTGAGGGTTTCACCAGCTTTAGATTTTATTTATTTTAAATTTTTGAGTTTACCCTCAAATATCAAAAATTTAAAAATCCGGCTGCGTTAGGGACTAAAGAATTTATTCGTGTGTGAAACAAAATATTTTTTTTTTTTTTAGATGAGTACCCAAGGCTTCACGATGGCACTCGATTTTGTCTTTAAAAAAGGGTCATTATAGACCATGGTTAAATGGGT
The DNA here is from genome assembly GCA_021234595.1 of Delia radicum. NCBI lineage: Eukaryota > Metazoa > Arthropoda > Insecta > Diptera > Anthomyiidae > Delia > Delia radicum. Next base: position 169,615,880 of record CM037855.1, on the reverse strand, counting down.
CTATAATGAATGGGTTGACATAGTAGTACGAGTTCTAAATTATATTTTTATCTCAAAATTATATTTGTATCGCAAAAAAAGTTTTTTTTAATAAACCATTTATTTATTTTTTTATAATTCCATAAATATTGTCGTTTTTATTGATTTTTAAACCTAGTAAACCCCTTAAGACTGCCTGTGGTTGTTTCATAAAAAATTAATCCCTCGGGATCATTCCTGGACCTAGCCTATTTTTATTATCTGGGTTAAGCAAAAATTGTGTCCGTTTTGAACTATCTCGTTTAATTTCGGAAAAACTGGTAACTGTCTCGAAAACTAAGCGAGATTGCGCAAAGCGGGCAGAAGTTTTGGAAAAGCTGACCTGACGCCCCGCTAATACAACTGATGTAGGTTTCGGAGAAACCCCAAAGGATTTATTTTTAGAAAATTGTCAATTTGTTTACCAATATCGTTCCCAGTTTTATACCATTTCGTTCTGTGTGTTTAGTGTTCCAATTTCACTCTTTCCATCGTTCTACTTTACATGGTTTTCAACCAGACTGAAAGTTAAATATCTATATAATTTCAGAAATTTGGGGCGTAATAATTACTTAAAATAAACATAAGTCTCAGCAAAAGTAAATACGTCATCCCTGATTTTAGCGATTTTTCACAATTTAAAAAGCCTATTTTTCAACGGTATTATTATTGTTTAATTGGTCCATTATTAATGGCAATGAAATTTAAAACCATTTTCATTAATCAATGAAATTAAATCCTCAAATCCTTATTATTAATTAACAAAAAAAAAAAAAAAATTGCAATGAAAATAATTTCATTACCATTGATATGAATGCAATGGCACTTAATTCATTAGTCCCATGTATGCATATATCTCACTTTTTAAATATTTTTTCAAATGGCCTTGTCTTTAAATTGGTTTTTAAATATATTTTCGCAGCAGTAAAAACCGAATACTATGCTTAATATTTTTGTTTATAAAAAACTCACCTTTCCATTAAAAGCTGTCATATTGTTATTGATTTATTTAATTATTACTGTCGGTTTAATAACTTAATAATCTGCAAGCACCAATCAAATACGCAAAATGTCAAATATTTACACAATTTATTAACACTTTTCTGGTAGATAATTTGTTTTTTGTTAAAAATTTGTTTTTGTTGTATTTTCACTGTAATCCTTTTTATATTAATTTGATTTAGATCAAAAATAATGTTTTTTTTTTTTTTTTAATATTTAAAAGAACACTTTTTGTAAATATTTAAATAATATTTTGTTGTTTACTGTTTGAGTTCTGATACGCTACTGTCAATAAAAAAGTTGACAAAATCACTTTTATATAAAGCAAAACAAGAAAACCAGCTCGTATTGAATTGAAAAAAAAAAAAAAAAGTTTTTGTGTTGAATATTTCGCGTATTGTAGCATCTTCTCTTCGTTAAGCAGCTGCTGCTCATGATGATGATGCGGTTAGTTTGTGGTTCTTCGCTTAATGCTCGCTTATCGTATCCATCGGATCGTAGTTTGCAAGTTTAAATTAAGAATTAAAAGCCCGTTTAAAGCATGTTTATGCCATCATTTTACATCACAAAACCGTTGAGATTATTATACACAAAATAAAAAATTCTAAAAATCAACATTAACCAAACAATCAATAAGTTTTTAATAAAACGAAACTTAATGTTTTACAATTTTTCTTTACAAATAAAAAAACATATTTTTTTCGTCATTCTTTGTAAAAAAAAACTCATTCATTTCAATGACATTTGTTTTGATAAAAATTTATGCGTAAATGCGGTTTTATTTTTGATGTGTATACTTTTTCATCATTTAAAATTTTTATGATATTTTTGTTAATAATTTATTTAAAATTGTGTTTTATTTATGCATGTATAAATATTTAAGGTGATCATAATTTATTAGTTGCTTTAATGCAATTCTAAAATTAGTATTCCAAAAAAATTAAGTTTGTAAATAAATTAGTAAATTTGCAATTTTCAACAAACTGGTTTGCTAAAGAAAGAACAAATTTTAGGTTTTTCTTATATTGCTTTACAAAAGCTTTTAATTCAATTTAGTTCATTTACTTAAATCAAAATTTCATTGCCAATCTAGTAGAAAATATCCACGTTTCCGAAATTAATTAAAATTCTGTAAAAATAGCAGAAAAAGTTAACAAAATTTCAAAATTTTTATGCCACAAACAGCTATTATTTATTATGTATTTAGACCTTCTATTCCTTGGACGAGTTCTTATGAAATTTTTTAACTTAACTAATGAAGTTTTCTTCTCAATGTAAATGAAAAATTTCTTTAACTTCATGAAAAAGCTTCATAGTTTTAATGAAATTTTTAATAAATAATATGAAATTTTTCATTAAATTGCATTAATTTATTGAAAAGTTTCAATGAACGAGTTCCAGTGAAAACTCCTGGATCTAATGCAAAAATTTATTAATTTTTTTTTTTTTATTTTATTAATTAACAATCATATAATTACAAATTATATACTATTACCCTAACCGAGCACTAGCTACTATGGCCTTCGGCGCGTTGTAGCGAAAACAGACCAGTGCCTCTGGTGGGAATCGAACCCACGACCCCCGCACTGATAAGCCAGCACGCTACCAACTAGCCTACCGGAGCGCACTATTAATTTATTTATGGAGTAGTTTTTGAAATATTTTATTTTTGTAATTTGACTATTTTCACTATATCTCGCTTTTGGATCAAGCTACTTTGGCCCGACCTACTGAAAACCAAATATTAGTTAATTCGAAACATATATTTTGAAAACAGTTTTAAAATTACACAGGAAAATCTGTTTTTTTTTTTACAAAAATTAAAAATGGAAAATTTTGAAAAAATATACCTATAAGATTTCGTATTTGTCTTGCAATAAAAAATATAAAATATTTTTCTTCCTAAAGCTTCATTACTCTAGCGGATATGTTTCGTAAACGGATTGTAACTTCATAAAATGTGTAAAAATAGCACGTACATACAATTTGTTGTCTCTGTTTTACATTCTAAACAAATGGTGACGGATTTGCGAAAAGTAAATTCTATTCGTATCGTATCCGCTCGAATAATGAAGTGTTTAAGCTTTGTATTTCCAAAATGATAGAAAGCAATTTTCGAAGCATATCTTTGGATAAATACCAAAATTATGACTAGTGCAACCAAAAATAAGCTAGAGTTAGTTTTTCATTTGTTTTTGGGAATATAACCCAGTGTAGAAAAGCATTAATATATAAGTGGTTATATAAGTACATATTTGGAGATGGCAACTACTTACAAAATCTCATTACTCGTATAGGGATGTCGGGCAAAATAATGACATATCATTACTACACACCTTACAAAAATAGAAAAATATGTGGTAACCTATGTGCTCACCAGGATGGACAAAACTAATGATTTTAAAAATAAATTAAAAAAAAAAAACTAAATTTAAGAAAACATTTTTTTAATGAAAAATTTTTTTAATAGTTTTGAACTTTGGAAAAAATAAAAATTGTATTTTTTTCTTTCTGTTCGAAGGAAAAATATTTTTTAAACTATCGATAAAAATAAAATACAATAAAAAAAAAGAAATATTTTTTTTTTCTGATGAAAACTTAAAAATTAAGTTTTTTGTTTGTAAAATTCGGTGTCTGTTTACAATATAGATTTTTAAAACATTGATGCTTTTTCCTATAAAAGTGCATTCAGCATTTTAATATATTAACAACTCTTGAAGCGGAATATGAATACTTATGGCCTAAAATATTTTTGAGAATTTTTTCAGATAGTTTGAATGGGTGTACGGGGTCGCTGAAATAGAGTATGTGCAAAAAAGAGGTTATGAAACTAGTTTTTGAAGATTTGTTTTATCTTGTGCTTCGTTTTTTTTAACTACTCAAGACTTCAAACTAACCAAAAAAAAACTATTCGGGGTACAAATTATTAGTTTAAGGGTCACTCTGATGACCTTAAAAGCAAAAAAAAAATCAAAATTTTACAAATTCAAACCTCAAAAACTTCATAAATAGGTGTCGCATTTCCGTCAAATAAAATTTGTTGGATAAGTCTTTGAAATGAGCTTAATTTGATACTAAATTTGATTTTGTAAAATTTCAATACTTGTTGGCCTAACGTTTGTGAAATGAAATTGCAACAATACGGAAAACGCTGTAGTTTTTTCTAACACAAACTTGAAGTCAGTTTTGCTTTTTTTAAAAACAATGTACTAAATTAATATACAAAACAAAATGACGCAATTTATCGACTTTTGAGGCAGTTTGGAGGTACTTTCTCCATAGCTATTGAAAATTTCGGTGTTGGGATTTTTCTGAGCTTCTTTTCAAAATTGTTGTTTGGATTTTTCTGTAATTGAATATTGGAATTTGGTCCAAATTTTTAATTTTTTCATTAGTTAAGTTATGTCCCTCGAAAAAGTGCTTTCCCTGCACATTCCTTGTCATCCATGATAAAATATGACTAATCGTCCATATGGACTAATCGTTCAATATGTACTAATCGTCCATATTGCAAATAATGGCGTTTTGGACTAGTTTTGAGCAATTTGTAAATTGAAGATTTAAGGTCGGAAACAGCTCGGTTATTCTTTCAGCAATTTTTTTGTGTTCGCGTATAATTAAGGAATATTTGAAATGTTTTTCCATCGCATTAAGCCCACACATAGAGCAAAATTTAGCTATTTGCCAACTGAAATTCGATTACTACGACTCACATTCGGTTATTAGGATTTCCAACTTAAAATTAGTTTTCACAACAAAGTTCGGTCAATTCAACAGAATTTTAGTTGCAACCCCCCAAAATATTCAGAAATCTAATGCAAATATTGTTGTACTAACTAAATTTATAGGTTGTTACCATTAAACTAGCTTTTCAATTCGGTTGGCACTTTATTTCTCTGTGTGTATTTTTCAAGCTGCCTATACGATTTAGAGATTTATCCAACAATTACTTTTTTTAAGCAGGATCTCTTGGATAAATTGGTAAAACTGCACTTTTTAACTGAGCAAGGAATACTCTTAGTACTTTTTCTTATTACTTAGATATCCACTATACAATATACTACACACTGACTTTCTAGCTGTTCAACAAACAGAGAAACTGTTTTCGATTTCTTCCAAAAAGACTGAACAAATTACAAATTTTTTGTTTTACTTTTTTGCCATTTAAAAAAAAGCATATGCTTGATTTTCATAAAATTGATGCAGTAACATTAGGAAATATGTGGTTATCCGAAACTAAAGTCAAAATGTTGATAATTACTTTTTTTTATTCAGTTATGCTAAATTTGTTGCAATTTCATTCCACATACATACGTTATGAAAAAATAAATGATTTTGTTTAGATTTTCAACTTTTTTTCTAATATTTCGCCAGAAGTGTCAGCAGCAAGATTGATATTAAATTAAAGGTATTTGAGTGATCTTTCCAACAAATTTCAATCGAATATGATGACTAGTTCTGAAGTTATTGAAGTTTGAATTGGGAAATTTTTGAATTTTTTATATTTAAGGTCATTAGAGTGCCCTGAAACTAATAATTGTTACCCCAGATAATTTTTAGTCGGCTAGAACTCTTGAGTAGGCTAGAATTTTTGAGTTGGCTTTCTGAAATCAAAGAACAAGAGAAAAAAATTTAAAAAAAAAATCGTTTTATAACCTCTTTTTTGCACTTAATCTTTGCACTTAATTCTCTTTTTTGCACTTAATCCATCCAAATTTTCTTTTGGGCCATAAGTATTTATATTCCGCTTCAATAATACAAAAATAGAAAAAAAAAGGAAATGCTGAAATGCCCTAATGAGCCCTAGGTCGAAACAAGTACATATTTTACAGAAAATGTTTCGATTTTGTCCTTTGACCATCATAAGTCAGTTTATAAGTTTATACAGAAGCGTCAGGATAACAAATACATTGCATGAAAATAGAGAAAATGTTGAATTTGGATACTTACTTACTTAAATGGTAATAACTTTGCTATTTAACCATAGATTTGCTTCGGAAGTAACTTTTTTCTTTGTTGAAGTAGAGTAGAAGGGGGAACATTCGACACTTTTTTTTTAAAGCACTGTCTTTTCTCCACCAACATCGGTTTGGGAAAAATTCTTTTTTATCTGGAATTTTACACTTTAAACTTTAATTTGTAAGTTTTAAGTACAACATTTTTTAAATGTTTCTAGAGAAACACAAATCGGCTAAACTGCCCAACCTATAGGGTAAATTAACCAAGTCGATGTTCCGCCATCTAACGTTTTTTTTCAACTAGTGCTTATTTCGTGAATGGTAACACTTAGCTCATGTCTGATTTGACAGTTAATTCGTTTTATCCTTCCGCTGAACGAATATGGTTGTGTATACGCTTGAACAACGCTGGGAAATATTGCGACATTACTTTGAAAATCATGGTAATGAGCAAGGAGTGGCCGTTAAAGTCAATGGCGATCGTTATCGGGCCATGTTGAACGAATTTTTGTTCACAAAAATTGAAGAGGAGGATATTGGCAACATTTGATTTCAACAGGACGGCGCTACGTGCCACACAGCCGAAGCTACACTCGATGTTTTGCGCCCTGTTTTTGAAGATCGCATTATCAGCCGCAGAGCTGATGTCGTTTGGCCACCTCTGAGCTGCGATTTGACACCGTTGGACTGTTATTTGTGGGGTGCCGTCAAAGATAAGTGTTACGCCAACAAGCCAGAGACAATTGACGCTTTAAAGAACAATATTCGTGAAGTAATAGGTGAAATACAGCTGCACACAATCGATAATGTGCTTAAAAATTGGACCGATCGTGTAGACTACTGCATGGCCAGCCAAGGCAGCCATTTGAATGAAATTATTTTCCATTATTAACCGGAAGGATTGTACTTTTAAAAAAAAAAAATAAAAAATTTGAGAAAATATTCAGTAGTTTTTTTTATAGCATTTTCAAAAAAAAAAGTTATTTGGCGGAATCTTTATATATATATATAACTGTTCTGGAGGAAAACTTATATTTTATATTTGATAATCAGAAAAAAGGATAAGGAAAATTTAAAAAAGTTAGTTTTCTTGGAATTTTTTGAACCAAAATCCGTGAAGCACATATAACCATGTAACGTCTTTTAAAGTGTTACCAATTTTTGCTGCCGAAACTATGTGTATATGCCGCTTACATAATTTTATAATTTTTTACACTTTTTAAAAATAAAATCTAAAAAAAGTCGTGATAATATTATAAATTATTCTAAACTTTTTGACAACTTACACACTAACACGTGCGAAGTACAAGTGTAAAATTTGGTGACATGAAAGATGATCAATAACTGCACAAGTTATGGAAAGGAAAATGCCAATCACTCATTTAAATACAGCGAACATCGTGGGTGGCATATGTGCGCCAGTGGCGCAAGATACCCCTTCTACCCTACTGAGCTGATGAGCTTGCATGGCTAGGAACCACCCTGCAAGTTCCTGCGGGATTTGCAGGAGTTGGTGTTCCCCTAGCAACCTGTAAGCTGAACAATCGGCTCTACTCCGAGAGGCCACTGACCTTAGGTGGGCTAATGGCGTGACTTGTGTGGTGACAAGGCACATCTGGCCGGCTCTGGATCTGGGTCGAACGAGGGCGCTCCTGTCGCTTTCCAGGGGGGAAATCTCTGACATGGTGGCGGTGATAACCGGCCACTGTCTTATTGGCAGGCACGCTCGTAGGTTGGGGGTGTTATCGCCTGACTTCTGTAGGAGCAGCGGGGACGAGGAGAACTTTCTCTGTTCATGTCCTCTGCTGGCGCTACGTAGGAGGGCCTCACTTGGATCGGCGCTATTTCACGATCTTGGGGATCTTTCAGGTGCTGGTATTGTGCACCTCCTTAGCTTCGTAAGGAACTCTAACTGGTTCAACGGTGGAGTCTGATCGGTAATCCGTCAGTCTCGTGGCATCACAACGGACCTCAGAGTCTAAGTGTGCTGGTGCTCACGGAGCCGGCTAGCACTCCGACCTAACATAACCTAACCTACCCTACTAAGTTTAAGAAAAAGATATAGTTTATATTTTTCATTGCAAAACAAGTATCTTATATATTAGACCGAAATTTTCCATTTTTAATTTTTAAAAAGAGATTTCTCTGTATAATTTTTACTCATATGTCCAAAACTACGAAACCGATTTAAAAATATACACTGCGCATTAAATAATAATTATTTTCCAATTTAACTGGCCAAAGTATGGAGTAGTATTTGAACCATATTTGGCCTTAAAGGCTTGGTTCTTAAATTTGAAATAAATAAAAAAAAAAGTAGCTTCATCTTAAATCGAGTTATAGTCAAAATAGTCAAATTACTCAAAAATTTAAATGAAAAATTAAAAAAATATTTTAAAAACTACTTCATTGTGTGAAATTTGATTTACCTTTCAGACAGGTATGCCATATTTTTATTTATTTTTTTATTTTATTAATTAATAATCATATAATTACAAATTATATACTATTACCCTAACCGAGCACTAGCTACTATGGCCTTCGGCGCGTTGTAGCGAAAACAGACCAGTGCCTCTGTTGGGAATCGAACCCACGACCCACGCACTGATAAGCCAGCACGGTACCAACTATCCTACCGGGGCGCACTATGCCATATTTTATATGACAATATTTTATATGACTGCATTGTGCTAAATGTTGTAAATTTATGAAAAGCTCATATAAATAACAAAAAAGCCGCATGTTGGTCGCATACAATTTTTTAAATTTGTTAACTAACTAAAGGGTCCGCCATCTAACGTTTTTTTTTCAACTAGTGCTTATTTTGTGAATGGTAACACTTAGCTCACGTCTGATTTGACAGATAATTAGTTTTATCCTTCCGCTGAACGAATATGGTCCGTATGTTCGTTATCTTGTGAAAAAAGTGAAAGAAACTGGCATCCTCATCAATAAACCAAAGCGTGAAAAGAAAAAAACAGTGCGTACACCCGAGAATATTGATGCTGTGGCAGAAAGTGTGCGTGAAGCGCCATCAACATCAATTCACCGTCGTTCTCAACAATTGAACATTTCGGAGACATCATTGAGACGAATTTTGCATAAAGACCTTGGTATGACGCCATACAAAGTCCAATTGGTTCAGGAGTTCAAAAAAAAAAGTTATTTGGCGGACCCTTTAGTGTGTTTAGCAACATTTTTGAAATTTGTTAATATGTGACTCATCTTGTCCTAAATATTGTGAAAACTTCGTACAAAAATGTAGAATATCTTTTCCCACTTTAAGATTATTGGAAATTTTTTTATTTACTTCCCAGTTGGCCATATCATATTTTATATGATTGTATTGTGCTAAATGTTGTGAATTTATGAAAAGCTTACATTTCCATTGTTGTTTATATTTTCCATAATTAACATTGATTTGTAAGTTTAAAAAACAAAAATATAAATTAATTTATTTTCTTATTTAATTAAATAAGATTAGCATTTAATTTATATTTTTGTGTTTGTTTTCAACACTTCAATAAAAGATTTATGACGTCAATACGTTATAAATTTTTGATTTGATTTTTATGGTTATTAATCTAACGGAAATCTTTTTATGATCTTCTTAAAGATTTAGATTTAAGTACGTTTTAATTTCATTTTTAATATGATAAACAAAAAGTTGTTTTTAACCCATTAACGATTACTATTGCCATTAACGCCCACTGCAGACACCTCGATTTGCGATTTTCTGTGGAACTATTTGTCCAATAACTAATTTAATTAAAATTATTTGTTGAAAGCCAACAAGATTTAAAAATGAACAAACCTAAGCTTTTTTTAATCACATAGTCACATTCACATCATTTGACGCCAATTGAAATAAAATAACAAAAAAAAAAAATAATAAAAAAAATATATAAAAACAATAAAACTGTAAAGGGTCCGCCAAATAACTTTTTTTTTTGAAAATGCTATAAAAAAAAAAATACTGAATATTTTCTCAAATTTCTTTTTTTATTTGAAAGTACAATCCTTCCGGTTAATAATGGAAAATAATTTCATTCAAATGGCTGCCTCGGCTGGCCATGCAGTAGCCTACACGATCGGTCCAATTTTTAAGCACATTATCGATTGTGTGTAGCTGTATTTCCTCCTCTTCAATTTTTGTGAACAAAAATTCGTTCAACATGGCCCGATAACGATCGCCATTGACTGTAACGGCCACTCCTTGCTCATTTTCGAAGAAAAATGGCCCAATTATGCCTCTGGACCAAAATCCGCACCAAACAGTGACTCGTTTTGGGTGTATCGGCACACATTCCGCAACATTACCATGATTTTCAAAGTAATGTCGCAATATTTCCCAGCGTTGTTCAAGCGTATACACAGCCATATTCGTTCAGCGGAAGGATAAAACTAATTATCTGTCAAATCAGACATGAGCTAAGTGTTACCATTCACGAAATAAGCACTAGTTGAAAAAAAAACGTTAGGTATCGGACCCTTTATAACATATTACTTGAGCCAGAGTAAAACTAAAAACGTTTATATAATAGAACATTTTTGGCCTTCATTTTTGACCCAGTCAGAAACTGCCAGAGGTACAAAAAATAAAGCACTGGTACCACTGGCTAACCGAGGAATTGTAACTAAACTAAGGGCGCAAGACTTGTTTAAAACGCTTTACTAGCGTTTCCAGTGTTTGTTTTTCAATAATTTCAGTGGGCTACAGAAAAAATCATTGGCAAAGAGTTGGCTGAAATCACTATGGCAACGTTGGGAAAAGTGTTTTCCCAGTGCTATTCAGAAAGAAATTACCAACGGTTCAAAAGTCTAACCACTGCTAAAGCATATATTTTATAAAAAAGTTTGTAGTCGAGTTCGAGCCCGCCCAGCAAAAAATAGTGCTTCAAAGACGCGTTTCCGGAAGGCATTATTCAATTACGAAGCGCTTCCGGAAGGCATTCCAGAAGGCATGATTTTTGTTCGCGATGTCCCACTTGGTATGTCTCTTTCAAAGCGCTTCTTTCAAAAAATAGTGCTTCAAAGAAGCGTTTCCGGAAGGCATTATTCAATTACGAAGCGCTTCCGGAAGGCATTCCAGAAGGCATGATTTTTGTTCGCGATGTCCAACTTGGTATGTCTCTTTCAAAGCGCTTCTTTCATGTGCTCTTAGAAGCAATAAATTCATGCCTTCTTAGGCACTAAGAAGCTCTATTTTGTATGTTGACAACATTAGTGCTTCATGGTATGCATACTTTATTGCTTCATTGTATGCATACTTTATTGCTTCAAAGAAGGCATTTTGGGAAGCACTACAGAATGCCTTAAATAATTGCTTTATAGTATGCATGGCGCTGAAGCGCTATTTTGGAAGCATATAAAGGCAGCAACTGCTTCCTAAATCGAGTTTTTTTTTTGCTGGGCGGTTTCAGAATAACATTTTTTGGGATTTTTTTTGTAATTTTTAATATTTTTTTCATATAAAATTGATATTTTGTTTCTGGAAAAGTTTTTTTTAGACCAACGGTTTTTTTTTTCGTTTTCCTAACTCTGGTAAGTTGTTTCCATCAAACCTTATAAAAGTGCTGATATATTTGAGCAGCCAACTGTTACCCAGCATTTATCATTTAGTAGCGCTTTAAGCTATCAATTATTATATGTCTCGTTAGCTCAGTGGTTAGAGCTGTCTGCTGCCAATCTGGTGGTCAGGGTTCGAGTCATGACGGGGCCAAAACAATTATACATAAACTTTTTTTGGAAAACAAATTTTTAGACCACCTTTTTCACGGATTTACCAACAATTTGCCAAAGTTGAAAATTTTATTTCCCCAATGCTTTGCCGAAAAGCAAGCTAAATATAAAAAAATGTTTTTCTCTGATTACCTTTTAAAACTTTGAAGTTAAATAAGTTTTTATTTACTACAGATATTAAAATGATTTTTACAATTTGTATAGCTCAAAGTGTCGTTAATTTAAAACAATAAAGATGACTTTAAAAAATATTTTTTAAATATGGTTTTTTTAAAATAAAAAAATAGTATCATAAAAAAATACTTTTTTCACAAAATCTGCTCTTTAGCTCTGAATTATGCATAGGATCAGTTTTTTTTTAGGAGTTGCTCACAACATATTCACCTATTATATCAAATTAAAAAAAAATTCAAAATAAACCGGCAAAATGGTGGGTACACTTGCAAAGTCAAATCTTAGTTTAAAAATTGTAGAGTGCATGTCCAGAAATAAATTAAATTACATTCACAGCCTTTCTTAAAGTCAATTTTTTAGAAACGGTTAAAAAATAATAATAATTATTAACAAAGTTCTGAGAAAAACGTAAATGAATTAAGGTACATTTTCGGAAAAAATTGCCGATTTTTAAGAATTTTTTTTTAAATATTAAGTTTGAGCATTTTTCACCGCTAAACTATTTAAGATAATTTAAAAATCTTTTCTGACGTTTGCTTCTGAATGTGTTAGTAATCTTACAAATTTTGATTTGGTTTGGTAACAAAAAAGAAATTGCCCAAAAACAAAAAAAGTCAAGCAAAAAATTAACATTCCAATTTTGAACATCAAATGCCTTTTTAGTTATAAGAGATATCTTACCACCACACGCATGTTTTTTGTTTATCTTGTATAGAAGATTATATCAGTAAAATTATTCAATCGGTTCACATTTGCCAAAGTACGATCACAAAAAGATTTTTTATAGGTGAGGTGGTCAACTTTGGTGAACACCCCTGTGTAAGCATAGGGCATCTCAAATGACAATGCTCTAAAAGCCAATTTTTAAGTGGATTGGGCCAGTAGTATAGCAGTTCTATACTTATTGTCACTTTGTTTTTGAAAACATACCACTTTGCGGGGGTCCGTTTGTCTGTTTTTAACTGTCTAGCCACGTGTTTGATTGCAAAGAAGAGAATGGAGTAAAATTGATGATTAAAAGGGATGGAGGCTCTAAGTCTTCTAAAACGTCGGGTTCTGATGAGATCTTTCGAAATACATGTCCGTAAAGTTAGCTAAAAAAGTTAGTTGAATCAGCAAAATTTTTGCTGGGAGGGATCCTTGGCTAATATCTGCAAAAGTGTTTTGCTAAATATTTGTAAGCTAATTTTTTTGCGCATAGTTTTTAAATTAAGCTACATTTTTTTGCTGGCTTTTAGTTCATTGCAAATTAAAATCGATTTGTTGATATCAACAAAATATTTTGCTGGAGCTTAGTAGAATGAAAAAAACTGAAACACTTAGTATAAAATTTTCACTCTAGTTTATTTATTTTGCTGAAATTTAAATATACATATATCAAAATTTCAGGACTTCCACATCGTTAACATAATGCAATTAAATAACAAATCTGGAAATAAACAAAAAATTTTATTATTAAAATTAAGACCAAAGCATAGTAATTCCCAATTACATACATGTATGTATGACGCAAGTTTACATTTTACAAATGAAGATAATTCTAAAATACAAAAAAAGAAATATTCTAATTATCGCTTAATAAAGTGTAGTTTATATTTTATTTTTGCCTGCGCCCTCAATTTATCAAAATATTGTTTTGTACATCAGCACCAAAGCATATTTTATTTTTGCCTGCATTTTCAATTTTAAAATTTATCAAAATATCATTCATTTAGTAATTTTATTAAATTAGTTTATTTAATTTATTTATTGTTTTACTTATATTTTTTGAAAATGCACATTAGGGGTACGACCAAAATAAGACCCTATCACCATGCTGTAGCCGATGTTGTGCTGAAACCGAAAAATGTTTTCTCAAGTCATTTCGGAACAAAAACGTTCCGCGTCGAAGCTGATTTCTGAAAGTCCTTTAAGATTTTTTTTTATTTTTTCAAAATTTTTTATTTTATAATTATTTAACTATTTACATTTCTTAATGTAATTATATGATTATAATCAAAATCACAATCTAAAAACTATCTTTGTTAAGTGTAATTAACTTAAGATTAAGAGTTCGTGTTGATTTGCATTGGGGGAAAATATCTTATACGACTTTGATGGCGCTTTCCACACAAATGTTGCTGCGTTGTGTTTTTGGAATTCTTGATTCATATTTCACCCAATGTCTTAGAAAGCATTTCTGAGCATTAGTAAAGCCCGATAATAATTTGTTTAAGGCTTCGAAGTCATTTTTATTGTAACAATGGTCTAAAAACCAAATGTTGTACCAAGGGCCACATATAAATTCGCATATTGCATATGACAGCGTAGGTAAGTCGCAATATTTTATCACGATTAATTGAATTTATACAGAATATTATTCAATATGTAATGGAAAAACTTATAATTTATTTATCATTTAATGAAATTATAAAGAAAATATTTTTATTTTTTTAGAACTTACTGATCCCAAACTTAATTGCATTTGACGCGGAACCTTTTTTAACGATATCGAAAATCTAAAGATGCAGTTCTTATTGTTTTTTATGCACTACATGGTATGGATAGGGCCAATAATAAAAATAACAAAAAAACAATCTCGATGTATATCAAAGCAAAAAACTAATAAAACTGGGAACAAATTGAGTTTTAGAAAAAATATTGCTTATGAAAAATTGTTAAATTGTTCGGGAGGCTCTAGCTTTTCGAAAACTTAAATTTCTGATGAGATCTTTAGCCAGATCGAAATACTAGTATCAACCGGGCTAATATATTAAATCGGCTTTATTTTTGTAAATGTACGGAGTTTGAAAGATCGTAATAAATTAAAAATAACATAAAAATAATCTCGATATATATATAAAAACAAAAAGATACAGTTCGATTAGGGGAGCTGTTTTTCACTTTTTGCTCTTTGCCAGTTGACAAGAATATCTTTAAAATTTTCTCAATTTTGATTTCGCTTTATCCTATTTGACGCCTTGGTCTATCATATAAATACATTTCCACTGAATTATCTTCAGCAGATTTCATTCGGACGTTAATGGGTTAATCAAATTATTGTATAAAATTTTAAGAATTTAAGAGTGCCAGTTTAATATGGAATTTAATTTATGTTATATCTTAAGTATAAATCTTTAAATACAAATTAGGTATTTGTTTAAATTATATATATTTTAATTTTAAATAGTCTGGCTAACATAGGATGACACAGTGTATTGAAATCAGTGTTTGGCGATGATAGGAACGAAGCCGGATTTAAGAATTCTTTCAGCTTTCATAAATATTGTTTATCGATCTGTTGCTTAAAGTAGTTTTATCATTTTAAATGTCTTTTTTTTTTTGCAAAACTTTGTATTGGTGGCATAATTTATAAAACGTGGAAAAATTAACAAATATAAATTTAAGTTAGCATTAATTAAAAATATCATCTGTCAGCGGTTTTTTATATATATTTTTTTTAATTTGACAGATCGTCCGGTTTGGTAAGCAATACCGCTAAAATACTGTTGTCAATTCATACTAGAGATGGGCATGTGAGTGAAATTTGACTCAAGCTCACTCACGCTCACTGGAGAATCATTCAACTCAAGCACAAACACTCATGAGTATTTTTCTACTACTCACGCTCACTTGAGTAAATTCAGATTTTACTCACACGTGATTCACGTTAATTACGCAAATTCACGAAACAAAATCTTACCGGATAAAAATAAAAATTTAAAAATTATGTCAAATTGTGAATCAAAATTTGTTTTGAATATGTAATTTTGTCCTTTATTTTGTATTTTAAAAACCCAAAAACATTAAATCGGCAAAAAAAAATTAAATAAAATATTTATTTAAAGAAAAAATTCAAAAGTGCGCTTTATGAGATTTTCCTCAAAATAAAAAATATGACTCCCTCTGGAATTAAGAAAGAACTTTTTTTATATCTTGGGTTAAGGGGGGCTCCAAGGCCTAAAAACCGGCACTCGTAGTAACATATAAGTGTGGGTACTAAAATGAAAGGAAATTTCATTAGGATTTCAAAAATTATTTATTTTATAGGTACAAAAATGGGAAAAGAGTCGGAAAATTGTAGTAAGCTTCAATAAGTTCGCTGACTCTCCATCAGTTTGCAAGCAACAAGTGTTTTACACTCAAATAAAAAAGTTAGTAAAGTCAGCAAAAAATTTAGCTAAGTCAGCAATATTTTAGTCAGGAGGGTGCTTGCAAAAAAATTGCTAATGTCAGCAAAATCTTTTGCTGAAAATCAGCGAGCTGATTTTTAGCAACAAAATTAGTGGATTCAGCAAAAGTTTTGCTAAAACTTAGTGAATTCGAAATTAAAAAACCCTTGCTAAACATTAATAAAACTTTTGCTGAATATTAGTAGACTGAAAAAAACTCAAAAAATTTGTAGAAAATTTTTACTTTAGTTAATTTATTTTGCTGAAAATCATAAAACATATTTTTGTGATTCTTTTTAAAATAATTTAAAATACGTTACAAAATATAAAAATTTTCATACTCCCACATTGACGACATGAATTAATATAATATCTGCAAATATATAGAAATAATTATATATAACATAAACAAAATTATCTTTCAACTACTTACATCAATGGTTATCTCAATGATGCTATCTTTTAAAGGAACGCTAATGCCGCAGAGAATTATAGAAACGAAACGAAAAATAACAAAATGTAACATATACAACCCGTTTTTTCCAATAAGAAAATGGAAACATAAAAATTTACCTATGATGTATGTCTTTGTTTTTCGCTTTAGTCTGTCTACCTGCTGTATGTTTGTTATCAACTTGACCACTAAATTTGACTACAAATACACATTTAATCTTTTTTAAATTTAAATTTAAATATTTTATTTTGTCTTTTATTTAATTAATAGACAATTACTTTCACAAGCCGGTGAAAACGCAAAATTTAAGTTGTTTCAATCCACAATTTTGTTTTATGTATGAAAAACAGATACAAAAATCTTCCATGGTTGAGTTTTTTTATGTGTTTTACTAGAGTTGTACATTTTAGTATAATTTTCCACGTCACTACTACATCTTGACATCTAATTCATTCTGCGTATAACTTTTAATCTGGTTGTCGTTCACACTATTGATGTGCTAATCAGCACAATTTTTTTACCAAAATAAATTAGTAAAACATTAGTAAATTAGTAAAACATTAGTTCAAAACAGTTAAGTGCTGACTAAGTATAACTAAAATTTTAGTTTAAAACATAATTTTAGCAAAAAATTTGCTGAAAAATAGTATACCTGATTTACAAGATGTTTTACTAACTTTTCTACTAACTTATTTTTTTAGTGTAAGACTTATCCATGTTTGAAGCCCTTTATCTTTCCGCACCTTTCATCTCTCCTCTATCCCTTTCCAAAGAAAGTAATACATAAATGAATAGGAAGAATGTTGCTTCTATTTTAAAAAAAAAATCAAATAAATGAAAATCTATTAAATCGATGACATTTGGCATTACCCAGTGATTACTGCATAGAGGCTGGCAGTGATTACTGCGTTTATTGCCATTAACAATCGAAATCGCTCGATTTTTAGACAATAAAGTTTATAATTATTTGTGTTTTTCAAATTAGTGCCGCAGGTAAAATTTTTTATAAAAATTCACTCGATTTTTTATACAACATTTTTTCCTTTTTTAGCATTTTTAGCATTTTTAAAGAAAGCTGAGTAGGGAAATTAAAAAAAAGTTTACATTTTTAGTATTATTTTTTTTTTAAATTAGCCCCTTTTTAGCGTTTTCTAATATTCTATTGTTAGGACAATATCCTAATAAAGAAATATAGAGTATGGCCTCCAACTTGAATAATTTTCATTTTCATTGCGAAATTAAAGGTCGAAAAAAACATAATTTTTATTACAAGTTTGATATAATTTTTATTAAAAATAAAAATTATGTTTTTTCGACCTTTAATTGTGTAATGAAAATGAAAAATTATTCAAGTTCGAGGCTATACTCTATATTTCTTTATTAGGATATTGTCCTAACAGATAATCTATAGAGTTTTTTGTTTTCAAATTTATTATTTGACCCTTTCAGGAATGTGTTGATAGATCTATTTCGGGAATTTTCTAGGTTCCCATCATCAGAACACGTTTTAAAAACGGTAACAATCCCATGCCATTCATATAAACTAATTTACTCACTACATGAGAACTAATTAATATATGAGCTTGAAGTTGGAGATTATAACCATGGATCAAAAAATAAATTGAAAACTTGTTTATTATGTGCAAAATTCCCGAAATAGATCTATCAACACATTCCTGAAAGGGTCAAATAATAAATTTGAAAACAAAAAACTCTATAGATTATCTGTTAGGACAATATCCTAATAAAGAAATATAGAGTATGGCCTCGAACTTGAATAATTTTTCATTTTCATTACACAATTAAAGGTCGCAAAAACATAATTTTTATTTTTAATAAAAATTATATCAAACTTGTATTAAAGACAGAGTACAGTCTAGTTTACTCCCCCTGTTGTTTATAAAATAAACAAAATATAAAAAGGAGAGAGAAACAAAAAACGTGTATTGAATATCCACCAGAGGTGGAACTTGCACATAATAAACAAGTTTTCAATTTATTTTTTGATCCATGGTTATAATCTCTAACTTCAAGCTCATATATTAATTAGTTCTCATGTAGTGAGTAAATTAGTTTATATTAATGTTTGATGTTTGGCATGGGATTGTTACCGCTTTCAAAACGTGTTCTGATGATGGGAACCTAGAAAATTCCCGAAATAGATCTATCAACACATTCCTGAAAGGGTCAAATAATAAATTTGAAAACAAAAAACTCTCTAGATTATCTGTTAGGACAATATACTAATAAAGAAATATAGAGTATGGCCGCGAACTTGAATAATTTTTCATTTTATTACATAATTTTTATTTTTAATAAAAATTATATTAAATTTTAATTTTAATTTAAAAAATAAAAATAAAATTTTATAAAAAAATTATAATACATAAGTACACAGTTTTTTTTAATAATTTATTATTTACTTTATTAGTTGTTTTACCAATGCTTTGCCAACGTTTTAAAATTGTGATTTTGGTTCTGGCGAAGTACTCATTGCCAGTGCTTTGCCAACGTTTTAAAAAGGAACGGCCAAACCATATCCGGTGTTATCATTTTGGGGTTGGCAAAGCACTTATTTTATCATTAAAAAAAGCACTTTATTGGTTGTTCTACCAATGCTTTGCCAACGTTTTAAAATTATGGTTTTGGTACTGGCAAAGCGCTTATAGCCAGTGCTTTGCCAACGTTTTAAAAAGGAACGGCCAAGCCATATCCGGTGTTATCATTTTGGGGTTGGCAAAGCACTTAAATCTTCAGAAATCTCTGCCAACGCTCATACCACCGTTGAAAGCACTGGGCCAATGCTTTGCTGTTCGTATGTTTCTGGCTGGGTAGTTATTATAGGCTTCTAGGGGGCCTTAAAGGGACCTAGTGGCAGCCACATATCATATATCATTAGAGTACCCACAGTTATATATTATAAGGTGTACCGTTGGGACCTCCAGGCCACTAACCGATAATAGAAAAAAAATTTTTTTAATTCTGTTTTTTTTTTTTTTTGAGAAACAATGCAACCAAAATAATAAAATTTTGCAAAACGTTTTTTTTTTGAAATACAGCGTTTTAAGCCGCGGATTTTGAAAAAAAATTACAAAATTCATATTTTCTGATTGCTCTCATAACTATCACTTTCTATCAATTTAAAGTTCCACATTTTTATAAAACAGTTTTTTCCAGGTTTGCATGAAACATTTAATTTTTTTTCATGACGCCACTTTTTGTTCAACTTTTTTAAAAACAAATTAATATTATACTAACATTTAGATTTTTATCAATATTAAATATTATTAGATACTTTATACATCTAAAAATAAAATAAGAGGTAAAAAACGTGTTTTTTATTCTTTTATTAAATTTATTTATAAACTTCAACTTCAGTTTGCGGTAAATGAGTATTTATAAAAATAAAATCTATTTTCTGTTGTTTATTATTAGATTGCAACAACAAAGAAACGAAAAGTGAATGTGAAAAAAAATTTAATTTTGGCCAAGAAAAGTAATATTTGAAACCACAGTGCATAAGATCGAACAAGCCAAAACTTGTGCGATGACACTTACCATCCATACCAAGTTTGATTAAAATTTTAGGGGCGAGAAGTTGAAAATTTGATATTTTTGATGTTTTTTTATGGATTGAGCTTGGGGTATAATGAGAAAGCTTATAACTTTTGCTAAATAACTGATTTAAACGATAACAACAGAAAGAATTAGTTCAACTGAATTGAAAACTGTTTTAGTTACAGACTTTTTTTATACTAAATTTTTTCATTAGCATAGTGTAATGCCCTTAGAACATTAGGTCAATGTCAAAGCGTCTTTAATTTTTCTTATACTACACAGGTAGAAATAGCTGAGCACATCTTCGAACTAGATGCTACAAAAAGCTCTGGTTCTGACGGCGTTTCAGCAAAAACACTTCAGGTGTGTAAGGATGTTATTTGTCCATACCTTTCGAGAATTTTTAACAAAATGATTGACACTTCAACATATCCATAGGATTTAAAAATAGTTAAAATTATACCAATACCAAAGGAATCTAAAGCTACACTGATAGAAAAGTTTCGACCAATTGCTTTGTTACCAATAATTGATAAGATTTTTGAAAAAATACTTTTCAAACAGCTTTCTTCATATTTTGAAGTCAATAATTTATTATATAATTGTCAGTATGGCTTTAAAAAAGGATGTGACACAGAAGGAGCAGTTATAAACGTAATTAATAGTGTATGTAAAGGTTTGGATGATGGTTTCAGTGGTGTTGGTGGTATATTTTAAGACTTCTCGAAAGCGTTTGACCTTGTCGATCAAGATATTATGATAAATAAACGTGATTACTATGGTGTTAACGGACGAGACTTGTTGTTGCTACGGAGTTATTTGGAAAATAGAAAGCAGTATGTTGAGGTGAATGGTGAAAGAAGTTTTATTGGTCCCGTTGAATATGGAGTTCCTCAAGGAAATGTTTTGGGTCCACTATTATTTAAAATTTACGTAAATGATAGAAAAAATCTTCAGTTATTTAGAAAAATGTTTATGTACGCGGTTGACATAAGTCTTTTTTATCCTTATAAACATGAAACTGCTTTAAAGGCTCATATGGAGTACGATGCTGCATTCATTTCAGAATATGTAAGGCTTAATAGATTTAAGTTAAATGCTGAAAAAACTAAAATATTGCGATTTGGGTAGATGGAAAAGAAGTAAATGAAAGTTTTTCAACAAAATACCTTGGTGTGCACTTACAGAGTAATCTCTCATGGGATTCACATATTCAGAAACTAAAATCCAAAGTATTCTCTGTGGTTGGTCTACTATATAAGTTTAAGAATATATTCAACACGAAAACAAAATTGGTTATATATCAGGCTTTAATACACAGTCATTTAACTATTTGCCTGTTGCATATGGCCATAAAAAAACCAATGAATTTAAATCTCTACAAAGAGCTCAAAATAGAGCATTGAAAACAGTTTTTAATTTGCCTCTGATGTATTCAACAATACCTTTGTATAAGGACATAGCTTTAACCATTCTTCCTGTACAAGGCTTACACAAAATGCAACTTTTACTTTATGTTTTCAAATCTTTGTATAACATTGGGCATCATACAATCACTTTTTCAAGAAATCAAACAGCTTTCAACACAAGAAATAACACGAATTTAAGAGTAGCCCGATGTCGGTTGGAAACCACAAAACAGCGAGTAGAACACATTGGTAGTTTAGAGTTTAATAACCTTCCTCAGAATATAAAAAATATTGTTCGAATTTCCATTTTCAAAAAAAAAATGTTAAAGAATATCTTTTACAAAATTTAGAAATGCTTCTTGTGTGATTATTAGTTGATCTTTGTTCTATCTTAAAGATTTTATTTATTTTTCTTTGTTTTTTTTTTTATTTTTAATTTTGCTATTTTTTTTATTTTAATATTTGTTACTTTTTTTTCATACATATATATTAGGGTGTCCGTTATTTGTATGGCCGATTTTTTTTTATGAAAATGTTGAAGTCTCACCCCTCAAAAAAATGAGGCTGGATGCAAAAATGACTCTCCAAAAATTTCACGCCCCTGGGACCACGCCTTCCCGTGCCGACTTGCGGTTGAAATTTTGTTCAACTACACTCATAATCTTCTTCTACCTTATATTAACTTACTAGTTTTTTCAATGTTTTATACCACCAATTTCTTTCCTACAGCAGTTCTCTGACATCGAATTACACTGTGGAATAAATTCAGGTTAGCAAAAGTTAGATCGATTTTTTAAAAAATTTTAATTGTTGGACAGGTCTCAGCAATAATTTGGCTTTTACAGATTAAAAAAAATATCAATTAGTCGACGAGTTATAGCCAAAAAACTATATAAACAATATGCTGAAAATCGGCATTTGACTGCAAAGTTCGAAGGTCGATTAAAAAAAAATTCGAACTAACATAAACAAACGCCGCGATACGGGTCTTCTAATTTAGCCTCTATTTTCACCACTCACTTTCAGAATCGACCTAACTTTTACTAACCTGAATTTGTTCCACAGTGTTATCATAAAAAATGTCCCGTTATATTGGTTTTTTTTTTGCTTTTGTGCCACTGCTTGCAATGCCGTAGCCAGGGGGTTATGAAATTTAAACACTTTTAAAATTGTATTTTTTGGTTGCACGGAATGATTTTCATGATGTTACCATATTTTTCGACTTGTGGGCTATCATGCCGTATAAGTGTGATTAATAAAATTTCAACCGTAAGTCGGCACGGGAAGGCATGGTCACAGGGGCGTGAAATTTTTGGTGAGTCATTTTTGCATCAAGCCTCAACTTTTTGAGGGGTGAGACCAACAATTTTTCCACTATGAAAAATAACGGACACCCTAATATATATACTTAAGTTTATATTATTATTATTTGCCAACTCGCCTCAACAATGTCTTTAAGACGCAGAGGCACTACACATTGTAAAACAATTATCATGAATAAGGAATTAAATTATAAAAAAAAAAAAATTTAAACACACGCAGAAAATATAACTTTGTTGTTAGCCAGCCGATATTCATAAGCTACATTAGCTTAGGGTATATTTTGGCAAAAGGTCTAGATTGATTTTAAATTCAATTTACCTTGACTACTCATTGTCAATACTTCTCGTCTCTAATCCTCTTAGCAATAAAACGGAATTTAAAATTCGCACTCATTATTATTTTTTCGTCAGAATCATTCCTAACTCGATTTTTTTTTCAAATATGTTAGTACCAATAACAAAACAAAAAACCGTAAAAAGTCGGTTCAATATTTATTTAAAAAAAAAAACCTAATTTTTTAATATACACAACAAATATTTTTATAAATTAATAACAATTAGTTTAACCTTTTTGATATAATAAAAATAAATTTATTATTAAATTCTTTCTTTAAATTAAACCACAATTAAGTCAATTTAAGACATTTATCCGTCAATTAAAAATATAATATAAACAAACAAACAACACCAAAATTAAAGTTAATTATATTAAAGAAGTAAAAAATATTAGGAGTATTCAAGAGAAGTTCAAAACTTGTAATATAATTTAAAAAATGTTTCTTACATTGAGAAACCCGAAATATTTCATTGTTGCAATCAATTATATTCAATTGTCAATTGAAGTAGAATTGAAGTTAAAGAATCTTTCATACACAAAAGGGTTATCACTCGAATAAAAATTATTCGATTAATTGAACGAACCATCACAAATATCGAATGAACAATTAATTTTTTGTGTAAAAATATTTTTTTTATTACAAAAATTCATAAAAATAAAAAAATTTAAAATTTTGACATGTTTATACACCCATAATAATCAATGCGAATAATACGAAAATAATGCCAAAACAACAAAAACTTTCGTTAAATGAACAAATATTAGTTTATTTTACAAAACTTTTGTTATTTTGACATTTATTGGTATTTTTATGCATGGATTATTATCAGTGTATCAAACACATAAAAATGTGAGGAATCACTATTAAAATGAGCATTATGAGAATTTAAAAAAAGAAGAAAAACATTGAATAAAAAAAATCAGAAAAATAAATTTAAAAGTCAACAAAATCTTTTATTTTTGCCAGAAGAAATAAAAGTAATAAAAGTAACAAAATAACATTTATATTTGCTCAAAAAATTAAAGTTAGAAATCAGTTTATCTATACCACGGTCAGTGATTGCACAGAAAAATTTCATATAGACGCAATCGAACAAATAAAAAAAAACATAACAAATATTACGTTATTCAAAAAAATTCAAAAAAACAGGTTCACTGACGAAGGTTCAATACCAGAAACTGCACACTCATTCTTCTCTACCACGCCTTTCACAATTAAATTAAATAAAATTGCATATTAATTATTGCAATTGTCTGACAAAGACGTTAAAATTCAAACTCAAACAAAAATCAAACTTTGCTCTCTGCCAATTCTTCCCTAACTACGTAAGCGCCATCTATCGAATATACAAAGAATATATCATAGATATGGCATCACTTACAACATATGGGAAAATAGTGGACATTAGAGTGAGGTAAGTTTCTAAAAATAGAACTGTTGTCTTGTTGGAATTGTACTTCTGAGATTATGTAAGCAAGAACAAAAACACCGTGTATTGAATAAAACTAGTTTAATCACAACAAAACTCGACCTGACGATAGCTCAGAGGGCTAAATCGCTCTGTCTAACGTGTAGTGCGAGTGCATGTGGCATTAGAAATCATAATAATAACGGCCCTTGAAATTTTCTTTAAAACATAGAAATTTGATTTATAAAAATGTCATGTTTTTATTTTTAAAAACCTAACTAGGCTTACTCTTATTTAATCGTAGCTATATCATACACTCAAATGAAAAAGTTATTCGGAAATTTAGTTAAACGCTTTGTATCCCAATTTACAGTTTTAACACTAATTTTTAGTACAACATAATTTTTTATTAAACATTTTTCCTATTCTCTATTTACTAATTACAAAATTTTGTTACTAATTTTCGTTGCTGGTTATACAAATATTTTTAAACCCAAGTGGCCAAAATTTAAGCAAATTGAATCCCTGAAGGGATTTTTTTTTTTACTAAATTTTAGTAAAGAAATTTCCTCAAGATTTTAAAAGTGATTTTATTTTTATGATCCAAGATACGTATCGATCGCTCTTTAGAGCTGTTTTAAGTACAAAAATGGGGAGGAATTTTTTTTTTAGTATTTTTTTGTTGTTATTTTTGTAAAATTCACTGTTCAAATAATGAATTTTACATGAAAATATGAGTTCTTAGTTGCTATCGTTGGATAAGTTGCTACCAGGGATAACCGCGTGGAGGTGATAATACAAAATTTATTGGCTTAAGGGTGTTCTCCTCCAGTCCGTCCAAAGCTCGGCTTCGCTGCGGAAAGGTTTTCTGCGTGACTGGCCTTTGGCTGGGCTTAGGGGTCTTCTCCTATGTAATAGGCAGTTTAGTGGCTTCGCTAAATAAAGTTTTTCTGCGTGTCCGGCCTTTGGCCGGGCTTAGGGGGTTTTTCCTATGTGATAGACAGTTTAGAAGGGTACCCTGAAATAACTCCCAAATGCAATAAGTCCCAATGAAATAACTCCCAATGAAATAAGTCCCAAAAAAAATGAAATTAGTCCCAATTTTAATAAATGAAATAACCTCCAAAGAAAAAATTAAATAAGCCCCAATATTTGGGAGTTATTTCATAGTAATAAAATAACTCCCAACAAAGAACGAAACAACTCCCAAAAAAAAATGAAATAATTCCCAATTCAAAAATATCGAATTCTGCGATTCGCGGCCGTGGCCGCGCCTATAGGACGCGAACTACGGTGGCGCCGCATCGAATCGTACGCATTGCTTTCCAGAGGTGGCATGTCATAACGTCCAATGACATAATGTCCATGGACGTTATGTCACTCGAAAAGTGTCATAATGTCCATGGACTTTATGACAATTTGGAAATTGACAATTTTGGACGTTATGTCACTTTCAAATGTGTCATAGCGTTCAGACATTTTAAAATAAAAAGATTAATAATATTTAGTATATCTTCTGGGTGGCGGCCTTCGGCCGCTCTTAGCGGTTTTTTTCTCCGTAGAACGCGACAGGCGGCTTCGCGAAATAAAGTTTTTTCTGCGTGCGACACAAAAGAAACTTCAAAATTACTGATCTGTTTCCACACTGGAGTATAATGTCCATGGACCTTATGTCACCCAAAATGATGTTCATGGACTTTATGTCATTCCATTTGTGAACATAATGTCACATTGCAGAGTGACATAACGTCCATGGACATTATGTCATTGGACGTTATGACATGCCACCAAAATTACCAAAATTCTAGCAAGAACTGCGTTCCTTTTGGTAAAATAACTCATTGTATTGCTATTATTTACTTTATGACAATTTTAAGAACCGTTACAAATGCATAAAATTTACCAAAATGTTATTTTAATAGAAATGAAATAACTCCCAACAAAAATGAAATAACTCCCAACGATAAAATCACATTTAAAAATGAAAATGAAATAAGTCCCAACAAATGTGAAATAACTCCCAATGACAAAAATAAGTGAAATAACTCCCAACAAAATCTGGTTGGGAATTATTTCATTTGGGAGTTATTTCATAACGAAATAATTCCTAACTGAAAATTGTGAAATAAGTCCTAACGCATTGGGAGTTATTTCATAGTGAAATAAATCCCAATTTATATGGAAAATTTTTTGGAGTTATTTAATTTTTTTTGGGAGTTATTTCATTTGAGAGTTATTTCACGGTACCGTTTAGAAGCCTCGCTGAATAAAATTTTTCTGCTTGTCCGGCCGATGTATTTGTAAGGGTTTTCGAAAATAGTGCTGCAGGCAAAATTTTTTAACGGATGTAGAGGGCGTTACGTATATAGATCCTAAAAATAATATAATTTTTGAAATCCTGAGGAAATTTCCTTTCATTAGAGTACCCACACTTGTATGTTACTACGCGTACCGGTTTTTGGGGTCTGTTGGCTCTGGGGGCTCCAAGGGCCATGGTCCCCTTAACCGAAAATAGGAAAACATTTTCTTTTTTTAATTCTGGAGGGGACCAGCTACTTTTTTTTTGGAGAACGCCTCATAAAATGGAGTTTAGCTGAATTTTTAAATATTTTTACACACAGAGAAAAATTTAGCTATTGGCCAAGTGAAATTCTGTTACTACCACTCAAATTCGGTTATTAAGAATTTCAGTCGGTTGGTACAACTGAACATTAGTTTTCACAACAAAGTTCGGTTAATTCAACTTAATTTTATTTATAACACCCAAAATATTCAGAAAGCTATATCGTTGTAGTATCTGAATTTAAAATACACTTTTCAATTCGGTTGACACTTTATTTCTCGTACTTTTTTTATGAATGTAGGACTGCCTAATACTATCCTCAACGAATAGTAAATATTAGTAAAATTAGTATTAACATCTAGAGCTTGATACGCTTTATCAATCACGTAAAACTTTTTAATTTATTTGTTTTTTATGGTTTGATTTGCAAATTCTTTAACTAATTAACACTTTTGTATTAGAAAATTTCCATTATTTCAAAAGAAATTCAACGCAATCTCTTAAATTAGCATAAATATTGAATCATATTTGAATTAATAAAAACGTGAGTTTTAAAAACAAAAATTATGAAGTATTTTTAAATAACTGCATTCACATTAAATATGACAGCCTGTCACCAATGTGTCACCAATTAGCACCTTGTTTATAAATGAGAAAACACAATTAAGGGAAATGATGATTTTTATGAATATATTATGATTAAAACAATATTCTTTGGAATTAGGTTTCTTTTGGCTCATACAAAAAATATTTTTTATTATCAGTTCGAATGTCACCTATGACATTAGAATTATGACCAGGGACCGGAAGTTCATGCAAATGCATGTTTTTCTGCTTGAGTCTGAGAACAGGATAAATGAAATATCTTTGCGAATCAAAGAATTTGCGTTAAACTTACATCGATTTTTTAATGTTTTTACTGGATTTTGTAAACAATTTTGCTTTAAATCCATATTTTTATTATATATTTTTACTTATTTTGCTTAAAATGCTTATTGTTATTGCATTTTTCTTTATTTTCACAAATAAAAATAATTTCAATTTTATTTTACATTTGACCAACGAGCATAGACATATACAAAAATAAAAAGGATTGAAGCTGACCAAGATAGTTCTCATAAATGTTATATGCTAACTGAGATTAAGAGAAACATATGTGAGAGCTTTGTTAAATGCGTATTTTTCAATATAAATAATTAAAATTTTGTAATTATTATGCAAAACGTATGCAGAAAATATATGAAGCAATACAAATCAGGGACGTAACAGTTATAACCAGGGCGTGTTTTTTTGGAACGAAAAAAGTTAAAAATTACACGAAAAACCACACACAAGAAATGAGAAAAATGGCAAAACAAAATGTGTAAAAAATAAAAAGTTAAACATTAAAGTTTAATTCAATTTTCCTTTTTTTAAATTTTCATTGTATAGTACAATCATGGGCTTTTTCAAGTTTTTTTGTTTATATAAAGAGAAGCAACACTCAGGAAATTCTGCATATTAATTAATGTGTTGCTTTTTTTGGAAAGGGGATAGTAGAGAGGTGAAAGGTGGGGAAAGATTAAGGGCTTCAAACATGGCAACACTGTATTTGCGCGAGATGATAAGTCTTAGAACAGTTGTTGTTCGCCACCTTATGGAGAGTTGGCGAACTTATTGAAGCTTTTACGTTTTTTTAATTCATAGCCTTGATTTATTATTTGACTTCGCTGGGGTTAAGTGCTATGGGAACACCGAAGGCGGGCGCTGCGGTACATATGAGGGATAGAAAACTCACATTTATTATTTTTCTAAATTGCTGTTGTCGTCACCGGGAATCGAACCCGGGCCCATCTGTGTAACAGTCCAACGCGCTAATCATTACACCACAACGCCACAAAGTTTTCAAGTTATCAAAAAGAAACGATCTACTATTGTAACATAAAACAGTAAAGTTTACTGAAAAAATACGAGTTCCACATCTGTAGATGTAACTAATCATATTTGAAAGCATGTAATTTCGAAATGGATTAGTTTTCAATATATGAATCATTTTCATACATTGAAACCACTATTTCCATTGAAAACTTTATCAAATTCTTAATAATTTCTTTGTTGTTGGCATCTTTAATCTGTTCCTTAACGCAATCTATAACTTCTAAACTTTGATTTATAGAGAGTCCTTTTGTTTAAAATTCGGCGATGCTTAAACAAAGACTTTTAACATTTCTAAATGGAAGCTAAATCAGGTTTTATTCCAGGTTTTTGAAATATAAATTTTGCATTGCGTATACACTCTGCATCATTGTCACTGAGCATATTTAATACGTCACAAATTTGATTGAAATTATAACAACAATATTTCAAGCTTTAATCCAAGGTTTACTTAATTCGGATACATTGATTGTAACAAATTTTGGAGAGATGAAGCTTAAAATATATCAAAATTATAAACTCGACACTTATGCCTAGCTTAATTTAACGCAGTTTGTAACTGGAATACTGCTATTGGAATTTTGTAAATTTTACTTTATTTCAGTAAAGACCGAAATTCTGAACTAGAACAAGATGTTCCGGCTTATGTTTGTTAAAAAAATTGGAAATGGTGGACAAAATACGTTGTCGGTTTATCTATACGAAGTTTAACTGACTTCCCAAAAACTGGGCCTTAAATGTTAAACTTACCTTAAGAAATACTGCTTTACAATTTGCAATAACTGAATTGACAACTTCAAAGTTTAAAGCTATAAAGTTTGCTACTCTACAATCTGGCAATTTTAAGGTAAAATGGGTAAAAAGTACATTTTTATTGAAAAAATCTAAAATATATTACAAGGCAGTAGAAAATGGCATTTTGTTTATTGGCAAGGTGAAGCAAAAATGGCATTTTTGAAAAATAATTGAAAAAATGTCTAATGCCAAAAAAAAACTTGCTCTAGTTATAACTTTTATTCAAAAATTCTTTATTTGTCGAATATTTTATTATTCAATTCTTTTTTAATTTAATTGTTGGACCTGTATGATTAACATTTTCAAATCAAACAAAAACATTTTGAAAAGCATGACTTTAATTTTTTCAATAATAATAATAAAAATTATTTTGTGATTTGTTTACAATTTCAGTGAATAACAATAATAAATAAAAATCTTAAGCTCGGGAACAACCAAATGCAGCAGTTCGATAATCATGCTAGTGCTATTAATATTAATGAAATGCAAATTATACCGCATATTTCAGCAACGCATGGATCACAACACAGGTCTGTTTTAATTGTTATTTTAAATGCAATTTAAAAAACGTTATTAAATGATTGTTAAAAAAAAAATCAATAAATAACTTATAAATTATTTTAAAATAAAAATCGAAACATAACTGGAATTTTATTAGAAAATAAAAAAATTAAAATGTTAAATGTATGTAATAATGCATAATTTTTGTATAAATATCTTAGTTTTTATCAGTGTACTATATAAAAGTAAGATTTTTTCCATATTTTTGTGAATTTTTTAAAAAAATAATTGTTTTTTTTGGGCTCTGAAACAAATTAATTTTTAAATTTAATTAAAATTGCCAAAATATATAAAAAATGATTAATTTAAAGTGCCTCTGTTTTCAAATTTGTTATTATTTTTCTTTGAAATTCTCAAAATCCCAGTTCAGAATTTTAGAAGACATGAATACGGTTTGGTTTACCTCAACCTATAGGGATACAAATTCAGAAAATCAATACACAACAAAATAGTTAACATCGTTTAAACATACGCCTATCACGACCAAGGATGATGAAGAACTAGGATACACTAGGGTGGTCCTTATTTTTCAACTTGCGATTTTTGGGGCTGCCCCCCTCTTAAAATATTTGTTTGGGTACAAAAATTCACCAAGCAAAAAATTAGAGTTCTAGCATAACGGGAAGATGTCCCGCATCGCCCTTAAAAATCGGGCCCCTTGGAAAAATGGGCATAATTTAAAAAAAATTACAAATTTTTTTTCTTCAAAATTAAAAAAATATAAAATAATTTTTGTGTTGGGTTTAATCATAACTACTCAGATAAAAAATATTACTTTCCCAGAAAATCGCTAACTTACCCTAACTTTGTGTCAAAAAAATTAAAAAATATTTTGGGGGTACCTCAAAGTGACTTTTTTGAAAATTTTATTCAACAAAAATCAAAAACCTAGTGTTTGCTGTCAAGTATTTTATTAAACACATCTTAAGTATTAAATAAGCCAAGTATTACGGATATCCGTTTTCAAAAATTTTTGTTAGAGCATTTTGATTCTGGCGGATTTCAACGTTTTTTTTTAATTTGTATAGACTTTTTTAACAAGATTTTTGTAATATTTCATCAATGTTAGTGTGTATGTTATTTTATATAATTGTAATAACTTTATTATAAAGTATTTAATTTTTGGGTTCATAGTTAACCTGTGTTTTCATGGGGTCACAATTGGCCCTCGTATATTAAAGAGTCAAAAATCACAAAGATGACCAAATAAATTTTTGTTTATGTTTCTAATTGTAATTTATTTACATTTTAAAATTAATTAAAATTAATTATTTAGTATAAATTCAGATACTTGTATTCATATTAAAATTGATTTTTTTGTACATATTCAGAAGTATTTTCGGAAAACGTATTTTTAATTTAATAGTGTAAATTTTTTTCACTCAAAATTTTTATTATGGAAAAGTTTTAAGTTCTAATTTTTACTAAATTTTTACTCGAAGACTAGAAACGGTTAACGAAATTTTTTTAGAATAAATATAAATTGAATTATTCTTTTCTTTATTTTATTTATAAATTTTGCCACAAAGCTGCATTTTTCTTACGTGGGTCATATTTGACCCCAGGTTAACATGGGTTAACTATCAACAGAAAATATAGTATTTTAAAATAAAGTTATTACAATCATATAAAAAGGCATATGCAACAATATTGATGAAATATTATTAAAACCTTGTTTTAAAGTACAAATGTATAAAAATAAAAAAATAAAAGGCCCGATTTTCAAGGACGATGCGGGACATCTTCCCGTTATGCTAGAACTCTAATTTTTTGCGTGGTGAATTTTTGTACCCAAACAAATATTTTAAGAGGGGGGTACAGTCAAAATCTCGTTTTTATTTTTCGCCCATACAACGAAAGACCACCCTAAGGATACCCAGAACTGTGTGCGACGCGCACCGGATCGTGCCATCGTACCAACACCCCATTGTGCCATCGCGCACAAAGGCAGTTATGTAGGCGGACACATTTTAAGACTATGGTTTTATTCACACACTATTAATATAATTCATCTATTTATATATTGTTTAGTAATTTTGAAAATAGTTTATATTAGTTAAAAATTCTTAATTGAAAATATTAGTAAAATTTTGATTAAAAAAATCGAAAAAATAACAAAATTTTCAAACTACACTAAGATTGGGCAATTCATTTTCACAAGGGCTCAAAAATCATTTTTTTCTATTATATTTCTATTATAAATTAAAATAGCTTAAAAATTACTAAAAAAAATAAATAAATAAATTATATTATATTAATAGTGGGTGAATAAAACCACCGTCTTAAAATTTGTCCGCCTACATAACTGCCTTTGTGCGCGATGGCACGATGGGGTGTTGGCGCGATGTGACGATCAGATGTGTGTCGTGCACAGTTCTGTGCATCCTAGTTTTCCATCATCCTTGATCATGACCGTCGACGTTGAGCGGTAATTTTAAATTTGTAGGCTTATTTAATCTCTATATACTTCGCAGTTAAAGAAAACAATCAGACAGCGTTAAGACTTAATTTTTTTTGTTATGTTTTATTTTATGTTCTTAATAAAATTTAAAAACAATTTTAAGTGAATATTTTTTTAATTTTTGGTGCATATTTTAAAATTTTTCATGGTTTAAGCGCCTTAAACGCACTTTTTTAGTGCATAAATTTCCTGCCCCTTATTATGACTAATTTCTTAGCAATTTAGTTAAATTCACATGACAATATCAGTGTAGGGATCTCTTTTACTATAAGGTTTTAAGTTCAACTTTTTACGTAGCAGACTTTAACTTTGTATACTACGTCGCGTTTAAAAAATTAAACTATTTTCGTTGAAAATAACAATTTAGCAATATAATTGTTTACTTTTTTAGGAATTATAATTTTTGATTATTTTAAAGAATTCTGAAAAAATTTCTAATCAAACACATTTTATAGTATTTCTATGACGGTAATTAAAAAAAAATATTGTTTTTAAGAAAAATATTTTTTATTATACCTAATGTTTCGTTTTCATACACAAGAAAATTTCAATTAAACTTTTGTTTGATTTCAAACTCATTTTCAATTAAAAGTTCAATACTATCTATTAAATGCTTAATTCAAAATTAATTTAGTGCACACAAAGTTTCCAGTTTTTATAACAAAAATGCCAAAATTAAAAGAAATTACCAAAATTAAAAGAAAAATCTAAAATTAAAAAAAAAAAAAAAATTATAAAATTAAAAAAATCGACGAAACTAAAAAGCATTAAAAAAATTAAAAATGTTTTGAAGATGCCCTGAAAAATCTCGGTCTTTCGTTGGTATTACGGAACATTGTACCTGTTAATAAGTTAAACTCCTTACCCTTGCATTACTTCGCAACTTCTGGTATTATTACTGCACAATAGTATTACCAAATGCACATGTTTAAGTGTTTATTTTGTAATTATACATATAATTATAATATATTATAATATATATTATAAAAATATATGTTATAATATAATTGATTACCCGATTAAAAAAAAACTGATTCGAAGCTTTCTATAGTTTTATTTAATTTAATATGGCCACATACTTTATTATATAAAATTTCATCCAAAAATTTACTTGATTAAATTGTATAACGTTAGAACTAATTATATCATAACTATATATAATTATTCGATTTATTGAAAGACAATTAGAATTGATTTGATAATTTTGTCATCATCCAATTTAATTAGACTATAAGTTTGTATCTAATTTAATATAATAGGATATAATAGGAAATAATATGACTATATATTATTTTAAATATGAACATAGAATGGTTCCTTACAATTTTCAAAACAATAACACTGTGATAGTTTTTGACCCGAAAAAAAAAATGAACTTCGATGATTCTTTTTCGAACTATTAGGGGGGAGTCCTCTGAGTGCGAAAGTACATTTGGAAGTGTCAGATTGGCTCCAGTTTTTGAGAAATCGGTATATATCCATTTTTCATGGATATAGCTAAGTCTGCGCTATTTAAAAAGTTTTTATTCGACTGTATTAGTTTTTTTTTTTTGCCTTCTTAGCTTTCTTTTACGGAATGTTTTGACTTTTTTTCAAAATTTCACGTAATTTAAACCATTAATGTCGATCAAAAGTAAAGATTTTTGACCATTTTTAGCCATTTTTTTCAGGTTTTTAGGTCGTCTTACCAAAATGTTCCTAGTATAGGCCTCAAGTTAAGCTGCAAAATCATTATCACATTAATGGTTTAAATTACGTGAAATTTTGAAAAAAAGTCAAAACATTCCGTAAAAGAAAGCTAAGAAGGCAAAAAAAAACTAATACAGTTAAATAGCGCAGACTTAGCTATATCCATGAAAAATGGATATATACCGATTTCTCAAAAACTGGTGCCAATCTGACACTTCCAAATGTACTTTCGCACTCAGGGGACTGCCCCCTAATAGTTCGAAAAGGATTCATCGAAGTTCATTTTTTCGACTATCAAAAATGTTAATTTATTTATTTTATTGCAATTAATTTTTTTTTTTTTTAAAGTTTTGCATGTACTAAATATGAACTGAAGAAAATTTAATCATTTTTATGTGTTTTTGCAAAAATACATGATTTTTTTCCAATGCAAACATCGTGGCCGACAAAGAGACAAAAATTTTGTTTTTCAAAATTTATCTTGTTATCCTTGCCGGAGTTGATTTTTTTGCACTTTTAATTTGAAATTAAGAAGAGTGAAATTATGCATGAATTTTAATTAAAAAGTTACAAATCGTATCGAATAAATGTTTCTTTAAGAAAAATTCAACTGACAATAAGTTGTTCGTACACTCAAAGAAAAAGCTTCATCATATTTATGAAAACCTTCATAAATACGTGCTGATTACACGTGCTTGATTACTAAGAAGACAAGAATGGAGCAAAATTGATGACTAATAGGTTTTTTGTTAAAGTTCTGCCTATTATGGAGGCTCTAGCTTTTCTAAAACTTCGGGTTCTGATGAGATTTTTTTCCAGATCGAAATAATAGTATCAACCTAGCTAATATGTTTGATTTGCTTTATTTTTGTAAATATACGGAGGTTGTTATAAATTGAAAATAACATGAAAATAATCTCGATGTATATAAAAATAAAAAAAACTAATAAAACTGTGAAAAATTGTTTTTTTAAATCATTATATGGAATTGCAAATTTAAAGAGGCTTTTTACTACTTTGTTATATCACCTTCCTATCAAAAGTTATAGGCTCTTAAAAATGTTTGTGTTTTTAAGGACACGTTGGTAAAAGATGGGTTAAAATCATTTGAAAAATTGAGAATTTCTTTCATTTCATTTCTTAAAAAAAGTGTTGGCGATACATTTAAAAAAAATTTATGTGTTTTCGGTTTTAAATTGTTCAAAATTCAAAAAAATTTTGGGAGAATTTGCAAAACTTTGAAAAGTTTGTATTAAAAATGTAAATTTTATGAAATTTTGATTGTTTGACTGCCAGAAATAGTTCGTCTTACACTGATAGTATCAATGAAACGATTTCATTAAAATCGATTCATTGGTTTAATGAAAAATTTCATTAACTGAATGCAAATTCATTAATATTGGTATTTTTTCATTTTTTATAATTTTTTCATAATTTCATAAAAAAATTCATTAAATTAATAAAAAAATTTCAAATTTTTTTCAATAAAAATTTTGAATTGTAATAAGAAAAAATTTTTTTTTGTACTATCATTTTGAAATAAATTTTTTTTATTAAGTTTGCCTAGAGCTAACAGTTTTTGACGAATTTGAATAGTTGGTCAATAAATTCCAGGAAACAGCTTCTCTAAGAAAAACGATATAGTTTTGTTCAAAACGAGACCTAAATTATTATCGTTTTGACGATGTTACACAAAAACGTTATGCTAAACGATAATAAATTTTTGTTTTTTAACAACATTGTTAACAATATTTAACATTTTTATCTAATATGGTCGAAATTTAACTACAAAAAAATTACATATTTTGTACAGACATATAAGAAAATATGTCATCTTTTAACACAAATTATTTTACATGTCTTCATATTCCAAGTAACGAAAATTTGCTGAATCAGGCTGAGTTTAATAAAAATCTGCCATCGCTTTTGCAGAACAGCCCGTGATGTTTACTTTCGAACTTTTTGTATAAAGATATTTTATAAGTTATATCAACGAATGATAATTTCTCATTAATAATTTCTCATTAATGATATGCTAAAATAATCATAAAAAGTGAAAATTATTAAATATCAACGAAAATATTTCATACAAACTATGAATTTTATTCATTAAACACATGAAACTTTCACAACGATTAGGCTAGGATAAATGAAAAAAATTTCATATACTTTATGAAATTTTCATTGGGTCAATGAAACCATTCATTAAAATTGATTTAATGAAACACCTTCCATTGACTCAATGAAACGTTTCTTTGGGGACTCTTTTATGAAAAAATTTATTGGATTAATGAAGGAATTCATTAATACTACGCACAAATTTCTATCAGTGTAGCCGAGAGTTCGTAAGCCAAGACTTCGGCACTTTCAATTATGTATTTTAAATAAAACATGAAATCCTTATTTGAATTTATTAAGTTATTTTAAAATGTTTATTTGAAATAAGAATTATAGAAAAACGGATATTTCCGCTTGTTTTAGGTAACACACCTCGACAAGCTTCCTTGGTTGAATGACAAAAATTTATATGTTGGCTCTTTTTGAAGCCTTTTATCATAGGATTGATGCTTTTTTTTATATCAAATTCCTTATAAAGGGTGTTTTTTAAGCCCGATAGAACTTACTAAAGGGTTAGCTGTCAGACGAACTGTAGTACTGCGCTCACTTTTTGACGTTTATGATCAGTATACTCTGGCAAATCAACATGAATGAATTCACGTTTGAACAATGCTACCAAATTTACCAAATTTACTTTGAAAATCAGTCAGTGATTCGCCCAATGTTTGATCGCGGTTTACAAGCTGGTTACATCATGGGACCTTATTTATTCCAAAATGAAGCCGGAGCTTGCGTCACGGTCAATGAAGAGAGTTACCGCACCATGATCAACTTGTTTGAAAATATCGATGAAATTGATTCGGGCTAGATGTGATTTCAACATGATGGCGCTACGTACCATACGGTGACTGCAACCATCCACTTATTGAAATCAAAATTTGGCGATAAGTTGATTTCGAGAAATGGTCCTGTCAATTGGCCTCCAAGGCCGTGCAATTTGACACCTCTCCATTATTTCTTGTGGGGATACGTGAAGTCACTGGTTTATGCTGATAAACTAGCAACAATTGACGCCTTGGAGGCCAACATTGTTCGTGTTATTCGTGGCCCAAAATTGGACTTCCAGAATGCGCTTCGTCAAGAACAGCCGCTGTGGAAATATGCCCGAAGTCAGTTTCAAATATTAATGCCACGTATTGATCTCTCGAATAACACAATTTTTTTGATTAAAATTTAATTTTTGTGTTATTTTTTACAATTTTAGGTTCTATCGGGCTTAAAAAACACCCTTTATAATAAAATATAAATACATTTTAATATGAAATTGAGAAAAAATAATTATAATTTCGCACAACTTAAAGCTATCGTAGCTTATGTTTGAAATGCAATATAAACAAAGTTGGTGTAATAATTTTAACGTTTTTCGCCGACATATAAAGAAGGAAAGTTCAAAGTTTATATCGTGACCCTAAAATAAATTAAAGCTGGTCGGATACATGGCCAAGGCCACTTTTAAAAATGTAATATTTGATAATTTTTTTGATGAAGTATTTTTCAAATGCAATTTTTACCTATAATAATAATAAAATTTGAAACATATTTTATTCATTATAGAGAATTAAGTTTAATATCGCAATAAAAATGCTTAAGCTGTTCGGATGTGTTGTGTAAACAACATAAAAAATTTAAAAACGCAATTTTACGCGTTTTTAAATTTTGCAAAATTGTGACGTGGTGAAAAAATTTGGAAAACATATTTGGAATCAGCAAGACGAATCGAATCGACTTTTTTTAATTTTGTGATTAAAAATGGACTTTATGTGCAATTTAAAGTGGACTATATATTTTCATTGTTTTTCTAACAAAAATCAAATAATTAATGCAATACTCCACATTAGAGCGATTCACGAAAAAAAGTGCTTGATGTACCCTCCTAAAAATTAACCTTGGACTTTTTTAAGATGACATTTAAAATATTTTGGCTCCAGCTTTGACCTCTCGTGAGCTGGACCATTTTGAAAATGGGTCTATTTTTTGACGGCATATTTTTTTCGCAAATTAAAAAAAGAATATGCCGCCAAAAAGTCGTGGATCATTTTTTTTTTTCTTTCTTTAGTCATATTTTCATCCATACATTTTTTTTTTTTTTTTTTTTTTTTTATTTTCAATATTATTACAACTGAGAAATGCTCATCTAGTAATATAATCTTAGCGTATGTTAGGTTATTTTGGAGTTAACCCACTGGTTAATTCCAAGCAGTAGTTAATAGTTATATTTAATTGAATATAAATATATTTTTAAATATAAGCTTAACTAAGTTGATTGATTAGGGGTAGAAAGATCCATTGGAATTGCTCTCCTTAATCGTCTTCGAATTCTTTGCTCTGAAAATATCCTTTTAAGATCAGAGTTGTTGTGTGTTTGAAGTTTAATTGCATGTTTTTGTGCAGTGGAAATTATTTCTTCTTTAACTGTTTTTATTGCAAGATCCCTATGTAAATCATCGTTACGGATGTATCGTGGTGCACCGACAATGGTTCTAAGGATCTTGTTTTGAGTTTTTTGGATCAAATTTATTTGAGTTTTCTTGGCACAGCCCCATAGCTGTAAGCCATAAGTCCAAATAGGTTTTATAACTTGAAGATATAACAATATTTTGTTGTTGATCGAAACATTAGAGTTTTGCCCAATCAACCAATACATTTGTTTAAATTTTAAATCGATTTCTTTTATTTTTTTCTTAACGTGTTCTTTCCATTTGATTTTGGTGTCTAACGTCATGCCAAGGTATTTAGCAGTGTTAGCGTACGGGATTTGCTTATTATTAATATAGATTGGTAAATATTTTATATTTCTATTTGTAAAGTACATATGAATTGATTTTGATTCGTTTAATCTCATTCTCCATTTTTTAAACCAGATTTCTGTTTCATTGATTGCATTTTGGAGTCTGTTTGTTGCAGTTTTAAAATCACTACCTGTTGATAGGATGGCAGTATCATCTGCAAATGTAGCCATCTTGATGTTATTTGGTACAGGAATATCTCTAGTGTATAGAAGATACAATATAGGTCCCAGGACACTACCTTGGGGAACGCCTGCTTTTATGCATTTTAGTTTTGAGTATTCACATTCTTCTTTGACCCGAAAATACCTTTCCGTAAGATAAGATTCGAGAAGCTCATAATGCTGTCTCGGTAGATCTCTATGCAGCTTAAATAGTAGACCTTTATGCCATACTTGGTCAAACGCTTGTGCAACATCTAAAAATATAGCGGAGCATACTTCCTTTTTCTCCATAGATTTTTCTGCCACATCGATTATTCTGTGCACCTGTTCTATGGTTGAATGATACCTCCTAAATCCAAATTGATGGCTTGGAATAAGGTTTCTTTGTTCTAAAACTGGTTGGAGTCTTTTTAAAAAGAGTTTTTCAAATATTTTTGATAATACAGGAAGAAGTGAAATAGGCCTGTAAGAATTAACTTCATTAGGCGGTTTACCTGGTTTTTGCGTCATTTTGATTTCTGCCACTTTCCATTGTAGAGGAACATAACGCATTCTTATTGCAGCATTAATAATAAATAAAAATTTCTTTAACGATTTTTCCGTTAGGTTTTTTACAATTTTACCTGTTATAAGATCATAACCAGGTGCCTTTTTTTGACTTAGGTCTTTTTTTATAACGTTTTTGAGTTCTTGTAGTGTTATAGGGGTAATGGGTTGACTATCAATTTTGTGTGTTTTATTAACATTTTCTTCACTTGTTTGCCTAGGTATTTCTTGAAATGTTTTCTGCAGATGATTTGCAAAAGTTCAACTTTTTCTTTAGCACTCCTGGCCCATGTCATATTTTCTTTTCTCAGAGGTGGAATTTGAGATGATGGTCCATCAAAACTTTTTTTTGCTGCTTTCCAAAGACTATAATTTGACTCTTTATAGCCTGAAAGACTTTCAAGATAAGAAGATAACGATTTGTTTTTAATTTCTTTTAAAAGACATTTAAGATCATTGCATAACCTGTTAAAAGTTCTTTTATTTTCTGTAGTGCGATCTGATTGCCATTTTTGTCTAGCTTTACGTTTTTTCTTTACTAGTTCTCTTACTTCCAATGGATATGTTTTGTTATTTTGACGATTTGTTTCAGGAGGTGTGCTCTCCCAGGCTGATGTCTGAATTGCACTTATAAGTGAATCCAGTTCTTCCTCTAGTTCAACTTCAGATTTTAAGGATTTGTTAAGAACAATTTTTTCATCAATTAATTGTTTAAATAAGCACCAGTTTGTTTTAGAGCTAATAAGAAGCGGAGCAGATTCTTTTTCAATTATGTGGTTACTAATTGTCATTATAACAGGCGTATGGTCTGACGATAAACTGTCGTTATTTTCGATTAGGAAATGATTTACTGGTAATCCTTTTGAAACAAAAAAAATCAATTAGATCGGGTACTTTTCTTGGGTGGGTTGGCCAATAAGTTGGTTTATTTCCAGAATGAAAATTGCATTTATAAGATTTTGCTGCTTTTAGCAATTCTTTTCCCTTTGGTGTATTAAGCCTCGATCCCCAAAAAGTATTTTTGGCGTTAAAGTCTCCACCAAGAATAAATTTGTGGCCAAGGGTTTTAAACATACTAAAATAATCACTTTCCTTTAGATTGTGCCTTGGGGGACAATATATAGCCGATATTTTAAAATTTTTATAGTTATTTAATGAGATGTTTACTGTGGATATTTGAAAAATATCACTTTCTATTTTTGTGTCTTCATAATGCTTAATAGTTTTTTTAATAAATATGGTTGCACCACCTCTGGCTTTATTAGCAGGGTGGATAGCATTGTAGCAATCATAGTCCTCAATACTAATGTAAGAAGATCTAGTGAGATGACTTTCAGATATAAGAAATATATCAATTTTTTCATTGCTTAAAAACATTTTTATTTCATCTATACGTGTTGTTATACCATTTGAGTTCCATGTTGCAATTCGAAAAGTTTTTAACATGATGATTTTGAACGGTTTTTAAAGCTCAGTTCGAGACTTCTTATATTAGCAAATAGTTTTTCATTTGTTTTATTTTGCTCATTAATTTTAAGGTTAATAGACTCTAATTTTTGTAAAATATCGTTTAATACATGATCATTTATTTTTACATTATTTTTAGGATTTTTGCTGGGCATTTCTTGTACAGATACTGTGCTTTTTCTAGCTACTTCAGAAAAGGATTTTGCTTTTGAGCTTTTAGGTATAGGTGTGTTAACAATATTTTCAGATGCTAAATTAGGTTTTGCCTCTGATTTGCGTTTTTTGTTTCTTAGATTTTGAAGTTCTACAGCAATCTCACAACCGCGATAGCTCGCTGGATGATTACCGCCACAATTTATACACTTAGGTGTTGTGAATTGGAGAGTACAAGTGTTCGTAAGATGTTTTCCAGCACACTTTACACAACGGGGTTCTCGTGAGCAATACGATTTAGTATGATTAAAACCTTGGCATCGTTTGCATTGAGGAATTCTTATAGATTTGTTTTTGACTGATTCAATCTTGACTTTCATATATAAAACATTGGAAATTTTAAAGATATCATTAATATTATCATTTTTATTAAAAGTAACCATAAAGAGTGGTAAATTTCTTCTAATTATTTTATCTTCTGTTTTAGATTTTTCTTTTTTGACCATATTTACGACATCAATGGGTGTGAATCCTTTGGATTTTAAATCATTTTTAATATCCTCTATATCACACGTTTGATGCAAACCTTTTATCATAATTTTGTGTGGTCTATCTGATTTATTTTCATATGTGTACCATTGTATGTTCTCCTTATTTAAAGCTGCTGATATTAATCTGTAGCTTTCAGAATCAAATGTATTAACTTTCCAAACATTTTTATTTAGAGAAGTAATTTTGTAATTTGTTACAGTTGTCAAACTGATAAATTGCTTTAGTTCATTGTAGGTGGGAATTATTATATTTATCGGCGGTGGTGGGGGTGGCATTACTGGTTGTTTAGTAGCCGTAACATTTGGGTTATTATTGCTTGTTGCAGCAGTAAATTTGTTTGTAGGCTCATCTTGAATTTCGAGTGAAGATTCAGCCTTACGTTTTTTATTTGGTCTTTTCTTCTTTTTTTCAA
Organism: Delia radicum; assembly: GCA_021234595.1. Taxonomy (NCBI): domain Eukaryota; kingdom Metazoa; phylum Arthropoda; class Insecta; order Diptera; family Anthomyiidae; genus Delia; species Delia radicum. The sequence continues at coordinate 169,573,165 of CM037855.1, read as the reverse complement.
GAATCCAATTTGTTTCCCTTTCGAGTTCTTCTTCATCAGTAGAGAAATTGTTTTGCGGTTTGGGATTTTTAGGAGGTATAGTACAACCAAGTTGTGCAATTGGATTTTCCATAACATTAGTCAATGGATTTTCTTTGCTCTCATGACCATTATGAACACATAAAGCGTCTTTGAGTTCATAGTTTTGTTTACGCAGAGCTATTAGTTCATTATCAAGCCTTCTACATAATGTTTTCATTTCTTCAAGTTGATTCTTGAGGTATTCATTTTCGCGTTTAAACGCTTGAATCGATAACTCCATATTTGGAGATTCATTTAGCTGTTGAATTTCAACATCGTGATCATTGCTGCCCATAATGGGTTAATGAAACAAATTGATGGGATAGTTATAGTTGGCAACACTAACTACGTGGAAACAGCATGGCATCACTGTACCAGTATTTTGTGCAACCAGCTGATTAATTTGACAGTATGAAACGTTTATTTATTTTGTTGCTTCTATAATGATTTTTATTTCCAAAAAAGGAGAAGATATCCTTATATACTTGTGAAAATAAAACTGTTATACAGATGGTATACAAAAGAAACCAAAAAATATTACCAAAATTTTATAGATTTTGGTTTTGTTTAAAGCAAATCCCTGTATGCTAAGAATTACACAGACTTAATCCTTGGACTTACTGCGATCATCCAGCATCCAGAGGCAATTTAACAGGTTGGTTTTAATCACTTTTTATAATTTTTCTAGCAGAGCAGATATTAACACGTCCGAACTTGTAGAATGTAGACCGCAGATTGTCCATACATGATCTAGAAACTAAATCCGCTATCATATTAGAGTTACCACAAAATTGCATTTATATATATTCCAGAGCTCCGTGTAAAGTGCGTATAATTTGCAAAAATCTAAATTATTTACATACAAAGATGATGTACTTGGCAAAAGAAAAAATTTGATACTCATATTGCCCTATTTAAAATGAAGAGTTACCACCCCATTGCATTTTTGTCAAAACGCGAACTAGCACGAATTTCAAAAAAAGCTGAGACCCGTATTTAATTAAATCGACTAAAGATTAAAATATGTTAATTTGGCATTTTTATTACAAACAACCCCGAACAAAAAATTCAAAAACTGTTTTTTTTTACAGAATATCCTTAAAAAAAGATCATGGATGATCGTCTTTGGACAAATTGTATATACAGTTGGACGCGCCTTAAAAAAACCTTTCTTCTGATACCCATATTGTATATGTTGGTAAGGAAACAGATTCTCAAATTAACATAACATGCAAAAATGGACCCTTTTTCAAAATGGTCCAGCTCACGAGATGTCAAAGCTAGAGCCGAAATATTTAGATGTTATCATAAAAAATACCAATGTTCATTTTGAGGGGGGTACACCTTGCACGAATTTCGCTTCCATACAACTTGAGTCGCTCTACTCCACATATGTTTTTTATAATAGTCTCCTAATTTTGGACGATTTTTTTTTTGCAAATTTTAATTAAATTTTTAATAATTTTAATCTACTAAATTTTTTTATAAAATAAAAACAATATTCAATTAAATTTTTAATAGATATGATTAAAATCTTAATTGGAAATTAAATCAATTATATAATTATTATTATAAATATTATTTGAATTCAAACTACAATTTCCTTAATAAGACCGAATTCAATGAAACTTTTAATTGAATTAACAAATAGTTTAATTAAATCTCGATTTAAGTTTTTTCTGTGTATATTTTTTTTTTTTTTATTTCTACAAAATATTTATAATTGATAAGAATATATTTTGACGCCTGTTATTATTGTTTTTGAAAACTGGCTGATAACGTTATTTTTTTTTAATATATTTAGTTGAGTTTTTTAGAAAAATTTGATTTTGTGATATCATCACTTTTTTTTAGGGGTTTTGCATCAATATGGCTAAAAACGCTTTTACTACAGGTACGCTAAAAAGGGATATATTTATATGAAATTTGAACTCGATATTCGATTCAACGCTAAAATTTCTTAAAATTTGTTTTCCTGTTTTTAAAGCGCTCCGTTTAGGCAAAAGAGTGGACGGAAAACTCACTTTTTCAAAAACATTTATGAATAATTAATTACACGCAATACACCAATACCAATTGAGTATAATGGTAATAAAATTTTCGATATATCATAAACCTCTTAAAACTAATAAAGGTGGAAACTTTTTTTGTATTTTTTTTGCAGTTTTTTTCGCTTAGATATTCAAAATTCTTATCTTACAAGGATTTTTCGACCTTGAAATAGTGTGGGCGATATATTCATTTTTGTGAAGCAATGTTTTTGCCTAAATGAGGCATTCATTGTGTGAAAATTTAACTTAAAACTTAAGCGCGTTTTTCGCGAAACCACGTTTTTCAAACTGGTACGCAGGGTTTCAGTCCTACTGCACCGATTTTGATAATAGAGTCCCATACTCAATTATCTGGATAAAAATTGTTTACTATTTACAAAAACATTTTCAAATATCGATTTATCATTTTCAAACGCCGCAATTTTCATAAATAATTTTTTTTTTATGATTGAGCATGAACCGATAAAGGCATTCATACGAACCAATTCTACGTATTTCGTTTTGCTTTCAGATAACCATGAGTCCCGGAAAGCTGCGTACCAACAACACACCTATTTCAGTAGATCCTAATTTGGAGGCCGAGAACTTTTCAAACAGCCCACTTATTGACAAATTGTTAATTTTGTAGTTTTCTTGATGAACTGTACAACCAAATACCAAAAAAACAGAATTAAAAATTCAATTTCCGTTTTCTTTCGACAAGTTTTTAAAAACCAGCTTAGATTCAGCCGTCCAGACAAGAAGACGCCCTTAGTTTTGCGAATTTTAAATGTCCATCAATTCTTTTGATGAAGAAGTTTCAACTTTGCACTTCATAGATTTTAAGTATAGTCAACCTAGCCCTCTGAATTCATAAAACCTTCAGAAATAAGAGGCATCTAATGTCAGTTTCAACCGGTGTCGAACATTTTTAAAGTTGGTTAAATATATCAACCAACTTACTGAAAATACAAATTTTTGTTAATTACCCAAAAAATAACTCATATTTTTCGTCTTTTCTTACAAGTTTAGCCAACAGCTTTACATCGGTAAAGCTTTTTAATTGGTAGGTTTGCCAGTCCAAATGCTAATGTTACCATTACTGGAAACAAATTGGGAATCCGGCATGTATACTAATATTTAATCACAACATATTCTACTTGATTGTTTATTGTACCCGTATATTTGGTTTGGCACTTCCGACCTAAGCGACTAAGTCGAAAGTGCAGCACTCCTTCTAGCGCTGATCCGCACAAAATTTTTTTCGTCTCTCTCTCTCTTACATTTATTAACAATTTGTGTTTTCTATTTATAATAGTAACATTTTAATTATGATCTCAAACTTAACAATTCGAAATTAAATGTAATTTTAATTACAAAATTCTCAAAATTAGATTTTTTCAGACCACTCCTTTTCCTCAATAGTGCACTTTAAAAACGGGCAAAAAAGTTTTTATAGAATAATTTTTGGTGTAAAATCGAATGGAAAATTACAATTTCATATAAATACAGCTCTTATTGCTCTAAATCAGCGTTTTTGCAAGTAGTACGGAAGCATATGGAAGTAGTTGGTATTTTTAAAAAAATAATGGTAATAATAAATAATAATATTTTTTGGCATCACTTACAACATATGGGAAAACAGTGGACATTAGAGTGAGGTAAGTTTCTAAAAATAGAACTGTTGTGTTGTTGGAGTTGTACTTCTGAGATTATGTATGCAAGAACAAAAACACCGTGTATTGAATAAAACTAGTTTTAATCACAACAAAACTCGATCTAACGATAGATCAGTGGGCTAAAGCGCTCTGTCTAACGTGTAGTACGAGTGCATATGGCATTAGAAATCAGTTTATCTATACCACGGTCAGTGATTGCACATAAAATTTAATATAGACGCAATCGAACAAATAAAAACATAACAAATATTACATTATTCAAAAAACACAGGGCCACTGACGAAGGTTCAATACCAGAAACTGTGCAGTCTGATTCAGAAAATTGAAAATTTACAATGTAGTTATGATTTTTAGAAAATAAACTCATACCACGCCTTTCACAAATAATATTTTTTATTGACGAAAAAATATTTTAAAAATTGATGATATCCCAAAAACAAAGACATTTTATACTCTTCTGACGAACTCTAATATTTAGTTTTGGTTTAAACCGGCTTGTTAAAAATTTTTATATAATGTTTCTAAACAAAAAAGTATTTAAATTCGTTAAACAAAAAAGTATCTAATTATTTTTTCTTATAATTTATGCAAAATTAAAAATTGTTTTAATACTTGTCTTTAAAAAAAAAATACTATAATAGTCCAATTGAAAGTAATATAACTTGAAATATCAAACTTCAAAAATCAATTTAATACCAACTCATAAATTTTTTATTAACAAAAATCCTATTGTATCGATTTAAAACAAAGAAACCAGTTAAAAAATAATTTAAATTGCCAAATATTTTATACAGAACGTAAATTAATGTCTTATTAAAAGGTTTTTGACATTACTAAAAAAAAAAATCATATTTACTATTATTACTTTATGAAAATCACGTGTAGTATTTTTGATAGATTTTTGTGCATAAGTAATAAACGAAAGACTCTCTACTTGGGCTAATCATAACAAGGTGTTAAATGAATACCAGGCAGGATTCCGTAAAAACTACTCAACAGCCGACAATATATATAGTCTATCGTCAATAGTACATTTAAATTTTGCTGAAAATAAAAAAACCTATGCTTTTTTCGTAGACTTCAAAGCAGCTTTTGACAAGGTATCGAGAAGTGCACTGATCTACAAATTACACACTCTGGGAGTATCTTCGAAAGCAGTCAAGTTTATAGAATGTATTTATGAGAAAACACAAACTGCCGTATGGACAGGAAATGAACTTTCGCGACCATTTTCTACAGAATGTGGTGTAAAACAGGGGTGTTTATTGTCACCGTTACTTTTTGCACTATATCTAAATGATCTGCATGAATATTTAGAAGGTGGGCTCCGTATTGGAGATATAAATATACGATTATTATTATATGCAGACGATATAGTGATTCTTGCAGACAATATTAATGTACTACAGAAAATGATACACCGACTTGAACAATATTGCAATACTTGGAATGTTGAAGTGAATTTGGGAAAATCAGAAATAATGGTTTTCAGAAAGGGTGGTAAATTGTCTCGTAAAGAAAAGTGGTATTATAAGGGTCAAGAAATAAGAACAGTCTCAGAATATTGTTACCTAGGGGTCTTACTAACACCCAAAATGTCTTTTACAAAGCACGTTGAACAAAGAAACCAAGCAGCAAAAAATAGCATCAATCTAACATGGCAAAACTTTTTAAAGAAAGGCACAATCTCTATCTCATCCAAATGGAAACTGTTTCTTGCAGTTTGTAGAGCAGTACAGACATATGGTGCACAAGTTTGGGGATTTGCGAACTTCCAAGATGTTGATAAGTTACAAATATATTTTTTAAAGAAAATACTAAGGCTCCCGGCTTTCACGCCAACATATATACTTTTGTCCGAAACTGGTATAGAAAATGGACATTTGTATACTTTAGATCTTCATATGAGATATGTATGCAAAACAATGTTTCAATACGAAGAAGGTCGTTTGCCGCAAAAATTCACAAAAATGTTGCTGCAAAAACGACTGTTGTGGGTGGACGTGCTTAACAAACTAGGTGCCGAATTTAGAATTGATTGGACCGAAGCGAACCCTAATGTACAGCAGTGGAACAATAACCGTATAAATCTTATAAACTCCCTGAAGTCTAAATACTATGAAAATGTATTGCTAAAAATAGCTAATACAAGCAGAATTTATAGAAAAGTTGACATAGTAAACGGAAGTAAATATATATCAGATGAACGTAACCAAGAAAACATAACATGGATTTTTAAAGCACGAAGCGATTTGATAAAATTAAATGGGAACAGATTTCAAGTAAATGCGTCAAATATATGTACATTATGTAATTCTAGAGAAATTGAAAACATAGAACACTTTCTAGGTCGTTGTAAAGCTCTAAGTGAATTTAGAATTATGTATTTAAAAAAGGCTTGTTTTAATGACAGGGAAATTTTAGAAATATTAAATGGAATAAAAGTTAATTGGCATTATTTGGCAAATTATATAAAAACTTGTGTAGAATATAGAAATTTTCTTATAATGGAATTTAATAACTAAACACTTTATCTCGAATTGTTATTTGTATACATATGTTAAACGGCTGACGACAATGGTCAGAGTCGTAAATATTTATAAATTTATTTTTATTTTGTAATTATATGTATTGCTGAAAATAAAAATAAAACTACTACTACTAATAAACTAGATAAAATCGACCTTAATAGATTGTATATGACAAGGCAGTTTTAACTAAATACTGTTGTAAAAAACATTACTTCAATGGTATCAAGAGATACTTTCGGTAATGCTGCGGAAATGACAATGCGTGAAATTTTCTATGAATTAAAAAAAAGAAAAAAAAAAACAAACTCTTGTAAGTATTTTATAATAATATACACTCAAATAAAAAAAGTTTGTAGAAAAATTAATAAAACATTTTATATCAAAAGTTACAGTTTTGTACTAATTTTTAGTACAAAAAACATTACTTCAATGGTATCAAGAGATACTTTCAGTAATGCTGCGGAAATGACCATGCGTGAAATTTTCTATGAATTAAAAAAAAAAAAACAAACTCTTGTAAGTATTTTATAATAATATACACTCAAATAAAAAAAGTTTGTAGAAAAATTAGTAAAACGTTTTATATCAAAATTTACAGTTTTTGTACTAATTTTTAGTACAAAAACGCGAACTTTTTCTCCATGTACAAATTACAATCTTTTGTTTACTAGTTTGTGTTGCAAATTTTAGCAATATTTTTTAAACACTTTTTAAGCAAAGTTCCATTCACTCTATAGTTCCATTCGTAAAGCGCAGTTAAGTAGACAGTCTAACTAAAGTCTCCTGAAATTACATATTCGTGACTATTTCTGTAGTCAACTTTACCATAAATTTGCGCCGTAGCTATTCTATAATACGCTAATAATGTGAAGAAAACATTTGTTTTTTTTGGTGATCATCGATACATTCTATAAAATGCGTTCGATGCGCGTTTTTATCACTATTGTTCGTTGCCAACATTGCACAGTGGTCGATCCCATTGGCCAAAAATAAAAAAATCAAAGTCAGAAATTTGTCACCAAGTGTGGCATCACTGCTTCTTAACAAAACAAGTTTTTAAAATTTATTGCTGTTTCTGTTTTATTCCATCTGTACCCTTTAAGAACAGCTTCAAAAGAGAGAGTAAGTAAGCAGCTGGTTTTTGCAGTGTGAAAAAGTGTAAAATTAAGTGCAACTTAAAATTAATTAAAACAAAAGAAAAGAAACTTCTGTTGAAATAAATCGAAATGAATATTGAATCAAATGGTATTTACTATATTTTAAAATAATAACAATGTGTTAAGTTTGTTGTAAATTTGTTATAGAATTAATTTTTTTCCAGTTTCATTGTTAGTGTTCGTTCGTCCATATATGTAAATTTTAACTAGAGTTTTAGTTGTGTTCCCCCCTGAAATCTCCAATGGGATTTTTTTTGGTTTACTAGTTAATATTTCAAGATTCTAAAATTGGTAATAGCAGCTGCACATTTTTGCCCGTCTTTGTGTTATCCCCCTCAGACCCAACCCGCCTCGTTGTTTTTATGTCCAAATATGAATTTTTGTGTGGTGTTTGTTAATTTATGTTCGCGTTGCTCTGTTATTTTTATGCATGTAAGGAAATGTGTTTGTTTTTTTTTTGTTTTTCACCGAGTTTTAATTTAATTTTTTCTTAATTTGATCCTTGTTATAAATTGTTTCTGCAATAGGCACAGTTTATAATTGCAAAATTCCGCGCTCACACATTTTTGATATTTGGTGCTCAGAAAGAGGTACAAATGCTGAAAAAGCTATAAAAGTGCATTGACGCGTTTGACAAGAAAATGTATGTTTTTTATATTAACACATGAAAATTCTTTAAATTTTTAACTAATTTTCGATTATTTAATTAATTTTAACAACAAAAGTGCAAAAAAATCAACTCCGGCGGAATAATAAGATAAAGTTTGAAAAACAAAATTTTTGTCTCTTTGCCGACCAAGATTTTTGGATGGAAAAAAAATTTTGTATTTTTGCAAAAACACATAAAAAATTATTAAATTTTCTTTATTTCATATTTAGTACTAATTTAAATTATTTTTTACTAATACAAAAAAAAAAAACAATTTAATTGTAATATAATCAATAAATTAACATTTTTTAGTGCTTTTGTTTATTTTTTCTATTTGATGGTAAAAATTTTATTGCTTTAACCGATAATTCTGCACGTGTATTTTAGAATGTATCGAATTATGGGTGGTGAAAGTGAAGTGTCGACACCGACAAGGTGATGCACGTATTGACGAATCGACATGATTATTTATCTTTACATAATTTGGCACATATAGCTTATTTGGCTGATAGGACTGATGAGAATTGGAATATTTTTTGTAGAGCTCGAAATAAAGCAAAATCGATTATGTGGAAGTACAAAAGGGAATCATACAATATAATCATTTACAATCCTACTATGGAATAGATGCACATAGGGCCAAAAGTTCTTTTTTTAACAAACTATCTAAGATTGTTAAAAATTACTCTCCAAAATAGTCAATTTTCTTACTTTTATTCTCCGATTCCATCAAGAACTAAGAAAAGTGTTTTTGGCGATTTTTTTCAATACAAAAATTGACATAAAAAATTGTTGGCGATTTATGGCGATTTTCATTACTCAGTTTGGGAAAAACGGCAAAAGAAAATCTGACAACCCTGCTACATATCATAAAAACCCTTTATCTTAAAAAAAAAACAACTACCTCTGACTGTCATTTATTGTTTTGTACAGTCGGATCAAATCGTAGTTTATATATTACTAGCTGACTCGGCAAACGTTGTTTTGCCTTCAAATTTTAAATGTAATTAATTCTTTAAATGAAGACATTTTTTTTACTCAAATAAATAATTAAAAAAATAAATTCACATTAGTAAATCATTTTAAAATTTGTAATTTCATGGGAAGCCCAACGCCTCTTTGTCCTGCTATCGCCTTTATTTGCTGAAGTATATAAAATGAATAGCCGAAAACAACTGCCATAACAATTGCGACGTCACCTATCACCGGTGCATTGAAGCGCCGCTCATGCTAACCAGCCGGTGTCTTGTCAGCTCTTATCACAACCGTATAATCATCTGTCGGAATCTGGTCTAGGGCTGTTTTCAATAGACGGATGAGGCTGTTGTGTTCGTGTAACATAGCTTGAAGATTTACATAGGTTTTTTGTAAATATCTTCGGAACTACATAACCGATTTAAGAGTTTGATATTTTGAAAAACATGACAACGGCTTTCAAAAAAAAAAAAATAAAATAAAAAAAGCAAAAAAAATAAATATATGTACATATATGTCATTGGCGGTACAATATGAAAATTGGATTTTGCCACACCCTCCGCCCACAGACCGAAAATCTAAAATCAGACTACACATTGTCACCCGCCGGAATATTCTAAAGATTCCCTGAAAATTTCATCAAAATCGGACCAGCCGTTTTGGAGTCCATACGTTTCATACATACACACATCCTGTTTTATATATATAGATTTTTGCCGGCATCCTTAATTTAACAAAATAGTGCAGCAAGATGCAGCAAAAAAGCCTGCATCTTAAATTTTAAAATTTTTTAAAATATCAATCATTAAGAATTTTTTTGAAATAAGTTTATTTGATTTATTTATTGTTTTATTTTTATATTTTTTTAATATTTACAACTTTTATGTGCACATCCGTGTCTTTGTTTGATGTGTAGTGTACAAAAGAAAAAATTAAATGAACGAAATCAATCTCGCTTGCAATTTGTGTAAGACTTATAATGGTTGTGTTTTTTTTTAATCTTCTATTTTTCTCTACTTCCTAAATACAAGCTGCAACATCTACATCTAATCTTTTTACTTGTTCTCCATGCATGTTTATCAGCACAATTTTAGTAGCAACGTAAATTAGTTAAACATTAGGTTGAAAGTAGTTTTTTGGTAAAAGCGTTTAACTAAAATTTTAGCTGAAAAAGCGACGTCAGCAAAGAAATTGCTGTAAGTTAGTTAAATATTTTAAATAGACGTTTAACAAAATTTTCAACTAGCTTTGTTTTTGAGTGTACCGACATTTAATGCAGGTGACAATTATAGAACTTTTAGTGGAATTAAAAACCTTTTTTTTTTTTTGGGACATGCATAGTTAACATTACAACAAAAATTTTCACATCATAAAATCAAAAGTTTAGAAAATTGAAGTTGACCGGACTATCCTCTGCGTAGCTCATATAAAACATATAATTTATTATGAAATATTTTTGAATTTATTTTTCGAGCAAGATCCAGGGAATATTTCAAAAATTTCTCACTTTCCCGGGAAATAGAAAAGTGCTCGATTTTGCATTCCCTAATCGCAAACAAAAAAATTGTCTTACAGGGTTGCCAAATATTAATTTGGAAAAAAGTCTGATCTTTTTAAAAATTAAAAATTCTTGTGAGATTTTATTTGTTCGGTTTTAGATCATGACAAATTTTTCTCTAAATTAACAGAAAAATTATAATTTTTATATGATAATTTACTTTGACTAGTAGAAAAAACACAGAAAAAGTTATTAGACACTAGCATGCATTTTCTGACCCACTACGGTCTTCATCAACATTCTTCGTGCCATTTAGTGTTAATCGTAAATATCATCTATTTAACTCACATGTTAAAGAAATTGGGTAACTTTAAATCCCACATTACTCTGTGTGTTGAGTTAGAATGAAATTTACCACGAACGATTTCTATTTATAGTGTGTTTGTTTTTTCTCTAGTCATTATCATAGTTGCCAGTTTAACTTTCAGTTAAAAATTATTTGAAAACATAAAAAAATTAACGGTTATATTTTTCATTTACATATTTATAAGAAAATTTCAAACTTTATTTCCGTCCTAAAAATATGTTCAATTGTAGATAATTTTCAAAAATCTTTAGCGCAATGATAATGGTAACGATTTCATCAATTTTGTAAACTAACGTTACCAAAAAATATTTCACAAGAGATACCGACAAGAACGTCGATTTGAATTTAATTTGCATTGAAATTTTAGGAGACAACGACTAAAATAATTATATTGATATTTAACGATTATTTAAGCTGACAAAGTTGATATATTGACAAAATTCTTTATTTAAGAACGAAATATGTTAAAAGTTATTTTATAGCTTTTTTTTCTACCGAAACTTGTTAAAAAAACCTTATACTTATCTATATAATTTTTTTTTTTCTTTAATTCGAGTTAACGATTTTAGTCACAACTTCAACTTAGAAAATGCTCAAATACTTTTAACGATCTAGGATTCATGACCTATTAAAATTTCAAATTTGGATATAACACTATTAGACAATAAATTTATAGATCACTGAATTTATTGTAAAAAAGCACAAATGCAACAAAAAATCACAAATATAATGTATAACTAATAATGCAGAGTAACAAAATATATACTCAATTTAAATTTTATACCCAAAGAAATTCTCACAAATCGCCAATTACTTACACATAAAAAATCGTTACCAAAAAACTTGTAAAATATCTTAACAAGATATTTCGAAAAGAAAATAAGAAAAATTTGTAATTTTAATTTACATTTTTGTGAAATGTTTCAAGTTTTTAAATTAGTTCCGCAAAAACATCATAGTGTGGTGATATAGATTTAGTTTTTGGGTAGCGATATTTTATGTGTAAAATCGTCAAGAAAATCGCCATTCATTCGAAAAATCTCCCGTCGGTATTTCAAAAATTAACTCGCCAAACGACTTTTATAATTGTGAAAGAATGAGTGTATTTTCTAAAAATCATAACTACATTGCAAATTTTAAATTTTATCTGAATCAGACTGCGCAGTTTCTGGTATTGAACCTTCGTCAGTGACCTTGTTTTTTTGAATTTTTGAATAATGTAATATTTGTTATGTTTTTATTTGTTCGATTGCGTCTATATGAAATTTTCTGTGCAATCACTGACCGTGGTATAGATAAACTGATTTCTAATGCCACTCGCACTACACGTTAGACAGAGCGCTTTTGCCCTCTGAGCTATCGTCAGGTCGAGTTTTGTTGTGATTAAAACTAGTTTTATTCAATACACGGTTTTTTTTGTTCTTGCATACATAATCTCAGAAGTACAACTCCAACAACACAACAGTTCTATTTTTTATAATCGCCACGTTTGAAATCGTCATATGTGACAACCCTGTTCACCATCTAAACAGTTCCACCCTATTCAGATCTTTTGATCCAGTGCAGTGTTACGTCTTCATTTCTACTGTCACAAAGTCGGTACAGATAAAATTCCTACAGTGTTATGTCCGCTTTGTAACAGTCAAGGCACTTATTGCCATGTTTTCATCCACTGCTACTGGTTTTGAAACAGTTCAGTGACCAGTAACAACTTTAACTGCAACGGCCCTAGTTGCTTCAGTACACTTTGATGTTATATTACCTTTTCTCCAGTTACATGATATATCTGGTATCAACCAGTCAATGTTTTGTCATCATTACTATAGTCACGTGATTGGTCATTTCAACCAAATTAACTCTTTTTGGTACACCACAGTTTTGGTTTCACCAGTTTCGTGACGTGCCCCCCAATCATATATCACAGAATTGTGACTTTTTTTTTTTTTTTTTTTTAAAAGAGAGGCAACACTCAGGAAATACTTTCTATATTTAGTGTGTTGCTTTCTTTGGAAAGGGATAGTATAGAGATGAAAGGTGGGGAAAGATGAAGGGCTTCAGACATGGCAAATGTAGTGTTAAGGCACCGTTTAAATGTCTCTCTGTTAAAAATTATGCATTTAATTTTAAGTTTTTTTTTTGCGATTGAAAGATAAACGAATTTACTTAAATATTATGTTTTAAAAATTTAATTTTTAACCCTTCCACGTCATGTCAATAAGTAATCTGATATGCGATAGCAAACGGGGGCTTGAAGGGGTTAACAATTTAAGATTAGTGAAAGAGAATATTTTAGTAAATACTTTTATCTTTCACGTTCTGGTTTTAAAACAGATATGTTTACATGGCTGCCTTAACACTATATTTTAAAATTTAATCCAAATAAATCAGAAAAATAGAAAAAGAAATAACAAATTCTCGTTTTTTCTATGTAAAAGTTATATAAGCTTTTTTTTAAAAAAATCATCAAAATGTGAAAATGTAACTTTTTGGCAAACATTACTTATTTTGCAAAAATTTGGATTTGTTTTTTAAGTCAGCGGTTTCCAAATTTTAGAAAAATGCATTTTAAAAATAAATCTCATAAAAACTGCATTTGTTATTATCGCTGGAAAAAATTTTAATCCGCAGTATAAATGAAGAGGAGTGTACCATTCCAATGTATTTTAAATTATAATGACCACATTTTATATTAAAGGAACTACTAATATTCTAACTTGCACACTTTTGGCATATTTTGTGTTATTCGAAAATAGGAAGTCGCTAATAAAACCATGTTTTTTCGAAATTCGAGAAAATAAAAACGGCAATCTTCAAATGCATCTATAGAGCTTATGCATGCAAAATATAAATTAAATCGGAAGACCCAAGATCAGACTTTGGCCGATCTGTCGTGGAATGGCCGATATTTATTTGAAAAGACCAGGGGAACATTTTTAGAACAGGATGAGTCACATGATGTCCACTCTACTTATAGTAGCATGTAAAGAAATTTCCTTTGTATATAATTAATATTATATGACACGCCCTGTTCTAAATATGCTAGAGTTGTTATTTTCAATGTGAAAATTACTAGTTAAAAAATAACCACACAGGTTATTTTTCTTTTAAATACCGTTTAAAAAATTCAAAATCAGTTAAAACTTAGTGAGTAACAAATGTTTAAATGCGCCAGTCGCAAAATATTCTTGTACCGTTATAACGAAAATTTGAGGGAATATTGAAACTTCTTAAACCGGTTAGGTCAGTTGAAAAGAGATTGCAATTTTTTTTTATTTTGTAGCACCGTGTAATTAGTAAGAGAAAATAAATACTTAAAATTTAAATTTCCAATATTTTCAAAGCAAAATAATATTTTTTTTCCAATTGAATGAAAATAGAATACAAAACATTGGTGTTAAATACCATTTTAAATTAACATACAAATTTATTGCATATTTTTATGCTTATTAGAAAGTTTCAGAAATCAAAGTCTACCTTAGGGGCTCGCCACAAAACCTCACATAATAAAGGAAAATATTTTTGTAAACCATGCCAAAAGCAAAATATTTACTTTAAATTAGCTAACAATCAATACTAAATAATATAAAAGTAGCATTTTATGAAATTAACAACTTTATGGTAAATTGCACGTTTTAACAATAAACATTCATTTAGTGAAAAAACAAAAAAAAAAAAAAAACAGTTTAATAAAATGTTTTAATAATTTTAGACAAATTAAAAAATAATTTAATAGGTACACGGATTTATGGAATACACTAGTGCACATGGCAAAATTTATGGATCAGTAGAATATCGAAATTATGTCCTATATGTACTTATGGAAATTATTATAAAAAAAATATTAAAATTAAAAAAATAAACAAAATTTGTTAATAACCAAAATAAACAAAATTTGTTACTTGGACATTTTTTTTTTTTTTTTTTTTTTTTTTTTAATGAGAAGCAACACTCAGGAAATTCTTCCTATTAATTAATGTGTTGCTTTCTTTGGAAAGGGGATAGTGGAGAGATGAAAGGTGGTGAAAGATGAAGGGCTTCAAACATGGCAACACTGTAATTGCGTGAGTAGATAAGTCTTAGAACAGTTGTTGCTCGCCACCTGATGTAGAGTTGGAGAATTTATTGAAGCTTTTTGTTTCATAGCCCTGATTCATTATTTTACTTCGGTGGGGTTAAGTGCTATAGGAACACCGAAGGTGGGCGCAGCGATACATATAAGTGATAGAAAACTCATACATATTATTTTTCTAAATTGATGTTGTCGTCACCGGGAATCGAACCCGTTACCATCTGTGTAACAGTCCAACGCGTTAACCATTACACCACAACGCCCACAAGTGTTTTAGTTACTATCTCATCAAGTTTTAATCATACTTGGGATTTTTTCATTAGCATTGGAATTTCATTAGCATTACTTAACTAATGCTAATGCCAAAACAATTTCATTAACATTTAATTGTAATGAAATTTTTTACCATTAGAGTTTCTCCTAGTAATGCCAATGAAATCACACTTATTCCTTAAAAACTAATTACAATTAAACAAAAAAAGCATTTGCTTACAAAAAAAAAAAATGGATTGTAAATTGTAATACTGAATATGGGAAACGAAACGGAATGAGGAATTAACTTTATATTATGCGATAACATATGTTTATGTTTGTATTATCTTGTAAATAAGTAAAAATAAGTAAATCACATGTTGTTTTATAAAAATTAATCACTCGGGATCTCTCTCGGACCTAACCTATTTATATTATAAGCTGATATTAATACTCCTGTGGAGCAACCATTTTGTCCCTTTTGCTCTATATCCCTTAGTTTTGGAGATACTGGTCATTTCAAAATATCACCACTTTGTAAAATGGCTCGTATCTCTAAAACTAAGCGAGATATCGCAAAACGGACAACATTTTTGCAAACTTTAGCAAGTGTTTAGTGTTTCTCTTCCACTGGTTCCACGTTTAATTCCATATCGTTCCATTTTGGACCAATGTTCCATTCTGTTTTTGGAGTGATTAAAATGGAACTTTTACGTACGTATTTGGGTAAACCTATAATTGAGACACCCTCTTGTTTTTTCATAAAAAATTAACCTATGGGAATATTTCCCAGACCTAGCATATTTGTATTCTGTCAATTGTAATTCGATTTCTTTAATTGATTCATTACTAATGGTAATGAAATTTTAAATCATTATCATTAATCAATAATCAATAAAATCAAATCAATGAAATTCATTACCATTAATTAAAAAAATGCTAATGAAAATAATTTCATTACAATTGATATCAATAAAACTGTAACAAAATCATCAATTAATTAAAAATATATTAGAATATATTTATAGTGTTAGACAAAATAATAAAAGTCGTTTGAATAAAACTATATAATCCTCCATATATCCAAATCTAAATGAACTAGAAAAATGTACGTTTTTATTTGAAAATACCAAGGACCCAAAATAATTACTACGAGATCATACGTGAGAGTTACTTTAAAAGTTGATTTATTATTATTAATCATCAACGCAAAAACAAAATATTCCTTGAAAATAATTATTATTTTGCAATTAATATCGATAAGAGTTATTTTGACCCGTGCTAAAAACAATATTATATTAAGTGGAACACAAAAATTCAAAATTTTTAATTTTCAAAAAATCAATTTGTAGAGCTTTATACTCGAAAGTTGTTATCGGATTTATCTGATTCAAAAAGCATTCGATTTATATGGTTATCCTTTTGACAGTTACGCAATAAAACAATCATACATGGGAATTTTTCATTACCATTGAAATTTCATTACCATTAGTTGGTACTAATGAAAATGAAAAAATTGTATAATAATGATAATGAAATATTTTCCATTAGAAAAATCATTATTAATGACAATAAAACCACAAAAATGCACAAAAAAAAAACTAATTACCATTCATAAAAAAAAGCATTTGTTTACAACAAAATCCTGGGTTGGAAACAGGGCTGGAAAGCTGAAATACATAATTTTTTTTTAAAGATGTAACTGTATGGATGAAATGTAAAATTTTATGAATTTTCGAAGATATATGGAATAAAACAAGCATGAAAAGTAATTGGAGTGCTTAATATTGGGAACAAGCTTTAATTGAACAGAGAATAAGTGGAATTCAAAATCCAATTCCAAACTAATTATGTTATCGGAATGTTACAATTTGTATTTTCACGTACGTATGTATATGGGTAAACAAACATACCCCGATAATACAACATATGTAGCTATGCGAGGGATCCCGAAGGATTTATTTTTAGAAAAAATTATTCGACAGGGTGACTTATTAATTTTGTTTGCCAATATATGTGATAATAGTAATAAGTACACTCGGAATTAAAATTTTGTTCTGTGTGTTTAGTGTACCAATTCCTCTCGTTTTATTTCGTTCTACTTTACTTGGTTACACTCATAAAAAAAAGTTTGTAAAGTCAGCAAAAAATTTTGCTGAGTCAGCAAAATTTTAGTCAGGAGGATGCTAGCAAAAAAGTTGCTAATGTCAGCAAAATCTTTTGCTGAAAATCAGCGAGCTGATTTTTAGCAACAAAATTTGTAGATTCAGCAAAAGTTTTGCTAACACTTAGTAGATTAGAAATAAAAAAGCGTTGGTAAAAATTAATAAATTTTTTGCTGAATTTTAGTAGACTGAAAAAAACGCAAAAAATTTGTAGAAAAATTGTAATTTAGTTAATTTATTTGCTGAAAATCATAAAACATATTTTTGTGATTATTTTAAAAATAATTTACTATAATAACGAAATATAACAATTTTAATTTTCCCACATTGACGACATGAATTAATTTAATATCTGAAAATATATAGAAATAAATATATATAACATAACAAAAATTTTCTTTCAACTACTTACATCAATGGTTGTCTTAATGATGCTATGACGAAACTGCCGAAGATAATTCTAGAAACGAAACGAAAAAATAAACAAAACAAACGAAACGAAAAAAACAACCCTTTTTTTGCAATAAGAAAAAGAAACCGTACAAATCTACCTAAGATGTGTGTTTTTGTCTTTCTCTTTACTCTGTCTACATGTCTGTATATGTTTTTTCATGGTTGATTTTTTTACTTGTCTTGTTAGAGTTGTACTTTTTAATATCATTTTCCTCTTCTCTACTACATCTTGACATGCCGCGACATCTGCTTATCAGCACAATTTTTTTTTAGCAAAATTAATTAGTAAAACATTAGTATATTAGTAAAGCATTAGTATAAAACAGTTAAGTGCTGAATAAGTATAACAAAAATTTTAGCTGAAAACACGATTTTAGCAAAAATATAGTATACCTGATTTACAAAACGTTTTACTAACTTTTCTACTAACTTATTTTTTTGAGTGTACTAAACATTCTGAAAAGTAATATATATATAATTTTAGCAAATTCGGGCTCATTAATTATTTAAAATAAGCATGAGTGTGCGCTAGTACTTTCCATCCTGATTTCAGCATTTTTACGTTTTTTTAATGCCTCCACTTAGAATACTATGTAGGTAAAGACCACTGCAAATGTAGTAAAAAACAAATGAAATTTCACTTGAAGAAATGACAATTTAAATTTCAGTAAACTCAACTAACATTGCAATTTTATTTTTACTGTTCAAAAAATTAACCACAATTGCAATAAAAATGAATCACATATCCAGTTAAAAAGAAACAAACATGTATTTGTTTTATTTTTTAAATAAAAAAAAAAACTACTGCATAAAATAAATGTAACATCTTAATACAGTAATTTGATGTGGTTTGTTTTTTTAAATGAACTACAATTGTAGTGAAAACTGAAATTTCTTCTACAAATGACTGTTTTTTCACTTAAAAATAAATATACTGTATTACAACTCAAACAACTACAAATATTTACAACAGAAGTACGCTGATTATAGTACTGGCAAACCACTGATGTTTTTGTAAAACCACCTTGTTACAACATTTCTTACTGTTAGTTTGGCATTGCAGTGATATATTTTTTCCTGCAGCGGGGCAGTTGGCTTTGAAAGCAACATGTTGGAAATAACTGCTTTAATCATGTTTTTAATTAAAAAGCTAACAAATTTCTAAATTAAATAATTTTACTTTCTTTGCGCTAAACATCACTTTAATTGAATTTCTTGAATATTGTATAGATGCACGTCAATGATGCTGAATATTAATTTTTATTTCCATAAAAGACAACAGAGATTGGTAAACTTTTGAACATGTTGTATTAAAAATAAAAGGACTCCATTTCCACCTAAATTTGCTTATACAAAACCAAATGAAAAAGTGACCGTTGATTTGAAAACGATTAGCCATAGAGAATAAAATTAACTAAAAGTTGATATATGTAAGTACATTCGTTTATATACAAAAACTTTTAAAGCTGAAATATAAAATAAATTGCTTTTAAAAATCGGTCATGAGGATTTGATCTGGAATAGAGTCAGTCATCTATTTTTCAAATTTAAATTGTTTTAAATTCGTTTAAAACACTATGCATGGCGTATAATTTATATGACATTTTATATTAATCATATGTTCAAGTGGGCTGTAAAATATTTATTAATGATAAATTATGTTGAGATTAGAACTTTATGTTGTTCTAAATATTAAAATTTCGGTTAATTACACAGTAAGTATGGGAAAATGACACACCAAAACCCCGGGACACGTAAACTTGATTTTGGGGCGTAGAATCTAGTGGTATACTCCGTTTTAATGGGTTAGGTCGAAATAAAAGGATTTTTCAATTTCAAGTTTGCATTGACTTAAGCGATTTTTTGGGTGTATTTTAAGTAAAAGACTTAAAAATTACTTTATTAATTGTTTATTTGTCTAAACTTAAGTCTAACAATGATGGCCGTCCATTTTTAGGAGGAGATAATTCATTTATATACAACCCGAAACGTCACGGTAATAACTTTGAATTATCCTGACATCTGTTAGTCCAGTGACGTATGATTTGAACCTTCAAATTTCATTAGAAAACGTCGTCTCAAAATGGACGGGCTTCTTTGTTTGTTTTAAGTTTCGACTTTTATACAAACAATAAATAAAGTGATTTTAAAAGACATTTCGATGTAGTTTACTTAAAATACACTCAAAAAATCGCTTGAGTCAATGCAAACTTTAAATTGAAATAAGCTACACTCAAAGGAAAATCAATGAAGTTTTTCATAAATATGATGAAAAACTTCATTGATTTTTGTCCAATGTAACACTTCATAAATATGATGAAGCTATTTCATAAAAGTTTAAATTAAATACAAGCTTCATCATATTTATGAAATGTTTCATAAATATGAAGGAGTTTCATAGCTTGTCAATCTATGATAGTCTTATAACATAACCCTGCGGGAAATGGACCAGTCACTGGTATGGTCACGTTACTAGAACTTTGTGTGTATTAACCAATTCAAGTTTCGGTTCTGTTATATGAAAGTGACCGGTACTTTTAACATGGGCTTGTCATAGGAGGTGACATTTGCTATCTTTGGGGCACTGTGTGACGTGGCGAATAACTTGACCAAGGTAACCTATCACCGTACCGACTGAAATGAATATGCTACGGGACAAGTTAGATATAGGGAGGGTCAAAGTATGACCATTTTAGCATTTATGTGATATGCAACAGAACCAGTGGGAAAAAAATTATCACGTGACTGGTGTAGGTGTACGTATCGTAGAGCTGGAGAAAAATTGTTGAAGGAAAATTGGTTACATATTAAGCGAAATGAGTTCTGTTTTAGGCGAAGTTTGAGGGGAATAGTTTTGTAAAGTACCACTGTACTGGTCTAAGGGGTACATGTCGCCGGGCATGCGGAAAGTAATTAGCAAGTAACCTGTCACTTTATATTCAGCGTGTGTCATATTATGTACATGTTGCTAAATAGCCCGTCCGGAAGCTTAAAAAACCTTCAAAAAGGCACAACAAATATCAATTATAAAAATAGTTTATTTTGTCTATACCCAACAAAAACTATAACATTAAATTCATTATAACAATTTAAATTTGGAAAAGTACATAAACTAGACAAGAAGTCCGGATATTTAAAATATAGATTTTTTGCAAGTTTTTTTCTTTATTTGCTAACATTTTCTACTAATTTTTATTTTCCAAAACTTCTAAAAAGCACTTCATGAACATTTTTAATTTTACATTCTGCATTATAATTCAAGTTCACAATAATATCTTTATAAAAAGAAAGAGCTGCAACAATTCAGCACAAATTGAATGTATAACTTATAAAGCAGAGTAACAAAATATATGTATACTCAGTTTCAACTTTGTTCCCAAAGAAAGACATCGTTCCCAGAAATCTTGTAAAATATCTAAACCAGATACTTCGAAACCAATATGCAGAAATATTTAAATTTTAATTTATATTCTTGTAAAGTGTTTCAAGTTTTTCAATAAGTTTGGTAGCGATATTTTATGTGTAAGATCTCCATTCACTGGACAAATCGCCAGTCGGCATTTCGAAAATGAATTTGCCAAACGAGTTTTAAGATCGCGACGTTTGTCGATAAATCGCCATATCTGTCATTACTTCAGTGTTGAGTCCACTTTGTAGCAGTCAAGGAACTGCATCCTTTGGTACTAATTGCCATGTTTTCATCCACTGCTAATGGTTTTGACCCAGTTCAATGACCAGTACCAACTTCAACTGCAACGACCCTAGTTGCTTCAGTACACTTTGATGTTATGTTACTTTTTCTCCAGTTAGGTGATGTATCTGGTACCAAGGAGTGAATGTTTTGTCACCATAACTATAGTCACGTGATTGCACATTTCACCCAAATTAACACTTTTTGGTACACCACAATTTTGGTTTCACCAGTTTAGTGACGTTGTCTCCAATCATATATCACAGAATTTCCACTTTGGATCAATCGACCCTTCATTTCCCGCAGGGGAATGATATAAGACGACTTATTAATATAATGAAGCACATTCATAATTTTTTATGAATTGAAAATTCTGCAATTCAGAATATATCTATTAAAACTCAAAATTTCTAATTTAAATTCTGAAAATATCAATTGATATTCATTTAAAAAAAAAAAAAAAAAAAAAAAAAAAACAATTTCCGTTTTAAATATTAAATTTAGAACACATCAATTTTAAATAAAAAATCTAAATTACATTTTCTTAATTTTAAATGAAACTTCTAAATTTTTGTTTGAGTTTGAATTTTAACGTCTTTTTCTGACAATTGCAATTAATAAAGGGTGTCCCAAGAAGAACGCAATTTTTAAATCTGGCAACATTCGAAGTGTCATTGTTTGACATTTGAACAATTGTTATTGTTTGCTAGTAGAAGGTACGAGGTTAGTAAAAATGGAGCGCTACACGAATGAACAACGCTTTCTCATTGTGAAATTGTTTTACCAACATGACAACATGAAAATGCTGATTTTGCCGATAAAATCATCTTCAGTGACGAGGCCCATTTTCATCTTGATGGCTTCGTCAATAGGCAGAATTGTCGCATTTAGGGTGAGGAAAATCCTCGAGTGATTCACGAGAAGCAAATGCATCCTCAACGTGTCACTGTGTGGTGTGGTTTTTGGGCTGGAGGAATCATTGGACCTTTTTTTTATGAAAATGAGGCAGGTCAAGCGCAAACAGTCAATGGTGTTCGGTATCGTGAAATGATAACCAGTTTTTCTTGCCTAGAATTGAAGAAATGAATGTGGAGGGCATGTGGTTCCAACAAGACGGCGCCACATGTCATACAGCCAGAGAAACAATTCAATTGCTGCATCAGTCATTTCCCGGTCGTGTTATTTCGCGTTTTGGAGATCAGAATTGGCAGCCTAGATCGTGCGATTTAACACCATTAGATTTTTTTCTTTGGGGTTTTTTGAAGTCGATGGTTTACGCGAATAAGCAGACGACGACTCAAGCCTTAAAAGAGGAAATTGGACGCTGCATTAATGAAATACCGCAGCATTCATGCAAAACGGTCATTGAAAATTTCATTAAAAGATCGCGTGCATGCCAGCAAAGCCGCGGCGGCCATCTGCACGATATATTGTTCCATACATAACCTCATTCTGTTTACTTTACGATATAATAAAGTTTCACGATTTTTTTTTAAATATCTGTGTTTTATTTAAAATTTAAAAATTGCGCTCTTCTTGGGACACCCTTTACTATAATTAATATGCAATTTTATTTAATTTTAATTGTGAAAGGCGTGGTAGAGAAGAATGATTGTATTTTCTATTTTTATTGATGATTTTTAAATTTTAAATGGAAATTCTGAATTTCAATTGATAGGAAAACTAAAAAGAAAATGTTCAAACGGCTTATGAAACTTTTTAAGAAATGATGAAGATTTATGAAACATTTGACATCAACTTTAAGAAACTCCTAATTATATCTATGAAAACTTCATAAATATAATGAATAATTCATAACAAATGATTTATGAAACATTTTCACCAATATGAAATATTTTAAAAATGACAACGATTTAAATAAGTGTAAAAAGTGGTTATTTTTTAATTACAAATTGTAAAGTAGACATTTTCAACATTCATATGCTTTTTAAATCTTTGAAAATGTTCATCTACTTTGGGAAATATGGCTCTTCAAATTTCACTACTTGTGGCTTTTTTTAAAAACGTGAATAAAAACCCGAGTTTACACAATTTTAAGGAACTAAAAACGGTAGTGCGTAATAAATATATTAGAGGGCTGGAGGCCATAAAATTAACGTTTTTGTACGTTCTCTTATGGAATGGACGATATATGATCAAATGTTGTTGGGGGTCTGTGAATCAGTAGAAGTGTCTCAAGGGGTACGTGATGCAAATGTTGGTAGGGAAAAAAAAGTTAGTTAGGGCGTTCTGACATTAGAAATTTCGACTTTATATTTCTATAAATGTTGATAAATAAAACGTGATATTTTCAAGCAATTAACAGTAAGTATTTCCTAATCTAAATTGAATCATCGAAAGTTTTTATAAATACAGAAAATATTTGGCAGTTAATATTAATTAAACCAGTTTAAATGTTTGTGAAATAATGGAAATTTTAAAATTTTTGATTTATAATTAAAACTGCCAAAAATTGGATTTTATTTTTTATTCGAATGTAACGAATGTAATTTTTTTGAATGTAATTTTTTTTTAAATAGTTTTGATTTTTTCATTTTTAAGCTATGCAGTATTAAAGAAAAATTTTTTTTTTTAGATTGTTAGTAAATATTTTTTATTTAGAGTATTTTTTTTTTTTTAAATATAAATTGGTTTTCTTAAAACTAATTACAACTTTTTAATTTTAAGTTTTTAAAATGCTTTTAAAACTATGAATAATTTATGTTTGTTTTTTGTTTAAATAAAATATACATAAAGGAATAAAAATAATTGCTTTTCAGTTGTCAGTCTGTACTCTCATTCAGAAGTTAAATATTCTGTCCCCATTTGAGATTTGTTTAACCAAAGAAATTGGGTACAAACAACCTCTTACGATTTGTTTTTGTTTGCTTGTAGCGTACCAAAGGTGTGAATTTAACACCATTTGGTAAATTGTCATCATTGATTGTATCGGGTGAAAAGCCACTAAGATCTTGACGTCTGTGTCCTTTGGGTGCTATGGCAGCAATTTGATTTGGACTGACTGGTGTGATGGCACCATCATCTATATAATAATAACCACGTCTTAGCCTGCTCAATAAAGAATTACTTGGAGCATTTTTACGAGGCTTATAGTTGACATAATAATCATCATCCAAACGATCAACAGCTCCTACTGGTGATGAAATTATACGATCAAATTCCCCATATGGCCCAGCAGTAATTTCACTGATGAGGGTTAAGAGAACGGAGAGTAATAGAGTGATATAGGTAGTCAATTGCTAAAAAGAGAGAGAGAAAAATATATGAAATTAATAAAACATAATGATAATTTGTAAAGGGCTTTTTTCAGAATAACTTTGAAACTGGAAATAGTTATTAATTTATTTTGTTTAAAACTTTGTATTTGTATATTTATATTTATGAACATTTTTGCATCCATTTTTTTTTTTAATATAAAAAACTTTTTAAATGATGTTAACATTTGTGGAATATTTTCTTTAATTTTTTAAGAAAAATTTTAATTTTTTAAGGTATTGGTTCTTTATTAAAAATTTTAAAAATTCTATAATTTATAAATATTCAAATTAGAATCTTTTCACATTTTCAAAGTATTCCTGATTTTTTTTTTTTTCACTTTTATGTCAAAATTTTATAATGCTTACCACTAATTCCATTTTGAGTTGATGTAAGTTTTGTAATAAAGTTACAAATTTAATAATCCTTTTCTTTGAAGTTTTTTTTTAGTTTTTTAAGAAGCCTTATTATTTTAGAGCAACGTTTTTTTTTTAATAAGATTTAATATTCTTTTTTAAATTTTTATAAGTTTTGATGTTTAATCCGTTAGTGTTGGTTTTGATTTGATATTCTGTTGAATTCTGATGTTTAACTTAAAATCAAGTGTAGCTTTTATATGAAATTAATAACCACGAAAATTAAAAATCAATTTTGATAAAATATTATATTTTTTTCACACCAACCTGTGAAATGGTCAACATTCACACGCATCTCATTCACTCCAAATGGTAAAAAGGTGATGGATGCCACAAAAACAATAACAAATTTCATAAAAAATGTACTCTAACAACCCCAAAAAAAAAAAATATGTATACAAATTAATGTGACGCAAGCCAATTTCTATAGCTAATCAAATATTTTTTGGTAGACATCTTTTTGCTTTAGTATAAACTTTACTTTACTTTGTTTTAAACAGGCGCAAGCGTGCTTAATATCTCGTAGTTTTCTTTTCAAAATGATTCATTGTTTTTTTATACCCATATAAAAATTAGAGCTTAATTTCGGTTTTGGATGGAAAACTAAATCTGTCTGGTTTTTTTATTTGTGGTAATAAAATTATAAATTTTAAAGCCAGCTGTTTGTAATTTAAACTTATTTATTTTCCATTTGTATATGGAAATTTATTTTATAGGAATATTTTGTTTTGTTATTAATTTAATTAAATTAAATTAATATAATATAATTTATTAGCAAAATTATTAGTTATATAGTATTATGGAATTATTTTTTTGAGGTGTTTTATATTGTTATCAATGGAAAGTTAGCAGTTTGTTTCTTAAGTCTTTTGTTTTTATTAGCTACTTTAATTACCGGTGACTTTTAGCATTCGAAGCTTTTAATAAAAAACTTTTCCATATTAAATTGTTTTATGTTTTAAAAAATTTAAGGTGTTAGAAAATAAATGTTAATATTCCTGCTAAAAAATTAGCTCAAAATATATTACTTAAATTTTTGTATGAAAGCGGTTCATCCAAAAGATTCTTCTCGTATGATTCAAAAATTATTCAGAAAATATATTAAAAAAATTATTAATGTACAAAAAGAAATCTTTTTTGAAGCCTTTTTTGAATTGTTCACAAAATATTCAAATTCTATTGCATTTCTGAGTCATTTCAGAAACATTATTGGGTTTTAATAATTTTTTTAAAATAGTGTGTCTTTTATAATTCTTCTTAGGGGGCGTATATTTTCGTCCGAAAAATTAGTAATTTTTGACAATAAACTTTTCGAAAATATGTGTTATATTTGATTAATTTTCGACTCACAAAATAAGAACCCTCAAAAAAGTATCTAAATTTTGCTGGCGGGGATAGTGTTTTCATTAATGTTATCTAAAGGTAGTAATATGTATGCTTAAAAATTTATAGTTAGAACTAATTGTGAAAAAGTGGTTTATAAATATTAATGAAAAAAAATCAGATTTTTTTGAAGGAGTCTAAGCAGTGTTGCCAGTGGGTTTTTTAAAAAATACCTACACTAAGCAATAAAAATCCCTTTTCTCAATACATTATCGAATTTTTTCCCCTACAAAAATCGATACGAAATTGTTTACATTTTTATAAACTAAATATGCTTCGAAATTTTCATACTTTCGACGACAATTCCAATTATTTTCAAAAATTAATATCTAAATGCTGCTATCGAAAATTATTTGAAAATAGAAATTTGTAAAATTTTCCAAAATATTTTTTGGAATAGATTTAAAATTGTCAATATTTGCCAAAACAAAAATCATGCCAGCTATCAAAAAGTTTAATTTCATACTAGTGGCTTCTTTTCGTCAAAAAATCATTTATATTTGGCATTTTTTTACATAACCCATTAAAAACTGTATTGCTTTTCGTTGGTGAAATTTAGCATTAGTTTAACATTAGTTTTTCCAAAGAATAACTTCCTAAATAACTTCCAAAGAGCATGTTTGTTAAAAAGATGTCAAATTATAACAAACTAATTTTTTCTACGGAAATATTGTCTCTGAAAATATAATCATTTTGCAAAAAATGTAGAAATATCTATTAAAATGCTAAATTATAAGAAACAATTTTTTTCTACGGAAATATTGTCTCTCAAAATATAATAATTTTACAAAAAAATTTAGAAATAGCTGTTTTTGAAAAGATTTGCATTATTTGGAAACAGTACCTACATTTTGACTAACTTGAAATATCTGTCCCTTTTCCCCTACGCCGTTATTTTGAAGGCAAAAAACCTACATTTAGGGACTTTCCCCTATTTCTGGCAACACTGAGTCTAAGGGTTATGAGGTTATGACAACAAGATTTTCTTCATTTGCGCTTTGTTTTTAAAAAAATTTAGCAGGTCGGCAATTATTCTGCAGTAAATACTTGTAGTTGTTTGTGCAGTATATCAGTATTTTTATTTTCAAGTGAAAAAACGTCATTAGTACAAGAGATTTAATTTAAAACTATATTTGCAAATGATTCAAATAACAAACCACATAAAACTACTGTAATATGAATTTACATAAATTTATGGAGTTGTTTTGTTTTATTTAGAAAAATAATACAAAAAATATGTTTTGTTTTTACTAATTTGTGGTTAATTATATTAACAGTCGAATGCAAATGACTATGTTGGTTGGATTTAATGAAATTTTGGGTTTTCAGCTGTCAAGTGATATTTCATTTATTTTTAACTACATCCGCAGTAGCCTTTAACTACATAATATTCTAACAAGGGAGGTATCCTGACTCGAAGTCACAAAAGAGACACGTTTAAGGGTTAAAAAGGGGGACTAAAATCCATTTGCTTTTCTATGAAAACTTGTCTTTAACTTACGATAACCAGATTTATTTATACACAGGGTTAGAGAGTTGCCATATTTTTGAATTATTTGAAATATAAGAAGAAAAGGCTCTTCCGGAAAAGTTGCATTAAGACCGAACGATTATGAATATCAGAAAAAGATTAGACATGTCACTCTTATGACCAGAGAGGATAAATTATATGGCAACAAATTATTGTAAAAAGGTAAAAAAAATAGCACAACTGCAAAAAAAGTTCAAAAAGACTTTTTAAGCGAAAAAGCAAACAATTTTGAGAAAAAAGCGTTTCAAGTGTAGAAAGTCTGAAAATTATAATTTTAAAGCTCAAAAATCTTAAGAAAAAACTGTTTTTAAGGAGTTTACTCTCTTTTTATTTTTTTTTTATTTGATGATTTATTAATTTAACGGAATTTGACATTTGCTTAAGAAATACAGCATCCCGCCAGTTTGTTTCAAATGTGTTAGTACAGTTTAACAAGGACCTAGAAATTGGCAAAAAAAAAAACAAAGAAACTCTTCCAAAAGGTGGAAAAGATTTTTAGAGCTGGTTTCTGGATGCAATGTTAAAAACATTTTGTGCACCAAGATATAAAACTTGTTCGGCTTAGTACATTTAAAGTGCAAAATGTTATGGATAGAAGAATATAGAAGCCGAAAAAACGAGAAAAAAAGATTTTTTTTTTTTAAACTTGAATGTTGTAATATGGACTACAAAAGTTATGTATTTGCGGATATTTCACAGCAGGAAGTCTTATGTAGCGGATAGTCTTAGAGACGTCCCAGAATAGTACCACAAAAAAAAAAAAAAAAAAAAAACAATCGAAACAATTTCTCTAATCTAATTCCAACTTCCGAGTAAGTGGTCAAAAATATCATAACAGATATTGCTTAAGGGAGACATACCAGAAAAATTAAAAAAAATTATATTAAACTCTTTACTTTTATATAAGATGTCACAGAATATAAATCTGTATGCAATTTAAATCAATAATATTTTGTATTTTAAACTATCGCTTAACTCAGTCTCTATTAATGTAACTTTCTCTGTGTTAATGATTATTTGGGCTCACACTTTAACATATACAAATTTTATTAAGGTCGGAGAGAACTCATCGGGAGACTCAGCGTGTTAGTTTTTTACGTATTCTGAAATATTTCTTCTAAAGTAATAATAGATTGGTATCATATGAACGGTATTTAAAAGAAAAACTTAAAACATTTTACATTAAGCTAATGCATTATCTATTTATGAAATTATTGAGGTTTGTATTCAGAAAATTCAGGCTTTTCAAAGGCCAGGTTTTGTAAACACAAATCGCAGTAGAAAAAATTTAAGCTTACGTCTACTATGTCAAACTATGTCAAAAATATAAATGATTTCCTAAAAGCTTTTCTTTTTATATTATTTTAAAATAAATAGTAATGTCTTTTTGTTCATCATTAAAATTTTTTTTATAATTTTTTTTTTTAAATCTATTTTTAGACTAAATGTTTTTCAACTTTTGTCGTGTTATTTATAAAGTTTTATATCTTCCAAAAAAGTCCATCACAAAATTTTATTAAAAAAATGTAAACACCTTTTGAGTATTTAAATAATATTTAAGTACTTATAAATAAACGTTGTAAACCAAATTAAAAACTAATTAATTTAATTAACAAGCAATTTTACGAAAGTCTTAAGAAACACACTTTTTTTGAGAAATATTCATGTTTTTCTCATTAAAATGTATTAATCATTCATCAAAAGAAAATGTAAAACAAAATTATTAAACAGAAAATGATGTAAATATACCATCAAATTGATAAATAATATATTAATGCAATTGAAACGCATTTTTTTACAACCTTTACAAATTTAATTACCATTTACAAATTCAATAAGCGAAATTAATAAATGTATTTCAATTATAAGCCTATGAGAAAAATTTGTATCAAAGACAATTAACTAATTAGAATTTTTAAAAAGGAAATTGAAGCATATTAAATGCATTTCGTAATTAGCTCGTAATATTAATAAATCGAAAATCGAAAGACTTAAGAGACAAACTTTTTAATATTGTTTGCAATTTTTGTTAAAAAAAAAGCTGCATATGTTATAGGGCGTTTCTAGTTGTTTTGTCATTTTCTTTTCTCGAAGCTTTTGAAAAAAAAAATGTAATCAACAATTTTTCTTTGATTACACAAGAAACATTGAAATTATTCCAGGAAGGATTTTGTTCATAGTTTTATGAGAACACAACTAACAATTTTTGGGTTTTTCTATTGAAATGCATAAAAAACACATGTATTTATTTAAAACGAATCTAAATATTTCACTTCTTTACTATATAATTTGTCTGTTTTGTAAAAAGTTTTTATAAAGCTAACGGATTGGTTTGCTTTAGTCATTGAAATAGTTTTTTGCCCTAAGGCTATTGTGGATGTTATATTAAGTTTTATTTATTGAAACTTTCCTGAGTGTGGCTTCCCTTTTAAAGAAAAAAAAAAAAAAATAAACCGATTTGGAATTAAAGAAAGATAAAACGTTAGTAATTTTGGTCTTTAATTAATTTAAAATATGTTTTTTTTAAGATTTATTTTTTTGTAATTTAAAATTAGTTAATTTCAAAATATTTAATGTTATGTTGAAAGATAGAAGCACTATTATTAAATATTAAATATATATAAAAAAAAACTTCTAAATAAAATTGAATCATATTTCTTAAAAAAACACCGCTTAAGTAAGCGCAACAAATTTAATTAGCACCGGTTAGACAAAATAAAAACAAATATCATAAAACAAATGAGCTGGCAAAACAAAAGACTTAAGAAGCAAACTTATTGTTATATTACCATATGTGCAAAAAAAATGTTAATGCATATTACTATATTTATTTATTTTTAGCAAATCATTTATAAAATTTTTAGAAAAATATCAACAAAAAATTTAAATCACCATAAAATCGGTAAACAGAATTGTATAGTATTTTGAAAATAATACTGAATAAACACAAAAAATTTTTGTTTTCATTGCACCGTCGTCAATCAGACTACACATTAAGTTTAATACTTCCTTAATGATAATAATAATAAAAATGTGTGAATTTTGAAAAATAAAGTATTTAAGATATTTTAATTTATTAAATAAATAAACAAAAATATTGATTATTTATTTTGTGTGGAAAATTTTCTTCAATAAATATTTTGTAACTAAAAAATAATTTATTGTACTAAAAAATAATTTATTGTACTTTTGATTAATACTTTTATAATAGGCTGTATGTTCATCTGTGTGAATATTCTAGAACATATGAGTGATTTCAAAAAATGTTCGACACATGTTAAAACTTACTTCCCGACGAAAAAAGTTTGTATATAGTCCTCTTTATATAGTATAGTATATATAGTACTTATATATAGTATATATATTATATAGTAATCTTTAAATAATAGTACTTAATATAATTATATATAATTATTTATGTGGCCATATGTAACGATATATACACTCATAACAATTCATGCATAAAGATAGGAAATTATTGTCAAAACTATAAAATATTTCGTAAAATGTACAAATTTTCGTTTATTTTACAAAAAATTTGGTTATTTTGACATTTTTTCGTAATTTTACGCATGGATTATTATCAGTGTATTTACATCTCATACTTCTTCTTACAAAAGTTTCTAATATAGCGGTATATATCATTATATATTATTATATCTTATGTTACATATAAGTTTATATTTTTATCTCTTCATATATAATTGATATTGCAAAATATGTGATCATATATACTTTAATGTATAATTATATAAAGGTATATATGATACAATAAAATCAAACAAATTCTTTTACTTTTATATATAATTATATATAAACCTATATGGTAGAAATTAACAAAAAATATGTATCTTTTATATATATCAGAAAACACAAAAAGAGGAAAAAATATTGTGAAAAAAGCAAAAGTAAAAACTGCACTTAAAAGTAAGTTCAAAGTTAATAGATTAAATAATATTTATGGGAACAAAATTATTTTAAGTCAGAAAATAATAATGCTTAGGCCACTTTTTTGCATTTCTTAATTTTTTACGCAACCGATTTTAAATCAAATTAGCTCGATCGAAAGAAAACACCGTATGGAGCTAAAAAAATCAAGGCAACATTTTTACTATTTCACTGTGATTGATAATTTTTCTTCAGTTTAAAGTTTCATATTTTTTTCGTTTTCAGAGATATTAACTTCCTGATTTTTTCTTAATTGATAGCAGTTATAAACTTTTTTATTCTACATTACTGAGTATTTTTTTTATAATTTTTAGATTAACGAAAATATAAAAACATCTTAAAAACTAATAAAAAGTCTATATTTTTGGAAAATAATGAACTATTTTTATTGTTTTAGTATTTAATAACGCAGTTTTAACAAAAAATAATTGTACTAACTTTTTTGAGTGTATGAATGGAACCATTAAGAAAAACGATAGTATCTTACTTTGCCTACTTTCAAGATAAGTTACCAGCCCATAGTTGTAAAAAACGTTGTGTATTGTACTAAAATTTAGCAAAAACTGTTGTTACATACATTTAATCCTTAACATATAATTTCATTACCACTCGATTTTTACGATCTATATCTTAAATTAAAGCTAAAGGCTCAGGATTTCTAACAAAAAACCTCATTTAAATATGTCGACTCCTTCGAAAGATATACATTTTTTACCGCCTTCTCTGAAAATGTACCACTGTGCATCGTTGCTCATGGTTGTAGTAGAATATTTTTGTAGCGATGGACTGCTATAGAAAGGGTTGTAGTGCACCAAAATATTTTCCATCTAAATTATGAATTATTGTGGTTTAAAAGTGAAACCTAAATTTGCCAATTTTTAAACTATCGCAGTTTTTTTTTTATAGGGGTTTTGGCACCGTTTAATGAAATTGACTTTAAAGAACAGTATTTAAAAAACGGTGTAGTTTTATAAAGTTAGAGGTATATCAATAAAGGGAAATAAACATCACAACTTATAAGAAAATGGCGTAATTTCTGTTATAATGTGTGTCATGTCATCTGACATTCACAATTATGTTTGAAATTGGCTAGCGTATTGAGTAAACTGTGTTTCTTCGAAAACAGCATCTCCGGGTAAAAAAAAAACTTTTAAAAATTTTAAACGCAAACATTTTATGGACATTTTCAAAATTGCATTTCATTTTGAATTGTCTGGTTTCACTTCATAATTAAATGTTACTATTACAAATAGAAAACACTAATTGTTAATAAATGTAAGAGAATGTAAACAAATGTTGTGGGGATCAGTTCTAGAGGGAGTGCGCACTTTCGTCCTAACCGACTAGGTCATCTTCAGACAAAAGATCAACAATACATAAAACATTTTAAAAATTTTGCCATCCCCACAAAATTTTTTTCATCTTCTCTTACATTTATTAACAATTGTAATAGTAACATTTAATTTTGATCTCTTCTCAAACCTGACAATTCAAAACACAGTTCAAAATTTACTGTCGAATGAAGTAAAAACAACTGCAAATGCAGTTAAAACAACATTACCAGCTTTTTTTTTCATAAACTACACGGTAGTGATACCATTTTTACATTAAATATCACTTTAATTATTTATGTTTAATTATATTTTTTTCAAATCTTTCTTGCCACATGTCTGTCTGCGTGATTTAATATTGCTTCCCAGCAATATTTTTAGAACAAATTACCTTTGAACCTGTTCTAAAACAACTTCTTTTAAAACCGGCTACATGGAACAGGTTCCAGAACATGTTCCTGGGAGTCGAAATGTAAGGTGTCACTGTCCCAGAACCAGTTCTATAACTAGTTCTAGAACCGGTTCTAAAGCAACCTGTTCTTGTTTGGAGGTAAAGAACCTATTGCAAATAGGACAAACTCCATATAAAAAGAACCAGTTGCACAAAAGAAATTAGAACCTGTTATAATACAGTATAAGCTGTTCTGCAACCAGCTATGTGGTTTTTACTATTTTACTGGGTTGTTTGATTGATTTTCATCAGATTGAATGAAAATGCAAGTATAAAAGAGCTGAAAGAAACGAAATCAAATTTTCAAAAATATTAATAATAAATTAATATATTTTACATTACAAAACTAACCTTTATATCCCAGTGTAGAAAAGATTACCATACAAGTGCTTATATAAGTACATATTTGGTAGTGGCAATTACTTAGAATTGCCTTTACAAATCTCATTACTTTTATATGGGGAATGTCGCGCAAAATAATGACATATCATTACTAAACAAACTTACGTAAAATCAAAAAATATGTGGTTACCTTTATGCTTATTATGGGTAAAAGTAATGAGGTTTAAAACAAAAAAAAAAAAATTAAACTAAATTTAATAAAACAAAATTTTTTTTTTTTTAAATTTTTTTTAAGCAAAATGTGGCCACGCGGAATGCGAACCTGGGACTCCAGATTGTCAGTCAAGCGCTGTACCATCTGAGCTATCTCGACATGTTATATGTACATGATAAATAAAAACATAAATTACTTGCTTGCACAATATGTCATTACTTTTCAGCTTACAAAAAATCAAAAATAAATAGTTATATATGTACTTACTGGAATTGAAAAAATAATGAGTTTAAGAATTGATTTTAACAATTTTTATTTAAAATAATGATAAAAATAAGTACTTATGGGTAACGCATTAATTTTTGTATTGAAATGATTTGAAAATTTACTACACTCAAAAAAAAAAAGTCTGTTAGTCAGAAATATTTTTGTTGGGATGATCCTTGCAGAATAATTGCTATCAGCAAAAAAAAAAAAATAGGATCTGCAAGGATCCTCCCAGCTAAAATTTGGCGGACTTTAAAGAACTTTTTATGAGTGTAGTTATAAGTAAGTCATTATTATTTGTGTTAAATTAATGCAGATCTGGTGTCGCTATTGGTAGTGAGAAAAATAGTGACTTGTTATTACCGTTCCTACACTGGGATTTTATTTATTTAATAAAAATGACAGCAGATAAGTTTTCTTGACTAACAATAAGAAACAAACATTTTTCTCAAAAAATTATGCGTGTGGGTCGAAAGATACACACGCATTTTGTTAAAAAGCCGAAACAAGTGCATGAAATAATGAAGAGAAGAGAAGATAAGAAAGTAAACTGGTGTCATTACTAGTAGTCCGAAAAGTAATGATATGTTTCTATATTAGAGTTATTCATTCCATTCAAAATTTTTGAAAATATTTGGCTCACAGGATCGAAAATGTTTGGAATTCCCCATTATAATTATTTTTCTTTTGTAAAATTTTATGTACTTTAGCTATTAGTATGTATTTACGAGACATGGCAGATCGTATAAACAATTTCTTTTTTTTTTTTCATTTTTCAAACACCTTTACGCAGTTATTTTTTTTTTTTTTTTTTTTGAAAAATGTACAGTTGATCTTAACATTTTTGGAAGGTTTTACATTTTCAATTACCATTTTGACAATATTTGGATATGTTACAATGTAGTTGTAAATATTTTCTATTAGTAAAAATTTAACCCATTTTTGGAAGCCAAATGTGTGCTCTTTACATAAAAATGACTATTAAAACTTCAACTAATGTGAATATAAGGTTTGAAGGTTTAGAACTTCGTTATTTAAATCGAGTGACGTAAAAAATAGAAAAATTTGGTTCAAGGTACACTCAAAAAATAAGTTAGTAGAAAAGTTAGTAAAACGTCTTGTAAATCAGGTATACTATTTGTTTTAAGCTAAAATTTTTGTTACACTTATTTAGCACTTAACTGTTTTGAACTAATGTTTTACTAATATTATACTAATGTTTTACTAATTTATTTTGCTAAAAAAATTGTGCTGATAAGCACATTAATAGTGTGGACGACAACCAGATTGAAAGATATACGCAGAATGAAGCAGATGTCGCGGCATGTCAAGATGTAGTAGAGAAGAGGAAAGTGATACTAAAAAGTACAACTCTAATAAAACATATAAAAAATCAACCATGGAAGATTTTTTTGCTGACTTTACAAACTTTTTTTTTGAGTGTAGGTTAGACATAAAAACACAGCGTGCGATTTTGAAAAAAAGATACGATTATTGTAAACTTTTCCAAGTTTATTTTCTAACACTTTAAATAATTAACCAACCAAGTGTTTCAAATAGGTAAGTTTGTTATGTTATATGATCTTTTATTTTAATTCTCTTAAACTATTTCTTTTCTTGTTTTTTTTTATTTTATTGTAGTAATTTAATTCCAATTAGTTTTCTTTTTTAATTTATTTCATAAAAAATATGCATTCTATTGGAAGAACACTAATAGAAATAAACCTGCCAAAATAGCAGAAAATACTACTAAAAATTAGTTAAAGATGACGTTGCAGAAAAGCTGCTAAAATTAGCAGATTTTTTTTTGCGAAATATGAATAAAACATCAGAAAAAACAAACCTGTTAACTTTACAAAATTTTAGTTATATTTGAGTTGAAATTTAGTTAATTGCAAATCGAAATTTTATCTGCTAAAATTAGCAACGACTTTTACATTTATATATTTGTAGACTAAAAACAGCAAACAAAAACTGTAATATCAAGAAAAGTTTTGCTATACTTACCTTCAATTTTATAGAATGCAAATAACAGTATATTTTGCTATGATCAATAGAATTTTTTCGTAAATAAATAATTTTAAATTGCTTGTTTTAGAAGGGCAGATATTTGTTCGCAATAAAAAAAATCTAAAATTTTAAAATCTAAAAAATTTCAATTTTTTATGCTTTTTTTGTCTTCTAAATTTAGCTCAAATATAGCTTAATATTTGTATATATTGTCTATTATAGGCATGTCATAGGTGTAAATTAGGCCAAAAGAAGTCCCAGCACACTACCTTGGGGCACACCAGCTGTTATTGGTTAAAGATTAGATCGTTAATTTTCATGCTTCACACAGAAATGTCCATCAGTAAGATATGAGTGCAGAATTTCACATATCTGTGATGGAAAGATAGAATTTATTTTAAATAATAAGCATTTATACCATACCTTATTAAAGACGATTTATCTGGCTTTTGATCTCTGCAATTTTCCAATTAAATGACTAATTACTTTTTACAACACACTCGAAAACACCAAACACAATCGGAAATCACTCGTAAAAACTGTTACATGTCGTTTATAATTAGGGTTTGGGATTGCCCGGACTTTTTTATTTCCCGGGAAACGGGAATGAAAAAATGTGTTTCCAGGGAATCCCGGGAAATTTTTTTAAGGTACATTTCAAGGTACATTTTTCGTAAAAATTTTATGGTTTATTAAACAAAAACAAATTAAAAATACACAAATTCAGTCTGTTAAGCATTAAAACTAAAAAAAAAAATAATATAAAATTAAATTTCATAAATTTAAGATCACTTAGTATTAAAGATATATACAGTGATGTAAAAACATTAGGTTTTCAAAAAACGAGCTTTTAAAATTATCAATGCATTTAACAAATCATTTGACATTCTGTTTCGAATCTTTGTTACAAGATTTCCAGCAACTGAGAAAACACGTTCGCTTTACACTGATGTTGGCTTTATTGTTAGTAGAGCATTATACAGTTTATCCAAATTTTAGGTACGGTGGTTAGAAGTTTCAAAAAGAGCCAACTCCTTTTTGAAAATATTTTTATTTTTTCCTGCTGATATTTGGGTATAGCTTCGCATTGTTAATTGCATTATTTAATTTATTTTTAAAAGCTTTATCAGCTTGTACTTTGGAAACGTCGTCATCACTACTAGATGATACTTCATTATCACTTTGCCCAAACAGGCGTTTATACATTTGTTCGGCGAATATTTTTAAGCAGTTTTTAATATATTCACAGTCTTTTAAATAATTAATTAATGATAACATATTATTGTCACGACGATCATTAATTTTGGTTTTAATTGTGTCGTATAGCGTATTTATTATGACATCTGCAATTAAAAGATTAGAGTCACGTCGACTTAGGGATTTAAATTAGATTTAAAACTTCAACCAAAACTTCTAAAAGAGGAATGTGTTCTTTAATCCATGAGTCTGTGGAACTAAATTCTATTAAAGTTTCTTTGATGAAATTTTTTGTTTTCAAAAAAGATTCTATCATTCCAACCATGCTATTCCATCTAGTTCTGACGTCGAGAATTAATTGAACTTCTTTATGATATGGTGGCCACAATATAAAATAAATCTGCCGTTTTTATGAAACAATTTTTGTTTTATTTTAAGAGTTTTTAACAAAACAGTTTTAGTTTTGGTATTCAAAATATTTTTTATGACTAAAAATAAAAAAATATGTTGTATAAACACACAACTTAAAAAAAAATATTTTTTTTTAAATTCCCGTTTTCCCGGGAAAAATATTTTTTTTCCCGGGAATTCCCGCCAAACTTTTCCCGAACCCCAAACCCTATTTATAATGCAAGATATGAAACTTCCTGCATTGCAACCTGCATCCTTGTAAGGAAATAGGGTAACCTGCCTACAAACTGCATTATTTTAGGGGAAAACGGTAAGCTCAAAATTTATTTTTGTTTTTGTTTATTTTTATACGAAAATTATTCGTTTCTTTTGCTGCTTCTCAGTATACTGTAATAGTGAGCACTTGCATCAGAGCATTTGTTTTATCCTGATTCTAAAAACACGAAAACTTTTTACTGTGTACGTGTCTTTAAAGACACTTTGGTAAAAATTGGTTATTTTGAGTTTATATCTAAACATTAGATCAGTTTTTAAACAATACAAGGAGTTTAAGAAAAATTATAATTTCCAGTTGCACAGTGGAACATATCATAACATTTTTGGAAATAATTCGGCCATTTCTTGCACTGCAATTTGGAAAAAGCATAAGTCACGAGCTTAAGTTTTGACGATAAGCCCCACAGACCTCCCTACACAGTGGGAAAATTGGAGAAAAATTTGCATACTAAAACTGTGGTTTTTAGACGAATTAAAAAAAAAAAAATAAAATTCGAAAAATAACTGAATGAATTCCAGATCGATTTCTCATGGCCAATTTTTTAAAGTCCTTTATCTTCTATGTTCTTAATAAATTAATGTTCTTAATATATAAAATGAAGATATTGATACAGGCAAATTTGATTCCAAAGTAAAAAAAACTCTAATTTTCAACCTTACTAAAAAATATTTTTTAACTTCGCAATAGTACATCAAAAAATTCCAAAAAAATTAGAAAACGTTTCCTTCGTACTAGTCAGAGCGGTGATATTTTGGACATTTGTAGA
The DNA here is from genome assembly GCA_021234595.1 of Delia radicum. Taxonomy (NCBI): domain Eukaryota; kingdom Metazoa; phylum Arthropoda; class Insecta; order Diptera; family Anthomyiidae; genus Delia; species Delia radicum. The sequence goes on along the minus strand of CM037855.1, from coordinate 169,533,769 downwards.
CATGTTATCAAAATTAAAAAAAATATTTTTTATTTTTGGCCAAATCTATCACTGCAGTGTGAATAATCCATCGAAATTATACAAAATCGTATGTCAATTTTTACTGTAAATGTATCCATATACTACGCATTATTTGTATGCAACTTTTGCTATTGTGCAAAACATTACCTGTGCATATGTCATATTGGAAAGTTGTACAATATATTGGAAAAACTTAAAAACGTTTTGATTTTTATTGCGCAGCCAAAAAATATGAAAAATATTTTTTAGTGTGTTGGCCACACTGCAAATTTTATATCCCTCCACAACTGAACAAAAAAGTGGTGTCATATTTTTTGCAAAAGTATTGTACATCTTATTGCACTATGTAGGACAAAATGACAATAATATTTGCAATAATATTGCAAGGTGTATGGGTACCTTAAAATATGAAAAATAATTATTTCTTGTTAAACTGACACAGTGGGTTAAAATTGATACTTGCTAAAGAAATATGACAAATTTAGAAGCGCCGGGGGTAAATTGTATTTAACTCAAAGATTTTTTAACACAACTTGCTTTTACATGAAAAGACCTTTCAAAAAATATAAACTCTTTATGTGTTTAGAAAGAAAATAATTATGAGGAGGTAAAAGGCTATTGGTGCTTTTTAAGAAAAAAAAAAATCGGAAAATTTAGATATTTTTTTCGACGTAAAAACTGAAGCTCAATATTACGTCACTTATGCCTGTTCCAAATATCATTGTTAAGTAAGAAATAGCCGAATTATTTCCAAAGATTCTATAATATATCTACCACTGTGGGTTGTAGTGTAAATTGAGTTTTACACATTTTTGGCGAACTTATTGTTTTAAGTGTATAAATAAGAGGTAAACAATATTCTAGGAATTATAAAATTAAAAAAAAATTCATTTAATTAAATACTCGTATGTTAAATGATTTATTAACTAAGCACGACTGTTTTTCTAAACTAAAAATAGATTTTTTTAAAATACACAGAAAAAAATATTTCCCTACTTAATACAATTAAATTGGTTTGTTGAAAATTTTAAAAGCTGTCAATTAAAAATTAATTGAATCAATTAAATATTTGCTCAAATTCGGAACTTACTCGACATTTTTTTTTATATTATCGCTTTAAAACAAGCATCAACACATTGTTGTTGTTTTTTGTAATATTTATGTAGTTGTTTTTTTTATAAATGTTAATGTTTAGTGGTATTAGTCATACATATAATAAATTCATTTCAATTAGATTAGATATTAATTCTTATTAGGTGTATTACTTTATTAAGTTAAATAATTTAGTTTCAGTTGTTTAATTCCGAATATTTATTTATTTTAAAACATTATTATAAAATTAATAATGTAATTTTTAAAGTTTAATTTCGTTTAATAAAAATATATTTAAACAGAAAAAAATGCAAAAAATATATTCAAAACTATTTAAAACAAAAAAAAAATAATCTGATTTCAAAAAAAGGGATAATTTCTACAAAGAAAAAATCAAAAAAAAATTTGCCAGAGTCCATATGCTTCAATAAAAAGAAAAAACTAATTTCTGTGTGAATTTGTTCACATAAGTGTAAATAAATCTGCTAACTAAATGAGAAGTTCATGGACGTTTAAATTCAATGTTATAAAATTCAAGCAATAAAAAACATTTGGTATGACAATAACACTTTTATAAAAAAAAACATTTGGTATGGCAACAATTTTTTTTTTTAGCAAATTTTCGTTGCTGGCGGAATTTTGTCAATTAAAGTTTTTGAAACGATGGTTTTCGTGATTGAAATGTGTTTTTATTTTTTTGTGTGTATATTTAGTAAACTTGTTGCTAAACTACCAAATATGGTCAAGAAATATAAAACTATTGAGAATGACTACAAAAACTAAATCAATATACTAATAATTAACACTGAAACTCTAAGTTTGGTGTCAAATTTGACGATTTTAAATGATTTAATGACATTTTATACAAATTAATAAGAAATATCTTTAAACCACCTAAGCGTATGATTAATAGTGTCCGACCGAACAGTTCGGCCAAAAAACTATATTTGGTCGGTTTTTGGGTATCTAGAGGCAATGATTATACATTTTTGTATTGGAAACATGTTTGTTGAGCCAATTTAATTCGAATATGTGTATAAAATTTAAGGAAAAAGCCGAAGTTTAGCTATAAAGTTAAAAGTTCGGCCGCCGAACTATTTTCGATTTGGCCGAACTTTTGAAGGCCGAACAGTGAATTTATTGCTTAACTACGGACTTTTCTTAAAATTTGTCACTCGAAATCGTCTCTAATCAGTCCAATAAACATTTTTCCATTCGCCAAATTTGTCCATAATGTTTTAAAATAAAGAATACAGACCAAATGCATTTTCTGGCCGAACTGTTCGGTCGGACACTAATGATTAATATATAACTTTAGTAAAATTATCAATTATAGATTCTTTATTATAAATGTTTATGTACACCATGTCTTAATTTTTTTAAACTTATTTTAATTCTTTAAGTGTTTTATAATTTAAGGAATATTTTCTTTAATTATTTATATAAAATGTTTATTAAATTTGACCTTCTATTAAAAGTTTGTTTATCTTTATTTCATAGATGGTAATCGATTCGATACGTGCATCGGTAACGTTATTTTCGCTTATTTCAGAAACGGTAGTTTAGGGGTAACGATATTTCTGTTATATCGGTATTGGTTTTTTAGCGTTAACGGTATTTTACTTATTTCGGTAACGCTATTTTAGCGATAACGGTATTTTAGTTATTTCGGTAACGTTATTTTATGGATAACGGTTTTACAGTTATTTTGGTAACGGTATTTTAAAGGTAACGTTATTTTAGTTATTCAGGTAATGTCAATGAACACCGATAATTTTAAGTGCCATTATTCCTTAATTCCAATGGCTGGCTTGTTTATGATCAAACTTTGACAAGATCTATTAAGAGCAATTATTTATTTTTTTTGTCTTGCCAAATTTTTTCGGTAGCGGCATTTGAAGGATAACGCAAATTCAATTATTTCGGTAACGATATTTTAGTTATTTCAATAACGGTATTTTAAGGATATTGGTATTTTAGTTATATCGATAACGATATTTTACGGATAACGATATTTAAATTATTTCGATAACGGTATATTTGGCATAACGATAGTCAGTTGAAAGGGTTTTGAATCGTTAATGGTATTTTAGCGATATTGCCTGCCATCCCTGCTTTATTTTAATTAACATGTAAATAAATATCTAAACGATTTCCGATTAATAATATTTACATAACTAATATTCAAATTTTTTTATAGTGAAATTTGTAAACAGGAAATAATTTTTTATTAATCTTTCTAATTTTTGTTTATAAAAGGGGAAAATTTGTGAATTGTTTATTACAATTAGAAATACCCGACAATAGATTTTTCTAGCTTTGAATATTTATCTGCTTAGCTTGATTGTTTTTTTGATAGAATCTAATGTATTGGATCAATATACATATCCACAAAAACTTTTGACACCTTCGATCAAAAGCCCTACATAGTACATCTTTTGTAAATGTCATTACTTTTTTTTTTTTTTAAAGAGAAGCAACACTCAGAAAATTCTTCCTATTAATTAATGTGTTGCTTTCTTTGGAAAGGGAATAGTGAAGAGATGAAAGGTGGTGAAAGATGAAGGGCTTCAAACATGGCAACACTGTAATTGCGCCAGTAGATAAGTCTTAAAACAGTTGTTGCTCGCCACCTGATGTAGAGTTGGCTAATTTATTGAAGCTTTTTGTTTCATAGCCCTGATTCATTATTTTACTTAGGTGGGGTTAATTGCTATGGGGACACCGAAGGTGGGCGCAGCGATACATATAAGTGATAGAAAACTCATACGTATTATTTTTCTAAATTGATGTTGTCTTCACCGGGAATCGAACCCGGGACCATCTGTGTAACAGTCCAACGCGCTAACTATTACACCACAAAGCCCACAAAAAGCAAAATTTAATAAAAAAAAATATTTTAATTATTAAAAAAATTTTTTTGTACTCCAGAGGAGAGAAGCGCTATATCAGCCCTTCGTGATGATGTCAAATCATATAGCGAGATTGCTGCACAACTCCACTGCTCCAAAAAAATGGTTTTTGATGCTTTGCAACACCTTAAGCATCGTAAAACATTTGCAAGCGTTCCCCGAAAAAATAGGCCAAGGAAAACATCTGTTGGTGTGGACGTAAAAATTGTCAATATATCGAGAGCCGACCCAAGGAAGACGTCCAGACAAATTCAGCGCGAAATAAGGGAGCTGAAAAATGTTCAAGTGTCGTCACGCACCATTTCCCGCCGTTTAGTGGAAGCTGGTCTACATGGTAGAGCAGCAAGAAAAAACCCGCTTTTAACAAAAATACAGCAGAAACGACGGCTTAAGTTTGCGACGTCACATTGGGCCTGGACTGAACGTGAGGGGAAGACAGTGGTCTGGAGTTATGAGACCAAAATAAAAAGACTTGGTCCGGACGGAAACCGTTACGTCAGGCCGCCTATAAATGAAGAATTTAATCCTCGCTGTGTTTCACGTGTTGTGAAGCATGGTGGAGGATCGATTATGGTCTGGGGTTGTTTTTCTTGGAATGGTGTCGGGCCAATTCATAGGAGCACTATGTGGACATCCTTAAAACCAATTTGGTGCCATGGGCTGAGGAAAATTTGCCTGTTGTCTGGAAATTCCAACAGGACAATGATCCTAAGCATACGGCCAAGGTTACGAAAAAATTCTTTGATGATAATTTCATCGATGTTTTGGATTGGCCATCGTCAAGCCCAGATCTCAACCCCATAGAGAATTTGTGGGGTGACGTAAAACGGGCATTGAATGGAAAAAATATCACAAATATGACCAATATCTTCACTTAATTAAAGGCTGCGTGGGAGGCAATTCCAGTGGAGCGATGTCGCAAGCTTATTTGCTCCATGTGCAAGCGTTGCGACGCTGTAATCAAGCAAAAGGGTTTTGCTACAAAATATTGAAAAAAGTAAGTATTTAACCACATTATTTCACCTTTTTTAACTGTCGTTTCTAATTAGTTGTCGCAACAATTTCTTTCTTTTTTTAGAGTTACTACAAGAAAGAAGGCGAAACTACTCAACACGCCCACATATTGTTATGATTTAAATTTTTTTTAAGTTAAATAATATAAGGAAAAATATGTATATTTTATTTTTATAGTAGATGCAGAATATGAACTTTTATTAATAAAATGTTTAAAATTTTCGTTTAAAAAAATATCGTTTCTAATTAGTTGTCAACAGCTGTATGTACTTACTAGAGTTGATAAAAAATAATGAGTCTAAAAATAGATATTCAAAAAATTTCGAGAATATTACTTTATCTTTAAAATAATGATAAAAATAAGTACTTATAAGTAACGCATTATTTTTTTGTATTACAATAATGTGAAAATTAACTAGTAATTATTTTTCTTGTTAAAGTAATGCAGAGAGTAAGCTGGTGTCATTACTGGTAGTGAAAAAGTAATGACATGTCATTAGCTTTTCTACACTGGGATGTTAAATGCGAAAAGCCCTTGCTAAACTCTAGTACACACAACATTGTCTACACAACTGATAATTTTGCGTTTAAGGGGGTTATCCTTTCTAGATGCAAAAAACATACATTTTCAAAAAATTTACGACTATTTCTTATAAGTTTGAGATATTCTTATCCCTTTTTTGGTGCACTGTTGATGTCAGTATACCTCAAGCTTGGTATACCTCAAGCTATATAAAATTACGCCATTTTTATGTACTGTTCTTAATTCCATTTAACGGCGCAAAAACTCTATGAAGAAAACTATGAAAGTTTAAAAATTGGAAAATTTTGATTTCTCTTGAAAAACACCATACAACTTTTCACCAAGCAGCCATATGGAAATTACTCTTTCAGTGAATATATATTAGGGTGAGGTGATTTAAACATCTTAATGTGCGCTTCGCGTTTCTGATTCTTGCGATTGTACTGAGCAAAAAGGTCCACTAGACCATACGTCTACGGTGAAAATCGAGCTTCCACATTTTGACTTTTTAGCCGTATTTTGTGAAAGTAACAATGTGTGGGATGGACATATCTCAGGAAGTAGGAGGAGCTTATCCAAGATTATAGTATCAATCTCTTCTTTGGAAGATTCTCTAGCAGATTAATGCATCAATCATACTTGTGGGTGGGGTTTAAGGGGTTAATTTTTAATTTCAAAATAGGGCTTTTTTGCCGTAAAGTCAAAATGTGGAAGCTGGATTTTCATCGTAGACGTATGGTCTAGTGGACTTTTTTGCTCAGTACAATCCCAAGAATCAGAAACACGAAGCGCCCAATAAGATTTTTTTCATTTTTTTAAGTATAAATTAAATTTACTTTTAATTTTTTACTACCAAAACTACTGATCCGATTCTATTATAATTTTCAGCGCAAATTGAATTAAGATCTACTTGTATAATGTTAAAAGTTTTGTATCCATTTTTAAGTATTAAACTCTGAAATTAATCTACTTGATTAACGTTAATCTTCCGCGCTTACATATGCACATTTTGATTAACTTGACAGGGAAAAGTTAACTCAGTCAGTTTAAAATACCAAGATGGCGCCGATAGTGATCCGTAAACTAAAGACTTAAAGCTACTTAAATTGTGGTGTACACAAATTATTCATTTCTCCACGGCAAAATGAATTGTTTCCAAAAACTGGGGTTCAAAAACCGGGGGTTAAAAACTTGTATTTAACATGGGTTTTAAAATGAGGCATCAATGAATCGCGTATCTTTAACCGTCAAATAGATATGGACGATTAAGTACGACTGCTTTTGTTAAATTTTCGATTTTTTCATACTTTAAAATGCGATATTTCCACAATCGTTAGAGCTAACAACTTACAACTTGTACAAAGACATATATATATGTATATTAGGGCGGGTCGATTTATTTTTCGACAATTTCCCTATGATTTCCGTATTCTATGGGTTATTCCATGAATATTTGCCAAAGGAACCATACCTCTATCGTTAAAATCGAGTCCCCTACTTTTTGTTGGTAGATTTTTTCCCAAATTGGCGTTCGTATGAAATATTACCTACACGTTCACATCCATAACTCAAAAACTATCGATCGGGTTTAATCGCCAGTAGGCGCGTTGGAAAGGTGAGCTCATTTTGATCAATTTACAAAAAAAATCTTCGACATTGGTTCAACGGTTCAAAAGTTACGGGCATTTTTGTCCAAATTTTGGATCATTTTTCCATTTTTTTCATGATTTTGTCCAAGAATATTACTTTTATGGCCATTTTTTGGCTCAATCCATTATTTAATTCAATTTACAATTCAAAACGAAGAGTTTAAGCCCAAATTTATCGAATTCGGTTGATTAATTCATGCGATATTGCTAAAACAAAATAACACATAAAACCAACTTTGTGATTTTTTTTCCCTTTTTATTTTTTTTTCTACAAAAATTCAAATTAAGAGATAATAAAGTATCTATCAACCTATTATCAAAAAAAAATATTCAATTTGAGTGTAGTAAAAGACAAAATATGAAAAAAAAAACATTATTTTTTCTGAAAGTCTTGTTTGCTTTCAAGTCTGGGTGTTTTCGTACGGCTTTCTAATGTCGTCGCCATAGCGTCTTCTACATTCTTTCCTGCAACTCGTTTAGCAGTGGCAGCCAGCAATTGGACATGTCTTTCCGTTCCTTGAATGTGTAAAGGAATTTGTGGATCATCGAACGGTGGCACTTCGTAATTTAAATATCCCTCCAAATGTTCATACGAATAACTTTGCGTAAACGGTGGTTCGAATAAAATGGTATCGTCATTTAAATCAATCATATTTGTATATTCCGTACAATTAAAGTTTATAAGAGATTTTTTATAAACTCTAAGTTCCGTTGGGTCGACAATATCTCTTCGGTAATGTAAAATCTTCTTTATAGCAATGTTTCGTTTTTCCATTCTATCATCAAACAACATAGATAGCAAGATATTTTCTGAGTGTGCAAAATATGGATTATCTTGAATTACTGTATTTACAACTCCAAGTAAATTTATTATCTCTTAATTTGAATTTTTGTAGAAAAAAAAATAAAAGGGAAAAAAAAATCAAAAAGTTGGTTTTATGTGTTATTTTGTTTTAGCAATATCGCATGAATTAATCAACCGAATTCGATAAATTTGGGCTTAAACTCTTCGTTTTGAATTGTAAATTGAATTAAATAATGGATTGAGCCAAAAAAATGGCCATGAAAGTAATATTCTTTTACAAAATCATGAAAAAAATGGAAAAATGCTCCAAAATTTGGACAAAAATGCCCGTAACTTTTGAACCGTTGGAAAAATATTGGAGATTTTTTTTTGTAAATTGATCAAAATGAGCTCACCTTTCCAACGCGCCTACTGGCGATAGTTTTTGAGTTATGGATGTGAACGTGTAGGTAATATTTCATACGAACGTCAATTTGGGAAAAAATCTACCAACAAAAAGTAGGGGACTCGATTTTAACGATAGAGGTATGGTTCCTTCGGCAAATTTTCATGGAATAACCCATAGAATACGGAAATCATAGGGAAATTGGTGAATTTTTTCACTCCCTACAAATCGACCCGCCCTAATGTATATATGTCAATTACCTTCCGTACCAAGTTCGGTTAAAATTGAAGGGGGTAGAGGTCGAAAATTTATTATTTGTTGATGGTTTTTTATAGAATTAGTCATTTGTCAAATTTGTAAATAAAGCTTTAAAATAACAAATACCGAAAAAAGCATTTTCTTAATTGATCTTAAAATAAATTATTTTAAGGTAGATTTAGAAATGTAAAAATTTACACTTTTTGAAAAGTTCATACAATTATTTCTCAACTGAATTTAGTTTTATTCCAAAATTTGGTGATATATGAAATATGGGTCATAAAATAGAAAAACTTTTAAATCGAATCTAAAAAGCATCATAAATTTCAAATTCACTGCGATTTGAAATCACTTGAAATCCAGAACACAGCCGATAATTTTTCACTTAATTGTTAAGCTTTAACCACAGTTGACTTACATTTTGTAAATTTGGTTCATAATTTGAGTTCATTTAGCAAAGTATTGTATGAATATGTATATTTAATGTGCTTACTTTTCCAATTTTTTAAAATAAAAGTGCCGAAAGAGCCAATTTTTTTTGTTATAAAAAGTGACGATTTTTCATCAAGATTTTCTGACAGCTCTACTTACAAGTTCTACTCTCTCGTTGATAGCGATGGCAAAATGCCTATAATATTCAAAAAGTTTAGCTCTGTAGGGTATTTACATGTGTATGTATACTAGATGTAAATGGACGTGTTTGCTTTACTTTTTTTAATAAAAGATTGTTTATAAGAAATAACATCTTGTTTGTAGTGGCAAAGTGACTAAAAGCATGTGCGAAATTTCTTATTAGAATATTTCCATAAATTTTAAATTATAACTGATCTACGCTACTTTTAAACCTATTAGGGACTATAGGAAATTTACGTGTGTTTTCATAGCTGTGACTGTGACTGCAAATGTGAAGTTTATGTCCGAATTTATGATTTGCTATAAGCAATCTCAGAATTCCTAAAAACAAAACAAAATTCTAAAAATGGGATTTTTTACATTTTTTGCTGCCATGTCTACATTTAAATCGGCGATTGGAAGAGACTTACCCAATAAATTAGGTATATGTTGAAGGAGTGCACAATTTTTAACAGTGGGATAAAGTTGATATTTGCCTTAAAAATGTGCCAACTTTTGAAGGGGCTGGGGGGAAAAGTATACACATATTTTTTTAACACAACTCGCTTTTATATAAAAAGACCTCTCAGAATAGTATGCAGACTTTATATGTTCAGTAATAAAATATTTATATTTATTAATTTTTTTATTTCTACTTTAAACGAATGTACCCTGGCAGAAAAATGCACAGCGGTGGAGATTGGCAGCATGAGGAGTGGGGATCTGAAGGGGCATCTTGAGATTGCGAAAATGTTCGCTGATGACCCGGTTATCAGGGTCAGTGACAGGATACTGCCTGTGCAGGTATTTGTGAGGCACTTTGTTGTTGTGATTTTCGACAGGAGCACGTGGTTGACTGGATCTTGGGTACCGGAGGTTGGTGCACAGGTCTGGTTCACGGATGGCTCGAAACAGTCGAACATGGATACGGGGGCGGGTGTCGTCGGACCCGGATTTCAGCGTGCTCTGCCCATGGGCAAATATCCCTCCGTTTTTCAGGCGGAGGTCTTCGCTATCTGTATCTGTGTGGAAGAGTGTCTGCGGAGGAGGACACGTGAGGCCACAATCTACATTCTATCTGACAGCCAGGCGGCACTTGGTGCCTTGAGGGCTCAAGATGTGTCTTTTGGTCTAGTTAAGGAATGTATCGACTATCTAAATCGTCTAGGACTGAACAACTCCTTGACACTGGGCTGGGTTCCAGGCCATGAGGGCATGAGGGTAACGAACGGGCTGACTATTTAGCCAACTGCGGAGCTCGTCGACAATTCATTGGCCCGGAACCCTTCTGTGGCGTACCCAATGGATATGTCAGAGAGAGGCTTAGAAGATGGAGGGAGTCGGAGTTTGGGGCCTATTGGGCCAGATCGCCTGGGCATCGACAGGCGAGGCTGTTTAAATCTCCCTCTGGGGAGAGGTCGCGGAAACTCTTGTCTATGACGAGGGGCGAACTAAGGACCGTGACGGGTTACCTCACGGGACACTGTGTCCTTAGGTATCAATTGTACAAGATGGGATGGTCCTCTACGGATACATGCAGGTTTTGTGAATTGGAACCCGAGACCTCAGAGCATGTTCTCTGCAAATGTCCGAGGCTCTCCGACAGGAGGGTGCGTTATTTTGGTGGTCGTAAAGCGACGCCATCGGACGTTTGGAACTGTTTACCTGGTAGGATAGTTGGCTTCGTAGGGAGCCTGAACCTATTCGCTGGCAGCACAAAATACCAACTTCTGGTCGCGGTGCATAGTGCCACTATAGTCTAATCTAATCTAATCAGGTGTTAATGTTTGTTTTTAAATGCATTAACCATATTTTTTTTTTTTTTTTTTTAAAAGAGAGGCAACACTCAGGAAATACTTCCTATATTTAGTGTGTTGCTTTCTTTGGAAAGGGATAGTATAGAGATGAAAGGTGGGGAAAGATGAAGGGCTTCAGACATGGCAACACTGTAATTGCGCGAAATGATAAGTCTTAGAACAGTTGTTGCTCGCCACCTGATGGGTAGTTGGCGAACTTATTGAAGCTTTTTGGTTGATAGCCCTGATTCATTATTTTACTTCGGTGGGGTTAATTGCTATGGGAACACCGAAGGTGGACATTGCGATACGTATGAGGGATAGAAAAAACTCATACATATTATTTTGATGTTGCCGGCACCGGGGATCGAACCCGGGACCTTCTGTGTAAAAGTCCAACGCGCTAACCATTACACCACAACGCCCACATATTGGTCACCAAAGCATAACATTTTCTCAACAGCAATTTAATTTTAACACACGAAACAAAACAAATTTAAGAATTCCTCGATGTAGACTAGAAACTACCAAGCAACGCATTGATTACCTAGGTGCTGTAAAATTCAATAATTAACATATAGATTTGAAATCATTTAATCGAATTTCATTATTTAAATCGTCTTTTAAACAATATTTATTTAACAACTTTGAAACGCTTTTGTAACATTTTTTTTATAAAACAGTTTTTTATACATATTTATTGTAATTTAATAATCTCTTAACCTTAAGTTAAATATTTTATTTGTATTTTTGAATATAAATTAATTTGCCAACTTGCCTCAATAATGCCTTACGGCGCTGAGGCCAAAATTGAAATTTATTTAAAATATTTTGTACAAATAAAAATTTTTCTGTAGAAAAGATTTTTCTATAGAAAACAAACAAAAAAAAAAAAACTCATTATTCTCACTTTTTTGTAATCGAGATTATAATGACCGCCCATGAATTTTGGGTCTTCGAGAACAAAAAAGTAATGAAGCGAGTAAATATTCTGGTAACTAGTAAATCCCTGTGTGCGCTACTTACACGCTTAATTACATTGTAACGTCTGTTTTTGCTGGGTTTCGTTTTTTCCCATATATATCAAAATTTAGATATAGGTATATAAGCAAATTTGTTATTTAATTAGTAGTACTATAATTAAAAAACGTAGCAACAAAAATGCTTTTTAAAATCACATATAACTAATTAAAACAGGACACGATTCTTTTGCGTTGTCAGCAACTACCAAAAAGTTTGTCAACTGTTATCAAACATGCGTCATGTATGTCTAAAAATACACACAACATTCAAATCATGGTTTCAAATGTACGTCAAACAGTCAGCAAAATGGATTGTGCCATTTATTTTTTTTTTTTTTTAATGAGAAAATCGGAAAAAAAAAATATTTCATTAGATTCATTAGCAACATATGAGACTGCAAAAAAAATTTCAAAAGTTGAAAATTAATTTTAAAAATTAAACCATAAATAAGTGTGCGGTTTGTGGGTACAGTTGGCAATAAAATGATTTAATTATTTTATTGGGCGTTTTTATAAGAAATAAAATAAAAAATAAAAGAATGCAACACATGCTGCCAAAACGAGATTACGAGCTGTGGAACAGGTAATATAATATGTATAATAAATTGGTAACTTATGAACAGATTCTGGGTGAGACTTCCGAAATATTTATAAAAAAATCTATAGTTCAATAATAGATTAATTGATCTCTTAAATGACGTACGTAGATAACGTTAACAAAACAACCAAACTATGAAAGGACGTTTTTTTTGGGGCTATTCCATTGTGACATGGGAAGAATAACAGTCAGTTTTACATGCCTGATCTAACACAACTGAACGCATCATGGAACTAGTGCAAAATAACATGTCACTACACTAATAAAAAAAGTTTTCGAGTAAAATCTACTGAAAATTACAGGTAAAACAACTGTAATTTCAATTAAAAAGGCTACAAAGGTAATTTCCATTAAAATAAATAAATTTTTTAACATTTTTTTTTTTCGGTATTTTAAAAATATTTTTTTTTATAAAAAAATTTTTTTTTTTTCTTTCAATTACAATATAAATTTGTATTTCCTACATCCTACTTAAAATGAAAAGTCAAAATTTCGAACGGTACTCCAGTTATCACACGCAGAAAAAGGACACTTTTGAATATGTTTGCATATATAAAAGAATCCCTTACAAACCTGCTTACATATGCTATGATTTTTATATGGCGAATTCCCACTTGGCAGCATTACTTTTGGAAAACTAAGTGCGGATTTAGAGGAATTTTGTTTATGAACTGTATAGCTAAAGTGTTTATGGGAATTCTTAATGAACGGATAAGCTCATGGTTAGAAAAGAATATGATTTTGAATGAATATCAAGCCGGTTTTCGAAAGCAGTACTCAACAATAGACAATATATACAATCTGGCGTCATTGGTGAAACTTAAGTTTGAGGAAAAGAAAAAGGTGTACGCATTTTTTGTTGATTTTAGAGCGGCTTTTGATAAAGTACCTAGACAAAAACTAATTTTTAAATTGCATACGATGGGATTATCCACAAAGATTGTTAGATTGCTAGAAGATATATATAAAAACACTTCGTCAGCTGTTTGGACGGGAAGTGACTTATCCGATTATTTTGTCTTTTGTCCCCATTATTGTTTACCATGTACTTAAATGATTTACACGAATACCTGGGCGGAGGCATTATGGTTGAGGAATTTAATATACGAATTCTTTTATACGCAGGCGATATAGTTATACTGTCAGAAGATAAAAAGGTTATGCAAGTAATGATAAACAAACTTGAAACTTACTGTACAACATGGAATATGGAAGTAAATATGAATAAATCTGAGATGATGGTTTTTAGGCAAGGTGGTAGGTTGGCAGGGGATGAAAAGTGGTTTTATAAACAGAAAGAAATTAAAATAGCATCAGAATTTTGTTATCTAGGTATAATTTTTACACCAGGAATGTCTTTTGTAAAGCATGCGAATGGTGACACTGGTGCGGGTGTCTATGGACCAGGTTTCCAACGGGCCTTACCCATGGGTAGATACCCCTCCATTTTTCAGGCAGAGATTTTTGCTATCTGTGTCTGCGCGGAGGAGTGTCTACGAAGGGGCACTATTAGATCTCGTATCTACATTCTTTCCGACAGTCAGGCGGCATTAAGGGCTTTAATGTCCTATGAGGTGTCATCTGGTCTGGTCATGGAATGCATTCTGGCTCTTAACCGACTTGACAGGCGCAACTCGCTTACCTTAGGGTGGGTTCCTGGTCACGAGGGGCATGAGGGCAACGAGAGGGCAGATTGTCTTGCTAATTGCGGGGCCCGAAGGCCCTTTATTGGCCCTGAACCATTCTGTGGTATACCTTTGGGGTATGTTAGGGAGAAGCTCGGGTCGTGGAGGGAGTCAGAATTCTCTCTCTATTGGGAAAACTCTCTTGGCCAACGACAGGCTAAGAGATTGATTTCTTTTTCCAGTGCAGGATCGAGGAGACTCTTGTCCCTCGGGAGGGATGACTTGAGAACCCTGGTGTCTTACCTGACTGGACACTGCAATCTCAGATACCACCTGCTCAAAAGGGGTCTTTCGGACACGGATGAGTGTAGGTTTTGCGAACTGGTAGCTGAGACATCAGAGCATGTTCTTTGCGAATGTCCGAGCATTAATTCTACATGGCAAAATTACTTAAAGAAACCAAATATTTCACTGAGTTCAAAGTGGAAAATATTTCAAGCTGTATGCAGAGCGGTACAAGCGTATGGTGCGCAAGTCTGGGGGTTTACAGCTTTTGAAATAGTCGATAAACTTCAAAGATATTTTCTTAAAAGAATATTGAAAATACCGGATTTCACACCTAATTATGCACTGGCTTTAGAAACTGGAGCTACAGAAAGCCATTTATATACATTATGTCTTCATCTTAATTATTTGACTAAAACATTGTATAACTATAGTACGGAAAGGTTACCACATAAATTATCAAAGCTAGTTCTTCAGAAAAACATTTTTTGGGCGAAGGAAATTAATGAAATTGCTGAGCATTTTAATATACGTTTTGATGTGGATCTATCTATGAATGAGTGGATTAACCAGTGTTTAGAAATTGTGTTCGAACTTCGAAGTAGCAAACATTCTGAAATGGAAGAACTTGCTACAGCAAGTAATACTCGTATTTACAAGCACCTCACTCCTGCTATGGGTTTGACATACATACTTGAAGAAAATTTGTCAATAAACGAAATATCTGCAATTATTAAAGCGCGATGTGACACGCTGCCGCTAAGAAAATGTATGTTTAATAGTAACACTTCTTCTATCTGCAATTTATGTAGTATGGGCGAAGATGAAAATTTATTACACTTTATGGGAACATGCCCGATACTAAGAGAATTTAGTGTTCGTTTTTTCGGAAAAAATAATTTTGATCAAAATACGTTAATAAGTTTATTAAACGGAACATGCGACGGTTGTAACTGGAAAAACCTAGCAAATTTTATCATAAATGCCTTAAGTTACCGAAAATTTTTGCTTACAGAATTTGAAGCTTAAAGCTTATGAAACAATGAAATATTGTTATAACACATTTGTAATTATATAGGCTGACGACACTATGTCAATGCCTCTTACTGCTTTATTTGTTTTTTATATACTCAATAAAGTTATTCTAATCTAAATCTGTAATCTAAAAAAAAGTGCGGATTTCAGCGCTTATAAAAATCAGTAATTTCATGGGTTTTTAGTAAAATCATATTTCATGTCTACATTATTACTATTAAAAGTAGTAATATGAATAAACATAATTTATTTTACATAAAATTCTACAGATATTAGTTTTTTGTTGTTAAAATTTTTGACATATAATAGTTCCATTCGTTTACTTTTCCAGTAAAATCCAGTAGATGAGTAAATTTTGGGCAAAATGAAAATTTTACTCTCAAAACTGGCTCTTGCACAAAAAAGTATACAAACGGAAAAATTGCAAAAACTTGCAGGTTAATTCAAACATATGAGCGCTAAAAAGCTTAGTGTTGTAAAATATGTGTTATTTAGACTACCCAGTATATATTGTTTTTGGTACTTGATGCATTGCATTTTAATAATTATAAATTCGTAGCAATTGTATTTATTAAATAAACTTTTGTGGAAGCTTTTAGACTTGTTTAGTTTGTTCATGACTTTTGATTTTGTTTCTAGTTAAATAACATACGAAAATACATGAATACTTGATTTTTGATATTTGGTACCCTGAATAATATGCAGTAAGAAGTATTCATATATTCATTAGCTTTACATCTCTAATATATTAATGTAAATAAAAACAATTAACACAGATATTAGAAAACTGATAAATTGTTACTATAATAACTAAAAACTGACTACTTTTATTTGTTTCAGGTTGAAAATAATTATTGTTAGTTTTTGCCGCACTTTTAATTCAGCTTTTAATCTTTTAGATGTTTGTGTTACTAAACGTATGCTTATTTTTGTTTGTTTACTTAATTTAATCATATGTTTTTGTTTTCTACTGGATTTTACTGCCAAAAATTTATTCAGTAAAAATTTGAAGGTTTTTTGCTGACAACTGTCACTTTACTCTCTTAGTAGATGCTCTCTTTTGCAAATTTATGTGTACGCGAACGCATTTCAGTAAAATCCAGTACAAATTTGTGCAAATTTTGGTGTAAACGAATGGACCTAATATTATTATATAATTATTTTTTTTACCGCTCCACATGCTAGCTCTTCAGAAACAGTAAAATGACTAATTATTTTTTATTTCATATTCGAAAACTACAAACAATCGGAAATTACTCGAGAGTATTGGTACAGATCGTTTATAATACACGATATGAAACTTTCTGCATTTAAACCTGCAACCTTATAAGGAACGCTCAACGTTCAAGGAAAATCGTGTTCTAGGGATCAAAATAAGAAACTTTGCCGAAGGAACTATACCTCTAAAACGAATTCTGATGTCCCGACTTTTGACCCGTAGGGTGAAATTTTGAAAAATCCCACTTTGACCCATTTTGAGTGCCCCAATCGAATCCAACCCAATCAAATATATTTATACTCTATTTCTTCCGGAGAAGCAATAGAGACCCTAATCTTGGAAAGACTCCTCCTACTTTCTGAAATATCTCTATCCCGAGATTTGTACATTTTGCTAAAAAAACACGGCTAAAAAGGCCCTCTTTTAACTTAAATTTTAACCCCTAGAATGATGATTTATGCATTAATCTGCTAGCGCGTCTCCCGGAGAAGAAGTATCTCCCATAATCTTGGAGAGATTCCTGAAATATCAAATGGGGCTTTTTCAAAATTTGACCCTACGGGTCAAAAGTCGGGACATCAGAATTCGTTTTAGAGGTATGGTTCCTTCGGCAAAGTTTCTTATTTTTATCCCTAGAATACGACTTTCCTTGAACGTTGAGCTATTTTTTTGCCTCCATACAAATCGACCCGGCCTACTGATGATATATACCACATATTTCCATTCCATTACATTCCATTCTTTTATTTTTTTTTTTTTTTTTTGATCAGCTAAAAGTGTGCGAATGTCGCGTCCATCGCCCAGGCATTGCCCATATGAAAAGAACAAATTTTAAGTCAAAATTTTTTTTTAATTTAAAAAAATATATATCAGTTATATATTACTTTCCTATGCCGTGTACAAATCCCTATGTGGAACTCTTATGGTATCCTGATGTGAAAAAATTTCACTAAAAAGCCGATAACTCAGAAACATGCAGGAGTACCACATAGGGATTTGGTAACGCTATAGAAAAATCATTTATAATTAACATATATTTTTCTTAAAAATTTTAGAAACCCGGTTTTTTTAAATACAGTGATATAAACCACAGATTTTGAAAAAAAAAATGCATTTTAACGTCAAGAAGTAAATTATATTCGTGAACCAGTAAAACCACGATTTAAATACTTTTTAAATGAGGTATCAATGGCTCTTGGACCTATAACTGATATGGCAATTATGTTATAATTATATATTTTTTTGTATATATTTATAAAATTTAAGAAACAAGTCTTTTGAAATACAGTGGTTAAAACCGCGTACTTTAAAAAAAATGCATTTTACTTTTAAAAAATAATTTTTTAGATTTTTTTATTTAAACGACAACAGTGGCTTTAAAATGACGCATTAATGAATCAAGTAGCTTTAAGGTACAACTATTGTAAGGTACAACTAATATTGTACTAGGAAAACACAATTTTGTTTACAAAGCATGTGTTTTGGCAGTACCACCCGCAAAACGCTTTGCCAATATTTTTATTTTATTATATTTCACACATTTAAATATGATGTATAAGACTTATACTACGTTTCCACTGAACGTGTTTTGGACGTGTTTTGAAATAAAACATGTTTTGTAAATATTTTCCCATACATTTTTTTCACCAAAATACATGTTTTGCTCAACGGTGGCAAGTTCGTTTAAACCAACGGTTGGCCACTGTTATCAATCGGGTAACAGGACAATGCTGTCAAGATTGTTAATCCCACGTTCTGCCAACGTAAAACCAATCGTCGGCGACGCTTTGCCAACAATGTGCCGATTGTATTTTTCTCCTTGAGTAAGTACGACCACTTTTGTTAAATTGTCGATTTTTTTAATATTTTAAAAAGCGATATTTCTACAACCGTTAGAACTAACACCCCAAAACTTGTACGATGACACATTTAGCTTCCATACCAAGTTTGGTTAATCTTTGATTTATTTATAACTTCTTCAATAACAAATTAAAGTTTTTAATATCAATTGAAAATTCATTTAAAATTTTCTGGATAGAAAAGGTAAAAAAGATAACAAATCTCATCATTTTATTTTATTATATGTGGGTGCATTTGTAAACGTGAGTTTAAATAAAATATTGAATAGATTTAAAAATAATAGGCGTTCTTATGTAAACTCATTGGTAGCTTAAAAACTATAATAAATTGTATGTTTAACATAGTTTTACCATGTTTACAAGTTATATGCGAGTTCACATGAAAGACCTAATAACTACCATATTTTTTTTTGGTTTAATTGAAAGAAACCATGCGA
Organism: Delia radicum; assembly: GCA_021234595.1. Taxonomy (NCBI): domain Eukaryota; kingdom Metazoa; phylum Arthropoda; class Insecta; order Diptera; family Anthomyiidae; genus Delia; species Delia radicum. The sequence continues at coordinate 169,514,622 of CM037855.1, read as the reverse complement.
TAATTATATTTTAAATCGTATATAGACCATTTTAAATCATATTATATTATATTAGATTAGATATAATCTTGTGATATAAAGAATACTTTGATCAAATTTTATAAAGACAAAATTCGGATAAAACTGTAGGAAATCACTTCTAGTTGTATCTAAACAAATTTAATGCAATAAAAAACTTCGGGTTCTGATGAGATCTTTAGCCAGATCGAAATACTAGTATCAACCTAGCTAATATGTTTGATTTGCTTTATTTTTGTAAATATACGGAGGTTGAAAGCTCGTTATAAATTGAAAATAACATAAAAATAATCTCGATGTATATAAAAACAAAAAACTAATATAACTGTAAAAAATATTACTTGAGCCAGAGTACACACTAAAATTTTTTTATATAAATAGAACATTTTTGGTCTTCAAAGTTTAGTAACGTCATGATGCTTGTTAGGAAAAGACCTAACCACGTGGTTGATTACTAAGAAGACAAGAATGGAGCAAAATTGATTATTAATAGGTTTTTTGTTAAAGTTCTGCCTATTATGGAGGGTCTAACTTTTCTAAAACTTCGGGTTCTGATGAGATCTTTAGCCAGATCGAAATACTAGTATCAACCTAGCTAATATGTTTGATTTGCTTTATTTTTGTAAATATACGGAGGTTGAAAGCTCGTTATAAATTGAAAATAATATAAAAATAATCTCGATGTATATAAAAACAAAAAACTAATATAACTGTAAAATTAGATATAATTTGATACAATTTAATCCGGTCATTTTTCGGATAAAGTTGCATATAGTGGTGTATGGGGTCACATTTAATAAGATAAAGCTCCATATAAGTTTTTTTAATCGGGTAATAGTTTATAAAAATTTTTCATAATATTTATGAAACGTTTCATCCTGTTAATGAAATGTTTAATAACATTTATGAATCACGGAATAAAAAGTTATGAAAGTTATAAAACTCCATCATCAAATTTATTGGGTATACAATAGGGTGGTCCTTATATTGCACTTTGTCGATTTATGCTGCTCCCAACCCCTAAAAACGTGAAACGATGTCTAAAAAGTAAATTCTGAAAATTTGAGCAAAATCGATTAACCCTACGATGCTGCTCAAATTGGTCAAAGTTTGGGCTCCTGGGCCAACATATGGCATAACTATCGCATATGGTTTGTGTCAATAATAACAAATATGGTATTTTGGAGGGTAAATATCTGTCATTATAATTCCACATTCGATAGACGCCAAAGTGTAAACACACATTTTTTTCAATCGCTATAATAATATCAAATTTTGTGTATAAAAAAATGTTTTGCGGGGAAGTCTGATAACCTTCATTCATTTGAAGAAAGCGGCTGCTGCAAGTTATCGATTGTTGGTAGAAGCTTACGGTCAACATGCACCAACTCAAAAAACTTGTGAACGATGGTTTGCGCTCTTCAAATTGGTGATTTCGACACAGAAGACAAGGAGAAGCCTGGTCAGCCGAAAAAGTTTAAAGATGAGGAATTGGAAGCATTACTCCACGAAGATTGTTGTGAAACGCAAGAAGAAATTGCATTATCATTGGGAGTCACACAACAAGCCATTTCCCTACTTTTAAAAGCATTGGGATTCAGTCAAAAGCATGGAAATTGGGTCCCATATGAATTGAAGCCGCGAGACGTTGAAAGGCGATTTTGCATGTCGGAACGCTAAAAAAAGAAGTCACTTTTATAAAATATTTTTTTGTAAAATTCTATTTCTTTTTTTCTTAAATCCAATCCTTAGCGTAGAGTACTTCAGTATTGTGAATCTACCTTAACATTTAAGAAACATTAATGATATCATTAATTTATAGTTCTGAAAAAATATAACAAATTGTAGAGAAACTTATTAAACATCGGGTATTAGCTCTCTACTCTTTTTAAATTGTATTTATTTAGTTCTCAATTTAACATAAAACTATTAACTGAACAAAAGTAATATATATTTTTTTGATTAGATAAGACGACGTCATCATGATCAATTGCAATAAGCTGCACTCAAAATAAAAAGTCAGTAAAAAGTAAGTGAAACTGATGTTAACTAAATTTAACTTTAACTTTTACAAATTTTTTGTTAAAACATTTTAAGACCTGCTAATATATCTCAACATAAACTAATTTTAAGGCTTAACCATACACTCATAGAAAAATTAGTAAAGCCGTTAGTAATCCAACTTTGCAAGTTTTAAACTAATTTTTAGTTCAAATTGTGCTACACTCTAAAAAATGATTGTAAATTTACTACTATAAAACGAGTAAGGTTTCATGTATTATTACGCAAATTCGGTAAGTTTATACATCAAAATGCGTAAAACTATTTTGCGCACACTTTCATATACAATAATACACGCTTACAGTATTTTTACCCACTATGTGTTTACAATTAAACACATTATGTCTAAAATTAATATTCATTTGTTTAATAAATTTTTACGCACAAAGTTTGTAAATATACTAACTTGTAATAGTAATAAATACTCAGCATTTTTAAATTGAAAAAAAATTCAAACAAAAAGACTAAACAAAACTAAAAATTATTAATTATTGTGTGTGTTTGTGTTACTATGCCAAGAAGATAAATTCTTTAAGTGTATTAAACTTGGCTTAACAATTTCCTTTATTTTTTTTAATTGTATTATTTTCTTTAAAAAACTATTTTTATTTCATTTAAAATAATTTTCGTTTCAGTAGTGTAAGATTTCTTTTAATTTAGAAACAACATTGCATTGTATATAAACAGAACATTTTATATACCCAGCAAAATAAGAGCTGAGGAAGAAGTAGTAAAAACACCACATCTACTGATCTGGATGTGGTGCAAATTTAGATGAATCATTAATGATTTTAACATTGTCGTGTCATTGGGCGGATGGAGTGAATATATTACTTCTCTAATAGCATTTTAAACAGTGCATGAATGCTATTTTTCAATAGTTCACGGGAGGTCTTTTTTAAATATATATTAACATTTTTATTTAATATATGTTCCTTTAAATATTGAAAAACAAAATCTTTTGGTGCCAGCGAGTATTGAACACACGAATCTGAGTTACGATCTGCTGTATTAAAGTAGACCGCTCTACCATTTGCACCAAAGTTACCTATGCAGTTCAACAAACTTAAAACGAACTTAAGTTGAAAATATTGATATATTTTTTATGAAAACGAGAAAAATATGCTACACAAATATATAATAAAAAAGATAAAATAATGATTTTTAAAACATTTTTATTATGTGATTTCGTATCATTGAGATATAAATTATTTTAAAATATTTTTAAGTTTTGATGATTTTAAAAAAATATATCAAGAAATAATAAAAATGCTCATTTAACAAATTTTGAATTCATTGCATATTTTAAAATATTTTTTTTAATAATTAATTTGACGAGAAGTGTTTTTAATAAGATAAAATATACCAGACAATGAGAAATTGGAGAAGTTTGGCCTGCAATGAAACGAGTGTGCCTTGCAACGTATGATCTTTTAATGTTTCCCGTATTTTGTTCTAAAGATTTGGAGAAAGAGATCGGTAAAAACTATATATGTAGGTAAATTAAAGTGGTATATTTAAATTAAGTAAAAGTTATTAATTAATTAATTTACTAAATAATTATTATTACTAATAAACTAGCTTTCAAAATTTAGCTTCGAAATTTTTCGTTTTTGCTAATTTTTGCGATCCGAAACAATAGAATTAAAAAATCAAATAGATTTTTGAAGCCAAAATCAAATTTTTTAACCTAGTTTTTTTTAATATTGCACACGTTTCAAGGCACACCTAAAAAGTATATCTTGAAAAAAATATGAAAAATTCGAAAAACTAATTTTTAGCAGTGAAATACATCTTTGCATTTTCTTATCAACATAACAATAAAATATATAAAACCTTAGGTTTTTTTATATTTTTAAATAAGTTTTACAAAAGGTTCCATCGAAAAGGCAAAAAATAGATTTTTATAAAATAATTATTTGTCCACTCTGGATAACAATTTTCTAAAAAAAAATTTCTTTATGATTAAAGTCAAGATGTTAATTATTTGGTAGTTTTTAAATTACTTAATTCTCTTAAAATACTCAGAAAAAACTAAATTAAATAAAAAATACTAAAAAATTAATTAGAATTAAAAAAAAAAAATAAAGTTTGTTATAATTATTATTTAAAAATAAATAAAAATTATGTTTTTTTCGACCTATAATTCTGTTATGAAAATGAAAATTTATTCAAGTTCAAGGCCATACTCTATATTTCTTTATTAGGATATTGTGTCCTAACAAATAATCTATAGAGTTTTTTTGTTTTCAATTTTTTAATTGACCACTTTCAAGAATTTGTTGATGGTTCCATTTCGGGGATTTTCTAGGTACCCATCATCAGAACAAGTTTAGAAAGCAGTGGCAACCTCATTTACAAACTCAAACACTTATATATTCCATTTGTTAAAACAAATGAGAATTAAGTTGAGACTGAAAATAAAATTTCCACTAACAATTAAAAAATTGAAAACATTTGATTTTGTACACTCTGTCTTTGACAGAGATAATATATACATTTTTCGTTTATATTCCACCTTTGTTACTTTTATTTTAAAATAAAATGCAATGATTGCGAGGGGATATAAACTAAGACTATACTTTGTCTTTTTCAAAAGTTTGTTATAAATATTATTTAAAAATAAATAAAAATTATGTTTTTTTCGACCTATACTTCTGTTATGAAAATGACAGAACTTGAATAAATTTTCATTTTCATAAAAAAAATAAAATTATCTCCCCGGCCAGGAATCGATCTCGCAACCTTCTGATTGCAAATCCAACCACTTACCACCTCAACCTCCATAAAAAAAGAATATATGAACTTATGAAAAAGTACTTCTTAGGATGTTATTAATTGAGATAGCAATTAATTTATATTGTGATGCAAATGCTATTTAAAATAACTTTAAGTTAACATTTTTAGCAGTTGTTAACAATAACTTCTATTAAAGTAAAAAATGTGCGAATGCTAATGCTTTGGAAGTCAAGTTAAAGAGGTTCTTAAAGCACTACTTCCATTTTATTTTGCTGGGATATTAATTGTTAAGTTTTTTTATATAACGCATTATTAATAAAACTCATTCTAAACTAAATTTTTTGTTTTATTCTGTTTTGGGCTGTTTTTCTTTCTTACCACAGCAATGATAAATATACGCATTTTAACGCATATAAATATGTATTTTTACGTTTATAAACATGTATTTTTACGCATTTTATACGTATAATTGCACGTAAATGATGTTTTTTACACGAAAATTTGGTAAAATTACTCAATTATTTATAAATTTTATCAAAATTTTACGCACTTCCATTGTAAATTTACCAACTTTGTGTTCACCAACTTACTCTCAATGTGCGTACTTTTTTCATTTACACACATAGAGTAAATTTACCCAACTTATAGAAGGAGTACAGTTTCCTACTATAAGTTGGGTAAATTTCAACAGAAATTAATTAGAGTGTAGTCAAAGTTGCGTTCATGTTTTTTGTGTAAATTTTTTTTTCATTTTCGGTAACATTTTCTCTTAAATATATTTAATTCTTTATCTCAAAATATTTGTTGCAACAAAAATTGACAGCAAAAAATACAAACGGAGTAAATAAAGATCAGTAAACGGAAAATTTTTGAGTTGGTTTCATTGACAATGTCACATATGCCAATGCGAATAACATTTATTTTCATTACTTCTGCGTTGATGGTAGCTGGAGTTTAAAATCAAGTTTGTTCGGAATAATTTAATATAAAAAAACTGTTACATAGTTCATTTTTTATAAAATTCCATACATTGTCACGTCACGTCACCTGGCAAATATTTTACTTTTGAGTAGTAAAATAGTATATACTTTGGACTTTTTCATTTATTAAAATTTAAGTATTTTTTCTTTAATAATACAAGCCAGAATGAATTATTTGTCCATTTTTAATTTTTCGGTCACGATTGACCTTTCTATGGAAGTGCCCATATGGCATTCCCATGTACATACAAAAGGATTAAATGAATTAATAAAGACAAATAAGAGACAGATACTATTCTGTATTTTATTTATCTTATAAATACAGAGATGTATGAGTGTAGTTATGCATGTTAAATTTGTATGGAGATTAAAGAAAAGTTACTCGCCCTAACTAATTTTATTTGAAGCCAAAAAATTTTAAATTTTGTTAAGTAATTTTACTGATTCATTACACTGAGTGTACGCTTATTTCACGTGATGGCGGTGATTTCGAGCAAACAAAATAGAGAGAGCATTCATTGTTAATTGAATTCGTGCGCTGTGTTAATGATCCACATGTTGGAGACTCAAATAATTAATTAGTTTTGTTTGTTACTCTAAAGAGAAACGAAGTACCATTGACCATTTGGAGTGTGTGTTTATTTAATTTAAAAATATTTAAATTTAGAAAAAGAACAAAAATTAAACAATGAAAATACGTAAAAATCTTTTACCGCGACGTTTAGTCGACTGGTTATGTTTTCTATTAATTGGTGTCTTTACGCCAATTATTTTTATCTTCGAAATGATTGTGGTATTACCGGCATTTCACGAGCCAGGTGGATTTTGGCATACATTTACCTTTGTGTTTGCCATGTTTTTAATATTTCAAATTAAGGGCAACTTTATGGCTTGTCTAATGACGGACACCAGTGTTGATTGTGAGTATTAAAAAGTCATTTAAGAAATAGATTACAATTAGGACGATAGGCTACAAAATAGAGATAATTCAATTTTAAACTTACAAAGAATGGGTTCCTTCTTAGGTTGAAACATTTCCTTAAAAAATCTATACTCTAAAGCTAAACATTTTTGATTGTGGAATAAAAAAAAAAAATATATATTGCAAAATACAAAAATGTATTAATAAGACCTGGTTCACACACGGCAATTATAATTGCGCAATTCTTGAGTTTATAGAAGAGGGAGGGAAAGAGAATGATAGGGGGTACAGAATTGCCCGTACTCCAATTCCGTTTTGTTTTGTCATTCGCAATTTTCAATACTGCAGGTTGATATACGAAAATTGCTGAAACAAACTTTTCCTGTGTGAACACAAGAGCAAGTTCAAAGGAGAATTGAAGAAGAATTGGGCAATTATAATTGCCGTGTGTGAACCAGGAATAAGAAAGAAAAAAAAAACTATTTTTGCTACAGCTCGCAGTAGTACACAATTTTGAACTCGCCTTAAAGTATGTTTTTATTATACCAAAAGATATGACTGTTACAAAAAAGGAGTTCTTACTAATTTCTCAGTTGCTTCAGAGTGTTTGTAATAAAAATTAGTCAGTTATTTTTATGACATTGCTAGTTGCTTTGACTCTATCTGTTAGTTGTTTTTAACAGTTAAAAACAACTACATATTTATTTGAGTTTGAATTTTAACGTCTTTTTCAGACAATTGCAATTAATACTATAACTAATATGAAATTTTATTTAATTTTTAATAGTGAAAGGCGTGGTAGAGAAGAATGAGTGTATTTTCTAAAAATCATAACTACATTGTAAATTTTCAATTTTCTGAATCAGACTGCACAGTTTCTGGTATTGAACCTTCGTCAGTGACCCTGTTTTTTTTTTTTTTTTTTAATAATGTAATATTTGTTCGATTGCGTCTATATGAAATTTTCTGTGCAATCACTGACCGTGGTATAGATAAACTGATTTCTAATGCCACATGCACTTGCACTACACGTTAGACAGAGCGCTTTAGCCCACTGATCTATCGTCAGGTCGAGTTTTGTTGTGATTAAAACTAGTTTTATTCAATACACGGTGTTTTTTGTTCTTGCACAAATAATCTCAGAAGTACAACTCTAACAACACAACAGTTCTATTTTTAGAAACTTACCTCACTCTAATGTCCACTGTTTTCCCATATGTTGTAAGTGATGCCACATCTATGATATATTCTTTGTGTATTCGATAGATGGCGCTTACGTAGTTAGGGAAGAATTGCCAGAGAGCAAAGTTTTATTTTTGTTTGAGTTTGAATTTTAACGTCTTTTTTTTTTAGTTGTTTTAAAGATAAATACAGTTGTCACCTTTTTAACTGCATGTGAGGAATTTCAAACATGTTCGACACTTTGAGGAAAAATATTTTCAAATTTTTGTTTTTGTATAACATGAGTTACCTTTTTTATGTGTTAGCCGAAGTTTAAGCATGCTAAATCCATCCTACTTAATCATTTATCTTTATGGCGGTTTTAAATTTAAATTAAAAATATTAAAATCACAGTTTTTGCTTGGTAACTTAGTTAAAGTTACATGAATTTATAGGTGTCATTGTAAAGGGTGTTTTTTATACAGGTATATAACTTTAAGTTGACAACACTTTTTTAACTGGCGGCCATTTTGTCAGCTGAAAAGTGATTTATGTTTAGTTTGGTTTGGCATTTCAACATGACGCCTGAACAACACTTCCAAATTGTGAAAATTTGTTTTGAAAATCAAGGTTCTGTTTGAAATACGTATCGCGCACGAATTTTGCGAAATTTTTTTAGCGATGATGCTCACTTTTGTTTAAATGGATACGTCAATAAACAAAAGCGCCGTATTTAGAGTGATGATAATCCTCAAGTGTATGTTGAGACACCGTTACATCCAGAAAAATTGACTGTTTGGTGTGCTTTATGAGCCGGTGGAATCATTGGTCCGTACTTTTTTAAAAACGATGCTGGTCAGAACGTTACAGTCCGCTATAGAGTCATGATTACTGACCGCTATACAGACATGATTACTGACTTTTTCGTTCATCAATTGAACAACCATGATGTGCAGGAGCTGTGGTTTCAACAAGACGGCGCAACATGTCACACAGCTCGTGCCACAAATGATTTATTGAAGGAAACGTTTGGTAACCGCATAGTTTCACTTTCATTACCCTTGAATTGGCCTCCAACGCCGCTGAACTATTTTATGTGGGGATATGTGAAGTCGCTAGTCCCTTTCCAAAGAAAGCAACACATTAATTAATAGGAAGAATTTCCTGAGCATCTCATTTAAAAAAAAAAATAAAAAATTAAAACTTTTATATAAGAATGTTTTTTGCGGCTATAATCTAATTAAAATATTTTATTTGATGAAGGTTTTGGCGGATTTTTTAAAATTCGATTTATTACTCTAGAGCGTTGGTTTAAAAATAAAATCCAATTAAAATATCTAACAAATGACAACTAGAAGCAAATTATTTGATTCGGAAAGTATGGGAATGAAAAAATCTCGTAAGTTTCAAGTATTTTTTTTCCATTTTTTTACTTCTACATAGCTATCAATTCTTAAGGTGAACACTTTTCACGTGAAACTTTGCATGTCATAGTTTTTAAGTATATGTAGTTTAACCAGTGGCTATGCAATGCTCTCATCCCCTTTTAACACGTTGTGCCAGCAAACAGGAAAGGGGAAATTTTCGCCAAACCATAAGAAATATGTTGAAAAATATCAGCAGCAACATTAAAAAAAGTCGTGAAAAAATATTCAACTTCCTATTTGCAGCCACATGTTATATATATTTTATTTCTGTAACTGAGAGTATTGCAAACTCTTTATTTTCTAAACTCTTTGGTTTATTAAACCCTGTTTCTCTCAATTCAAAAAACCTACAGAGTCATCTAAAGTCAGTTTCAACAGGTGTCGAACTTTTTGAAATTACTCATAAGCCTCTGCTCTGTCATTTTCAGCAGAATATACCGGCAAAGGTTTTTGAGTGTGAATGGACCTTAAATCATTCGTAATTGAATCCTGTCGCCCCAGTTGTAATTGACATTTACCTAATTATTAATTAATTTTGTAATTATTTAAAATTTCCATTACAGTTTCTAAAATAAAATCTCCTTCTGAAGATAAAGCGGAACTAGAATCTCTGGGTTGGCGTGATTGTAAAAAATGTAAACGTGTAGCACCGCCGCGCAGTTGGCATTGTGCAGTTTGCCAGATGTGTATATTGAAACGTGATCATCATTGTCTCTTTGTAGGATGTTGTGTGGGCCATAACAATCATCGTTACTTTATAATGTTCATCGTATATCTCTTTATTGGCGCCACTTATGCATTCATCTATAATTCCTTATTTTTATGGGTAGTCAAAGCTCGTATCTATAGTAATAGCTTATCGCTGTTCAAAATGACTTGTCCTCTTCTGATGTTGGTTAGCGGTTCGCTGTGGAATAATATGTTTTTGATTTTCTATAATCTTAATATTTTGGCTGTTTTTTATAGCGTAGTTTTAATAATCTATCACGGTCCTAGTCTATTTAAGGGTGGGGTTTGTTATGAAAAGGATAAAAATTATCCATATAATATGGGATCATGGCGAAAAAATTTCCAAACTGTATTTGGTAAACGTATGCATTTAGTGTGGTTATCACCATTGTTTAAAAGTGAATTACCAGATGATGGCATACATTGGAATATGATTAAAAACAAGACTGATGATAATTTAAGTAGTAATAAAATTAGGAAGGATAAATAAAAAGTAAAATTTTAAAGAAAAAATGAAAAATTAATTTAGCTTCTATATATTTAAGTAGATAAATTAAAAATGGCATATATTTGGTAACACCAATATATGCATTTAACAAAATATAAGATATCTTCATTAGAAGTTCTCCTAAGACTACAAATTTAAGAGCAATTAAGGTTACCATTCATAACTATGAGTAAGAATTGACATACTTTCCTTAATTATCGACGCCTAAGAAGTTTGGAGGAAATGGGAAAGTTGGTAGGTATATATGTATGCTGGCGACAATGTGCTACTTATATTGGTAAATTTTTCTTTAAACTACCCAGAAATTGAAAGTGGTACAAAAAAAAAATCAAGTCCTGGTATATCACTGGTTAAGTGAGGAATTGTAAATAAACTACTGGCAGAACACTTGTTTAAGACACTTTACTAGCGTTTCCAAAAAACATTTGCCATTTGTTGTACAATAATTTTGAGTGGTCTACAGAAAACATCGATGGCAAAGAACTGGCTGAGATCACTATGCCAACGTTGGGAAAAGTGTTTTCCCAGTGCTGTCCACTCCGAAATAAAAAAAAAATATATACTGTGGAAAAATATATGGTGGACCCAAATTGTAGAGAAGTTAATCTGGAGCACTGTTGGTAAATGTAGCACAAGTAGAAATCAAATAGATACAAAAATATTATTTTATCGATATTTTTGACAAAAATAAAATTAGAGACATTTACCCCCCGTTTTTTTATAAAACGAACGGAATAATTCTCTAATTTAATGAATTTCAAATAATTTTGTTACCTTATTAATTTAGCTCTACTGTATTTTATCTCATACACAAAAGCTTTTTGCTGTAAAATCTACTGTTAAAAACATTTTTAAACTTGGTATCACTTTCAGTTACAGTTATTTTTAGAATAGTCTTGGTAAATGTTTTCTTTCCTTTTATTTGCTAGAGAAAAGAGAACTACAGAAAGAGAACTAGAGAAAAAATATGAACAAAAATTTTGTTTTACATTCAGTGTTGCCATTTATGACTATTTATCGTCATATTGAAATAACGATTGAACGATTTTGCTTCTAAAATAACGATTTTTTGACAAAAGTTTAACATATCAACAAAACGTATCTATTTGTCATTCTTAAAAAATCAACTGATCTATTTGTGAATATATATTATTTAGCAGAATTAAAAAAAAACTTTTTTTTAACGAAATCTAACATCTATTTTCTAATATGATATTAAATAAAATGGTGCAAATGCACAATTAAATACAAATACATCTAAAGAGTATTTATTTATTTTATAAATTCAAGTTGGGTTAAGGTTAATTTAATTTCTGTATATACATTTTTATAAAATGTTATTAATTTAGATAAAAATGAAAAAAAAAAATATTTAAAAAACGCATGCAATTTTTAATCTTAATGCTACTTTTTACCTGACTACTATTTCTAAAAGACTCTACATTGTGCCACTCTGTGTTTGTATATAATTTCGGTTGGCAGCGCCAAAAAACTCTCATACAAAGTCAGGTAAAAATTAACGTTAAGAGGCATCCGCAAAAAAATGTCCTTGTCGATAACACTTTTACTTGTTCCTCTTATGCCATATCACTATCGGCGCCATCTTGGTATTTTAAACTGACAAAGTTAACGGTTTAGCTGTCAAGTAAAACCTTAAACTGTTAAAAAAGCATATATAAGCAAGGAAGATTTAAAAGGTGAATTACCTTTAATCAAGTAGATTACTTTCGCAGTCTAAACTCCCTATTAAAAACAGGCCTAATAATATAAATATAGCAGAAACCCATCTATTAAAAGTTCATTTCAGTTTCAAAAAAATTACTTTACTAATGTTGTCTTATTACGATGTTACATACATATATAGACTAATGAAGAAGTTCTCTCAAGGATTCCTTACTAAAATTTATTATTTGATTTTTATTTTAAAAAAATCAACTTTACCAGTTCAAATGGTTTTTTTAATTAGAAAAAAAACTAAAATAACAGTAATAGTTTAATGCCCGTAATTTCAAGCAATAGATACCTACCGGTGCTTAGATATCTACCCGTATACACGAACAAAATCGGGTAGGTATCTAAGCACCGGTAGGTAAATATTGCTTGAAATTACGGGCATAAGTGGTGTTATCAAATAATTGTATTTTATGAAACCCATAAAGAGATGTCGTTAAAAATATATTATAAACGAATAAAATATAAGCATTGGCTATAAGTGCAGAATACTACCATAAATTTACAATTTTAAAGCATTGTTAACTTGATTTTTCATACACTAATTTTGAAAAAATCAAAATAACTGTTACTTTTTAACAGTAATTCTATAAATAAAAATGGAAAACACGAGGTTATAAGCAATTTAAATTAAAAATAATGTATATTTAAAAATATTAATAACATGAAATAATCAAAAATTTCAGAACCTATTTGTTTGGACGAAAAAGAAAGACTTGCGAGCTTTGTTCTTAATAGGTTTATTGCTAATCGAAGACTAGACTGTACAATAGTTTGTTAAAACTAATTTATTAAATAAGCAAGAGTTTACATTAATTTACCGTTAAGAATTTGACAAAGCAAGAAACAAGTATTAGTGATCTAAAATAAAAAGTAATTGAATATATACAATATGAATATGTACTTTTATCAGATGGATAAAGGAATAAATTGACAAATATAAAACAAAACAAATTGAAATAAATTAAGTTCTATTCTGACCGAACACTATTGTTATGTCATCAAATGTAAAGCAATTTGATAACAAATTTTAATTCGTTAATGGAAGTCTAAATTTAAGAATTATCAAAAATACCATTGGGAAAATATTTTTTAAAAGAATGTAAGATTTTAAAATTGTGTTACTGAAATATTGTTCACAGAATTATGTAGAAGTAACAGTTTAAGAAGTAAAGTGCCATCGTTGTAAAATGTCATGATTTTCGAAGTTTTAGTGTCAAAAATCGTGTTATATTGCAACGATAGCATGTTAGCATTTGAAATGTGAAATATATTGTTGTCTTTTAGTTTTTATAAGTCTTTGAAGACTTTTCAAAAAATAATGTCGACATTGACGATTTTTTCTTGAAAGTTGAACAAACATGGCAGCACTGTTTACAATTTCAAAAATACTACTAAAAAATACTACTACTTTTCTTAAAGAGGCAGGAAATGAAGTATACACAAGAAAAGTAAAACAAACAAATCATAAACGAAAAGAACAACGAACCAAAGAAAAAATACAACCGGCTTCTAAAATAATCACAAAATATCAAAATCTATAAAAAATAACAAGAAATATTTTGTAAATAAAATTGAAAAAAATGTTTAGAATCAGATCTTTGAAAGAAATTCCACAATCTCCAGCCGATGTGGGATGTTTATTATTTTTGCTGGCATTTGTGCCTGTGAGTTTTATATTTGAGTTATGCATTGTAATGCCAGCATTTCATGAACCAGGTAGTATAATGTTTGTATTAACCTGGCTGGGAGGCATATACATTGTATTTAATATAATGGGAAACTATATGGCCTGTATAATGGTGGATTCAAGTATAAGAAGTAAGAGAGAGAGTGCATAATTTAAAAGCCAATTAAAATTAATTACTATTGATTTTATTTTAGGTATAATTTTAAAACCACCCCTGGAACCGCAGCTACGCAAACATTGGCGTTTATGTACTGTATGTGAGTTAATAGCTCCACCCCGTTCCTGGCATTGCGATACTTGTCGTACTTGTATTTTAAAACGTGATCATCATTGCAATTTCGCTGCCAATTGTGTGGGACATCGGAATCAACGTTATTTGTTAATATTTCTTTTGCATTCATTGATTGGTTGCTCCTATGCCTTTTTATATAATAATCTTTACTTTTGGTGGTTACACCAAGAAGCCTATTTAAATGTACGAACTGCCTTAAAACTGATGTGTCCTGTACTCGGCTTTGTGGCTGAACTATCATGGATTAATTTGTATCTCTTTATTTATGAAATCAATTTTATTTTATTCATTTATATTGTGGTTCTCATATGTTTTCATATGCCAAATATTCTTAAGGGAGCCACTACCTATGAACGACATATGGCTCATTATGATTTTGGTTGGAAAAAGAATTTAGAAATGGTTTTAGGTAGACGTTGGCAGTTAGTATGGCTTTCGCCATTTATAAATAGTCCTCTACCACATGATGGAATACATTGGGAGTTGTTATTAAAACAAACTACGAAAAATCGTTAGATAAATTTGACATATCAATATTTTACTTTAATATTTAATTCATTTTGGTATACCCTATTTTATAATTGTATTTGTAACGATAAATAATGTACTAATTTAAGCACTTTTAATGACACAAATAAATGCATTTTATTTAAAATCTATATTTTGTGATTACATTTTAATAGATTGAGGCCCTAAGCTCCACAGGGAGTAAAGTGGATAAGAAGGAGAAGAAGAGTTGGTCAAAAACATTTGATTTGGGGATATCATTACTTTTTAAAATGTTTTAGCATCAATAAAAAAAAAAATGGCGTTATTATTTTCAAATTCCAACTCCTTACACATGCGCGCTGCGACCAGAAACGCTGATTTATCAAATTTGAACTCGACTTTAGATTCTACGCTTACAATGAAAATTTTTGGCTCAATGTAAATATTAGATTTCGTCAGAAAAGTATAAAATTTCTTTTATTTTGGTACATCATAACCTTTTAAAATGTTTTTGCATCAATAAAAAATAGCGTTATTTTTTTAATTTCCAACTCCTTCCACATACTCGCGGCGGCCAAAAACGCTGATTAAGGTCCTTTTTCCTACATAGCCAAAAGAGCTGTATTAACATTAAATTTGAATTAACCTTTCGATTCTACACCAAAAATTATTTAAAAAAATCAGTTTTCCACCAGAAAAAAAAACCATTTTTTTCTAAAAACTTATAAAGTAATTTTTTATGACACACTATCAAAAAGCATTTTTATCTGAGAAAAACGGTGCACAAATTTTCGCTTTATGGGAACCCAGTAAAAAGTTATTAAGTTTTCAAAATGTCTTCAGTAAAATGCAACATTTTATTGAATAACAACTTTTTAACGGGCCGCGATATATCGAAAATGTTTGTAGAATTTTTCGAAGCTCAAACTACTTTTTCATTTTGTGTGTTAAAAAAAAAATATTTTTAATGAAAATGAAATTTATTCAAGTTCGAGGCCATACTTTATATTTCTTTATTATTATATTGTCCTAACAAATAATCTATAGAGTTTTTGTTTTCAAATTTATTATTTGACCACTTTAAGGAATGTGTTGATAGATCTATTTCGGGTATTTTCTAGATTCCCATCATCAGAATACGTGACAATCCCATGCAAACATCAAACATTCATATGACCTAGTTTTTCCACTAAATAAGAACTAATATATGAGTTCGAAGTTAACGATTATCACCGTTGATCAAAAATAAGTAGTCAAAATAAAAATAAGTATGGCCTCGAACTTGAATAATTTTCTTTTTCATTGCACAATTAAAGGTCGAAAAACATAATTTTTATTTTTAATAAAAATTATATCAAACTTTTTTGTATTTTTTTTTTACAAAATTGATACCTTAATAACTTTTTAGCGGTTTGCGATTTGACGAAAATTTTTGTATCATTATTTTTATTGTGTGTGATAAAAAAAAAAATAATTTGAAAAGTATTTGAAAAAGAGAGTTTTACGTCCACGTTTATTGCCTGCCTAAACGGTGCACTTTAAGAAATGGGAAAAAAGTTTTTTTTAATAACACCGTTCAACAAAATCGGACAAATTTGATGCAGCGGCGTTGCGATCTATCGTTTATAAATGACCTTAGGACGCATATCACGTATATGACCCTTGAATTTCAAAACTAGATACAGTTAAGAAAATATTTTCAAAAAAACTTTTTGTAGAAAATTTCCATCTGTTGATAAACTTTTTGCAAAAAATACAAAATTGAAAATATTGATGCTACTTTTTTGCAACTTTCAATTAGTGTGAGCTATGACTTTTAAATTAGTACATCACATTTTCCAATTTTTTATGACCTCGATTTGTTAAAATAAAAGAATTTAATTTGTATTAACATAAATTTTATATAAAAAATGTGACGATTTTTAAAGCGTAATATTAAAACTCCGCTTTAACCAAATTTTCTTGAATCTTATTCTGAGAAATTTATTACCATCTCTTATCTAAGAAATTGTTCATAGAAATTTTAAACTTTTAATGTGAATTTAACTTTTCAATTATTTAAAACTCAGCTTCTAGATTTTGAAGAAGTTTTAAATTTGTTATAATCTGGGGTGTCACAGAAAATAAATTGTACAAACATTTTTCGTTTTCGTATCGATTTTTGTGTGATTCAAAACCGAATAATCAAAATTTTCATTATAAATTCTTTAACATTTTTCGGTGCAACATTTATTTTATTAATCTGCAAAAAAACAATACATATATTAAAACTACTTCTAATTAAAAAAAAAAAAAAACAATAATCATTATTAAATTATTCTTTTAAAAATGCATCACCCACTAAAGATTTAATCTTTGATAGATGAACTTCATTTAAAGTAAAACCTTTGTTAATACGTTGAGCCAATGTCACACCATCCATATGATTTTCGACGGCATACTGAAGACACAGCATAGCTTGTGATGGTGACTTATTAACAATAGAGGCCTCAACGAATTCCATAAGACAGGCATCGGAGGGAGTGCCAGGAATACGATGTTGATTTTTATCGATATTATTAAAAACCTCAACAGCCTTTTCCCAATTACCACCTCGAAGTAACAAAGTTAAAATATCACCAATCATTTGTCCAGTAAACGATAGTTTTTTATGTTTACCCTCGGATTCTTCGACTTTTGTATAAATATCTAAAGCTACTTTTGCAAATTGTTCGGGTAATTGTTCTTCTGATTTTTTGCTAATATCTGGTTTGTTGGACATCATGATTTTTAAAGTTTTCATCAATAAACTTTCACGATTTATATGATCAAATATAACCATATCAGACCATAGACGTGGCATAAGTCCATAAGCTGCATTCAATTCAATCATTTTTAAAATTTCCTCCATGATACCAGGTTCGGGTATATAAATATTTGGTACTAGCAAATCATAAGTTTCCAAAAATTCCTCTATAGTCGAGGTTTGACTAAGCAAAGCAAAGTAATGGCGGTAATAGATGGCTTCTTTATAAGTATCACCAATTAATTCATAATTATTACCGACGTGCAACAGATCGTTGACCTTTTTGGCCAATGAACGATCATGTAAATGATTACGACATACATCCATGGCTGTGGCAAAGAAAAACGTATCCTTGGGATGTTGTATTTTAAATTCTTTTCCTTGAATTTCATTTAAAATATCAACTATAACATGAGATACTGGTCCTCGTTCACGACAAAAGATAATCAAAACATAATAATAGGTACCTAAGCTAGGATTGATATCCAATTTTTTAAACTCAGATAATACCTGTAAGGCGGATTTGCGGGCCTTATCAAAATTGCCAAAGGTACTAATACATTCCAGCAAAGAGTTCATGGTTCCTAAATCAGGATTCAATTGTTGTTGTTTCATTTGTTGCAATAAATCTTTACACATTTCCCATCTTTGATCAATATTTTCCTTAAGGAAATTAACATTACTTATGATGGCATTATAGGTGGAAGTATCAAATTGATATTGTTTTTCTATGGCCTCTTGGAAGAGAGCATATGCTCGTTCGGCCTGTAAGGAAATAAGAAAGATTTTAAAGTAGTTTAATATGGATAGAATTTGTTGTGATAAGATTTTTCAAAAGATTCGCTACACCATTTTCAACTAAAATTGAGAATATTACAAATGAAATTGGGAATTTACATTTGAGATTAAGAAAAATGCAAATTAAATGGAATTTCTAATTGCATGTGCACGAAAATATAAACGAAACTTTTCCGAAAGTAATTTTGATAATTAATATGAAGTTTTGTATATACGCTACGAAAAACGTTGTGAAATAGAGACAGAGGAGATTAGAAAAATAAACAAAAATCTAAAAATAGAATATTTGTGTTTGTTAGTGTTGGTCACTTCTGAGTATAAAATACAATAACAGAAAAGCTAATAGAAAAGAAAACTGCAATTTAGCTGCATTAAATTCGAGACCATACTTGGGTGTGATCGCTAAACGGTCATAACTTGGTATTGTTAGGTTAGGTCGAAAAGAGGATTCGGAGAAGGGAAATGCTTCCCTAATCCGACTCAAGTCCCTGAGGACTTACACTTAAGCCAGAATGTCGGCTTGTTGTGCGCTCTAAAAATTCGGTCCCATGTCTATTTCCTACCCCAGGAACTCCGTCGCACTGACGAAATTCCTCAAACTCTTCCATCCTATGCCCCTAAGATCCCCCAATGTGGATATTGGGTCACTGGATAGTATTTCTTGGTATTGTTACGTTTATAATGTAAGAAGAAGCGCAGGTTTGATTCTTATAGCAGCAAGTTTTTAAAAAATGTATCTTATAGAGACAATCAACAATTATATAATACAAATAATAATACAATAAAAATGGAAAATCACTGATGACGCCTGCCCATAAAAAGGCAGAAACTAGTCTAGTCTGATTTAAAAATTAATAGTGTTTATAGTTTTTAGAGAAAAACGTTTATTCTTCTTCTTAACCGCAACCTTTCTAAAGAAGTTGAAGTTTTTCACAAATATGATGAAGCTTTTCCTTTGGGTATAGTGACTCCATTTTGTATTTGTCTAGAAGTTGAAAACTATGTGTAAAAAAATGAAATAAATAAAACAAATTCTTGTAAGTTTCAAGTTATTTTTTTTTTTTTAATTTTTCGAATTTTAAATGGCCATCAATTATTTTGAAGTGAAGACGTTTCAACGTAAAACTTATCCTAGTTTTTTAAGTATAGTCTACCCTGTCCATCGTTTCTCTTAATTCAAAAAAACCTTGAGAACTAAGAGGCATCTGAAGTTGAAAATCACTTATTAGGTGTTGAAAATTTTTGAAATAGCTCATATACCCGAGTTCTGTTTCAGATGATTCTGCATGGTATTTGTTTGATATTTCTCTGTATAAATATAATAAATAATCCAAAATTGGCTTTTTTCTGTATTTATTTTTGGTTTTTTTTTAAATTTTTAGAGAATTTTTAAAAAGGTTTTTACAAGATTACATGTATTTTGTATTGCATGTATTTTGTAATTGTTTTTTTTCGTTCGTGTGAAGAAAAACGTCATCTAAACACAGGGTATTCTTAATCTTGGGTCCACTTTTTTTGTGCAAACAAAATTTTGGACAATTTAAAATAGGGTTAAAAAATGAAGAAACAAAAACTTAAAGATACGAGAATCTTATTCAGTTTCGGCTCTAGACCATTTTTCAAAAACCATGCAAGATGGACATGGTTTTTCTAAAACCATGTTCATCCTTGGGCCCTTAAACTTTTTTCAAAAATGGGTAATTTTCATTTTTTTCTTAAAAAAGCCATTTTTTATTAAAAAATTTCAAGTAAAATTGTTAACTACGCGAAAATCCTAATTTTAATGTGAACTATCGCTTAAAAATGTAAAAGAAATCCTTTATTAATTTATAATTTCTTTGATGGCAAATTAAAATTTTCAATATTAATTGCGAATTTTATGCATTTCAGATAGAAAACTTTAATTTAATTTATTTTCTTGATTTCAACTAAAATGGTTAATATAACAAACTCGTTTGTAGCATGAAAACTATAAGAACTTGTGTGTTTTTCATAGTCTTACCATATTTACAAGTTATAAACGGGTTTTTATGGGAAGAAGAAGTCATGGAAAAGTCGATATGCATGTACAACAGGAAAACACATGTAGTTAAACTAGATTTTCGTTATCACATCCTAAACTAAAAAAAACTTTTGTTGAAAATGTTGTTAAACGTCTATTTAAAATATTTAACTAACTTACAGAAGTTTTTTTTAGCAAAAATTTTAGTTAATCGATTTTACTAAAAAAAAACAAATTTTGAACTAATGTTTAACTAATTTCTGTTGCTAAGAAATTGTGCTGATAAATACAGCATAGCACGGAGAACAAATAAAAAGACGAGATGTAGATGTCGCATCTTGTCTTGATGAAGTATAGAACAAATAAAAGATACCAATAAATACAACCATTATAATACTTACAAAAAATGAAACCACGGTTGATTGCGTTCATTTCTTTTGTATACTACATATCTAATAAAGGCACTCCGAAAAAAAAATTTATGAACACAAAAATTTTGAATATTAAATAAATTACATGTGGCCATGAATTAGGTATTTGCAAAAAAAAAATACAACACAAAAAGTGAGTATAGGGTTTGAAAACTATATTTCAGAAAAAAAAAATTTGGAGTTGTCAAGAGCTTTTTTTTTTTTTTTGTCTAAATTTATGAGGTCCGTTTATTCCGAATCTGGTCTCAGTAATCTGAAACGCCCGACAAAGTGCACCTTTTCCAAAAAATACTATGACTTGCAATTTTTAAAAACTTTACAAAAAGATCATCATACATTTTAAAGTGATATATCTCATGATTGATTCGTTTTTAATTTTTAATTATTTTACCTTTTAAATATTACAAACATGTATAAAATAAATAAGTTATTTTTGTTAACAGCAATGACATAAGCCTGTCTTAGGTTATTATTTATTTAAAAACAATAAAAGTAAGAAAATAAAAAATTAAAAAAATCTTTTAACAATAAAAATGTATTAAAAACATGTTGCAAGAAAATGTGCTAATTCCACATTAAATGGACAAAATCATAAAGAGCTAAGTAACAAAATATATTATCTATATGCAAGTCTGCAACAGGTTTTTATTAAAATAATACGATTACTGATGTTGTAAAAGGACGAACAAAAGAAGAAAACTGCGTTTACAGATTTAAAAAATATTCAGGCTTGAGCATTTTAGGTCTTTCTAAAGATCGTTCTTTACAGTTCAGCTCCTTTCAATTAACTAGTTCGCTCTTTATCCTAAATTGAGCTGTGCGACACGAACTATTTGAAGTGAATTGAATCAGCTGATGCGAAACAAAATATGTAATGTCTATTAAATTTACTATCGGAGAATAATTCAACACTTTAAAATATATTTAAAATGATTGTTAAATCATAAAATGGTACGTAATTATAAAAATTATAAATTATTAAAAAAAAAAAATTAAAAAAATTGAGCTGGCAACATTAAAAAAAAACTCAAAAAATAAAGAAAAGAAATATTACTCAAAAGACAAAAAGAACGAAAAGAGCGGAAGACCTAAAAGAGCTGATGATTGAACTAGGTCGTTCACGGACTACACAACTCCAGTACCTACTGAACAATTTTAAAAAATGTCTTAGCACATTTGTACACTAAGCCAACAATATGTTAAAGTAAAAATTTTAATAAAAAAAAATTGTTTAAAAATGAAAAAAAAAAAATAAATTATTAGCTTTTTATTTACAAAAAATTAAATACTATTTTTTTCGTTGGTATTTGTTAATATGTATGGCCAAATATAAAATGACAGAATAATAACACTCGCACATTTAAAAATGTTACAGAAAACTAATAAATTTTGAGGTTATGAAAATTTTTAAAGTTTTTTATATGAGTAATTTTTAAGTAAAAACAAGCTTTCTTGCATGCACCACTTTTATAAAAAAACGTTTTGTTTTTAACAATGAAATTTGTAAATTTACCGTTTCTAATATATTCAAACTAAAAACGACAAGAAAAAACAGGGTTATTCGGTATTCGAAAATTTTACTTTTTAGAAAAACCGACAACACATAAAAAATCGGTTGAAAAAGGTTTTAAAAAACTGACGACTAGATCACCCTAGTGTATACCATTGTTTAGTATTTTCTTTTTGGAGTTTATACGAAATTTGCTCCCTTGTTTAGTGCTTTCTAAAAAAATCTTAGTCAAACTTTCTGTTGTTTTACAAAAATTTCATTTTTGTCTTAAATTCGCGGTTTACGCGATATTTATAATTGATAATTTTAATTGTTTTGGCGATTACATGACAATTTAACGCTGGATGGCAACCGATTCAATTCGGTTATCTTTAAGGGTAATGCTATTTTCTTTTTTTTCGGTAACGACATTTTATGGGTAACGATATTTCAATTATTTCGGTTAAGGTATTTAGTTATTTCGGTAACAGTATTTTAAGGATAACGGGTTTTCAGTTATTTCGGTAACGCTACTTTAAGAATAACGATAATATCAATGCACAACAATTTGTTTAACCCCATTATGACCAAACTTTAATGACTGGCGGAGTTTATGACCAAACTTTGAGAACATTATTATTTTTTCCGATTTCGACTTATATTAGTGATGCGGAAATAATAATACGAGACGGTTTTAAGTTAACTGGTCATTATTACTTTATTTACAATCTTATTTATAGTTTAAAATTATTCTAAATATGCTTACAATTAATTTATTTTAAGCAAATAAATAACCTAATTATTTAACATGCAAAAATGAGTAAGCATTTTTGCATAAAGAAATGTTATTGGATTAATTACCAAATGCAACAGTCATTGAACTTGGTCAGTAACCCAATCCACATTATAAATATATTAATTTAAATATTAAACATTCTGCCGACCTTGAAAGGTTCTACTCTTTCAATGAAAACATAATGTACAAGCAAAAAAAAAATTGTTTTTTGTTTTTTGTTTTTTTTTGTTTATGACTTTTACGTTAATTTATTAAACAACATTAAACATATTTTGATTTAAATATTAAACAATTAGCATTAGTTTTTTTTAAAGGATAACGATATTTTAAATTATTTAGTTAACGGTATTTTAAGAACAATTCCATTTTAATTATTTCGGTAATGGTATTTTAGCGACAACGCTATTTTAGTCATTTCGGTAATTGTATTTTAAGGATATCGGTATTGCAGTTCTATATTTAGCTTAAGTCAACTTTCATTAAGTTCCATCGCTATTAATTTGGTTAATTTGTAATCGAAACTCATCGCACCCAACTTAATCAAATTAACAACATTTCAAATAAACAAAAGGAATTTAAGAACTAAGAAATAAAATCATATACAAAGTGAATAAAAACCAAAAAAATCATTAAATTAATACTCAAATTTTCAAATTTAACAAGTCAAATGTGGTCATTCTGCAAGTTGGAGAAAAATTAATAAACATTTTTAAGCAAAATATAGAAAAGTTAACCCTCTAACTGGCAAACGATGTTTTGCAACGAAATTCATACCATGTGCTCCACTCGAAAAACAAATAATAAGTTCCGCAACAAAACTGTTTATCGTTGCCTAATTTAGACGACATGAGCCAAAATATTTTAGGGTGTATTTTGTAAACTAAACATTAGAGAAGTTTTGGACAACAAATATTTCTCTTACCAAGATATAACCATGCTCGAAAAACTATTTGTTTTTATACTCCTTTTTAAGAAGATATCGCGATTTTCGCTTTTCGGAAAAAGCGAAATTAGGCGAAAAAGGATCTAAACTTCAATTTATATTGTTCAAACTTCAATTATACTTAATGTCTTCTTTCTGCAAAATTTCATTAAAATCCGTCTATTAGTTATGACGATGTAATTTTCAGGAATCCTGATAAAATCCTGTGAGTCCTTGGACTTACCTAAGGACTTATTATTAAAGATACAGCTTCAATATTACTTATATTTTATTATAAAGAGTTTTTAGTCAACCTAAATTAGTTTTTTAGACAATATTTTTTTTTAAAATAATTAGTTTTTGAAATTTTACGAAATTTTGATTTTAAAGCTTTTTCGCTTCCAAACCGTGGACGGCACACTAAAAATTTCTTCGCAAAATATTTAGTAAATTTAGTTTTCTATCGGAATATATTAATTTCTAAGTATAAAACGCTCACTTGACGCATTTGTGGTAAATTTTATGAAGACTGCCCTGAGACAGCCTTATCCGTTAGGGGGTTAAGTTAATTGTGGTTAGAGCTTTAGTGTGAACACCCTCTTAATGATTTTAAAAAGAGATCCGGGGATACCCGCTGAATTTAAATTAAATTTGTTTATGGTAAAAGAGCGAAAATATTAGAAATTTGTGATCGCCCATATTTTTAACGAAAATGCAATTTTGTATGAAATTTAAAATTGTTATTGAAAACATGAATAGATAGCTAAAATAAATCCAAAATATGATCACTCATATTTTAAACTAAAATCGATTATTGATTGAAATGTTTTGCAAAAAAAATTTAATTCAATTTCGGATTTTTTTTTTTTTTTGCAAACTTGCAATAACAAATTTGCTCGATTTGTCTTTAGTTAGTGAAAATTAATGATTACCCACATTTGCTATTTAAATGGAGTTTAATATGAATGCAAATTTTAAAAGGCTTAATATTAATTAAATGTTGCACTTAAGTGAAGTGAAGTGGCATAACTCCAATCACTTAAAAATGTGTACCCAATGTAATGTAAAAAAATAATTAAATTGTAACAAAAAACCGCGAAAACATCAACATTGTCCGACTTCAACCTTTAATAACTTTTCAAGAGATATGGTGGCATATTATACCGTTAATGAAAGCTTTTGGAATTGGCTATCAATTTCTATATAACCGTTTTTATGCATGGTAAGGCCTTTTATTCAAAAAAAAACTTGAGTTTAAACTCGGGCTTTAATGGGTTAATTTCTGGGCACATATGGTACCTCATTGAAAAGATATTTTAAAGAGCTTTCATATGATATATAGTGTCCGACCGAACAGTTCGGCCAGAAAATGCATTTGGTCTGTATTCGGTATTTTAAAGCATTATGGACAAATTTTAAGAAAAGTCTGTAGTTAAGCAATGAACTCACTGTTCGGCCTCAGAAAGTTCGGCCAAATCGAAAATAGTTCGGCGGCCGAACTTTTAACTTTATAGCTAAACTTCGGCTTTTCTCTTAAATTTTATACACAAAATCGAATTAAATCGGCTCAACAAACATGTTTCCAATACCAAAATTTATCATCATTGCCTCTAGATATCAAAAACCGTCAAAATATAGTTTTTTGGCCGAACTGTTCGGTCGGACACTAATGATATACATACTATTCTGATCGGAAACGTACTTTTCATTATAACTAAAAAAACTTTTCCAACTTTTACCTTTTGCACAGCAGCAATTGGACGTCGCGGACGAAAAAAAGTAATTTTTATTTAAATCAGCGCAAAAAGCACTACTTAAAGTAAAAAAAAATCAACACTATGCTACTAAACTCCACTTATTCGAAATTTTGTCATATTCACCTGATAATATTTAGACATTCCTCTAATGATGGCCGCATAAGTATTAGCTGATTTTGGTTCAATTTCATTGAAAATTTGTTCAGCCAAATCACCATCTTTCCAAGTTTTACGATGACGTTGTTGTACTTCATTATTCTGTTTAAACCAACGTTCTTCAAAGTACTCCTCCGGCAAAGGTTCTTCATTATTATAGAAAGAAAGCAATTCCAAAAGACTTTGTTTTGTTTCCGAGCTCACTTCGATATTCTTTTCTTTCATTAAGTTATACACCAAAATAGCATCTTGTATTTCAGATTGTTTTGTCAACTGGTTTAGGGTTTGTTCGGTAACCTCAGATTGTTCAGTGAAAACCATTTTTGGGGCAAACGCCTCAATGGCAGGTTCAGCTTCTTGATGCTAATGAAAATGATATGTTTTAAAAGAAAATTAAGACAATTTTAATGATATCATTACCAGAAATAATTCCCTATGTTGTTCTTTTATCCATTTAGCAGCCTTGCGGCCAGATTCTTGGGCCATAGCAAAAGTACGTTTGGTAACATTTGACATGGGTATTAAATAGGGATCATCATGAAATTTATAATGTGGTGCCGTAGGATCTCTACCCACGGTAGAGGATAAAGCCTGCAATATATCTGTTGGTGACCTGGGTATACGATTGGGTATAACAATTTGTTCTTTACTCGTGTGCGATGTGTTAGTCGCTACTTTTATTGTACTATGTATCACACGTACATTAAAATTTTTTGGAAAATGTTGCAATTTTCGTGCTAAATGCATTATAAATTTATTATTTTAATAGAAAATATTCGATTTTTATTTAAAAATTGATTACAAAATAGTTTTTAGTTGTTTCACTTTTATACACGACTGAATTACAACAAAAAAGAAAACATATGGTAAATGGAAAAATATATTGAGGTTAGAAAATAAAACAGCTGTTACACTCATGCAGTGCTGCCAGATACAATTATTTGGCCGATACATATAAGTATTTATCGATAACTATTTTGGTTGTAAACTTGACTGCGTAATATTACCAATTGTTTTGTTTGCACAGCAATTAGCTTTTGTATCAATTAGCGTTTGTTCTAATCTTCATTATATATAGCAAGGACAGCAACCGAAGCTTGGTTGCCGATTGTAGGACGTTTGGTCACCATAACAATTTTTGTGAAAACTTTCAGTACAATATTATTTAAATGACTCGAATTCACACTAAATTTTAAAAGTTGTAATATATTTTAGTATTTGTTAATATTTTATAGTTTTACTGCTAAAACCGGGTTTAAGGTATTAAAATATTTTACACTTCGAGCTTTAAAGCAACGGGCCTTTAAGGCCCAATAATTTTGGATAAGAAGGAGATATAATACCGCAGTAAAAAGCATATTATAATTTGTGTTCAAAACTGTACAAATAATAACAAAAAAATTAAAAACTATTGTTACAGGGTTGCCATAAAACTAATTAAAAAAATACGATTTTTGACATTTTTTTATAAAACTTTTTTGAAAAATTATTAATTAATAGAAATAAGGCCGGTATTATAAAGGTTATATGCTGATTTGGTTAGGGATTTTTCGTAACACATTTTTATTGGGGAAAAAATTGTTAGAAAAAAAATTATTTTGGTAAACAGCCGCATACAGGTTTTTGTCAAGCCGACGCCACCGCTGACGCCTAAGCCGTTTGGCATATTCGACCATAATAACAAATATTTTTTTTTTTAATTGTTTTACAAGGAATATTTTATATTTTTCCATGCATTATGACACATTGGATTTTATGCATTAGAGAAATAATAAACTATTGCAATTTAAGATTTAAAAGTGTTTTGTTTTTTTTATAAAAAACTCATATGAGTTACTTTTCTACTATTTGTTGGTCCAATTACGATATTATGTTCTTTTTTAAATATTTGAATGAACAATTCTTAAAAAAAGAATCATTCTAAAAATTCATTATAACTACATTCATACGACTTTCAAATTAAATAAAAAAAAACGATTTTTGAGGTTCAGAAAATTTAGTTTAGCTGGTATAAAAAAAAATGCTTTCATCAATCACCTCAATTTTCGAATCTGATCATTTCCCATGTTTGACCCGGGTTTGTTTTTGATTTTTGAACATTTGTTGATTGTAAGGACGCTTGGATAATAACAAATTGAATCACTTGTAGTATTTTGGAGAAAATGGCGTTATTCATCTGAAGTGAATTCATCCCACCAAATTTTGAAAACAAATTCCTGCGATATCGATGAGTGGTATAAAATGGGTTAATATGTGATTAATTAACGTTTTTGTTGTTTATGGCGACGTCGCTTGATTTTGAAATGTTATTGTTCTGAGAAACATCACAAACGTAAGGCCTTGGTAATTAGTCCATGAACCAAAGGTGAACAATTTATTTGAACCTAACAGTGCTGCGCTGCCACAAACTAGTACTTCTTAAACCATCTCCATCAGTTTAAATTCTTTACTGTTTCTAGCAAAAGACAAACAGTGTTGCCAGCATTTTTAACGAACTTTTTAAACTTTTCTTTAGAATTTAGCAATAAATCACAAAATTTTTCGAACTTTTTAAGATGGGTTTAAAAGTTAGCCATAAATAGATAAACAATAATAACTTAACAATACCGAGAAGAATATAAATGTATAAAAAACGATAGGACAATGTCCGGACGGACTTAAAAAAAACGCTAGATTTTATCGCGCTAAATGTGTTTAAAAATCGCTAGATCTGGCCAGAGCAAAGATGAATTGTCAACAGTGTTTTATTTTTGTGTTATAAAAGATCAGTGATGATTGCGCTTGTACAAAAGTCACATAAACATGAACCTTGTCTTACCGGTTTTACCTTTTTTTCTAAATTTATTTAACTTTATTTTTTCAAAGTTTTTATTTTAATTTTTGGTTAATTAATTAAGTTTAAGTTACAAAAGTTTATATAAATGAATGTAATTTCTAAACTAGCTGCCTTTTTTAAAATATTTTGGTGCCACCATTAGGATGTCTCTTAAAATATCGATTTGTCAATTTTCGTTCATTACCCCCAGTTTTATTAAAAATGGTTCCATTCCGATTTCTTCCATAATCGATTTTTTTGGAAAACGTTTACCCGTGCAGATAATCGGGCGAAAATGGCCTATTGGAAAGAAGGGTATTATTATTATTAAAAATTCGAAGTTTGGAAGAAATGTATTTTTTATTTCACTTATTCATTTAATACACTAAAAATTATTCAGATATGGAATTTTGACTTTATCGGATATTATTAACCCAGTATAGCCTGACATTCAAAATGACACACTAATTTGATAAAAATGCAAAAACATATTTTTAAAAAATGAATTTTAAAGACTATTTTTATAATATAATAGTGCAAGTTTGTATTTAGATTTTTATTAAATTCGGATTTTTATTAAATTCGGATATGTGATAGATGGCACAAAACTAACGAACAAATTTAATTATTTTGTTAATTTTCCTATTGATTTCTTTTGGCCAAAAGTGTAAAAATTAACCCTATATGGCTCAAGTTACATAAACTAATTACTTTTATCAATTAGAGATTTTTTTTTTATCAATTTAAAAGCTTTACAATAATTAATATTATGTTCCATTCGTCTTTCTTGTTCCCAGGCGACTAAGAATTAAAGATAATTTAAATTAAAGTAGATGTAATTATAGTTTAATCAAATGTAAATGATATTTTTCTGAAAATTATGCAAACTTTGGTGAAAACATTCAAATTTTTTTAAATTTTTGACAAAATACGCAATTTTCATAAAATGTTTTGGAAAGGAGTAGCTCCAAACACAAACTATCGTTTTCAGAATTTATTTTTTTTTTCTTTAATAACAACAATTATATTATAAAAATAGAAATCAACATCTATAAATTAGGCATTTTAGCGGTTTTGCATTTTTTCTTAAATTCGTGGATCATTTTGGATTCCAGGTTAAACGGGGTTAATGATATCCGATGAAGTCAGAATTCGACAATTAAATAAATAAATTAAATTAAAAATAATTTTTTTAGAAAATTTAAATTTTGGAAATGTTTAATTACCCGATTAAAAAAATTAATATGATGCAAAGGAAATGTATAAAATTTGATATAACCTTATATCTAAAAGAAATAAAATTTGATCCGAAAAATGGTGGATCGTATTGCCACAATTTAACTGTGCGTTAAATTTGAATTTTATATTCCCGTTTAAAAAAAATTAATATGATGCAACAAAGAAATATATCAAATTTGATGTAGCCTTATATCTAATTGAAATACAATTTGATCAGAAAAATTGTGGATCGTATTGTATATAAATGGATTATATTACATTGAGTGTGATTTAATATGATACGATCAATCCAGTGAAAATAAATTTATTAAATTTAATACAGGGGCTAGGTATTATGGTTCGGTTAATAAGAGCCCAATTTAAATTTATCGTACAGTTAAATTTAAATTTTATATGCTTAAGCCCAGATTACTGAATGTACAGCTAAATTGAAAATTTATGTGGGAAACAGTGATGCCAAGTGTTTTTTTTTCTACAAATCCCCCTAAATTTTCCAAAACCCCCTAGATTTGTTCTACTACCAAAAAAAAAAACCGCCTAAAAATTATTTTTCCTAAAATCTGCTAAATTTTTTAGTTTTTCAAAATCTTTGAATAAAAATTTAAAAATACACTAATTTGGTTAAAGTTTTACTGTTCTCATTGTGAAATTTGAAATCTAAAAAAAGTTAAAGTTATGCCACAAATTTGACAAAATATAAAAATCGAACCGAAAATTTTATCTTAAAAAGGCAAAATTTTCTCTTTTAATAAGATTTTTTCCAAAAATCCCACTAAATGACTAAAACACCCCCTAAACTTGACAGCACTGATAGGAAACAACATCAAATGTACCAGCTAAAGTCCCAGTTAGTAGCTAACCGGACATTGTGTAAATTTGCATGTCAACCCAATTAAAAATATTATACAATCTTATATAATGTGATCCAGTTTTGTAAAATTTAATATAGTTAAGTATGACATCATGTATAGTAAGAAAAAATTTTACTTTCCACTGTAATGTAAACTAATAATTTTGTAAAATTTAATATAGTTAAGTATGACATCATGTATAGTAAGATTCAATTTTACTTGACACTGTAAAACGGAATATTAAATTATATCTTACAATATGTTATTCCATACGCTATTAGACGGGTAATATATAATTGGATTATCTGAACTCAATTAATAGATGGGATTTAACAAAACAATGTATTTCCCCATGTTAAAAAATATATTTTTTTTTAAGTTATGGAAATGTGACGTTTTTGTTTTGAAATCCAATATCTAAATATGAACTCGAATATTTTCATTGGAAATATCTATTGAAATTATCTTAAATTGACATTAATATATTAAACTCCAAAAACTGCAGTGGCAAGTAAAATAAAGGGTCCGCCAAATAACTTTTTTTTTTTGAACTCCTGAACCAATTGGACTTTGTATGGCGTCATACCAAGGTCTTTATGCAAAATTCGTCTCAATGATGTCTCCGAAATGTTCAATTGTTGAGAACGACGGTGAATTGATGTTGATGGCACTTCACGCACACTTTGTGCCACAGCAGAAATATTCTCGGGTGTACGCACTGTTTTTGGCTTTTCACGCTTTGGTTTATCGATGAGGATGCCAGTTTCTTTCACTTTTTTTCACAAGATAACGAACATACGGACCATATACGTTCAGCGGAAGGATAAAACTAATTATCTGTCAAATCAGACATGAGCTAAGTGTTACCATTTATGAAATAAGCATTAGTTGAAAAAAAAACGTTAGATGGCGGACCCTTTAGTATATTACTATATATGATGTCATACTTAACTATATTAAATTTTACAAAACTGGTTCACATTATATAAGATTATATAACATTTTCTTTTACTCGGATGCTTAATAATAAAAAATTTGTATGTCAAACAAAAATGTTTATGCCTCAACATTTCTAAATTTTTTGGAGTTTCATATTTTAAATTGTGATGTTTATTTAAGAGGATTTCAATAGATATTTTCAATTCACATTTTCAAGTTAATATTAAAATTTTGATGCAATATGTTATTGTATGATACAATTAAATATGACGTTTTACGAAAAATTGCATTCTCAAATAAAATGGTATCTTACTATATATGATGTCATACTTAACTACATTAAATTTTACGAAAATGGATCTCTTTTTATAAGATTGTATAATATTATTTTCAATCGGGAATACACTTTTTTTCCAAAATGGGCCACTTTCGGCCGACTTTCGACACGGGTTAACGTTTTCCTCAAAAAAAAATCTATTTCTTCCATTTCGAACAATTTGCAATACATCTGGATGGTGTAATGACAAAGCTATTTTTAAGGGACACCCTAGCCACCATCTTTAAAAGTGTACACTCAGGGAACTTCTGCTTTAAAAATATGTAGTTGTTTGGGTTGTAATACAGTTTCACTATTTTTAATGTAAATGTAAGTCATTTGTAGAACAAATAAAATTTTTAACTAACCTTGTAGTTCATTTAAAAAAACAACTCACATCAAATGACTGTTTTATGATTTTACATTCATTTTTTACAGTTGTTTTTTGTTATTTAAAAAATAAAAATAAATAAATGTTTGTTTATTTTTTACTACCATGTGGTTAATTTTTACTACAATTGTTAGTCATTTTTTGAACATTAAAAAACAAATGACAATGTTTGTTGAATTTAATGAAATGTAATTCGTCGTTTTTTCAAATGAAATTTCATTCGTTTTTGACTACAGTTGCTGTCGTCTTTACCAACATAATTTCCTAAGTGTACTTCTGAAAAAAAACGTCTTGGTACTAAATTTAAAATCTCATTTTACCATCTCTGTTGTTTTGTTATCGAAGACACAGAGTCCAGATTGATTTCAGTTTCTGTTTGTATTTGAAGTTGTAAACACGTCTTCAACGGAATACGCCATGAAACCGATCTTGTATTATGATCAACGCAGTCCCCCTGTGCGCAGTGTTTTGATGTTAATAAAAATTCTTAATATTGAAATAGATTTGAAATTTGTGAATTTATTTAAGGGAGAGCAATTAAGAGCAGAATTTAAACAAGTAAGTATTTAAATCAATTCACTTTTTTTTGAAAACTTAAAATAAATTTTTAAAATCGATATGAACTTAAGCTCAATCCTGCACATACTGTGCCAACCCTCGTCGATGAAGATCTTATTCTCACCGATTCTCATGTTATTTTAATGCATTTATGTGAAAAATATCAGAAAGAAAATTCAAAACTATGGCCCGCTACATATAAAGAACGGATGAAGGTACTCAATATGCTATTGTTTGAAGGATCTTTAGTTTTTCGAAGAGATAGCGATCTAATGGTAAGTTTAAATTTTTATAAAATTTTAATCTTTGACAATCGAATAAAACAAAAATCTTAATTTTAATAAAAAAACAAGCTAAAAAATCCAAAACCTTGTAAATTTATTAGTAAAAATAATTAAATATTTTTAAAATTAAAACTTAATAAAATTTTTAGGAATATTTAATTGCTCAAGTAAAATAATTTATATTTTTAAAATCCACGCTGATTTTTCAATCAAATCTGAGTTTTCTGAGGTGATTTTTTAAGAATTAAAAAAACAGATGATTTTTTATAAATCCACGTTCAAAGAAAAAAATTAGATTTCGTTACAAAGCCACGCTCAAAAAAGTCAAATATTTTTATAAATTCGCTCTGGAATAAAAAAAAAATATTTTTTATATATATTCCAAAAAATCTGATTTTTTATAAATCCACGCTCAAATAAAAATAAACAGATTTTTATAAAACAAGCTAACAAAAAATAAGTTTTTTCATAAATCCACGCCCAAATAAAGAGACGGTTCTTTTATAAATCCTCGCCCAAGTAAAAAAAACTTATTTTTTTATAAAAAATCTAATTTAATCCACGCTCAAATAAAAAACTGATTTTTATAATTCCACTCTCAAATAAAAAATCTAAATTTTTATAAAGCCACACTCAAATAAGAACTGTTTTTTTTTATAAATCTCAGCTCAAATATCAGATTTTTTATAAATCGATGTTATATAAAAAAATCAGATTTTATAATTAATTTTTTTTTATATACCACGCTCAAAACCGATCTTTTTTTTATAAATCTACACTTAAATAAAAAAGAATCGATTTTTTATAAAATCACGCTCAAATCAAAAAAATTTAATTTTTTATAAATCCACGAGTTCAAGTTCAAATTAAAAATCAGATTTTTTTATAAAGAAAATTATGTTTTTTAAAATCCACGTTAACAAAAAACAATTTGATTTGTTAATAATTTACGTTCAAATTAAAAACTGATTTTTATAAATACTTGCTCAAATTAAAAATCGAACTTTTCAATAAATTCACGATGGAATACAAAATCAGATTTTTATAAATTCACGATCAAAGAATAATCATATTTTTTATAAATCCACGTTTAAATTAAATAAAAGACTTTTTGTAAATCCACGCTCAAATAATAATTTGATTTTTTTTAAAACCACGCTTAAATAAAAGAATTCGATTTTTATAAAAAGAGGTGCTGTTCAGACGCAAAAACACACACCCCTATCGTGAATATTTCTTCCCTTGGATTGTTTTCCCTTTCCACTCAATTCCAATCGTTAATTAAAGTTTCCTCGAAATTTGTTCCCTTTTTCTAATCATTCACTCGTGAATAGCATAATACAATTTCAGGGGAAATTCACGATACCAATTTTCACTTGAGGGGGAATGAAAATTACATGTGAACAAACATTTCCCTTTTTATTCACGATAGGGGTGAAATACATTTTAAAAAAATTACGCCAATTTCGTATAAGTTTGTGATGCTTGTTTCCCGTTATTGGTGAGCCTATATCAACTTGGTATAGCTCAAACTACAAGGTGGCTGTAATTTAAAAAAAAAATGAAAAACTTTGATTCTTCTTGTGGATTATTTTCATTTGGTATTTTAATTTTTTTTACATCAAGTCGAGAATATGATGTCATGTAAATGGCCGCCGCCACAGTTGATTGTCATTTGAGCCCTTTTTATGGCATTTTCCATCACTTTGGCCAAAACTTCCGGCGATAGGTCCTCACATTCTTGACGGATATTGTCTTTAAGAGCTGCAAGAGTCTGTGGCTTGTTGACATAAAACCGCGACTTCAAAAAGCCCCACAAAAAGAAGTCTGGAGCGGTCAAATCAGGCGATCTTGCTGGCCAGTGCAAATCGCCAAAACGGGAGATTAGGCGCCCGGGAAATGCATCCTTCAGCATATCGGTTGTGGCACGTGCAGTGTGTGCCGTTGCACCGTCCTGTTGGAACCACATGTTTTCCAATCCCAATTCATCAAGTTGCTGCAAAAAGAACTCGTTGATCATTGCTCTGTAGCGGTCACCATTCACAGTAACCGTTTGGCCCGCGACGTCTTCGAAGAAAAAATGTCTGATGACTCCTCCAGCGAAAACAGCACACCATACAGTGACTTTGAGCGGGTGTAATGGCTCTTCGTGGGTTACACGCGGATTTTCAGTGCCCCAGAAGCGTAAATTTTGCTTATTTACGTACCCGCTAAGATGGAAATGGGCCTCATCACTCATGATTATATTTGATGAAAAATCATCTTCCTCTTGGTGGTGATTAAGGATGGCTTGAGCGTATGTTACACGCGATTGGCGGTCAGCAGCTAACAGCTGATGCACCGTCTGGACTTTGTACGGAAACATCTTCAAATCTTGTACCAAAATTCGCTGTAAAGACTGTCGACTGATACCCATTTGCGTGGCACGTCGTCTGGTCGATGTCGACGGCGCTTCCATGACATCCCCGGCTACAGCAGCAATATTCTCTGCAGAACGGCTACTCCGGGGTCTGCCACGCCTGGCAGCATCTCGTGTTGTGCCAGTCTCTTCGAGGCGAGCGGCTAAACGTCGCAGTGTTTCACCAGTAGGCGTTGGACGGCCAGGAAATCTGCGACGAAATTCACGTTGTGCCAAAGTCACCGACCGATTATTGGTCAAATAAATAGTCACCAATATTCCGCGTTCTGGAGCAGTGTAGCGTAACATTGTTTATTAACGTGTATTTCGCATGTGTTTACTACACAAATGTCAAAACAGAACTGACATTAGGGGCCAATAGCAAAATTTATAGCATTTTCTCATAGGAGGATTACTTTTGCGCCACCTTGTATATAAAATTGCACCATTTTTCACTTGTAAACTACCAAACAACTTTTCACCAAGCAGCGATATGGAAATTACTTTTTCAGTGAATGTATCTACCAAGTCTAGTGAGTCCATTTTGTATTGGTTTGGATCTGAAAGTTAAAAACCATGAGCAAAAATATAAAATGAATAAAGTAACTCTTGTAAGTTTCAAGTAATTTTTCGACTTTTAAATGGACATCAATTCTTTTGGTGAATTTCAACATGAAACTCTGCACGTCGTAGCTTTCAAGTATAGTCAACCAAGCCCTGTCCATCGTTCCTCTGAATTCATAAAACCTTGAGAAATAAGAGGCATCTAATGTCGGTTTCAACAGGTATCGAACATTTTTGAAGTAGGTCATATGTATGGTCACTAGAGTGGTATTTTTTCAAGTTTCTGTTTTTTATTAATTATTGCTGTGACTATTGTAGAACTAGGTCTAAAAGTTGGGTGGTACGAATTTGATAAAAATCGGATAGCATTAATACGTGGAGCCCCGCTACCTAAGTTTTCAATTTTATTAAATTTTTCTTAAATTTAAATCTTGCGACACACGATTTTTAATTAATTTTGGCATACGAATATTGAAAAACTTTTGAAATCGGACTAGAGGTTTTCGAGATATTGCGACTCAATTTTTACTACAAATGGTGTTTAGTTTACATAAAAATTGTTACGCTTTTCAATTTTATATTCAAAATTATTGAAGGAATATTTACTTTAACTTTTGATTTTCATTAATTAATGTTTTGATTGTTGTATCACTAGGTCCAGTGGTGTACAATTTGAGATAAATCAGGTTATTTAACCCTTGGCGACCTGCGCGCAAAGCCTATGATATATCGAAATATTTCAAATATTTGTGTTCAGCAAGCCAAAATTAATAAAAAATTATGTATCGCAAGACATATTTTTGTTAAAACAATTTAAGAAAAATTTCCAAAAAACGAAAACTTTGATAGCGGGCCGCCACGGGTTCAAGCTATCGATTTTTGTCAAATTTGCACCAAATAACCCTCAGACCTAATAAATACTACAACAATCTGAACAGTAAATTTAAATTGTTCAAACAAAGTTTTTCTTCATATACAAAAACGCCGTTTTTTTCAAAAGATTAAGTATCTTTAAAACTAACGATTGATCAAAAATTTTGGTTTTTTACCTACACTCAGAAAATAATGTGTTGCGAATTAACTACAAACGACAGATTTTATTTTCAATAAAATCAACTATTGGGAAACTACATTTTCACAAACTATCAATTTAATTATTTACACACAGAGAAATAAAGTGCCAACCGAATTTAAAAGTGTATTTTAATGGTAACAACTCAAAAATGCAGTTAGTACAACGATATTTACATTCGATTTATTAATATTTTGGGCGTTGCAACTAAAATTCAGTTGAATTAACCGAACGTTGTTGTGAAAACTTATGTAGAGTTCTACCAACCGACTTAAATTCGTAATAACCGAATTTGGGTTTAAGTAATCGAATTTCCGTTGGTAAACAGCAACATTATTCTCTGTGTGTACGTTTCACTATATGATTCCAAATCATTCCTGCGACATGTTTGCTTGATGTAATATTGCTTCTTTAATTTCCTTTCATCAGATTGAATTGAGATACAAATGTTAAAGAGTTAAAAGAAAAGAAATACAGTATTTAATAATTTTAAAGTAAACTTTTTTATTTTCTATTACAAAACTATCCACATATTCTTTTCATATTGTTTTACTAAAAAAACGCCATATTGTTTTTCTCACAAAAATTGCGAGAGAAAAATATTTGAGCGAAAGACACTGTGTTAGAAAAGTCAATACAATTCCATTACTTTTTGCAGTTGTATTGTATGTTACCACAATGCAGTAGTTTTAGTGAGTTGTTTCAAAATACAACCGTCGAAATATGAAAATTACTTTTTAAGGTAAACAACTGCAATTGCAGTTAAAATAACTACAGCAACATTATTACATAAATAACTATCATGCTTTAACTGCATAACTTTTCTGGATGTACAAAAACATAGGAGTTTTATAAAACTTCTAACATTTTTGACAATTTGTGATAAAACAATCTGTGTTTTTTTTATTTTCAGACCGAAATTGTTCGTAAAACTTATGCAAATGTTGATATACGCTATCATCAGCGTAAAATGCATGAAGTCTATGATATGTGCGAGCATTATTTAAATAAAAATCAATTTTTGGCTACAGAATATGTAAGTTAAATGAACATTTGCATTTTATTCAAACCAATCACAAAATTATGCAATTATTCCCACCAACAAAAATAAAATAAATAAATAAAATAAAGTTTAATTTTTTTTTTATATGTATATAGTTGACAATTGCTGATATCTCTGCCTTAACCACAATAAGTACTGTTGATCTCATGTTTCCTATAGCTGCCGCACAATGGCCCACTCTAACGAAATGGTTTGATAAAATGAAATTAATGCCAGAATACGAAATTAATCAACAAGGCTTAGAAGACTTAAGCAAAGCAGTGGCAGAGCTTGGAAAATTTACATTTCCTAAAAGGGGAGATGCTAAAGAATCTTGTGAATAATACATTTCTTTGCTTAAAACTTAAAAATATAAAAGATAAAGCTTTTTAAACTAATAGAGACATGTGCAAAACTAATATATATTCGAAAATAAAGTAATTTTGGTTTGAAAGTAACTGCTCTTAATTTTTGTTTGTTTTTATAAATAAGAAAAAAAACTAAAAACGGGTTCCTATTAAAACAATTATTGAATCAATTAATATTTTATTTGATTTTGCACCTATCATGGCAATGATAATATCAATTAAAACTTTAATTGAAAATGGAAAAGAAAAAAGAAAATTATGATATTTACAAAAAAAGTGTGTGAACGACACGTTTGTAGATGCGTTTTTCGTAATGCTGTATCTGTTTGTGTATGTGCTTGTTTTGTTTGGAGACTTCAAATGCATTTGGTATTTTATACTAAAAACCACTAACTCTCAGGGCAAAAACGGGTTCCAAAACAATTATTGAATTAATTAATATTTTAATTGATTTTGCACCTATCATGGCAATGATAATATCAATTAAAACTTTAATTAAAAAGAAAAAAGTTATAAATAACTATCTACAAAGAAAATTATGATACTTACAAAAAAAGTGTGTGAACGACACGTTTGTAGATGCGTTTTTCGTAATGCTGTGTCTGTTTGTGTATGTGCTTGTTTTGTTTGGATACTTCAAATGCATTTGGTATTTTATACTAAAAACCACTAACTCTCAGGGCAAAAACGGGTTCCTATTAAAACAATTATTGAATCAATTAATATTTTAATTGATTTTGCACCTATCATGGCAATGATAATATCAATTAAAACTTTAATTGAAAATGGAAAATGGAAAAGAAAAAAAGTTATAATTAACTATCTACAAAAAAATCATGATACTTACAAAAAAAGTGTGTGAACGACACGTTTGTAGATGCGTTTTTCGTAATGCTGTGTCTGTTTGTGTATGTGCTTGTTTTGTTTGGATACTTCAAATGCATTTGTTATTTTATACTAGAAACCACTAACCCACTCATGGAAGTTGTTGAAAACTTAGGTGACATAATACTTAATTGTAGAACAAATGACGATAAAGACGGTGAATTTACTTTTTGTGGTGGCAGATGAAATACTGTTTTTGATTATTGTATTTGTTCACAAAGT
This sequence comes from Delia radicum, assembly GCA_021234595.1. NCBI lineage: Eukaryota > Metazoa > Arthropoda > Insecta > Diptera > Anthomyiidae > Delia > Delia radicum. The sequence continues at coordinate 169,474,795 of CM037855.1, read as the reverse complement.
ATTTTAAAATATGTTTTCGATTTAAAAGTTGGCTGCAAACCCTACTCTGATCATATGCCGTTAAACTTCGATATTATTTTTCCATTGCCCAACAACAGATTGTTTTCAGAATTGGGTCCTCAAATATTACGAACAATAAAAAAACTGATAAATATACTGAATCCTTATTAAATCTTTTTGGTAAATACAATTTTATCCACAATACTCCAGTCGATAATTTGGTGGAATCTAAAAAATGCAAAATAATAAAAGCAGACACCACGATAAAAGTAAATATTATTTTGAATCAAAGCAAAAGTGGTTCAATTGGAAATGTGCTCGCTATAGTATAAACATGTTAAATGCACTCGAAAAAAAAAATACAGAAAAAGCCGTCTACTACAAACAAATTAAAATACTCTACACACAGAAAAAAGTTTTGTAGTTGCAACCGATTTTTTTGTCAACAGAATTTTTGTGGTACTATTACTATTATTAAATTTTAATACTATTGTAAGAACCGACATCAAATTTCGAATTTTTATTGTAATAATTGAATATTTTATGTTTATGGACTATAATATTCTATAAATAGATTCATATGTGTAAAACAGAATTTATTTGATTAATAAAAATATGTTATGCCTCGATCTTCCGTTTGTCAGGTAAGTACTTTACCTATAGCCTAACCCCAATGTAAATATGCTTTTTAAATTTCAAAATTGAATATTTTTCAGTTTAAAATTTCAACAGCTGTCTAAAAATAGATGTTAAAATTATTTTATTAATAAAAAATTCTTATGCTGCGAACTGGGCTCGAACTGGCGACCTTCTGCTTGTCAACTTACCTCTAGCCTAAATCCAATTTTGAATTTGTATTTTCCAATTTCAATATTTTATTAGAGTTACCAAAACTAAAAAAAATTAATATATTATTTTAGAATTATTTTATTAAAAAAAATTCTTCTGCCGCGAACTGGACTCGAACCGGTGACCTTCTGCTTCTCAGGCAATTACTTTACCTATAGCCCAAACACAATTTGGACTTGTATTTTCAAATTTCAGTGAGAGCAGACAGAAATCTTCGCAGTATCAAATAATATTAAATAAATAAAATTATATGGTAGGTTTTATATTAAAAATAAAAATATTTATTTATTTATTAATGTGAATAATATTAAATATTGTTTTTTCTTTTTCCAGCTCTTAAATATGTCCATCAAATTCTACATGGCATCAAGAAGGAAAATACTAAACAAATAATAATGCAAACATACATAACAAGAATGATCGAGAAAAATAAAGCTTGAAAGTAAATAATAAGAGCGATATTTAGTGTTCTTATACAGAGTTTTCAGGTGTGTTTTTTATACGATAATAAAATTAAATGAAAAATATTTATATAAATTGGTTTTCATTAATAATTGGTAAAAGCGATAGCAATTTCAGGAGAAAATTGAGCTGAACTGTTTAACTGAACTGTTTACCTCTTTGTAATAAACTAACATTTACCAGAAAACATGTACTGATTTCAACAGATTTATTTTCATTTTCATTTAACAAAACTTCTGAATTATTATAATTCAACTATCTTTTTTACCTAATGATTCTCAACTTCATTGAAATTTATATAAAGTAAAACAACATTCATATATTTTTCACAAAAACTTAAAAAGTTCCAAAAAAGATGCAAATGGCTCTTTTCAGCAATATATAAATGGCATATTGTCATGTAGCTCCTTTAAACAAAATGTAAAAAAAAAAAATTACTGCTGAGATGACCAACAAGCCGAGACAGGTCTATCTGGTTTTGTTTTTATTAAAATCGGAGTGCTTGACTTTGTAATACTTCCCTTACTAGGTTTTGAGAACTTTCTTCTACTCTTAAGGCCATTATTACAACTTGCCAATAGCTAAAGTTCGGATGTTATCTGACAGATTATTAGTTTTTCGTTATTATAAGTATACTTTAAGCTAAAAGTGACCGATAAGCTAAATGGAAGATATTGTTGCCTTTAACTTTTAACGTAAGGTTTATGTGTTTAAAGTTGCCACATTTAAAATTGCCACAATAAATAAAAGTACGTTGCCACTACGTATTTTTATAAACCAATTCATTTGGTCAAAAATAATCGGTTTTTCCTTTGGTGCTGCCACATTATCAAAAATATTAATTTTATTTTATTGGGAAGTTGTAATAACGAAAAACATTATAGCTCACTTTATTCCTCACTTCAGCTAAAGTTACCTTTTACTAACATTTACTTTAAAGGCAAGTTGTAATAATGGCCCTTAAAAACTTTTATAAATAAATAACACCTTTGTTACATAAAAACTAGAATTCATTTAACTTTTTCTAAAATAAAACTCCTCAGCTTTAAAAGTTTTTTTTATATGAACTCTCAATTCTCTTTACTTTCAATACCAAAGAATAACCTTCAATTTAAAAAGCTTTTTCCTTCACAGAAAAAACTAAAATCAAGTTTCAATTAAAATAGTTGTTGATTCAATTAAAAGTTTAATTGAATTCGGTAATAGCAATTAAAATAATTTCTAACTATTAAATTGATTTTATTTTCAACTATAAGATTCATATATTACAGGGCTTTTCAATCTCTTTGGCTCACGTACCCCTAATTTTAAATTTTGGCAGCTGCGTACCCCTAACGAGGTTTTTGGTTTTGTCAATAAATTTCACTTATAAATATGGTAAAAAAATTAGAACAACTTATATTGTAAAGTTTAATTAATTGTTTTACTTTTACTAGTATATGAATCTTAAAGTTGATAAAAAACAGCCCAGTAAATACAGTTACACCAACTCACTTTCATAGATCATCAAATAGTTTGATAGACTTAGTATTCGTTAACCATAAATCGAAAGTGCTGCTATCGTACGGTCTATACTAGCAATAAATATGCGGAAATATATTGCAGTATATGTCAAAATGATGTTATCTCTAGTGTGGACCACTCTATTGCTTACATATTTATTGCCGTACATATATGTTGCAATAAGTTTTTGGCAATATTCGGCAACACTTATTGCCAACATATTACGTCAAAATTAGTTGTCATTTTAGTTGACGTTTATAGAAAAGGAGAAAAGGAAATAATTATAAAATAATTTTTGGAAAAACACTTGTAACAATGTGTACACAGTTTTCTTGTAATTTAACAAACAAGATTCTTTAAAAAAAACTTAATTTTTTTCTTATTATTTATGAATACACAAAATGGCCACGCTCTTAATGTTTTGTTTTTATAACCTTTCTCTTTGAAATTTTCTAAAATATGAGTTACCATAAATACGTGTTCACCACCCTAAACATAAGCTTAGCAATAATAATTTTTTTACTGTTATTCTGCCGACGTATTTCGAATATTGTCAACATATTTATTGCTAGTATAGACCGTACGTATATCAACAACTCCCTGGATCTGCTTTTTCAAACCACGATATTATATATCTGATATATGATACCAGTGTAAAAAAGGGTTTACCTCTTATACTTATCGTGATTTCCGTAATATTGATTTCACAACTTTAAACCAAAATATAGCAAACATCCGTTGGGATCAGATTTACTCATTTGATGATGTTAACGACCAACTGCTGTTTATTCAGGACAATGTTAAACAATTATTAGATACTTGTGTTCCAATGAAAACTAATTTAATTAAGGGCAATCATCAATCGTGGTTTACCCCGGAAATTAAATTATTAATAGATAAACGTAATGCTGCTTATAGTAGGTGGCGAAAATTTAAAACAACAGAACTTCGTGTTAAATTCAAATCTGCTAGAAAAAATCTGGTGCAGGAAATACAACGGGCGAAAACCTTATTTTATGGAAGAAAATTTTCTTCGGCCATTGACAATAGATCTAAATGGAAAGAAATCCGCAAGATTGGTATAGGACGTGATAACGCTCCACTCTGCGATGATGATGTCGATGTGAACTTTTTAAACGATCATTTTGTAAACATTAATGCCCTTTCTCCGTTGAATAACTTTTATGATGATTTATGCATCGTTCCTATCGAAAATAGCTTTAGTTTCCGTTGTGTTGACCAATGTGAAGTTCTTGAAAGCCTTTCAACTATAAAATCGAATGCTGTTGGTTTGGACGAAACGAATCCAGTATTTTGTAAAGCCATTATACAAAAGCTCTAACCATTTATTTAACACAATCCTCACAAAATCCATTTTTCCAGAAGTATGGAAGCATTCAAAGATTATTCCTATTCCTAAGCAAAACAATGATTTTCGGCCTATTGCGTTCCTTCCATTTTTGTCAAAAGCATTGGAAAATCTCATGAGTAGACAGATTAAAGACTACCTTACCTCGACATAAACTCTTATCCGATTTTCAAACTGGTTTTGTGAAGGGCAGAAGCTGCATAACAGCGCTAACGGACGTGATTGAATATTTAAGAGCTAAACTTGATAGAAACATGGTTTCATTTTTAGTTCTGTTAGACCATAGTAAAGCCTTCGATACTGTAGATCATTCAATACCAATGAAGAAAATTGAAAAAATGTTTTATTTTTCTAGTTCAGCATGCAAGCTTATTAAGTCGTATCTCACTAAGAGATCGCAGCTTGTATGTTTTAATGGAAGGTACTCAACAGCTCTGCATGTAAAAAAGGAATTCCGCAAGGATCTATACTAGGCCCTCTTTTATTTTGTTTTTACCCGATGTAATGAGACACAGCAAGGTGCAAATATATGCTGACGACGTCCAAATCTATAACAGTACTTCTATTAATGAAATAAATCTATGCGTAGAAAATATTAATTGTGATTTAGCCAATATACACAACTGGGCTGTTGCCAATGGCTTAAGCATAAATCCTTCAAAATCTAAATGCATATTTCTGTCAAAAAGTAAAAGAGCTTTAAGTAATGATCTTCAGCTTTCTATAAACAACAATATTATCGAACTCGTAGACTCATCGAAAAATCAAGGAGTAATATTCAATTCTAAATTAACTTGGTCCAACCACATAAACTCAATAGTGGGAAGGATTTTCGGAATGCTTCGTAATCTATGGATTGTTAAATATTCAACACCATTTAATATACGTATGTTATTAGCAAAAACGTATCTTATCCCTGTTCTGTTATATGGATGTGAAATTTATGCAAACTGTGAAACTGCGGACTTTGGAAAACTTAAAGTTGCTTACAACAATATTGCAAGATATGTCTTCAACAAAGGGCGCCTTGAATCTATATCTAGTTTTTCATATCAAATTAATAAGATGAGTTTTGAAAACCTTCTTAAATTTAGCAGTCTTATTTTATTCTATAAAATAATCACGTCAATGCAACCTGTCTAACTATACAGCAGAATACAATTTGCTAGATCAAATCGTGGGAATAATATTATCCAGAAAAAATTTAAAAGCCTATTATCACAACGCCAATTTTTCATTTACACCACTAGTCTTTGGAACCTTCTTCCTAATCGAATTCAAGTCATAAACAACCCAAACAAAAATGAGCTTAAAATATACTTTGGTTAAATATTCAATTTGCCAGTTATTTGTCTAACCTTTGATGCCTTCCTTATTTCAAACACTTGTTACTTTTAATTTTTTATTTTTATCTTTGTATCTTAAATATCAAATTTTAATTTTGTTTTTTAATTTTATTTAATATGTGTAATGTTTTTTATACTCACTAGCACTATAGTTTATAAGATTTACATCTTGTTGTGCTAGATTATCTAATAAATAATAAATAATAAACAAAAAAATTCAAAATTTAACAAAAACTTTAAAGTTTATAATAGTAAAATGGTTTTTTTTTTTAATATCCTTAAGAAGATAAGAAAAAAATAATATTGTAAGGTTTATTTATATTTCATACATTACATTCATAAATATATAAAAAACTTAGAGGTATCAAAAACTTAACAATTAATAACAATTAAATTGAGTTTAGTTTTTAGTGCGATATTTGGCATTGTACCTGTGATATAAGAATATCAATATTTGGCTCAATTTTGCTTAATTTAAGTCTCATATTAGGTTCTAAATGCAATTTATTTCTAAATTTTGTTTTTATTCCTACTATAGATGAAAATCCAGCTTCACACAAATATGTGGATGTGAATTTTAATAATAATTTCATAGCTTCGTTGTATAACGAATTATATATTTAAGTTTCTGTTTTATCCAGAAAGAGTACAGGTCTGTATTTTCGAAAATCAGTTTCTGCGTAGGATCGCAAGAGAGCTCAATTAATGCCTCTTGGCCCTTAAGACATATTGAAGAAGGTTGTTGTTCTAAAAATGCGGATGAATCCACAAGCATTCCCCATATTCTTCATTAAAATATTGATCGAAATTGCTAATTAAAGTTTGGCAATGTTTTATATTAGAAGTATTAATTTGATATGAGTCTTGAATTTGCTTTTCTATTAAATATGTTTCTAAGTTTGGCAAGGACTGATATTTATTTTGAGCTACAGTATCCACTATTAGTTTCAAATTCTCCTTCATAGCATTTATTTTTCCCTCTACAATAATCATTTAATCGGGTAAAATATCAGCAAGTTATGATAATTTTTGTAACCAAATATCATTCAAAAATCGTTTGTGCAACTCTAATTTCATTTAATTTAAAAATATTTCTACTTCTGTTCTTAGTTCTAACAAACGATTTAACATTTTTCCTCTTGACATCTTACTTCAGTGTTTAAAAGCAGACTGGCGTGTGCACTATCCATATTGGCACACAGCACACCAAACAAGCGAGAGTTAAGGGATCTAGATTTAATAAAATTAACTACCGTGACAGCATCATTAAGCACTTCTTTCAAGTCATCAGGAATTCTTTTACACACTAATGCTTCGCGGTGTATAACACAATGGGTAAATTTACAATCGGGAGAAACAGCCTTCACTTTTGTGATTTTATATTTGCCTGTCATAGCTCGAGCACCGTCTGTACATAACCCAACACATCGCGTCCAGTCTAGCGGTATTTTCCATCATAAATTCATTTAACTTTTTAAATATTTCATCTGATGCCGTACGAGTTGGCAGCTCTTCACGAAATAAAAAATCTTCTTTTAACTGCGAATCAAAAATATATCGAATAAACACGAGTAATTGTGCACAATGAGCTATATCTGCGCTTTCACCCAATTTGAAGAGAGAAAAAATCGCTTTGTTTAACTTGGTTTATTATCAGTTCTTTTACATTTAAAGCCATTGCATTTATTCTGCGACCCACTGTTTTATTTGAAAGAGACACCGTATAAAATTTTTTTGCTTGATCATCTCCTAACATACATTTTACTATTGCTTTTGTAGCTGGAAAAATTCACTACTTTGTTTGGTTGTATGTGGTTTACCGCACTTCGCAATTTGGTAAGACACTACAACCAGTGCTGCTGTTGAGCATAAAATCGTCCAATTTTCCAATAAAAATCGTCAAAATCGTCATTATATTTTCAAAAATCGTCAAAAAATCGTCAAAACAAAAAATATTTGTTACAAGTGGGATAAAACTTTAATAAAAAAAGAATAATAATGTAATTTACATTTCAGGTGCTCATGTACTATCGGTGTAATATAATACATTTTTTAAACTTTTCTGTAATTTAAACTTCGAAAATCAAGATATTTTATAACGATAGCACTTTACCACTTTAAATTCTTTTACATATTTTAGAAATTCTTTAACAATGTTATTTTCTTTAATTATTAAATTTGGACTTCCATTAACGAATTAAAGTTTCAAATTGCATTACATGTTTTTTTTTTCTTATAATTTAACCAATACTCAGGGGATGCCACCTACTCATGCAGTGCATTGTATTGATCAGGAAAATAAGGTATGGGAAGGAGGAAAGAGGGAGTAGTGTTTGTGGATATTTGATTTAAATTTTTCTAAATTGTAAGTAACAGGGAAGACTTCTGCGGGAAGTTTGTTCCACATACGAATCGTTCGACTAAAAAACGAATTTTCTCTGTAATGCGTTGTGCGAAACACAGGACAATCAACTACAAACGGATGTGCTCTACTAGATAAGCGAGTATTACGAATAAAAACTCGGGCTCGTGGACTAAGTTCACTTATCTCTAATGAGCATCTCCCATGGTAATATCGATAGAAAAGTGTCACACAACCCACATTCCGACGATGCTCCAATGAATCAATAGAGTTGGATACACTACTGTCATTGATAAGCTTCACCGCCCTCCCCTGAACACGGTACAGTAGCTTCAGAATAGACAATGGAGCCCCTGCCCATATATGAGAGTTGTATTCCATTTTTGGCCGGATATAGCTGGTATAAATAGTAAGGAGATCGGATGGAGTGAAGTAAGTCTTGCACCGTTTTAGAAAACCGAGACACTTGAATGCCTCTTTCGACACTTGAAATACGTGCTTATTCCAACGGACATCACACTGTATTCTCATGCCCAGAACATCAAGAGTATCCGATTCCTCAATACCTATACCATCCATAGTTACAGATGACAATGTCAATTCCACAGCCCGTCTGTGGGTTAACATACAACATTGGGTCTTGCGTCATTCATGTTCTGCCGCATGCCCTCTATCTCCAAAGAGCTTGGCCTGTGATCGAATAAAAATGAATGACAAATGTTGCTGTCATCTGCAAAAGAGTAGATAGGGTTGATGGTCTGACCAAGAAGGTCATTAATAAAAATAAGAAAAAGGGTAGGAGAAAGAACAGAACCTTGCGGTACCCCTGAATTTAGCTGAAACTCGTTTGATGAGACCCCATCTAAAACAACACGTATAGTGCGGTCTCTGAGAAAACTCGTTATAAATCGAGAGAAGACATTACCGACACCAAAAGCAACTAGATTAGTCACGAGTGCCCCGTGCCACACCCGATCGAACGCCTTAGAAATATCTAGAGCAACCACTTTACTCTCACCAAAGCGGTGGATTGACCGGCTCCAACGTTCCGATAGAAACGCCAACAGGTCTCCCGTGGATCGACCACTACGGAAGCCATACTGTCGATCATTTAAAAGTGAATAGGTCTCTAAATATTTCACAAGATGGTGGTTAACCATGGTCTCCATCACTTTGGAGAGCGCAGAGCAAATTGCGATTGGGCGGTAATTTTCAGGGTTGTTAGCCGCACCCTTTTTAGGGATAGGCTGGACATTGGCCACCTTCCAGCATGAGGGTAAAATTCCCGCACGGTACGAAGAGCTGAAAAGTTTTGCCAATGGACGTGCCAACGTTAAAGAGCACTGTTTCAGCACCAGTGCTGATATGCCATCCGGCCCCGGTGACTTATTTACGTTGAGATCCGCAAATATTGTTTATTACTGCATGTTTTTCCATTTTCAAATATAAATATAAATTGTGAATATCTGAAGTTTCACTTTGGAACACTTTATTTATATTATTATTAGGCCTGTTTTTTAAGCACCGGATTTATTTTTGGCTTTATAAATCAGAATATTCAAACTCGATGTTTGTTTCGCAAAAATTTGGATGTTTTTTTTTTTTTTAATTTAAAATATATTTTATTTTTATCTCAATATTACACTAATTAAACTTTATAAAAATATAAATATTAAAAAAGCAGGGTTGGCATTCAATAACTTTTCATAATAACGATTGGCTATCACAGTAACACTATTAGCGGAATGGATAATTTAAAAAAAGCGATTCCATTAAAGACATGTTTCTTCTTATGTAAACGGTTTTAGTTTTCTATTTAACCTGTTTGATTTTGAAATATCTTGAACTAGTTAAAGTCAAAATAACGCTAAAATACCGAAACGACGATTTATAACGTTATTTTGTTGATGTAACAAAATTTAATGGGTAACATTTTGAAATAAACCCTGTAAAGACACATGCCACTATTGGAATTGTAGCTTTAAAACGTTCATAACGGCATTGGTGTGGCCGTGAGAGCCAACGGCCCTTGTAATGAAAAGGTAGTGTTTGCCAACCATGAAAAAAGTAAGCACATACTCAGTTTGATACATTCTCTTTATTTTTAAGTGAAAAAAACAGTAATTTGTAGAAGAAATTTAATTTTTGACTACAATTGTAGTTCATTTAAAAACAAACCACATTAAATTACAGTATTATGATTTCACATTCATTTATACAGTATTTAAAAAAATAAAACAAATTAATGTTTGTTTATTTGTTACTGCACTGACTGAACCACTCATTAATAATAAAATTGTAGTTAATTTTTTGAACAGTAAAAAATAAATGACTATGTTAGCTGAGTTTACTAAAATGTAAGACGTTCTTTTTTCTAGTGAAATTTCATTTGTTTTCAGCTACAAGTGCAGAAAATAAATTAAAATAAACCTAACATGAATCCATAAAATAACTTTTTTGCTAAACTTTCAATAAAATTTTTTTTTTTTACTTTTAACGAAATAATAAAAATCTAAACATAGATCCGGTGATTTTTTTAATAATAGCAAATAAACATGTTTTGCTGACATATTAAACGTTTGTCAAAAAATCGTCATTTTGGAATCAAAAATCGTCCAATCGTCATTTAGTAATTTAGGTACTAAAAATCGTCAAAATGACGATAAATCGTCAAACCTGGCAACAGTGACTACAACCGATGTTTTTACAGCCTTTTTCGTAGTTCCACAGAATGAAGACAGTATTGTTTTGCTGGTTCTCATTTCACGTTTTTTTTTTTGCGGTTGTGGTTTGCCGACCTAATTGTAAATGTTATGGTCCCAAAAAACATAATTACACTAAACTTAATTAACGTTATTATTTCTTTAGGATACAATAAATGTTTTGATAAGTAAATGTATATTCATAAAAAAACAAAAAAAAAAAATGTTATAACTAAACAGAAAAAAAAAACTTCTGAAAAACTAACTAACGAGGGCAGTTTCGCGTACCCCCTAGTGGTACGCGTACCATAGGTTGGTAACCGCTGATATATTAGATTCAAATATCTTTTAAAAATTGAATTGAATATTGTTTTTAATTTCAAACAAATTTTTAGTCTATACTAATAAAACTTTAATTTAAATTTTACAAAAAATTGCCAAACATTAGGGGGAAAATCTCCAATACTAAAAGAATTACCAAATTAAAAAAAAATTTTTAAAAAATAGTAAACATTTGGAAAAATCGCTAAAACTTAAAAAAAATTGCTAAAACTCTTAAATTAAAAAAAAAAAATGATTTTTTTTTTTCCAAATTTGGCATTTTTTGTTGTTGTTGTCATTATGGCTTATAAAAACTGTAAATTTTGTATTCAAATGAGTTTGAAATCAAACAAAAGTTTAATATAAATTTTTTGACAATAGTTTTTTTCTGTGTATTTTTTATTATGATAAATACAAAATGTTTAAGAAATAACAACTTTTTGTTCATTTAAAAAACAAAATGTTCAGTTATTTAATTAAAAGTTGATATGTCTGAATTGATCAAACTATTCACAAAAACTATCAATCTCACTTTTAAGGGTTAACAATGAATACATTTTTGTTTGGAACAAATGAAATTCAGATTTTTTTGAACACAGCTTTAATCTATTCGAGAAAACAAACATTTTGAAATCACTATTGCTTATGTAGTGTATTAGGGTGCAATTTATTTAAAATATAGGCTAAAATGCTCTTTGGAAAAAGTCGCATAAAAGCCGAACAAAAAGCTAAGACAACCCCTCGATTAAATGTAATAGGCATTAATAAACGTATTTTTTCCAACCCAATCCAACTATAATTCTCTAACATAGCGACAGTTTTAATATCACTTAAAAATCATTATTTTGAATAACAAAAATACTTGAAAGTTATCGGACATCTTTTGTATACCATTTAATGCGTCTCTCTGTCATTTGATGCCCCATTTGTCTAAAATTTCTTTTAAACTTCTTTAAATAAGCCGAAGAAACATGACCCTTATTTTTTTTTTCTTTACCACATAACCAAATTTCATTAACATCGGGGAAAAACCATCGGGAGGCTGCTATTGTTGAGTTGATTATTTTTGTTAGAAAAAAGTGTTAACCCTTAAATGCCTGAGGTCAGCACCCGGTATGGAGACCCTTTATCCTTATGTAAAGTCGCTCGCTGAACTCGAATTGGGCATTCATTTTCCTGGGAAATGAACCGTATTCCCAGAAAAGAGGAAAAACAACGATTTTTAATGTATACCATATATGGTACACTATGCATTCTATACATATAACTAATACAATATATATCACATTTGATCCAAATTCATTATAATTAGCTAAAACTAAGTCCAAAATACTTGTTTCCACACGAATAATATATTTTATAACCTATTTTTTTTACTTTTGAAATTCCCTTTTGAAATTTTGTGCTAACAGTGCATACTCCCACTTTGGCAGCTTACTGACAATTAAAAAAAAATGGAGGTGAGCTAAAGCGGTATTTTTATGAAGAGTAATATTGTTTTGAACAATTAAAAGGTAACGGTATCAGTATTTAGTTTAATTAGAGGGATAGTCAGAAGATTAAATGCATGCGCCATATATGGTAAATTATGCATTTAAGGGTTAAGCAATTTATTTTACACTTTAAAAATTAGATCAATAAAATTCAATTGATCTTGCAGGAACCAAATTTGGTAAAGAAAACTATTTTTGGAAAAAAAATTGATATTCAATGAATTCCTAACTTGAATGAATTCAATTATATGTTCATTCAACATTTTACTAATTGAATGAAGAAATTTTTGTATCATTCCTTTGACATAAACACAGAAATTAAAACGTAACACGCAAGCAATAACAAAGGATTAATCCATAATCAAGCAATAAAGGAGTAATGACTTGTTCATCCATTTGGAGTAATAAGCGAGCTATCGAAACTTTTTTTTTGTTTTATTGTTTATGCCTCGCTTAATACTCCAAATGGATCAATGAGGGATGTATCAGTTCGTTTTTGGTTTTTTTTTTCTTTGACATAACTGTTAATTGTTGATGTTTTCGTTTTGTTTTTCTATTTAGTCAGTTTAGTTTTAAAAAGTGAAAGACGTGTTATTTAAAAAAGCGAAAAGGTACGGGTATAGTTACAAATTGTTAAAAACGTGTCAAAATTTAGTTTCTAAGCGTCATTTAAGACGAAAAAGAAATTGAAAAATTCTCAAATTGTAATCGGGAGACTTTAAGTGAACAAGAGGCATCAGCACCTAACAAAGTCAATGACATATCAAATGAAGATAGCCAAACGGATATATTCATTATGATATCAATTCATTATGATATCAATTCAAACAATATCAGTGAAAATTTTGATCAGAAGCTTGCTTATGATAGCCTTAAACAAATACATATTGTTTAACTTTTTTTATTTCGGTAATAGCTGAATTTTAATATCATGTCTTAAATAATATATTACGTGTTATCTTTTCTTTAATTTTCTTGCAGAAGCACTTAAAGACACGTATCCAACATACCCAGAATATGAAAAATCTTTCAAGCTGGCATTTCGTAAATGTAAGGCAACTGTTTACCGACAGACCTACTCGTCAAAAACTATGACCTCGTCGAATCCAACAAAAAAACAATAATAACATTTTTAAAAAAATTTTAAAAAATAAATGAATATTTTCTTGTTTTTGTAAAAATAACCAAATTTGTATTTTATATTAATGTTTTCTCCCTTTATGCTGTTTTAGGAGACAAAAGCGATTACTCCCTTTATGATCTTTTAGGAGACAAAAACGATTACTCCTTCTGTCGTCATTTTCAAGATCAAAGGGAGTACTCCATAAGGAGCTTAAAAGGAGTACTCGTGTCTGCGGACATACTGTGTTAAAAATCCAATGAGGTCCGGAGTTTTATGGAGTAATCCATTACTCGCAAATGAGCGCTCAAAGATTACTCTTTGGATGATCCTATTTTTAACTGGCATAATACAAGTTTTTTTTCGTTGTAGACTATTTATAAGTAATTTGCTTTTGTATTATGTAAAATATGTAAATCAGTTAAATTATGACAAATTTCGTTAATCATTTGACTAAATGAATGAAAACACATATTTTTTCAATCACCCTTTTACTAAATGAATTAAGAAAATTTAGAATTCAAGAAAGAATTTATTCAAAAAAGAATTAATTCATATTATAATCCTTTGAGAATTAAGCTAAGAATTAATTTCTTAGGAATGCTTTTGTCGCTATGAAATTTGAGTAAAATTTTTATTCATTTTAGTAAATTGAATTAAAGAACTAAGACTTTTCCCCTTATAAGTAAAAAAAACTGCAATTTCAGTTAAAATAACTAAATACAACCGATTTACCACACAAATAACTGTCAAGTGGGTACTGTAGAAATTTTCTGAGTGTAGATATAAAGTAAATTTTTATGTATAATTCTTTCCAGTTGAAAATTTTACAATTACATTGTCATTGTTATGTCATTAAGTGTTAGCTTTTGTTAAACATCTCTCGAAATCCATTTATGTTTCGAAGAGAAAAACAACCATCATGTTCATGTGACTAAAACCTATTTTAAAAATTAAAAAACAACAAAAATACTTAACAAATGTCAAACCATTGTAGGCAACAAACACACACAAAGTAAAAACTACACTCGTATAAATAAGTCTGTACAAATAGCAGAAAAAGTTATTAAAACAAATTAGTTAAAAATGACGTTGCTGGAAAAAGAAATAAAATTAGAAAAAATCTTTTTTAATATTAGTAAAATAAAAATGCAATAAAAAACTGTAAAATCTACTAAATTTTAATAAAATTTTTAGTTTTTTGCATGAAAACTAAGCGCGATCTATTCGAGAAAATTTTTATTATAAATAAAAATAGAACTTAAATACAGTTCAGCAATTATAAGAAATAAAATACAGAGTTGTATCTGGCTTTTATTTGTCTTTATTATTTCCTTTGTAAGTTTTGTATGTACGAGGGCGAATCAATAAGTCCATGACTTTTTGAATGAAACACAGTTTTTTTTTGCAAAAAAAAACATTTATTTTTAAACATAATCTCCTTTTAGCTCAATACACTTAGTCCAACGTTTCCCCAATTTTTGTATCCCTTCAAACAAATAGGAGGTCCATAAAATAGGCATTTGTTTGATCAAAAAACTCTTTCCACCAAGCCATTTCTTTAGGTTTAGAAATAGGAAATAGTCACTGGGGGCTAAATCCGGAGAATATGGTGGATGAGTTACCACTTCGTAGCCCAATTCATGGAATTTTGTGACATTTTGTGCCATTGTGACAGCACACGTGTGCACTAGGGTAATAACTTTTTGCATGTTTTGCAAATATCAAATCTCCCCAGAGAAAATCGTGTAGGGCATGGACAAATATTAAGAACTGCGTTTTTAGTTTTTCGCTATCGTTAAAAAAGGTTACGCACCAAACGCGTTAAAGTTTTGAATCAAACAAAGTTAAAAAAAAACTTTATTTGATGCCTCAACGTCTGACCATCACATCTATATATTAAAGGCATTTTAGAAATCGCTGTCGGTGCGTAAGGTTTTTTTACCAAGTTGAACTGAAATAGTTTTTTTTATCATTAATACAATATTTGCCATTAGAAAACCCCTTGGGAGAATGTTGTCCAAAAAAAGTTATCACCCTAGTGTGCACCCGTGCATTATCTTGATAAAAAATAACTTTTTTCTTGGTCATATGGTGTCGTTTTTTTTTAAATCCTCGTTAAATCGGTCCAATAAGTTGGTATAATATTCGCCGTTTATTGTTTTTCCCTTTTGAAGGTAATCGATGTGGATTATCCCGCATGCATCCCAAAAAACTGTTGCCATCACCTTATTGGCCGACAAACTTACCTTGGCCTTCTTCGGAGCCGGTTCACCTGCTTGGTCTCCGGAGTGTTGTAATGGATCCATGCCGCAAAAAACTCATTCGAATTGCGGTTAAACAACTCCAAACAATCATTTGGAGTTGTCACACGATTACGTTTATGGTAAATTGAGAGCAAACGCGGCACCCATCTTGCAGACAGCTTTCTTAAACCCAACTGATCATTTAAAATCGAAACCACACTGGCATATGAAATGCCTATGGCATCAACAGTCTCACGCACTTTTACTCATCGACCGGCCAACACCGTGTCGTGGATTTTTTCGAACATTTTCGGGTGTATTAACCTACTTGTGCGATCACAACGAAAGTCAGTAAACCACTTTTTTACCATTGCAGAGTCCCCATAGTATTTATCAAGCTTTTACTTGGTTTGATTGACGGTTTTTTTTTTTCGCAAAAAATAATGTTTAATGAGCACTCGAAATTCACTTTTTTCCATTTTTTTCAAAATCCACGAGGGTGTATGTTTTGAACAGCTGTGAAACGCAAAGTAAATGGCGGAACTTGCTCAAAATTTGATATGAGTCTATTAACATGTGGTACTTGATGGGAGCAGTGTTGCATTTCATATAACTACGAGGGAAGTTCGAAAGGTCAGGGACTTATTGATCCGCCCTCGTACATCGGAAAGCTATATGTCAAAGACTGAAGCGTAATCTGAAAAAATTAAAATAATAGAAAAATTAATTAACTTACAAATTTAATTAACTAAGCACTGATTTTTGAAAAGCTTTCAATATCTATTCATCGTTAGAAGAAAAATATTATTTAAATTATTTTCTTAATATTTTTAAACATTATAAATTATTTCATAAACACTATAATCACTTATTATAGTCCTTCAATTCAGAAAAACTCTTTCCTTTTTATACTTTTTTTAGTTTATAATAAAACCATTTGCATAATTGTTTCTGAATATTTAATACGACGTGTTCACATCACTTGTATATGTTATACTGACACAATAGAAAAAAATACACAAATACATGGGCCGTAGCCAGGGAGCACGGGCACCCCCAAAATGATTTGAACAATTTTTAAAAATGTTAAAATAATTAACTTTTGGACGGTCATTTATTATATTTTTTTAATAAAACTAGAAAATTGTTCACAGAATGTTTTTTTGTTTAAAAAGTTGCAATTCTTCCCTTTTAAATTTTTTTAGCCCGGCTCTTAGTTTTGCTAAATAATTAATAGTGAAAGACTTTCAACTCAAAGACGGTTTAAGCAAATAAAACATTCTAATTTTGTGGCATTTGTGATGACCAGAGAAGATAAAAAACCAAAATTCATTGCGTTTATGGCAAAAAATATTATAAAAAAGTCAACAAATAGCAAAACTGAAAACGGTAAAAAATTGCAGTTTTTAAGAGAAAAGGGGGAAAAAGGAGAAAAAAAGCAATTAAAGCGAAGAAAATATGGAAATTTAATTTTAAAGCTCAAAAATATTAATAAAAAGCTGTTTTCAAGCTGAAAGGTGAAAAATGGCAAAATAAGCAAATATTTGTAAAAATAGTAAAAGCATATTTGTCTTCTCTGGTGATGAGAAGAATTATTGAAAGCTAAAAATTTTTATTTTAAACGTGGTAAATAACTAAATTTGGGTATTCTCGCTGGATCAGTAGCGGATACAGGAAAAGGTTTGGCTTTGGGGGGGGGGGGGTGCTTAGAGTATTTTTAATTAATATTTAATCTTTTTTACATTTTTGTATTGAAAATATAATTTTTGGGGGGGAATTTCCAAACTTTAAAATTTGTCGCGATATGTCAGATAATTTTATGGCGTATTCTATTGATTGAATATATTTTGCATTGTGTGTATTAAAAATAAAAAAAATGTATGTATTATGTAAACAATATTATATGGACCTTATAGTTTTTCAACCGATAGCAATAAATTAATTCATTTTGCACCACTTTTTTGACTCAAAAAGTATCGAATAATTATGATATCCCAAAGTTAAATTTTCCAAACAAACTTTAACAATTATCTAAAATCGGTCGAATAATTCTGGAGTCTTGTTTGTAGTTAAACTTAACTTAAGTTGTGTTTTTAGTCCTCAGCTAAAAATTTATTTAAGACTTGGAAAATTTACCCATCATTTTTGACCACTCGATCATAGCCAAATTTGGCTAAAATAAAAATATGTTCTGTGTACACAATTCGAAAAAAAAAGTTTTGGACCCCCCTTAATATTAATTCCTGTGTTTGGCTCTAACTGAAACGCAAGCATGGCATCACAACGACCTTTACAGGTTTTGATTATCAAAATAATATTTCTATACATTAGTAAATTCAGCAAAAAAAAAAAAATTAGTTAAATATTAATTACTACATCAAGTCAAAATAGCAAAATTTTAAACTAAAATCTCAATTGAAACAAAAAATTAGTTTAAAACTTTCAAATTTGGATTACTAACGGCTTTACTAATTTTTCTCTACTAATCTTTTTCTATGAGTGTACATGTCAATAGCAATAAAATGATTTCGATTCAACAAAGAAAAAAGAAAAAAGGGTTTGAATTTTTTTTTGCAAAATTATTTACTAATTCTTTTTTTTTTTGTCTGGAACTTTATAACCAGAGATACTTCTATATACAAACATATCAATGGATAACACACTTTTAAACGTACTACAAATCAACGAACCATGTTATAATCAAAATGAAATTAGTTGTAGACGTGTAAAACATGTTTAATGAGTATAAAGTGTTTAACAACAAAAACATAAAGACAGAACAAAATGAAAGTTGTTAATTTAAATTCAATTCAACACATACGCATGAAGAAGCTATATCCGGTTTTAACATTCTTTTTAAACGCATACAAATCCATATTACAACATCCCGAATAAAAACGTTTACACACACTTACAATCCACGTCCAAGGATAAATTTAAGCTGTTTCTTAATATAGTTTTTAAGTAATTAAGCTATATTATATTGAAGATGTTATATTTATTTATATTAAATTTTTGATTTAATCATAGTCTGTAAGGAATTTTTGTTTCCATAGACTGAATAAATGAAATAAACAGTAATCAGTTAACTTTGTTTTCTTAAGGAATAAGCATTTAAATTACAAAGAAACATTTTTTTAAACTTTTTTTATTATCATTTATTAAAAAAACAAACTACACATAAATACGGGGTTTCTGTACCAGTTATTATTTTCGTTTAAAAATTTCTTTCTACAAAAAATTCATTATTTGAACCAAAAAGTTATTGATAGTAAAAACAAAAGTAAAACTGTTGTTTTTAATCCGTTCACAATTAATTGGTAATTATATTAAGTAGCTCATCTAAATTGCACAAGCTTTTGTATTGGAAGCAACTCTGTTAAATTTGATGAGATAAACAATATTGTTAGTGATAACTTTTTAGATTTTATAGGGTTTTCTAAGACATGATTGAAACCTACTATAAGTAATGAAGTTGTGAATATTCCAGGATACAAGTGTGTACGGAGTGATCGTCCAAATACAAATGGAGGCGGTGTTGCCTTATATATTAGGGATTCGATTAAGTTTAGAACTGTGTATGTCAGTGGGATGTATGGTACATTTGAGGCAATTTTTGTTGAGGTACTGGTGCATGGTGGTAAAATGTTAGCTGGTTGTGTGTACTTGCCCAATGGCAGTATATCTACTCTGGAAGATGGGATAAGTGACCTTATTTTAACTTATGATAATATTTTGATTATGGGTGATTTCAACTGTAATATGTTTCATGAGTCTCGTCCAGAGACTTAATATTTCTTGTTTACATGGCTCCATTCCGACTCATTTTGATTCAAGATATCATTCGACATCATTAATAGATTTTTTTCTCGTCTCTGATCCTACACAAGTTGGTAAAATTGGACAGGTTCAATGCCCAGGTGTTTCGCACTATTCGTTAATATTTTTGGGTCTCTCTTCCGATTGTGAGAACTGAGATTTTTTATGAATACTTTGATTATAATGGGGTAGATAATGAGGAATTGTTGAATGTTATAAGGTCCTTTGATTTTAACCAATTATATGAGACGAGTAATGTTGATGAACATCTTAATATTTTGAATTCCTTTCTGAACACAGTTCGTACAGCGCAGTAAAGTAAACAGTATATCTAAGTGGATAAAGGCTCCTGAAGTTACATATTATTTATCTTAATATAATTTGGCACATAAAGCTTATTTGGATGATAATTGGAAGAATTGGAAGATTTTTTGTAGAGCTCGAAACAAAGCAAAATCGATTATGAGGAAGTACAAAAGGGAATCCAATAATAAAATCTTTGACAATCTTACTACAGAACAGATGTAGTCTAAACTTAGAAATTATGGTATAACAAATGGTACGATGTACAGTATTCGGATGTTGATGGTTTAAATAGGTTTTTTGTGGAATCTTAAAACAATAATTATGTTTCCAATGATATTTTCCTTTTTCAAGCTTAGATGGCTTTATGTTTAGGTGTGTTACTATTGATGAGTTAATTCTTGCATTTTCAACAATTAAATCGAATTCGGCAGGCTGTGATGGATTTTCAATGAATCTAATAAAAATAGTCTTTCCCTTTTTTAGTAATCATATTTGTTACTTAATTTAACTGATAGTTTGCGGAGTGTATTTAGTAACGGCCGATTGTCAATTTTACTGTCACTTGATTTATGTACAGCTTTTGATAAAATTCCGCTTCGATACTTATTACAAATTTGGCAAATTATTTCAAATTTTCAACTAGTGCTTGCAGACTGATATCCTCTTATCTGAAAGATCGTTTTCAATATGTTTCGATTGGTAGTAGTTCTAGTAGGACTCTACCAGTAGTCTCTGGAGTACCGCAAGGTTCCGTTTTAGGGCCACTTTTGCTTGTAATGTTTCTTAATGACCTTTTTTATATATATGATAACAGTATGTGTACTTCCTTCGCATTTGCTGATGACTTGCAGCTGATGATATCGGGTGATAAGGAATTTTTATATGTTTTTCAGTCAAACATTAACTATTATGTTAATGAGACAGTTGATTGGATGAATCGAAATGGTTTGGTAATCAATGCAAATAAGACCAAGACTTTGTTTTTTGGAAAGCCCTCGTATAGGGATAATATATCAATTATTGTCGGACCTACGGAAATTGAGTTTGTAGATAGGTTGTCTTGTTTGGGTGTGGTTATTGATAGCGAACTAAAGTTTGTTTACCAAATTAATTCGATATCATCTAGAGTTCACTATGTTTTAAGGAAGCTGTATTGCACTAATTTTTATATTCCATTAGCAGTTAGGAGAAGAATTGCCCATGCTATGGTTATGCCCATCTTTACTTATGGTATTGAGGTATGTACTGGTACCCCTGGTTTTAATTTGAAGAAATTATCATTACTTTTCAACCGCGATGTTAGATATGTTTATTCACTAAGTAACCGTGATCATAAATCTTCTTATGTGCAAGACTTTCTGGGATGTCGTTTTAATAGTTTTATCAAGATTCGTAATCTTCTTCTCTTTTACAGAATATTTAAGGACGGTTATCCTTCCGGCTTTATAGATCGATTTAGATTTAGTAGATCTAATAGGAATAAACAGATTTTGTTACCAAAGCTAACTACGATATTAGATCGTGCATATTTTGTAAGAGTGGCTAAATTATATAACGCTCTGCCGAGAGCGCTTAAATCACTTTTTTAATTCATACACTCAGGGAACTTCTGCTTTAAAAATATGTAGTTGTTTGGGTTGTAATACAGTTTCATTATTTTTAATGTAAATGTAAGTCATTTGTAGAACAAATAAAATTTTTAACTAACCTTGTAGTTCATTTAAAAAAACAACTCACATCAAATGACTGTTTTATGATTTTACATTCATTTTTTACAGTTGTTTTTTGTTATTTAAAAAAATAAAAAAAAAAATTTTTTGGTTTATTTTTTACTACCATGTGGTTCATTTTTACTACAATTGTTAGTCATTTTTTGAACATTAAAAAACAAATGACAATGTTTGTTGAATTTAATGAAATGTAAGTCGTCCTTTTTTTAAATGAAATTTCATTTGTTTTTGACTACAATTGCAGTCGTCTTTACCAACATAATTTCCTAAGTGTATGCTTTGCAGAGGCGTCGTCTTATTGCTTATGAACAAGCACAAATCACAGATTCATAATTTCTCAATACTTTCTATAATTAAAACATTGGCTTGTAAATAATGTCTATTTAAATAGAGCACGAGGATCCTATACTTCAGATATTAACAGAGTTTATAATATGAAGTAAATACTTTTATTCATTGATAAAATAACTATCGCTGAGTGGGTTTCTTATATTCTTATATTTTTATGTATTTTTAATATATTATTATTATTATTAGGCATATTAGCTAATAAGTTGTCTTTGTAATTTTGCTAAATGGCCCCATGGGCTTTAAAATTACAATAAAATGAATTAAAAATAAAAAAAGAAAATAATTTGGGAGTTAACTTTTGATAGTTGAAATAAAATCGTTTATTTTTACGGATTGGGGAGTTTATTAAAAATTTTTATTTTATATTTGATTATAAAAATTAAAGAAAACCTTTTTTTTTGACGGATTTTGAGTTCATTTTTTAATAGTTGAAAATAAATGAAAAATAGATTTGATTTAAACACAAAGTGAATATACCGGCTTTTAAATTTATGTTTAGTAGTTTTAAAGTATATATCACATACACTCAAAATGCTTTATTTTATATAAATGTATATGTTATTGCATGCTATTATATATGAATACATATGTCTATGTATGTTTATATATACAACATTTTTCCTTTAATTTTTTTAATACGATGCCACATATAATTACATCTTATTTTATAACGACCAATATATAATCGTACATGACATATACAATTATATATGGTTAATCTAATTATGTACGAATACATGTATACTTACATAAAGTATAATATACCAGAAACATGTAGATCTTCTTTTGGATAAAACTATATATTGCTGTATATAAGCCTGTCCCGAATTTAAAAATTTTGCGAATTATTATTATTATTTTTATTTTATTATTAAGCTGTTTATAGATAAGAATCCAATTTTTTTAGTGTACCAAAATTACTCTATGAAATTTTTCAATTAAATTTTTAAAAATATGCTCAGTATTTCCAATCTTTTGAGCTCAAGTTTGTACATAAATTCAAAAAATACTGGTAGACACCTATAAGTATTTTGGAACTTTCGTATTTCTTTATTTTTCCTATAATAAACTGTATAATACTCATCGTTTAAGCACCATTACGTAAAATTGTACACTTTCGGGACACCCTAATGTGCATTAAAACTTAAAACAAATTTATGCCGTAACTTTTTTGAAAACAGCAAAAAAGTAACATGTTTCTTAATATTTTTTTATGGACTTAACGAATATAATAGGATGATCATATATTTGTATGAAATTGTGTACATTTTCATACAATCATATACAAAAATTTAAAATTTAGTGCAATTTTACCAGACTATAACTCGGATCTAATTATACTTACATATAATCATATACAGTTATATCCGATCAAAATCCGGGTACAATAATATTTGGTTTTTATATAAGTATATCTATTTGCATCAGGTTAGATATAACCGTGCCATAATTCGGATAAAATTATACTGGAAATTTATATGATTGCATCAGATTAGATCTAAATCCTTACAAACATATACAATTATATGGGCTCATATTTCGGATAAAAATTAATAAAACTTCATATAGCGTCACATAGAAATTGATGTGACTACATGAAGCTCCATATAAATATTTTTTAATGGGGATGCTTAAACTCATTCATAACCCATATGCGATATCCTTTAAATACAAAACAGAAAGTACTGTGAAATTACCAGCTAGGCCGAATTAATTTAAACTCTATTTTTTATTTATTATCATCTGTAATTTGTTTATTGGACGCGACAAATATAGAAGTTATTTGTCTCGTCGGTTTCTCTCTGATACTTGCTTATATCTTTTTACTACATTATTGATTCTGCCCAATGTTTATCGTCAAATTTAGTACTCTTTCTTGCTTCAATACACTGAGGATATATACCGCATCTTTATATTCCTTTATTGTTTTTGGCTCAACTAAAAGTGTGCGAATGTCGCGTCTGTCGCCCAGGAATTGCCCATATGGTAATACAAAATCCATCCAAAATGTTTTCATCTTGTTGTATTTTGTTTCATCTAGTTTGATATTCCCTTTTGAAAGTTACTATGTGAAAAAATAAGCCTGGGCCAATATGTGTTAATATCAGCAGCGAAGTACCTCAATAAACAATAAACAAAACTGCTTTACAGTTATATTAGTTTTTTGTTTTTATATACATCGAGATTATTTTTATGTTATTTTCAAATTATAACGAGCTTTCAACTTCCGTATATTTACAAAAATAAAGCAAATCAAATATATTAGCTAGGTTGATACTAGTATTTCGATCTGGCTAAATATCTCATCAGAACCCGACGTTTAAGAAAAGCTAGAGCCTCCACAATAGGCAGAACTTTAACAAAAAACCTATTAATCATCAATTTTGCTCCATTCTTGTCTTGTCTTATTTGGAGTGATGATAATCCTCAAGTGTATGTTGAGACACCGTTACATCCAGAAAAACTTACTGTTTGGTGTGCTTTATGGGCTGGTGGAGTCAATGGTCCGTACTTCTTTAAAAACGATGCTGATCAGAACGTTACAGTCAATGGTGACCCCTATAGAGCCATGATTACTGACTCTTTCGTTCATCAATTGAACAAACATGATGTGCAGGAGCTGCGGTTTCAACAAGACAGCGCAACATGTCACACAGCTCGTGCCACAATTGATTTATTGAAGGAAACTTCCAGTAACCGCATTTCACGTTTCGGACCCGTGAATTGGCCTCCAAGATCTTGCGATCTAACACCGCTGGTCTATTTCCTGTGGGGATATGTGAAGTAGCTAGTCTACGCCGATAAGTCCGAAACGATTGACCACTTTGAGGAAAACATTCGCCACGATATTGCCAATATACCGCCACAAATGTTGGAGAAAGTCATCGAAAATCGGACCTCCAAATTAGAATACGTCCGAGCCAGCCGTGGCGGTCATATTTAAATTAAAATGCCAGAAGATTATCATCTTTGTTTTATTCCATTTCAAAGTACTATGCTATGAAAACACCCTTTATATAAGAATGCAATACTAACCGAAAATTAGATGTACATATATTTAAAAAAGAATTGTTAGATCGTCACTTTTAACACAAAGAGTGGAGAAGAAGTTTTGTCAATTAAAGTAGAAACCTCAAAATAAATTTGTTTCACTGATCCTAATAATCGTGCAAAAAAAAAAAAAAATGATTATTTTCTTAAAATTTTTTCAAAATTATTTTATATTTCATTAAATATTCTCAAAACAAGTCCTTGAAAATTAGGTTTAATAAAATTTAAAAATTTCTTAGGTAATAATAAATTTGGTAAAAATAATATTGTAGAAAACGATTTATGCTTAAAAATAAAATATAGGATTAGAATATATTTTTTTATCATTTGATCCAAATTATTTTTAAATTAATTTTTAACGCTATACGCATTTAAGGATGTACAATATGTATACCCAGCGTGGCTATTTGAGTGGGAAATATGATCATAAAAGTGTTAACTTAAGCAAAAGCAGCAGTTATGAAAAAATTTCTTTGTAAGACAATTATGTTTAATTATGATTCAAATTCAATTAAATTTATTTTTTTATTTAAATTTATTTTCATCGGGATAAACATTAATTGCATTTATAGTAATTAAATGTGCTAAAGTCCCAAAACTTATTTAACAAATTGTGAAAAGCAATCTGATGTAGGCGTGTCCCTATCCGGATTTCATTCCTGCCTAAGGAAATCTTCAGGGGACTTTGTTATTAGAATTTCTAGAGATATTTGTTATGTTAAATCACAAACTCAATGAGAATTTCTTGTCCTCGTCTAGGAGCGAGATTCAAAATTTAAAATATCAAAGAAAAAACAAAAACAACAACAAAAAATTGTCACAATTGGCTTTGTCATCTTCCAAATACTACTCTGTTTTTTTGACAGACCTAGCAATGTAGTGACGTTTATTCAAGTAAATCAACAATAGAAAATCATATGTTTTCTATTAGTGTCAGTTACATTTAAATTTGCACAAGCACCTGCATATTTGTTATTTAAATTTATTTTCATCGGGATAAACATTAATTGCATTTATAGTAATTAAATGTGCTAAAGTCCCAAAACTTATTTAACAAATTGTGAAAAGCAATCTGATGTAGGCGTGTCCCTATCCGGATTTCATTCCTGCCTAAGGAAATCTTCAGGGGACTTTGTTATTAGAATTTCTAGAGATATTTGTTATGTTAAATCACAAACTCAATGAGAATTTCTTGTCCTCGTCTAGGAGTGAGATTCAAAATTTAAAATATCAAAGAAAAAACAAAAACAACAACAAAAAATTGTCACAATTGGCTTTGTCATCTTCCAAATACTACTCTGTTTTTTTGACAGACCTAGCAATGTAGTGACGTTTATTCAAGTAAATCAACAATAGAAAATCATATGTTTTCTATTAGTGTCAGTTACATTTAAATTTGCACAAGCACCTGCATATTTGTTATTTAAATTTATTTTCATCGGGATAAACATTAATTGCATTTATAGTAATTAAATGTGCTAAAGTCCCAAAACTTATTTAACAAATTGTGAAAAGCAATCTGATGTAGGCGTGTCCCTATCCGGATTTCATTCCTGCCTAAGGAAATCTTCAGGGGACTTTGTTATTAGAATTTCTAGAGATATTTGTTATGTTAAATCACAAACTCAATGAGAATTTCTTGTCCTCGTCTAGGAGCGAGATTCAAAATTTAAAATATCAAAGAAAAAACAAAAACAACAACAAAAAATTGTCACAATTGGCTTTGTCATCTTCCAAATACTACTCTGTTTTTTTGACAGACCTAGCAATGTAGTGACGTTTATTCAAGTAAATCAACAATAGAAAATCATATGTTTTCTATTAGTGTCAGTTACATTTAAATTTGCACAAGCACCTGCATATTTGTTATTTAAATTTATTTTCATCGGGATAAACATTAATTGCATTTATAGTAATTAAATGTGCTAAAGTCCCAAAACTTATTTAACAAATTGTGAAAAGCAATCTGATGTAGGCGTGTCCCTATCCGGATTTCATTCCTGCCTAAGGAAATCTTCAGGGGACTTTGTTATTAGAATTTCTAGAGATATTTGTTATGTTAAATCACAAACTCAATGAGAATTTCTTGTCCTCGTCTAGGAGCGAGATTCAAAATTTAAAATATCAAAGAAAAAACAAAAACAACAACAAAAAATTGTCACAATTGGCTTTGTCATCTTCCAAATACTACTCTGTTTTTTTGACAGACCTAGCAATGTAGTGCTAAAATGGAGTTTATTTTAAGAATATGTCACTATGAGTTTATTTATGGAGTTTATTTTGAGAATATGTCATTATCTTTTCTTTTTTTTTATTAATGAATAATTATATAATTACAAATTATATACAATTACTCAACCGCCTTCGGCGCGTTGCACATTGGTCTGGCGAGCTACTTTTTTTTGGCCAACAATAAAAAAATCACATATATATATTTATATGTCAGTATTTTTATTACAACCGGTTCCAAATAGAAAAAACACTTTTTTTTGGAAAACGTTAACCCGTGCCGCAAGACGGCCCAAAATTACCCATCTTGGGAATAAAATGTATCATTACAAATTACCAAAATTCGAAGGTAAGAAAAAATATTTTGTTTCGTTTACTTATCCTTATTATCCTTATTTAATATTATAAAAATGACTGTTGGTTTGTTTGTTTGTTTGTTTGTTTGTGTGAGCATCACGTCCAAACGCCTGAACCGATTTTATTCAAATTTAACACATAGATAGTGGGCGGCCTGGAAGGAACTATAGGCTATATGAAATTTTTATATGATGGGCGTGGCACTTTTACACCCACTTTTTCACTATTTTCGATATGGCTTTACCGATGCAATTGATTTTTGGTACCCAGAAAGAGATGTCACAGATAAGCACTTTAAGTTATATCAAATTTAGATATTGTGGGCGTGGCACTTTTTCGCCCACATCTTCACTATCTTCTATATGGCTGAACAGATTTTATTGAAATTTGGTACACAGATATTGAGATGACTCATAAGCACTATTTGCTATAATAGATTAAGACTTGGTGGGCGTGGCAGTTTTACGCCCACTCTTTGTTATCTTTTATATGGCTTAAAGGATTTTATTAAATTTTGGTACACAGATAGTGGGAAAACTGAAAAGTAATATGTGCTGTTTTTGATTTCGATATGGTGGGCGTGGCACATTTACGCCCACTTTTTCGCTATATTCGATATGGCTTATGCTATGTAATTGATATTTGACACATAGATAGTGGTTGGTCTGGAAGGAACTATAGGCTATATGAAATTTTTATATGATGGGCGTGGCACTTTTACGCCCACTTTTTCACTATTTTCGATATGGCTTTACCGATGCAATTGATATTTGGTACCCAGAAAGAGATGTCACAGATAAGCACTTTAAGTTATATCAAATTTAGATATTGTGGGCGTGGCACTTTTTCGCCCACATCTTCACTATCTTCTATATGGCTGAACAGATTTTATTGAAATTTGGTACACAGATATTGGGATGACTCATAAGCACTGTTTGCTATAATAGATTAAGACTTGGTGGGCGTGGCAGTTTTACGCCCACTTTTTGTTATCTTTTATATGGCTTAAAGGATTTTATTAAATTTTGGTACACAGATAGTGGGCAAACTGAAAAGTTATCCATCATCCCAAAAACTAGGTCTAAGGCACGCTAACAACGTAGCGGGCAAAGCCCGCTAGTTAATTTAATATACACACTTTAGCCAGGAATCCATATGGAACATATGTCTGGTGAGATACAGTGTAAGGTCAAAACTAACAAAATTTCATATATGCGTGCAATTTATAAAAAATTAAAACACAATTTGTAAAAATAAACATAAATTTTATTTATTGTTCTTAAAAGGAAATTTGTTTTTGATCCATCTTTAGCCAAAGGTATCTGTTAGTATCTGTTAAATTTAAGATTTTTGAAAAATATATCTAATTGATTACATTAATTCATTTTTATAAAGTCTACTTATAATAAATTAGTCAGTAAATTCGTTTTCTAAAACTGTATTCCAGTATTTTTAAGAATATAATTAAAAAGAACTTCGATTTTCTCAATTTTGCTTTGTCCAGTCTACCACAATTTTAGTAGGTCAGAATTTTTGAAACACAAGTTGCCTGAAAAAAAAATAGATTTCTCAAAAACATGTAACTTTTAGCAGAATGTTGTTACTGATTCGGATGCACCACAAATCACTGCAACTTATGGCGTTTTTTGTTCGTTGAACTCTTTTGAACATTTTTAGTTATATCTTATAACATAATTTAAAAAAATCAAAAAATCCCTAATTTTGAGGGTAAGAAAGTTTCTAATTTTTTCTTATCTACATAAAATTTATTGAATATTTCACTATTTAAAATTCAAATACTTACTATTGTCATCAATATCCAGTATTAATTGATTTAAAAAGTATATTTTTTTTTTAGTAAATTGTGTCAGAAAAATTTAACAAAATCACCACACGTGTCTTAGTTTATCACTGCACTTAAAACATTGAACTTTGTAGCTTCACAGAATAACGGTTAATTGAAGTTTGCAAAAACAAATTGTTGTTTTTGTTTTCTTGAAGTGTTTACTACAATATCTCAACATCAAATATAGAAATATCGGATTTGATTTCTGGCCAAAAAAAAGTAGCTCGCCACACCTATGTGCGTTGTAGCGAAAACAGACCAGTGCCTCTGGTGGGAATCGAACCCACGACCCCAGCACTGATAAGCCAACTAGCCTACCGGGGCGCACATGTTATTATCTACTTTTGTTGATCAGTCACACGATTCCAAAGTCAGAAATAGCTTAATTTTTATACTATTTACAAGAGACTGCGTGTTTGTTGTTTACACAAAAAAAAATAAATAAAAATAACGGGATATTTTTGTATCAGTGTCATGTTCACATTCCAATGGTACATTGCTATACTTTTTTTTTGTAATAGAATTATGAAATACAAATATGCACAGAATAGGGTCAATATCGACCCAGAGGGGTAAGTTTTTAAATAGCACTTTAAAAAAAGCAAACATTTTATTGAAACTATGTTTTTCTAATGCAAAATTAAAAAAATTTCTAATACACAAATTTTTGTTTGTTTCTTTTAAATTGTTAAAAAAATACTTAAAAATGAAATCGGTTATAGGTCGAAAACTATCACAGGATGGTATGAAGATTAAAAGACGCACAGTATATAAAACATGTCCATGCATGTTCGCACATTTTTGTTTTATATCACATTCGTATGGGAAGTTTTTGTTGGATTGAGATCAAATTAACATATAATAATGATTAGACGATGTTATTTCCAACAAAATTTAAACAGATATAATTTAATCAAATTGAATTTGTTTTAATCTAATCGTTTTTTCACGGGACTTCAAAAAAAAAAAAAAATAACTACACCAAGTAAACTAGGCGATCTCTTGACAGTTCAATATATAACCATTTACGATCTCATATATGACCATATATTATCAGCTTTGACCATATATGAAGCTTATATGAGCATATATAAACATATACACATATTTCGGATCCGAAATGGTCATATACTGAACTATATATGGTCATATATAATCAGATAAATACATATTTGATCATTGCTCATATATAAGCACATATATGAACATTATTTTGTTCAGTTGACAGATCCGAAAAAATTAAAAAAATCAACCCAAAAATACTATTTTTTTACAAGAACTCACCTTTTTTGCTCAGTGTAAAAAAAATATATTTTTTTTTGTGTTTTAACATCGTATCTAATAAGGCAACTCGTTTAAACGTTTTGAGTGCATTAAATAATCTAGTAATTGTTTTACTTTCACCCTTAATGGAAAAAACGGTCAAAAAGAGCCAACATCCAAAAGACTATAAAATTTTAATTTGAGCTAGATTAGATCAGCACTGAGACCAATGTATGATACCAAAGTAGGTCTCTTGTGCTGCCTAGAGTTCCCTATTTATTCAAGCTTCTTATCAAATCCATCATCCTATTAGGCGAAATATGCACAATATCGGAAGGCGATATGAAGCGATCACCCAGAAACCTAAGTCTCCTAGCACAAAGCCTAGGACATGCTCCGAAGTCTCAGACACCAACCCCTTTTGTGTAGATTGTACCTGAGATTACTGTGAGTAAGGTACGATGCCAGGGTCCTCAAATCCCCCCTTTCGATCGACAAGTGTTGTCTCGACCCGGCACTGTAAAAATAAATTAAACTCTTAGCCTGGTGCTGGCTAAAAGAATTTTCCCAGTAGCTAAAGAATTCATATTCCCTCCACGCCCCGAGCTTCTCCTAACATACCGAGTAGGTATTCCTCAAAATGGTTCAGGGTCAATAAAGGGCCGCCGGGCCCCGCTGCTGGCAAGACAATCTGCCCTCTCGTTGCCCGCATGCCCCTTATGGCCAGGAATTCACTCCAAGGTAAGAGAGTTGCCCCTACAAACCCGACTAAGAGCCCGAATGCACTCCACGACCAACGTAGATGAAACCGCGTAGGCCATTAAAGCCCTCAATGGCGTCTGACTGTCAAATTTTAGCTAAATTTTCTTTTGGTGGTTTTGGTCTATTGCTTTTTTTTTCATTTCCCGTTGGTCTCGTTCGGGATACAATTTCTTGCCGCACAGGATAATCACTGCGCCTAAAGAAGTATCGTTTATCACTTCCATAAAAAAAATTATTCAATTTGATTCCACCTTTTGACCCTTAAACGTGTTATTGGGGCCGCTAAAAAATACGTGTCCTTAATATTTTTTCCTCTATCACATATCCGAATTCCGTTAAGATCGGAGAGAACCTATCTGGAAACTCTCCTTGTATGGGATACAGTACTAAAAATACATGGCTATTGTCATTAAGTACACATAGAGTAAAATTTATCTATTTGCCAACCGAAATTCGGTTACTACGACTCAAATTCGGTTATTACACATTTCATTTTGATGGTACAAGTAACCATTAATTTTCACAACAAAAATCTATAAAATCAACTGAATTTAGGCTGAAAACCCCAAAATATTCAGAAATCTAATATAAATATCATTGTACTAACTGAATTTTAAGTTGTTACCATTAAAATACACTTTTCAATTCGGTTTGCACTTTATTTCTCTGTGTGTAGGTTAGCTACCAGGGCTGTAAACATATAAACAATTGAGCAGCATTCAGAAAAATTTATTAAAAATGGTCTTTAAACATCATATTTAGTGGGACACACAAACATTTTATCGTAATATGTCATCATTATTTTAAAATTTTCTGCCTACCTCTCTGTCTGTAAACGTCTATTTCAACTGCCATTTTTAATGCTATTTGATATCTCTAGTACCATTTTTATGTATGGCAAACCCTTAACATTAATATAACTTTCACTTTTGCTAAAAAAAACAGCCTTCTATTATTTGTTTTGTGGTGACACTTTATTTGGAAATGTACCGTCTCTTTGTATTAATTAGTGGCTGTTTGTTATAAAATGTGTTACGCTTTCATAGACAAACATTTAAGGACTTCCTTCCATTCACACAACTAATAGGGAATGTATTGTATGAAGAAGAGGTGTTTTGTTTTTCTTGTTTTTAATATCATTGTTGACAAAATAATTAGTTTTAATTTCAATGGTTGATAATTTAATTAGATGCGTGGTTTAAACCTCTAGGTTTTCATTTAATCGTTTTAAATGAGTTAAAGTATGAGAACATTAAACAATGAACGACTTACGTATACGTAATATGATTAAAGTCATCATAATAAGTATACGACATGGTGGTAAATATATTCACAAATAATTATGTGTGTTAGGCATACAAAATTTTTAAAATTAAAAAAAAAAATTACTTAAACATTTTTAAATTCAGCAATTTATTTTTTTTTTCGGTGTACCGTGAAACTATTGATATACTAATAGCTATATTTCTGCAGAAAAAAAACATGTAAAAGCCCAGTTTAAAGTGAGATATATTTATCTATAAGCATACTTAAATCGTCAGCATTAAAATGATGAAGAAATTTGAAAATTTCAAAATAATCTCAAATTTTCACATTTTTGAAAAAATTGGTTGAACCTTGAAATAGTTAAAGTGTACCTTGTAGACCATGGTTATCAGTTTTTATTCAATTTAACTGTACTATAGTTGAAAATAAATAAACAAAATGTCAGTAATAAACAAATAAGAGTTCTAACTATAATGGGTCCGTTTGAGTCTTTTACACCCATCAACATTATTATATATTTTTTTACACTAACGTTTAAAATGACTTTGTTCCATACCCTAATTTAATGATACAATGGTAGAAAGGACATGTTAAGAAAACTAACCTCTCAAATAAGACTAAAATTAATGTATCGGGTCTAAACGCATATTTTTCAATATATTTTAATGATCCGGTTCATTTAAAAGGGAATAAATAAATACGAATTGTAGTTCTATTAAATTTTCTAGAATTAGGTAAAAAGACTTATATTAATCTTTTAAATGCCGGTACGTAAAAACTTTTTTGTTCATATTGAAAATACTACACACGGAGAAAAATTTAGATATTTGCCAATTGAAATTTAGTTCCTACTACTCCAATTAGGTTATTACGAATTTCAATCGGTTGGTAAAACTGACCATTAGTTTTCACAACAAAGTTCGGTTCTTTCAACTGAATTTTAGTTGCTATACAAAATATTTAAAAACAAGTTTTTACAATAAGGTCAAACACATACCCAGCAAAATAAGATCTGAGGAAGAAGTAGTAAAAACACCACATCTACTGATTCGGATGTGGTGCAAATTTAGGTGAATCATTAATGATTTTAACATTGTCGTGTCATTGGGCGGATGGAGTGAATATATAACTTCTTTAATAGCATTTAAAACAGTGCATGAATGCTATTTTTCAATAGTTCATGGAAGGTCTTTTCCAAATATATATTAACATTTTTATTTAATAAAAATTTGCAGCATACTTTAGGGATGCAGTACAACAAACTTAAAACGAACTTAAGTTGAAAACATTTTTATATTTTTATGAAAACAAGAAAAATATGCTACACAAATATATAATAAAAAAGATAAAATAATGATTTTTAAAACATTTTTATTATGTGATTTCGTATCAACGAGATATTATAAATAATTTTTAAAATATTTTTAAGTTTTGATGAGGTTAAAAAATTATTAAGAAATAATAAAAATGCTCATTTAACAATTTTGAATTCATTGCATATTTTAAAATATTTTTTTAATAATTAATTTGACTAGAAGTGTCTTTAATAAGATAATGACAATGAGAAAAAAAATATTTGAGAAGTAGTTTAACTACAGGTAGGGAAAAGTGGCCTGCAATGAAACGAGTGTGCCTTGGAACGTAAGATCTTTTAATGTTTCCTGTATTTTTTTCTAAAGATTTAAAGAAAGATGCCGGTAAAAACTATATAGGTAAATTAAAGTGATATATTTAAATTAAGTAAAAGTTATTAATTAATTAATTTACTAATTAATTATGATTATTAATAAACTAGCTTTCAAAATTTGGCTTCGATATTTTTCGTTTTTGCTAATTTTTTGCGATCCGAAACAATAGAATTAAAAAATCAAATGGATTTTTGAAGCCTAAATCAAATATTTTAACCTAGTGTTTTTGAATATTGCACACGTTTCAAGGCACACCTAAAAAGTATATCTTGAAACAAATATGAAAAATTCGATAAACTAATTTTTAGTAGTGAAATACATCTTTGCATTTTCTTATCAACATAACAATAAAAAATATAAAACTATAGTTTTTTTTTATATTTTTAAATAAGTTTTACAAAAAGTTCCATCGCAAAGACAAAAAATAGATTTTTATCAAATAATTATTTGTCCACTCTGGATAACAATTTTCTAAAAAAAATTTCTTTATGATTAAAGTCAAGATGTTAACTACTCAGAAAAAAATAAATTAAATAAAAAATACTGAAAAAATTAATTAGAATTAAAAAAAATAAATAAAAATATAAAATGATCTCCCCGGCCCGGAATCGATCTCGCAACCTTCTCATTGCAAATCCAACCACTTACCACCTCAACCTCCATATAAAAAAAAGAATATATGAACTTTTGAAAAAGTACTTTTTAGGATGTTATTAATTTAGATACCAATTAATTTATATAGTGATGCAAATGCTGTTTAAAATAACTTTAATTTAACATTTTTGACAGTTGTTAACAATAACTCCTATTAAAGTAAAAAATGTGAGTATGCTAATGCTTTGGAAGTCAAGTTAAACAGGGTTTTAAAGCACTACTTCCACTTTATTTTGCTGGGTACATTCAAAAAATTTTTAAATCAAATTTTGAGAATTTTTTCGTTCTTTCACCTATGTTGGGAATTTTAGGGTTAAAAAAATATTTTGTATGCAAATGCTAAAATAAATAATATATTTTACAAGAATATATTGATTTTATAAGCTAATAGTTTTAACAGATAAATGCAGTTACAGGTTCCAGGTATATGTAAGATTTCCGTTAATATAGTGTTTTCAAATGCTCGGAAACATTTGAAGACCACAACAATATTTTAGCCAGAATTGTTTATGGCCGTAAAAACTTAGAAAATTTTCACAAATTTGGATTATATATAATTATGTCTCAAATGACAGAAAAAGATTTTCAGTTTGTGTTATATATAATAATGTATTGGGCTAAATATAATTTTATATAAAATTTTAATCAAATTTATCAACCATATATTATCATATATATATTTCAGAATAGTATTTTTTATATATGATTTGATATGCTTATACATTAGGGCGGGTCGATTTAAAAATCGCTCAACTTTCAAGGAAAATCGTATTCTAGGGATCAAAATAAGAAACTTTGCCGAAGGAACCATACCTCTAAAACGAATTCTGATGTCCCGACTTTTGACCCGTAGGGTGAAATTTTGAAAAATTCCACTTTAACCCATTTAGAGCGCCCCAATCGAATCCAACCCAATCGAATATATTTATACTCTATTTTTTCCGGAGAAGAAATAGAGACCCTAATCTTGAAAAGACTCCTCCTACTTTCTGAAATATCTCTATCCCGAGATTTGTACATTTTGCTAAAAAAACACGGCTAAAAAGGCCCTCTTTTAACTTAAATTTTAACCCCTAGAATGATGATTTATGCATTAATCTGCTAGCGCGTATCCCGGAGAAGAAGTATCTCCCATAATCTTGGAGAGATTCCTCCTACTTTCTGAAATATCGAAGTGGGCTTTTTCAAAATTTGACCCTACGGGTCAAAAGTCGGGACATCAGATTTCGTTTTAGAGGTATGGTTCCTTCGGCAAAGTTTCTTATTTTGATCCCTAGAATACGATTTCCCTTGAACGTTGAGCGATTTTTTTGCCTCCATATAAATCGACCCGGCCTATTATACATACTATTTCTTAAAAAAAAATTTGGAAATGTTGTTATATTAATGAAAATGAAAATTATTGAAGTTCGGGGCCATACTCTATATTTCTTTATTAGGATATTGTCCTAACAAATAATCTATAGAGTTTTTGTTTTCAAATTTATTAATTAACCACTTTCAGGAATGTGTTGATAGATCTATTTCGGTAATTTTCTAGGCTCTCATCATCAGAACACGTTTTGAAAGAAGTGACAATCCCTTGCAAACCATCAAACATTCATATAAACTAATTTTCTCACTAAATGAGAACTAATATATGAGCTCTAAGTTAAAGATTATCACCATCGATCAAAAATAAATTGAAAACTTGTTTGTTATGTGTACCATCTAACTTTGGTAGATATATAATAAACGCTTTTGTCCTTTTTATTTTCACATTTATTTTGTTTTGTTTAAAAACAAGATGTAAAGGGGGAGTAAACAAGACCGTCTTTTATACAAGTTTGATATAATTTTTATTAAAAATAAAAATTATGTTTTTTTCGACCTTTAATTGTGCAATGAAAATGAAAATTATTCAAGTTTGAGGCCATACTCTATATTTCTGTATTAGGATATTGTCCTAACAATATAATACCAAATTTCACAAAATAGTTTTTAACATGGCAGGAGTAAGAAAAAATTTTCAATTTTTGATTTTAAATTTAGTTTTTCTGAAAATTTATTTTTAGACTCATTGTTTTTGTTCATACAGGTAACCACACTATTTTGTGATTTTTCGTTAGGTGCTTAGTATTGACAAGTGATTATTTTGTGCGACATCCCCATATAAAAGTACTGGCAATTGTAAGTACTTGTCATTGCCAAATATGTACTTATATAACCACTTATATGATAATGCTTTTCTACACTCAGTTGCACCTGAGTCTCCAGGTTGTCAGTCAAGCGTTCTACTATCTGCGCTATCTCGACATGCTTTACTTGATAGATAAAAACTTAAATGACATGCTTGCACAATATGTCATTACTTTATAACTTACAAAAAATCAAAAATAAGTATTTATATATGTACCTTCTAGAGTTGAAAACATAATGATTCTAAAAATAGATTTTCAGGCTCTATGAAACAAGACCCCAATAAAATAAGTCCCCAAACCAAAAATGAAATAAGGCCCCAAAAAATTTCTAATAAAAAAAATTGGGGTCTTATTTCATTTTTTGGGGCTTTATTTCATTTTTTTGGGACTTTATTTCATAATTAAATAAGGCCCCAATATGAGAAATGATATACTACTAAAAAATATTAAAAAAAACTGTATATTATTAATCTTTTTATTTTAAAAAGGCTGAAAAAAATCGCGCGATTTTTTTTTTTCAGCCTTTTTACTATGTATTAATTAGGAATAAAGAAATATTTTAAAGTAATATATAATTTTGTTTTTTTTTTTTAATTGGGGCCTTCTTTCATTTTCGAAATGGGGCTTTACTGTATTATGAAATAAAGCCTCAAAATTGCGGTGTTATTTCATTTTATTTTGGGGTTTCGTTTCATTTGGGGTTTATTTCATTTTTTTTTTTGGTATATTGCTTCATAATGAAATAAAACCCCAAAAATGGGCCGTTATTTCATTTTTGGTTTGGGGACTTATTTCATTGGGGTCTTGTTTCATAGAGCCAGATTTTCAAAAAATATCTAGATCATTAAATTATATTGAAAATACTGATACAAAGGTACTTATGGGTAACGCATTATTTTTTGTATTAAAATAATGTAAAAATGAATTAGTTATTAGTATGTCCTTATTATTTGAGTTAAAGTAATTCAGAGAGTAAGCTGGTGTCATTACTGGTAGTCCAAAAAATAATGACATGCCATTACAGTTTTTACACTCTGTACTATCGAGTTATTATTATTTTTAGTTTTTAATTAAAATACAAATTTATATCGAGAATTATCCGCAACTTCTGTTGCATAGTGCTATCCATATTAATTACCTACATAACTGCTAATTGTTAATCTTAAAAACTGCAGACTTACACTACAATTCTCCGTTAAAGAAATTATTTAAAAACCCACACACTTAACTAAAATAATTACATTTCATATTGCATATAATATGGTTTATTATATATACAAACACATGTGTGAACTAGAAAACCCAGTATGATATTTTTTGAAGATTAAATTTATCGATTTCCTAATTAAGTATTTCATATTGGAAACTAAACATTTCTTGTTTTATAAAAAATATATTTAAAAAAAAATTTAGAAAAATTTAGTATCATACATAGAAACAAATAATTGTATATGAAAATACAATTAAAAATTTAATTGAATTCGGACCAATTAGACTCATATCAAATACAAATTTTATTAAAAAATTTAAAAAATTTAAATTATATAAATTTGAAAACAAATAACTTGTTAGGACAATATCCGAATAAAGAAATATAAAGTACGGCCTCGAACTTGAACAAATTATTTTCATTGCACAATTAAAGGTAAAAAAAACATAATTTTGAATTTTAATAAAAATTATATAAAACTTGTATAAAAGACAAAGTACGGCCTTTTTTACTACTCCCCCTGTACATTTTGTTTTTAAAAACAAATGTACAAATAAAAAGGAAGAAAAAAACAAAAAACGTGTATTGAATATTTACCAAATGTAGACATACACACAAAAAACAAGTTTGCAATTTATGTTTTGATCAATGGTGTTAATCTTTAACTTCGAGCTCATATATATATTAGTTCTCATTTAGTGAGGAAACTAGTTTATATGAATACTTGATGTTTTGCGTGTGATTGTTACCTCTTTCAAATCGTGTTCTGATGATGGGAACCTACAAAATTCCCGAAATAGATCTATCAACACTTTGGTGAAAGGGTTAATTAATAAATTTGAAAATAAAAAACTCTGTAGATTATTTGTTGGGACAATATCCTAATAAAGAAATATAGAGTATAGCCTGGAACTTAAATAATTTTCATTTTCATTTAAATTACGAGGGCGGTCCAATAAGTCCGTGACTTTTCGAAATTCCCTCGTAGGTATATGGAATGCAACACTGCTACCTGTTAATAGACTACTATCGAATTTTGAGCAAGTTCCGTCATTAACTTTGCGTTTAACAGCTGTTCAAAACATACAACCTCGTGGATTTTTTTTAAAAATGGAAAAAAGTGAATTTCGAGTGCTCAATCAAACCAAGGAAAAGCTTGGACTCTACACAATCAATTTCGATGGTAACTAAGTGGTTTACTGGCTTTTGTTATGGTCAATACACCCGAAAATGTCGAAAAAATCCACGATATGGTGTTGTCCGATCGAAGAGTAAAAGTGCGTGAGATTGTTGATGCCATAGGCATTTCATATGGCAGTGTGGTTTCGATTGTAAATGAACAGTTTCGTTTAAGAAAGCTGTCTCCAAGATGGTGTAGTGTCTGAGAATCAATTAAACACGAGTATAGTTAAAGGCAGACTAAAAATAATAATTTATTTATTTTAAGTCTTTACTTATTCTAACGGTACTTAACTAAGAACTAGAATTAAGAAATATATGATAATAGGAGTAATAATACAGGGCGTTACATGAAATACGCATCAGATGGGTGCCGCGTTTGCTCTCAATTGACCATAAATGTAATCGTGGCCAATAAGGTGATTGCAACAGTTTTTTTGGATGCACGCGGGATAATCCACATCGATTACCTTCAAAAGGGAAAAACAATAAATGGCGAATATTATGCCAACTTATTGGACCGATTTAAAGAGGATTTAAAAAAAAACGACCCCATATGGCCAAGAAATGCCTATTTGATGGACCTCGAAAAAACCTATTTTTTGGAAGGGATACAAAAATTGTATTGAGCTAAAAGGAGATTATGTTGAAAAATAATTTTTTTTTTTTTTTCAAAAAACCTGTGTTTTATTCAAAAAGGCACGGACTTATTGAACCGCCCTCGTAAAATTTTAATCAAAACAGTTACAAATTTTTCAAAATTTTAATCAAAATAATATATTGAATTCTATTTTTTTAAATTTAAATTATAATTATGTTGATTAATTTAACTGGATAACTTGTAAATTTGAGAATCACGAACTAAAGGGTGGTTAAATTTCAAGGGCCGATGTTGATTTTGAATAAAACACAAACTATTTAGGAAATTATTGTAATTTTATTTTATTATGATATATTGGTATTACTCAATTATGTATGGAACAAAATATCGGCCAAATGGGCGCCGCGACCACGGCGGCACACCTCCATCCGATGGTCCAAATTCTCGATGACGCTGAGGCATAATGGAGGTTCTATGCCGTTGATGTGCCGAATTATCTCATTCTTTAGCTCTTGAATTGTTGCTGGCTTATCGACGTACACCTTTTCTTTCAAATAACCCCAAAGAAAAAAGTCCAACGGTGTCAAATCACATGATCTTGGCGGCCAATTGACATCGCCATTACGTGAGATAACACGGCCATTGAATTTGTTGCGCAAAAGAGCCATTGTTTCGTTAGCTGTGTGGCAAGTGGCACCATCCTGCTGAAACCACATATCGTCCACATCCATATCTTCCAATTCGGGCCATAAAAAGTTCGTTATCATCTCACGATAGCGAACACCATTCACAGTAACTGCCTGACCGGCCTCATTTTGGAAAAAATACGGCCCGATGATGCCGCCAGCCCATAAACCGCACCAAACAGTCACTCTTTGTGGGTGCATTGGTTTTTCGACAATCACTCTTGGATTCTCATTCGCCCAAATGCGGCAATTCTGTTTATTGACGAATCCACTGAGGTGAAAATGTTCCTCATCACTGAAGATGATTTTCTTCGAAAATTGATCATCCACTGTTGCCATTTCTTGCCACCATTCTGCCCATTCACGACGTTTGGAATGGTCAAGAGGCTTTAGTTCTTGACCTTGTAAGCGTGTAAATGCAAGTCTTTATGCATAATGTTCATCAACGACGAGCGTGAGAGGTGCAATTGTTGGGCACGACGACGAGTTGAGGTGGACGGCTCTTCAGCCACACTATCGCGAACAGCAGCAATATTTTCTGCAGTACGAGCTGTACGAGCATGCACTGGTGTTCTCACATCTTCTACAGACCCGGTTTGCTCGAGTTTTTCCACGATTTTTGCGATTGTACGCACATTTGGACGATCAAATTGACCAAAAAAATCACGAAGTGCACGATATGCATTTTGATTTGAACGCCCATTTTCATAATAAGTCTGTATAACTTTAACACGTTGTTGGATTGTGTATCTCTCCATGGTTCAAATTGAGTAAGTCTGAAATAGAGAAATGTCAAATAAAATTCGGAAAAAAACTTGGCGTTTAGGTGTGGTTCACATTCAACATCGGCCTTTACAATTTAACCACCCTTTACTTAATATTAGTTTGGAAACTTAGTTCAAATACAGCTGACATTTGCTCTTCTTGTAATAAGAGACAACTAATAACTTTAGCTAAATACTGATTTAAACGATAACTACAGAATAAATAAGTTTCACTTAATTGGAATTCGTTTAACAGACTTTTGCACTAGCTTTTTTTGAGTGTATTTTAGAAATGCGGATGATTAAATAAAAAAACTAGTTGTGATTGACACTAGAGAGATGTAGCTTTTAAAGGATACTTACAAATTGTATTCATATAGTCCCTGAGCCTTACAAAATCAACACTAAATTAAAATTGAAAATTTAAGTTATTTTGTGATTTTTTCACGTTTTTGTTGTCAGGTTTTTTTTTTGAATTTTAAAAATTAGGTACTTAATACACACCACACTAAATAAAGTCTCTTTGGATTAGGCATAATTTAAGACAAAATACAAAATTAAAATGGTGACAAAATCTTAACATATTCAAGAGCGATAGTCCATTATACTATATTTCTACGATAGGAGAAGTACCAAAGCGCCAAAAAATAGCGTTAAATTTATGTAGGACGAAGTCTACAGTAAGCTTTGTCCACAAATCTTCATCGGTTTAAGTTCGGTCCTCAAAGGGTTAATGAAAAAGGTTTGGGAATTAAATGTTTTAAAAAACATATATTAAATGTTTAAAAAAACATATGTTCACATTCACATTTAAAACTTTGTAATTGATACAAATTAATATTTAACTGAAAATTTTTAAAATATTTCAATAAAAACTTAATTGATTCAATTAAATTTTTAATTAAAATATAATTTTATTTCAAACAAATCAAATTGAAATAATATTTTGATTTTAATTAAAAGCTTAATTTATTCAAATGTTTTTAATTAAATATTTAAAAAAATTCAATTTAATAAAATTTACGAAATTTAAAATGTAAACTCATTATCAAAAAAGTGGATACATTTTTTTAGAGCTTAAAATTTTCATAAAATTGAAAACGCAAGTATAAAAGTCATATCAGTTACATTTTATGAAGTTTTAAGCAGTCAATTAAGCAGTTTTTGCTGCAAGGACATTTTTAACTAAGTTTTAGTAGGTTTTTCCGCTATTTTTAGAGGTTTATTTCTATAAGTGCAGCAGATTAATTTATTACTCCCAATTAACTAAATATAAGCTCAAATATAACTAAGATTTTGTAGATTAAACAGATTTATGTTTGCTATTCTTATATTATGTTAGGTTAGGTCGAAAAGAGGATTCAGAGAAGGGAAATGCTTCCCTAATCCGACTTAAGGCCCTGAGGACTTACAACTAAGTCAAAATGTCGACTTGCTGTGAGCTCTTAAAATCGGTCCCATGTCTTATATTACTAGCAAATTTAGCAATTTTTCAGCTACATAATTTTGAACTTATCATTGTCAAACAAAATTAAAATAGTTTACTGGGTATAATCAAGTTTTCGTATTACATGTGCTGTTTTTTATATGTGTTTGTTTTAAAATTATTTTATAACTAAAGTATACTTTTCTAAAAATGCAAACATACAGTAAACTAAATTAATTAGTTAGTTGCCGTTGTTTGAGTTTATAAACAGTTAATTGTGCATTTTTATGGAATTTTCAACATGTGTTTTAATTTAATATTAACTTTAAACCACAAAAATGTTGATACCAAAAGTAAATAAACACAAATAAAAATTTGTTAAAAACTGTTTGTTTTATCGCCCACAGCCCTGAACTCTGTTTGCAATAAAATTCAAACTATACCTTTGGCACAAAAAGCATTAGTCGATCTTTTGTCAATTAAGAGATTCTTAAGTCGATTTTTCGAATAAGGAATTAACCAATTAACGGCCTGTGTCAAACAATTCAAAACACTATGAAATATTTGAAAGTACACTGAGAACTTTTTTGATGCAAAATTTTTTACTTAAAAAACAAATTCCAAGGAAAATTATATGCCTAAATAGCTTTCAAAAAGTTACCCAGCAAAACCACACATTACCAAATAATGGGTAAAGTAAAGTATCGCCATAATGCTTTACTCATTACAATACACCTTACTTCACTGATGAATTTTAAAGGCGATGGGTCTAAAAGTAATGCGTGGACTCATTACCTAATAGGGGGTTAAGTAACTAGTTACTTATATGGTTACCGGGTTCGAAAAAGTAATGGGTCTATAAATACCCTGCGGGAAATGAAGGGTCGACTAATCCAAAATGGTAATTCTGTAATATATGATTGGGGGGCACGTCACGAAACTGGTGAAACCAAAATTGTGGTTCACCAAAAAGTGTTAATTTGGGTGAAATGACCAATCACGTGACTATAGTTATGTTGACAAAACACTCACTGGTTGGTACCAGATGTTTAATGTAATTGGAGAAAAAGTAACATAAC
Source organism: Delia radicum (assembly GCA_021234595.1). NCBI lineage: Eukaryota > Metazoa > Arthropoda > Insecta > Diptera > Anthomyiidae > Delia > Delia radicum. The sequence continues at coordinate 169,430,575 of CM037855.1, read as the reverse complement.
ATCAAAGTGCACTGAAGCAAACAGGGTCGTTGCAATTAAAGTTCCTACTGGTCATTGAACTGGTTCAAAACCGATAGCAGTGTATGAAAACATGGCAATTAGTTCCAAAGGACTACTACAAAGCGGACATAACACTGAAGGGATTTGTATTAGTACCGAATATGTGACAGTAGAAATGAAGACGTAACACTCCACTGGTTCAAAAGAACTAAATACGAAACTGTTTTTACAGTGATCAGGGTTACCATATATGGCGATTTCTCGCTATACGTCGCGGTCTTAATTGCCTACTGGCGATTTTTCGAGTGAATGGCGATTTTACACATAAAATATCGCTACCAAACAATTAGAAATATGTATATCACTAGAATATGATTTTTTGCACAACTTATTCAAAAACTTGAAACACTTTACAAGAATATAAATTAAAACTGCAAAGTTTCTGCATATTGGTTTCGAAATATTTTGTTAAGATATCTTACAAGATTTTTGGTAACGATTTTTTATATATAAGTAATTGGCGATTTGTAAGAGTTTCTTTGGGTACAAAATTGAATCTGTGTATATATTTTCTTACTCTGCTTTATAAGTTATACATTCAATTTGTGCTATTCATGAAGTGCTATTTAGAAGTGTTGGGATATAAAAATTCGTAGAAATTGTGTGATTATACCAATGTTAGAAAATAACGAAAAAACTTGAAAAAAATCTTTTATTTGAACATCCGGACATTTTGTCTAGTTTATGTACTTCTTCAAATTCAAATTGTTATAATGAATTTAGTTTTTTGTTGGGTATATACAAAATAACATAATTTTAAAATTGTTTTTGTTGTGCCTTTTTGAAGGTTTTTTGAACTTGTGGTATGACAACCCGTACATAATATGACACACGCTGAATAAAACGTGACAGTTTACTTGCTAATTACTTTTCGAAAGCCCGCCGACATGTACCCCTTATACCAGTGCATTGGTACATCGCAAAACTATTCCAGTCAAACTTCCCCTATTACAGAACACTTGCGCTTAATATGTGACTAGTTTTCCTTCAAAAATTTCTTTCTAGTTCTACGATACGTACATCTACACATATCACATAAATCCTAAAATGGTCCTACTTTAGCACTACCTACTTCTAACTTATCTCGTAGCATATTCATTTCAGTCGGTACGGTGATGGGTTACCTTGGTCAAGTTATTTGCCACTTCACACAGTTCTCCAAAGGTAGCAATTGTCACCTCCTATGATAAGCCCATGTTAAAAGTACCGGTCATAAAACAGTACCGAAACTAGGACATGTTCATACACACAAAGTTATAGTCACGTGACCATGCCCGTGACTGGCCCAATTCCCGCAGTGTAGTTTGTCTTAAAAAAATAAAATTATTAAAAAAACTTATTACAAACATTTTGTTTTATTAAATAAATAACGTGGTCTCGCTGGGATTCGAACTTGGTGTATTTTGGTTGTTAGGCGAGTACTCTACCCACTGAGCTATCGTCACATATAATAATAAGATGCTTAAAATGTAAATAAATTGTTGAGAATTATGCTGAAGGTAAGGAGTGTCCATTACAAAGTAATGCATTATGTTACCCATTATCGGTAACTTATTTTTTTTTTTTTTGGAAAATTATGCAAAAGGTAACATTACAAGGTAATGCATTACTTCATCGCACCCATTACCAAAGTTTTGCTGGGTAATTAGGAAAAAAAAACATCCAAAGAATTCAATTGGAATGCTTCCACACTAAAAAAACCCTATGTTAAACACGACAATAAAAATGCTTAATAAAAAGCACTTTGATTTTTTGCTTAGTACTTTTAATAGAAGGAAACCGAAAAAAAAACGTAAAATAGGCCAATTTTTTTCTCCATTTACCAACGCCTAAACATAAGATTGGGCAGCTAAAAAAAGCACGGGTCGCTTTAATATTTATTCTCTAAAACATATGCGATGTTCATTAAAATCTGCCGGTGCTGGTCGGGATACTTACCGTGTTAGTGAAAATTGAAAAAAAGTTAAGTTTTTTTTTTCTAAATATCGTTAAAATTAAAGCAAAATTATATCGATAGTTTTGTATTAATTTTATCGACAAATAGCTTGTAAGGCGATAATCGGATTGACAAATATTGTATAGAGTATTAATATATAATTTAATTAGATTTAATTTAAAAATAAGCAAATTCAAACCCACCGTTTTGGTCCGGAAATATTTTTATTTAAGAAAAACCATTTTTTTTTAATTTGAAAATTTAGTAATGTCTTAAAAACTGTTCTACTTTTGTACTTTTGGACTCAGCGCGCGATTTTACAAGGAAAATAAATGCAAAATACCGTCGATCGAACATTTTTTTCATACTGTGTAAACTAGTGTAATCTATCCGTTAAAGCTACACTGAGAGAATTATCAGCATAATGCTTGTGAATATTTGCATATGAGAAATCAAGTTGCACTGGAACTCGTCCATTGAAACTTTTTAATAAACTAATGCAATGAAAATGAAATTTATTCAAGTTTGAGGCCATACTCTATATTTCTTTATTAGGATATTGTCCTAACAAATAATCTACAGAGTTTTTTGTTTTCAAATTTTCTAGGTTCCCATCATCAGAACACGTTTTGAAAGCGGTAACAATCCCATGCCAAACATCAAACATTCATATAAACTAGTGTACTCACTACTTGAGAACTAATATATGAGCTTGAAGTTAAAGATTATAACCATTGATCAAAAAATAAATTGAAAACTTGTTTGTTATGTGCAAGGTCCACCTCTGTGTTGTTTATAAACTAAACAAAATATAAAAAAGAGAAAACAAAAAACGTGTATTGAATATCCACCAGAGGTGGACCTTGCACATAACAAACAAGTTTTCAATTTATTTTTTGATCTTGAAGCTTTTCATTACATTTAAGAAATTTTTTTTTCGCTCTATGAAATAATTTATTTTTCTTCTACCAAAAATACTTTCTTTGCTATTATCCGGGAAGAAATTCATGTTGACGCAAAAAAATATTTTTTACACATAATTTTAAATTCGCTCTATCTCTACTTTTCCTATCTGAAACCGTTTTAAAACGTTTTTTTTTTTCATTTGTTATGCCACTTTATTAATTCTGTTAAAATCTTAGAAAACTCATTTAATTTATTCTCTCTCAACTTGGTTAACTTCTATAAAATCTGCGAATAATTTAATTTTAACTTAACATATCAAACATTAAAACCTTTTCTTTTTGTTAAATCCTTAAGCAAATATTTTTTTTGAAAATATGTTAATGACAAATATCAAAAGCTAGTATCAACATATTTTAATTAGCATTAAATTGTTATGCTTAAAAGTTCAATGCCGACGATAATCCTCTTTAAGAAAGTATACACACACAAACAAGTTGAATAAAATTTTATATTTTAATTTAAATATTCCCTGAGATACGCATACAACGCAGCTGTCTAAAAGTTTTCGATATTGAATTTTTGACATTCAACTTGAAGTCTGTAAAATATTGTTACAAAATATTTATAAAAAAGATTACACTCTCAAGGTCAATAACTTTAAGGGTTCGTTTGAATGAATTTTGTATTTTAGCTTTATTTTGTCTTCAGTATTTTTTTTTTTTTTTTTTTTGATAAAAGTTGAATTTTATAAAATTCAATTGAATTATTATAAAATATTGTGTTTAATATTACCAAAAAGTATGTGACTGTATTTTTAGATGTACCTTCAATTCTAAATTGTTAATACATCCCCTAGGTAACAGGCACAGTGGGGTAAATATGACTTTATTTTTTACCAAATTCGCCTACAGCCCATGTTTTTAAACGAATTTGATTAAACTAAAATTTAGGCTGTAGCCAAATTTGATCAAAAAAAGAAAAATTTTCCCCACTGTAAGGGGGATGTATTAACAATTTAGTATTAACTAAAGGTACACCTAAGAATACAGTCACATGCTGTTTTGTAATATTAAACACAATATCACAGAAACATTTTTGTATCTTCTAATTTGGCATTTACATCGATAAATTTAACATTGACTTTTTTTTTGGAAGGAAGCATTCCAAACATAATTCTTTGGTAGTTTTCTGACTAAACATTGGCTTGTCATAGGAAGGAATCATTCATTGGAAAATGTTTTGCAACATTATAATAATGATTCCTTCCTATGACAAGCCAATGTTAAATTCATCGATGCAAATGCAAAGTTATATTTGATGTGAATTTTAGTTAATTGAATTTACTCTGTAAAATTAGCAAAAACTTTTACTAAATATTTGTAGACTCTAAATAGCAAACATAAACTGTAATATTAACAAAATTGTTGCTATATTTACCTCAAATTTAGTAGAATTCAAACAACAGTTTATTTTTATAATATCAACAAAAATTTTTGGTAAAAAATTGTAGATTGCTGATTTCATAAGCGCATACTTTTATTCGAATTACAAAAAAAAACTAAAAAAAACTTTCAAAATTTATAATTTTTTAATGATTTTTTGTCCACTAGCATTTGTTTATTTTATTTTTATTTATCGATTTCCTGCGCAACAAGAACAAGTCTTATAATTTAAGCACAGGATTATATTGGTTTACAAGGAATGCCATATAAAAGATTAATATTAAATATAAAATTAAAAAAAAAAAAATAAATATACTAAAAATAATATTATTAAAAGTTACATGAAAAATTTAAAACAATATTTTTATTTAAGCTTAGCAAAAGATTCAAATAAAAATTTCCTAAAAAGAATTGCGTTGCTATTTGTTTGTGGTTGTTTAGCACATCATTCCAAAGACGAACGGAGTTTATGAAAAATTGCCATTCTGAGACAAGACATTTAAATCTAGGTATAATCATGTTGTTACCCCTGGTGGATCTAGCAAATTGTATAAAATTAAAAAAGTATTGTAGTTTTTCAGTGTATGCAACTTTGTGCAGAAAAATAAGGACTCTAATTTTAAGAAGATTTTCGAAAGATACACCATAAAGATTTTTTGAAATAGCAGAGACTCCATCACTCTTCCTCAATCCGTAAACATATCTTATGATGTTGTTATACAAAACCTCTAATTTTTTCTTGCTAATGGAATCACAGGTAGCGAAAAGTTCACAGCCGTAAATTAGACTAGGAATCATGTAAGCCTTTGCAAGAAGTTGCCTTACTCTTAGTGGTGTATGGTGGTGTTTTACCCACAGCGTTCGAAGTTTCACATATGTTTGAACTACGAGAGTATTTATGTGGCTTGACCAGGATAAATTGTTGTTAAACACTACCCCTAAATTCTTAACTCTTTGCACCATTTAGATTTTTTTTATTGTTTATTAAAATATCATTTTCAAAAAGTGGTGTAATGGATTGTTTATGAATTGCTAAACATTTTGCTTTTTGTGTATTAAGACAAAGCCTATTCGCAACTGCCCAGCAATGTATTTTGTTTAGATCATAATTAAGTTTTTCGACATTTTCACTAACAGAGTTTGCAGGACTACTTAAGTACAACTTAACATCATCCGCATACATATGTATTTTACAATAAGTAAGTTGCTGTGGTAAATAATTGGCATAAACTGAGAAAAGGAGAGGTCCTAGTATCGAACCCTGTGGTACACCTTTTGTGAGTGTTATAGGATTTAAAGTAGTATTATTAACGTGTATGGATTGACTTCAATCAGTAAGATAAGACGATATTAAATTAGTTGATAAAAATGAAAAGTTGAAAAAAATTTTTAATTTCGTGCATAACGTTTGATGGTTTACAGTGTCAAATGCCTTGAAATGGTCGAGAAGTACCAGGAAATTAATTTTACCATTATCGAGTTCGCGTCTTATAGTCTCGGACACGTCAACCAGTGCAGTTACACAGCTGTGGTTGGGACGAAACCCTGATTGTTTTTCGGACATTAAACGATTTTCGTGTATGTAGGATCTCAATTCCGTGCTCGACTTTGGTAGTGGTATAACCTTCGCGTACTTCCATTTTGTAGGAAAAGAACTAGAAGTTATAATGGTATTAAAAAGGTGTGTAATAAATGGCAATTAGATTAGATCAGAAGGCACTATGCACCGCGACCAATGTAGGTCTTTTGTGCTGCCTAAGGTTACCTACAGATTCAAGCTACCTATAAAGCCAATTATCCTATTAGGCAAAATCTTCGCGATGTCGGAAGGCGAAATGAAGCGATCACCTAGAAACCTAAGTCTCCTATCACAAAGCCTGGGACATTCGCAGAGAACATGCTCCGAGGTCTCAGACACCATCTCGCAAAACCTACACAAATCCGTGTCCGATTGACCCTTCTTGTGCAGATGGTATCTGAGATTACAGTGTCCAGTTAAGTACGACACCAGGGTCCTCAAACCCCCCCTTTCAAGCGACAAGAGTCGCCTCGACCCCCTACTGGAAAAAGAGATCAATCTTTTAGCCTGGCGCTGACCAGGAGAGTTTTCCCAGTAACCAGAGAATTCAGACTCTCTCCATGCCCTGAGCCTTTCCCTAACATACCTCGCAGGTATTCCACAGAATGGTTCAGGACCAATTAAGGGCTTTCGGGCCCCGTGGTTGGCAAGACAATCTGCCCTCTCGTTGCCCTCATGCCCCTCATGACCAGGAATCCACCCCAAGGTTAGAGAGTAGCCTCTACCGAGCCTATTGAGAGTCTGAATGCATTCCATGACCAACCCGGACGACACCTTATAGGCCATTAAGGCCCTCAGTGCAGCCTGACTGTCAGAAAGAATGTATATGCGAGATCTGCGAGTTCCCCTTCGCAGGCATTCCAATGCACAGACACAAATGGCCCAAATCTCCGCCTGAAAAATGGATGGATATTTACCCATAGGTAAGGCACGCTGGAAGCCTGGTCCGAAGACGCCCGCACCCGTGTTCCCATTCGACTGCTTAGAGCCATCAGTGAACCACACCTGAGAACCATCTTCCGGTTCCCAGGATTGATTGGTCCACATGTCTCTGTCAAACAATAACACATCAAAATATCTATCAAAGATCCACTCCGGTGACACTTTGTCCGCAACCTTAGAAATTGGGTCATCTATTAGGATTCGCGCGATCCTCATGTGACCCCTTAGGTCGCCTCCCCTCATGTCACCGAATTCACTAAGTCTAGAGGAACCCATACTGGCAACCTCCATTACAGAAATATGCAATGGCGGGATCCCCAGCATAACCCCCAAGGCATCCGTCGGGCAAGTTCCGCTGGCCCCTGTAATGCCAACACACGCAAGACGGTAGATTCTCTTAAGAGCATCCCTTGCCTTACTCTGTTCAACTTTTGGCCACCATGCAAGCGCAGCATATGTATCATCGGTTTAACAATAGTATTGAACGACCAGTAGACCATTTGTGGCCTTAGGCCCCATGTTCTCCCGAAAAGCCTCTGGCAGGCATAATATGCCCTGGTGGCTTTCTTGGAGACGTGGTCAAGATGCTCGTTCCAGGTGAGGGAGCTATCAAGAGTCACTCCAAGATACTTAACACTGCTAGAGAAGCCAACCGTTACGCCCTCAACGACCGGCATAGACAGGTTAAGTTTTCTCCTTCTCGTGAATGGTACCAGGATTGTCTTCGACGGATTGACAGACAACCCCTTTTCCCGGCACCACGAAAGAGTGAAGTTCAGAGCCTGTTGCATACGCTCGGAGATGGTCCTGTCATCCCAGCCCACAACGGAAATGACAAGATCATCGGCGTATCCATAGGTCCTGAAACCCAAGTCGTTCAGACCCTCGAGTAATTCATCAATGACCAGTGTCTATAGTAAAGGCGACAAAACGCCACCCTGAGGACACCCTCTGGTCGCATTCACGGACCTACAAGTAGTCCCTATTCCGAACGTGATTATCCTAGAGCGGAGCATCTCCAATGTCCAATTAATTATGATTGGAGGAATGCTCTTCCTAGCCATGGATACCCTAATCGCATCGTAGGACGTGTTGTCAAAAGCGCCCTGTATATCAATAAATGCACAAAGGGCAATGTTCTTTGCCTCCAGTGCCCGTTCTATTGTTGTGACAACATGATGGATAGCAGTTTCGGTAGACTTACCCCGTTGATACGCGAACTGTAGCTCATGTATCGGCTTTCGTCTGAGGTAAGTGTCCCTAATATACTGATCCAAGACTTTCTCCATTGTCTTGAGGAGAAACGAGCTCAGGCTAATTGGTCTGAAGGACTTGGGTAGCTGCTCAGACTTTTTCCCCGCCTTCGGTATAAAGACCACTCTAACCTCCCTCCAGGGTCTCGGTACATGTCCGAATAATAGACTCGATCTAAATATCCTAACCAGTTGTGGGAGAAGATCCCATCTGGACCCGGAGATTTAAATGAAGAAAACTCATCTATCGCCCACTTTACCCGGTTCTCCTGAAAGATTGCACCCGCCAGGCGTACGTACCTACCTGGCAGGCTCGGGATTCTCTGAATCACAGCGGACCCGCAGTTGTCAACGCATCCTGGGAAGTGAGTATCGAGCAAGAGTTTACAAGTTTCAGTGGGAGATTCCGTGTATGAGCCATCCGGCCTCTTAAGAGTGCAGAGACCATTTGTATGATCCTGTGACAGGGCCTTTTGTAGTCGCACCGCCTCTGGAAGATCAGAGATCTTCTCACAGTAGTTGCGCCACGTGGTCCTTTTGGATCTGCGTAGTTCTCTATTGTACTCAGTGAGTGCGGCCCTATAGGTGATCCAGTCACCTGTTTCCTTTGCCCTGTTGAACAGTCTTCTTGCTTCCTTTTTAAGCTTCTCCAGACCATCATTCCACCATGGAACGTCCCTCTTCGTTTTCCTGGTCTTTTGGGGGCAGCTCAAAAAGAAAGCAGAAGTTAGATTCGATTGCATTTCGGATGCCGCATGATCGATCTCTCTAGTGCTCAGAATGAGCCCTTTAGAGACAACTGCATCTCGTTCCAAATTGTATCGGAAATCCTCCCAGTTCGTGCGTCTGGGATTACGATAAACCTGGCATGAGTCCAATGCACTAACAACATCAAATACCAGATGTTGATGGTCCGACATTGACAGTTCATTGGATACATGCCAGTTTGAGATGGCAAATGACATATCAGAACTGGTAAGAGTGAGATCCAAGACCTCTGTCCTAATACAATTCCTGAAAGTCGGTTCGTCACCCCTATTCACTATGTTTATATTGTTACTACATATAAATTCAAGTAGGTACTCACCACGTTTATTTATGTTGGTACTTCCCCAAATCGTGTGATGTGCGTTGGCGTCACAACAGAGGATCCAACTAAGGTTCCTCATTCGGCAATATTCCACCAAGGCCGAGACCTCAGCTGTTGGTACCGTGTTGGTGTCGCCAGGTAGATACGCGGAGGCCAGTACTACCTCATGTTCCCCAGATAAGGAGGGCACCTTTGCCCAAATCGCAACCAAGTCTCCCAAAACGAATTCTGAAATTGGGAGAATTGTTATATTGTTTCTAACAAGGATGGCCGCTCTGGGCCGACTATGCTGATAATCGTACATCAGCCTACCTTGATTAGCGTTAAGCCCCTTGATGGCTCCGTCGTGCACCCATGGTTCCTGGATGAATACAACATCCAGGGCATCAGTGGTGAACCTTATGTTGGCGATGTCCGATGCCGCTTTGGCATGGTGAAGGTTCACCTGTAAGCACTTTAGATGCTTTGGTGTCTTACCTTTTCGGGCAGCCATCATTTTAAGCGTGTTTTATATCTGCGTCTATAGGTGGACCCGAGTGGTCCTCAGACACATTACCAACATTCATAGGCTCGGCAAGGTTAGGACAGAAGATGTCCTTTGCTTGTCCGACCTTTTCAATTGCACCATCACTGCTCTTTAGGCATAAAACCTCTTGGCTAGTTGATGATAGACCTGCGTCGGTCTTCTCTTGCTCATTATTAATGTTTTGGCTGTTCAAATCCATCTATAAATAAAGAGTTAATAAGGGATTACAAAAGAAGAACGCATAATAGCAGAGCCCTGTGCTACCAGCGGGCTAATACAACCAGGGTTCGCCTCGTCCTGGAGGCCACCGTTCGAAAACACACTAACATAGTGCTATTCATCCCATGAGCACGGTAAGATAACACTGGGGATTACGGGTTTTTATCGAGTGTCCGCTCTAGATCCGCCATGTTCTGCGAAAGCAGGGACACCTCTAGCCGGGTGTGGTACTGAACCACGCATGGTCGGTCTTTGGAATCCTGATAGGCTATGGCATTATCAATAGATTTGCTGTATATACGCTTCAAGTACCCCTGCAACACTTGCTACTTCGACCCCAATAAATGGCAATAGTAATGGTAAAATATTTTTAATAAAATTAGGATGTATATTGTCGAAACCAACTGCATTGGATTTAACCTAGCAAGATAAAACTTCAACCTGGCTAACACATTTTTAACGAATTGTTAGTAACTTTTCTGCTAATTTTACAGCTTTACTTCTATGAGTATACATGCAAAAAAATTAGTGGAAATTAAAAAAAAAAAAAATTAACACAAATTTTTGAAATTTTCCAAATTTTAATATTAAACAAAATAACAAACACAATATAAATTAAAAGGAAAGTTTGAAATTTATGTGCAGGGTGGCCAACTTCGGCTGACTGATTTGAAATGCTTATAACTTTTGTATTTTTACAGTTTTTTACTTCTTAATTTTTTTTTTTAAATGAAAGTATGACTTATGCTTTTTTTGTAGCTAAGTATGACAATAAAAATCCATTAAATGACGTGCATTTTCCTGTTGGCAATGAATTGCACAGAAATTCTACAATGCACAGAAATTCTGAAATTTTTGTCCAAATTTTCTGCTTACGTTGCTGAATGTTCTGTGGTTTGTTGATGTAAACCAGCAACTTTAAGAAACCCCACAAAAAAAAAAAAACAAAAAAATCAATGGCCGTCAAATCTGGGGAACGAGGTGGACATGCGAAATCAGAATTTTTTGATATTAAAAAGTTTCATTAAAAAGTTTATACAGAATTGCCATTGTGTCTCTCGCGGTATGAGCTGTAGTTCCAACTTGCTGGAGGTATATGCCAGCATTATTAACAACTGTCGGACGTAAAAAACTTTCCAACATGGTCCGATAGACCGCTGTTCTGGGGATTCCCAATTGAGTAGCACGTCGACGAGTAGACTCAGATGGATCCGTGTGGACACTATGTCGTACAGCATACACAGCCTCTCCAGTGCGAACAGGTCGAGCACCAGTTCTCCGACGATCATTACCTACTGAACCCTGTTTCTCAAAAAGAGTACATAAGCTTCTTATCATGTTTACACTGAAAGCTGTTGTAGTATTAAATGTTGATAATATTTTCTTTGTGTTATAACATTAACAAAAAAACTGTAAAAATAAAAAAGTTAAAAGCATTTCAAATCAGTCAGTCGAAGTTGGCCCACCCTGTATGTGAAATAAAAACATCTAAAAACTGAAACCCAATACAAAATGTTAGCAATTTTTTTAACCGTCTTATTATTTCCGTTATTAGATCAATAAAACAAGATTAAGATTTTTATATTGATGCTTTTTAAAACGACACAAAGGGCTTAGATATGATTCCAGATCCTTTTAGATATGAAGAGATCTGGTACCATATCTGCTCAGATCTGTCTATAAAGTGTATAACAATTGTCATATCTTATCATATATGACCAGAACTGTCACCAGATCTAATTATATTCAATAATATCTAATTAGATTCAATCATATCATTTTAGATCTGATCAGATCAAATCTTTTTTACTCGGGTAATTATACCATAAAAACATTTAAAAATGTGAACTTGGTGTTGCTAATGGGTAGTCAATAATACCAACAGTTGCGAAATAATGGAATGGTAAGGAATTCATCTAATTACCAGGTAACATGCTCCGTTATATCAACCTATTACCAATGTTTTGTTGGGTACTAACGAAAGTACGTATAGTTCTATTCCAGTGTTAAGGTTAGTAAACTTTTTGGTCTGTGTTATTATTTATCATTGAGCAAAGTGTAAAGCTACATTTTTACATTTGCTGAAATTTGATCTTTTATTTCCTGAAAACTCACATTTCTTTCTCTGTTCTTAACCACCAGGACAATATTCTTTAATAATTTCCTAAAACGTAATAGTTTTAAAAATATAATTATTACATTTGTTACATATGATGAATTTCATATCAAAAGCGATATGCATTGAACCCGACCCTCTCAGATTTTTATGAAATTTTGCATACAGCTACATTTTACCTATACTATCACACCCTCATTTTTAGAAATTGTATTTTTGAAAATATGTGGGCGTGGAAAGGTATCGAAGTTTTTGAAAAATGACGATAATATGTACTTTCAAGCTGTGATAACTACGGAATGGCTGAACCGATTTCAAAGATCTTGGTACCATTAGGAAAGGTATTTAAACCAGCTTTTGAAAACATACACTGATAAAACTTTGGCAAAAATAAAACTTTAAACTAGGAAAACACTTCAAAGGCCAAGTGTTTTTTCCAAAAAAAAAATTTTTAGAAATGTCTCTTTAATATATATAACATATTTAAAAACTAAAATAACGTTTTTTTTTTTTTTAAATTCTTTTAAGTAACTTCCTTATATTTTGATATCATTGTGTGACAAAAAAGAATAAAGTAGCTATACTTTGAAAGTTATTCAGATTTTCTGTAATTCTAATAGATTAGAACAAAAATCGTATTTTCAACCAGTCCCGATTCGTAAGTGAAAAAAAATGACATTGCTGCCAGGAGAAATGCTAATTCAAATGGATTTCGCTGAAAGCTATGCGTTTGTTATACAAGATACCGTTCAAGGATACCATTGGAATAATAATCAAGACACGATACATCCGTTCGTTGTTTCTTACAAATATATTGAAAAATGAATTCACAGAACCTTTGCCATAGTATCCGATTGTAATATCCATGATAGCACAGCAGTTCATCTGTATACTTTAAAAATGGTTGGTTTTGTTAAGACCAATATAAGCAATTCAAATACGAAAGTTATCTACGTGTCAGATGGTGCAAGAGCACAATACAAAAACAAATACAACTTAATTAATTTATGTCATCATAAAATTGATTTCGATATATTCGCTGAGTTGCACTTTTACACAACCAGCCATGGAAAATTTGCATGTGATAGTATATGTGGTACATTAAAAAGAGGCGCTCGGAATTATAGCATTGCAAATAAAAACCAAATTCAAACGGCCAAAGACCTTTATCATTATGCTTCACAAATTTATAAGACCTAAATATAAGTTGCTTATGCAGGCGCTGACGACTATAACAAATCAAAAGAAGAGCTATTTTAAAGGTATGCGAATGCTAAAACTATTACAGGAACTCAAATCTTCCATTCTTTTATACCTTTAGATGAAAGTTCACTAAAAGTTAGTAAATATTCCGAAAGTCAGTTTTTTCCTAGTTTAAAGTTTTATTTTTGCCAAAAAAAATTTTCAGTGCAATATAAAATTTTTACAGTCTATGTTTCCGGAAGCTGATTTAAATACCTTTCTAATGGTACACTCAAATAAAAAAGTTAGTAAAGTCAGCAAAAAATTTTGCTTAGTCAGCTAAATTTTAGTCAGGAGGGTGCTTGCAAAAAAATTGCTAATATCAGCAAAAAAGCGAGCTGATTTTTAGCAACAAAATTAGTAGATTAAGCAAAAGTTTTGCTAACACTTAGTAGATTAGAAATTAAAAAACCCTTGCTAAAAATTAATAAAATTTTTGCTGAATACTAGTAGACTGAAAAACACTCAAAAAATTTGTAGAAAAATTGTACTTTAGTTAATTTATTTGCTGAAAACCATAAAACATATTTTTGTGATTCTTTTTAAAATAATTTACAACACGTTACAAAATATAAAAATGTTCATACTCCCAAATTAACGATATGAATTAATGTAATATCTAAAAACAATAGAAATAATTATATACATATAACATAAACGAATTATCTTTGAACTACCCAGCCAGAAATTGCCAATGGTCTGAAAAATCAAGCACTGGCAGAGCACTGTTTGCCAATGGTCCAACAAATAAAGTCCTGGCAAAGCACTGATTTACACCGCTCTGCCAATGCTAGTAAAAAGTGCTTTGCCAGTACTTAATTAACAAAATTTACAACAGTAAAAATAATAAAAGCACTGTCAAAGCCCTAGCTTAGAACGCTCTACCAACGTTTGCTCAAAGTGCTGTGCCAGTACTTGATTTACAAAATTTACAACCGTAAAAACAAAAAAGCACTGGCACAGCACTGGCTTAGAACGCTTTACCAACATTGTCAAAAAGTGCATTGCCAGTACATATAAAAACGAAATTTAATGCATGTACTTGTTTTTAAATAAGTTAGCAGGGTTTAATAAAAATAACAAATGAAATATTTTTTAAATTTATTTTACATATTTTAAAACTTATTTTTTTTTTCTTTTTTTCAAATCTTAAATGAATTTAAAATCAACTAACCATAAGCATATGATGGTATTCAAATCAAATTCATACACAAAAAAAGTCAGTAAAGTCAGCACCATTTTTGCTCAAAGGATGTTTGTAGAAAAATTGCTAATTTAGCGTATTTAAAAACTTTTTTAATCTATACCTTTATAAAATTTAAAATTACAAGATTGGAAAAATTCAAAACTAAATTGCAATTTATTTGAAGTTAAGAAAATTAAGGTCTACTATTATAGTCAGCACAAAGTATAATTTTTGTACTAAAATTTTACTTAAGACATTTATTTTCAAATTTCTTTCTTTAGTAAAATTGTAGTAAAAAGTCGTACTTGGAGCTAACTTATCACAAAAATATTTTATTAAAAAAAAATATTCAGTTATTTCGTAATTAACTTAGCTGAAACTTGTTGTTATTTCTGTTTAAATTACCAAAATCATTCAATAAGAAATAATACAAGTCTTTACTTAAGTGAATTACAAAGTAGGACTATACAGTTCAAAAATAAATCTCGTTTTCATATATAATATTCTTAATTTAATTAAAAATTGTAATTTCAAACGGATAATCAATTTGAGTTATAAATTTTCTAACTTCAAATATATAAAATCAATTTTTTTTTTTTGAAATTTCACAATTTTTAATTTAAAAATTTTTAAAGAAAATCTTTTTTTTTATAAATTTAAATTTTCTTTATGAAAAATTACGAGTTCACAGTCAGAATACAAATGATTTTTGGCGAAGTACTCACTGCCAGTGCTTTGCCAATGTTTTAAAAAAGAAACGGCCAAGCCCTGCCCGGTGTTATCATTTTGGTGTTGGCAAAGCACTTATTTTATCATTAAAAAAGCACTTGATTGGTTGTTCTACCAATGCTTTGCCAACATTTTAAAATTATGATTTTGGTACTGGCGAAGCACTCATTGCCAGCGCTTTGCCAACGTTTTAAAAAAGGAACGGCCAAGCCCTGCCCGGTGTTATCATTTTGGGGTTGGCAAAGCACTTAAATCTTCAGAAATCCAACGCTCTGCCAACACTCATACCACCGTTGAAAGCACTGGGCCAATGCTTTGCCGTTCGTATTTTTCTGGCTGGGTACTTACATCAATTATTGTCTAAATGATACTATATTTTAAAGGAACGCAAATGCCGCATAGAATTACAGAAACGAAACGAAAAAATAACAAAATATAACATATACAACTCTTTTTTGGAATAAGAAAAAGGAAACAGAAAAATCTACATAAGATGTATGTTTTTCGCTTTAGCCTGTCTACCTATTGCATATTTGTTTGCAATTTGACCGCACAAGATTATTAATATATATAAACATTTAGTTTACAAATACACATTTAATTTTTATTAAATTTAAATATTTTATTTTGTCTTTTATTTAATTAATAGACAATTACTTTCACAAGCCGGCGACGATGCAAAATTTAAGTTGTTTTTTTTTTTATTTTCTGAAAATATATACAAATAATTATATATAAAATATACCAAAATATATTTCAACTACTTACATCAGTGGGTTTCCATACTACTCAGTATCGCTCAATCTGCTCTCTTTTTATTTGTTCGTAAACTCGCACCGAGCAATTGAAAACATGTTGCAGTAATTCAAAAGTTTAAATTAATTTTCATCAAGTTTTTAAATAATAATTTAATACAATTTTTAACTATTTCAAATATTAATGATAAAATCGGCAAGATAATATTAAAATATGTTAATTTTTAATAGAAAATAACAAAATATAAGCAAAAGAGAAGTAAGTGTTTTAAGCAACACTTTTTTATCAACATTTTGCAATCAGTTTTTAGTGTAAAAAAATGTTTTCATTTGCTTGCCTGAGTTCGGTATTTTGATGCTGAGAGGCGTGGGAAGTGTAGTTTCTCTATTTGCATATACTAAGTATTTGCTTACATATATAGTTGTCTAAATTATGACAATTTTGGACTGCCGTAGATAGTTCTAGAAACAAATAAAAATACCGATTCTTTGGAAATTCGTGCTATGAAATATTAAAAAAAATAGAAACTAAGAAGTGCCCATACGGGTTCGAACCCGGGGCTCTACATCCTTTACTTGATAAAAAAAAAAAATATTTTTTTCATTTTAATCAGTTTGGCCAAGAAAAGTGGTGTTTGAAACCATAGTAAAATGTGTGTATTAAATTTTTTAATCAGAAACACGTCTGAGCATTTAAGGGACATTATCAAACATTGTTAATATGTACAACATGAACTTGTAATAACTAGTGCTTGGATGTTCACGAAATTTCATGTTTGTTGTCATTATCTGAAGAACAAATAAAAAAAATATCTCTGCAAACCAACAAATTTTCAACAAAATGACATCTATGTGTTGATGCATATTTTGGTATGAATATATATTTTTTTTTATATAACTATGTATTTGGCTATAAATGTATATTTTAATGCATATTTTGGCATTTTTCGTAGCATATTTAATTTAAATGCATATATATATCTAAGGCATGAATATTATTCAATATTTTACTAAAATCTGAGTTTTTGCAAAATTTAGTTTTTTTCTAAAGTTTTTTTCTTCAAATCTATAAATATTTTTTATATTTTTTTGAAGTTTTGTTTCTTCAAATCCATAAATATTTTTTATCATGACGACCTTAATAACGGAAAATTATTACACTTAGCATATTATGTCACTTGAAGAAAGGACTACTAACATTTCATTAAATTCAATGAACATTTGTCGATTGTTTTTACTGTTTAAAAAATTACTAACAATTGTAGTAAAAATGAACAACACATGTTATTAAAAAATAAACAAACATTTACAACTGTAAACAATGAATGTAAAATCATAAAATAGTAATTTTATGTGGTTTGTTTTTTTAAATGAAATACAAGGAAACTACAAGGAACCTGTATTTCAATCCAAACAACTACATATTTTTAAAGCAGAAGTTCACTGAGTGTATTAATAACCTTTTATTGTTAACAACGTTCTAATTTAAAATTACTTAAATTGTGTTAATATTGTTAAAAACGTTGAAAAAATTAATAATAAATGCATATTTTTAAAATTTTTAGTACATATTTTATGATTTTTAATGTATACTTCATGTAACCGACTGAAAAAATTTAGTTAAGCCATGCCATATTATATATAAGGTGGCGCAAAAATAACCATCCGATGTTTTTTTTTTTTATTATGTATTTATTATGTATAGCATTTTCTGATAGGAGGATTACTTTTGCGCCACCTTATATAATTATATACGGATGTTGGTAGATATAATCATATAAAATAATATAAAGATCTATAAAATCTGATATAATTACATAAAATTGTATCCGAAAAATAGGTATATATAATTTTATATAATTTTATATAATTAGACCTAATTGCATAAGGCAGATATAATTATATATTGGACCAAGTATATATGGTCCAATATATAATATATATAACTTTTGAAATTTAATTAAATATGGTGCCGTACATGATTTTATAATAATATATAAATATATAGTGTCCGACCGAACTCATTTTTTTCGGCCGAAGCCGAAACTGAACTTCGGCCATAATATCAATGTTCGGCCGAAGCCGAACTTTTTGTTTTAATAAAAAAAAAATATAAATTGTTTTTTTAGATCAATAAATTTAAACCAAAAAGTTATTAAACATAAACAAAAATAAAAATTTATAGGTATATTTTTTTAAAAAATCATATTTGGAAAATAGTTGTACTAAAGGGTCTTCCATCTAACGTTTTTTTTTTCAACTAGTGCTTATTTCGTAAATGGTAACACTTAGCTCATGTCTGATTTGACAGATAATTAGTTTTATCCTTCCGCTGAACGAATGTGTTCCGTATGTTCATTATCTTGTGAAAAAAGTGAAAGAAACTGGCATCCTCATCGATAAAAAGCCAAAACAGTGCGTACACCCGAGAATATTGCTGCTGTGGCAGAAAGTGTGCGTGAAGCGCCATCAACATCAATTCACCGTCGTTCTCAACAATTGAACATTTCGGAGACATCATTGAGACGAATTTTGCATAAAGACCTTGGTATGACGCCATACAAAGTCCAATTGGTTAAGGAGTTCAAAAAAAAAGTTATTTGGCGGACCCTTTATTTTAAGTACAAAAAAAAGAATAAAATATTTGTACTATATTTTATAGTCAAAGAAAAATAGTTGATCGATTTTAAAGTTGATATAGAAAAACAAACTTAAACTTTAATATTTAATATTTAAAATTAAAAAGTTTGATATTGTAATGACAGAAAAGCAATTTTTCCGCATTCACACCATGTGATTTGCTTCGTCTATCAGAATACAGCTGTCCGGCAGCGTTAAAAAGCTGTTCGCTAGCTACACTAGTTGGTGGGACTGATAAATATTTTATTGCTACAGCTTTTATATTTGTAAATGGACTTGAATTCCAATACTCAAATATATTTATATTTCGGGACTTAAAGGCTCCGCAATAAACATTTTAATTTCTTTTTCAATAAAATTTTCATTTGGTTCTGCTACTTCTAAGTCTGGTTCTGCATCATATCTATCCCAAATTGATGAACCTGTTATTCTCTTTTTAGGATTACTTACCACTCGAAATTAATTTCAAAATATAAAAGTATACGTTTATTTAAATTAAATCGCATTAAATTTGATTATTTGCTTATAAGTCTTGTAGGTATATTTCTGGAAATTTTTTTTAAACTCTTTTGGCTTTCTGAAATTTTTTCACACACATTGATATTTAAATATCGTTGTTTTTTTTTTTTGGCATTTTATCACTTTCAACGTTGTATTTTTTATGTAGTTTTTTTGTAAATTCTGAAAAGTAAATATAACCACAGATGTTATTTATTTGTGCTTTTTATAAATAATCATAAAAAGTTCGGTAGTTCGGCCAAATTCGGCCAAAATTCGGCCAAAATTCGGCCAAAATTCGGCCAAAATTTGGCCGAACACCGAACTTGGACGAACTTCAATTTTTGGCCGAACTCCGAAGCCGAATACTCGGTCGGACACTATAAATATATATAAAATTATATATGCAATGTGTTACTCGGGTATATGAAAGAGGATTATAAATGCATTAACTTTCGAACACTACTAATAATAAATTATAATATTTATACTTTCCATTAAATCAATTAATTTTTCATATTTTTAATTTAAAATTAATAGAGTTTGATGTAATAGTTGTAATTACGATTATGTTACGTTGAAATCGAGTTTAAAAGAAAAGAGCTTTGCCTTTTAGCATTTCTATCAACGACATGCATTTAATGTTTAATGACAATATAAATATTTACTATGGACAATGTATACATTTTTAATGACAAACACGTCTGAGCATGTATGGACATTACATTATCAAATATTGTTATTATGTACAACATGAACTTGTAATAACACACTTTATTAACCCTTTTTATACCATTTATCGATCCGGTGGGAATTTTTTGACGAAATTTGGCAGGAAGATGTAATGATGTCCTAATAAGCTTTTCCTGGAGTTTTTGTACAATTATCGTGCCCTCTAGCTGTGGTATTCGTAATTTAAATCAATATATTGACCCTTTGAGTGTACTTAACGGGTTAAGATTTTTTAAAAATTATAATTTTTATTTATTGCTTGACAAATATCTATCAAACTTTAATACACAATTTGATCTATCGTATTTTCACGATTTTTGAGAAATTTTTAAAAATATTGGTGTTTTCACACAATTTTTCAAAACTGAAAAATGGAGTAATTTTGTGCATATTAAAATTTTGACAAGAACGGAAAATTTATAAACCGATCTTTTAATTTTATAAAAAAATTTATATAACCCGACGAAAAAAGTTTATATATTCCCGTATATAGCTTGATAAAGTGGTAACTTATTATATATGTGGCTATAGGTAACGATATATACTTTCATCTCATACTTATTTTTATGAACATTTCTAATATGGCGCTATATATAACCATATATCATTATATCTTATGATATATATACATTGATCTTTTATATCTCATCATATATAATTAGCTATAGGTAACGATATATACTTTCATCTCATACTTATTTTTATGAACATTTCTAATATGGCGCTATATATAACCATATATCATTATATCTTATGATATATATACATTGATCTTTTATATCTCATCATATATAATTGATATAGCTATATATCAGATCATGTATACTTCCATGTATAATAATATATAACTACATATAAAACATTAAAACCAAAAAAATTCTATAATTTTTATATTATAATTATATATGGATATTATAATTACATAAAATTGAAAAACTTATTGTAAAAACTTGCTAACCCACATGTATTGTTTTATGGATTTTCGCTATTTTTTAGACATCTATTGATCAATATTTGATAGAAGTCTTGCTTAAATACTTAGTACAAGTACCTAGAATATAAACGTCATACAAAAGTCATATTTTTTTGCCTTTAAAGATGGAAAACAAACTTCCAAAAAAATGTGTCTTATCAAGATTTTACAATAAGCCCTTCAATTCTATATTATTATATGTGTTAAAATTAAAAAGAAAAATTCGATCACTTTTGTAAGAAAACACAATCTATCACTTTTAAATATAATTATCAGAGAAGTCAAAAAAAAAAACAAAATTCAATGTATTTAAAGCTAAAGACAATTGTTAAAGAACATAAAAAAAATTTCAAAGTTAGTAAAATTCTTTTTATTTATTTAATTTATTTACTAGATTAAAAATTACAATAGTTAGTATCGGCTTATAAGTAAAAAAGAAACATTTAAAGTCAGAAAATCTTAAAATAAGCAATTAAAGTCTAAGGCAGAGATGGGTTCATCTTCTGAAGATACTTATGCGATCGGTTCGGTTGTTTAAGAAATAATTTAAAAACAATATATGAAACTCAAAGTTCAAAATTAAATCACGTCTAATTTTCCAATTCATTGATTTATATTTAATTTTTTTTATTATGTAGAATGTGAAACAAAATTGTTTCGCGGATTTCCAAAAAATTGTATGAAGTTATATCAAATTGTATCAAATTATTTATAACTTGATAAAATTAGATAGACCTATTTTTTGGATCAAATTATATCAAATGTGATCCCTTGAGATCTCACGAGAAAAGGTTATGTATGCTATTTTCGGATCAACTGATATATGATGTGATATGGAATTCTATATATGACTATATATACCTATATCGGAACTTTTTTCATCGGGAATGCACAACAAAATTTTGTCATGGAAAACATTTTCCCTATATCCCTCTTCAAGTCAGCATATACATTATTAATTTTTCAAAAAAGTTCTATACGAAAATGCCAAAAATTATATTTATTAATTAATTATAGGGCAATCAATTTTAAGCAATTTTTACACTTTCTTTAAGTTTTTGTACATTGAAGACCTCAAATTATCACATGCTTTTTACTGCGTTATTATATCTCCCTCCAATCCAAAATTATTAGGCCTTAAATGTAGGTTTTGCTTTAAAGCAACGGCCATGTACAATGGGTTAACATTTACTTAATATACAGTTGGGAGTATTCGTGAGTACATGTAAGTACTTTTTACACCTAAAGATTCAGACCGCAAAATATTTGAAACTAGAACTAAAGTATACTGTTCTAATGGTATAAGGTACGCTGAATCCAAATCTGGTCTCAGAATCCCTCTCCGTTACCAAGTGTTCGATCTATATAAACAGGAATAGTGTTGTTTTTTCACCCTCCTGTAAATATATTTTTCATAATACTTGCAACAGCACCTGAACATACTGCTCTTACCATTTTGTCAGTTTTTGAATTTTTAAGATAACTTATTTCCTAACGAAAATATTGTGAATTGAAATTGAGGTTGTAACTGCAATTTAAAGTCCCGCAGTGTAAAATTTTACAAACTTCGAATTTATTATCAAGTTCAACCGACGATAATTTTAAGAAAAATTAGGATATCTTAAAAACTCAAAAACCGAAAAAAGGAAAAGAGAAGAGTGTTCTAGCGCCGTTAAAATATATTTTAAGAAAAGTGAAAAATTGGAGCATTTTGCCATTAATATAGCTCGAACGCCTGATGTCAAAGAGTGATGCTGAGACCAGTTTTGGATTCAGCGTACCTTTAAAAATATTTTTTGAGCCTGAATGTGCAGGTGTAAAAGTACTTACATGTGTGCTCCCCACTGTATATTATGTTCAGACGCTTGTGTGTCATACTCATGGTATAAATCATAAATTTTTTAATTAAAAATTTTAATAGAGAATTTTTTTTCTACAAAAATAATTCAATTAAATAAAATATACATGACGTATGAGTTATATTAAATTTGACATCAATCATACGCCATATTAAAAAGTTTATAAATAATAAAATATATCTTAAAGCTCATTTTTACTACATTTATACTACAACCAAAAGCTAGTACTTTTTGAAAACTACCAGTATTTACTTGTCAAATGCCAAACAAATTATAAATCAAAAACTAGAAGATCTTAAAAACTACTAGTTTTTTGCTGTATATAAATGTAGTATTATACTACAACCAAAAACTAGTAGTTTTATAAAAACTTCTGGTTTTTGATGAAAAATTTGTATGAAATTTAACAAGAAAATTTGAAACAAATAGTTTTTAGTTGTAGTATAAATATAGTATTTAACGTGTATGTGCCAGAAAACGAAACCGCATAAGTAAAACGAGTTTACAAGATTAGGTGTGCCAGATTCCGATATCGCATTTTTTTTGCTCGTTTTAAATCGAGCAGTTGTACCTTATCGAAAGTAAATAGAATGTTAATTTTTTTTTAGAAAGGTTTGTTAAATAATAAAAACAACACTTAGTATTAAAAATTTGAAATGTTTTTTATTTATTTTAATTTATCAAAAAGCAATTTTTAATAGCGTTTTCAGTTTAAAACAAGACTTTTAAAAATCTCTTAAAAATCTCTTTAAAATGATTTTAATTTATTTTAAGCAAAAAAAGCAATTTAATAGCTTTTTTAATTTAATTTAAAATAAAAAATAGAAATAATCTCTTCAAATATCATGTATTTTGAAAAAGATTTTTTTTTGATAAAATACAAGAGAAGAGTAAAACTATGTTTTTAAGCTTTTGACATGTAAATTTATTTTTTGGAACAAAGCTTAAAATATACGAAAACGAGCGTTTTTAAGAATATCGAAATCCACATGATGCGTTTTCTAAAAATTTTGCGTTTTGAAAACGACTCGAAAGCCAGCACATAGACGATAATAAATTTTATTTTCAGTTCAAAGCATGAACATTTTTTGAAATATGAAATATGTGTAAATGAATTTGATAATTATATATTCAAAAAAACTTTATTTATACCCAGCAAACATTAACTATTGAGACTGAATCGATAACGATTTGATCGGGTTGAAAATCAAAACGTTCTCCATAAAACAGCTTTCAGACGTCAAGTGTAGTTTTCAAATGTTTTTCGAGTCTTTAATGATAAATAAAAATAAAATAATTCAAACAAAAATTTTAATGTGTTTTAAGTCTTTCTCTAACCTGAAAACTAAGTACTTAAATATATAAGTAATGCAGTAAACAAATGTTGTTGATAAAGAGTCGAGAACTTTAAAGAAGAAAGGCATAAAAACGAAAGGACGTCCAAAAAAATTTACCGCAGCTGAGCTTGTAAATTTACAAAATCGGCAGTTAATCAAATTGGGGCATCACATCGTAAGTTGGCCAGAAAATTTCGCGTTTCCAAGAAAAAAATTCGCAAAAACTTACTCCAAATGAACGTGAAAAACTACCAGGGGAAGACATTACCCAAATATAGCAAAAGCAAAAAAAAAAAAATTGGCAGAAATAACAACAAGATGCAGACAACTTAGAAAAAACTTCATGATAAAAAATTTCAAATAATTTTGGATGACGAAAAATACTTTTATTTCACTTGGAACAACTGAAGCATTAACTTTGGACTTTATTCTGATGACTTGAAAAAAACTCCCGACAAGTTAAGGTAGCCAAAAGTTCTAGTGTGGGCAGCTATTTCGGCAAAACTTCACAACTTTACTTCCAGAATTCAAAAGCTATGGATGTAAACGCAGATGTTTAACATTAATAAATGGTTAGTAAAACTGGAAAAATTTATCAAGGATAGGCACTCTTAAGACTATATATTATCTTGGCCAAATTCAAGCCATTTCTATTATATTTCTCAAATCAAATCTCAATATTTCTCAAAGGCTAGAATATGTGTTTGTTGGGTAAACTTAAAGTTAATTTTATATGTTAAACTGAGATTAACATAGTTTCAGTTATTCGCCTTTGGCACATTGTTAAAATAATATTAAAACAAAAAAAAAAAAAAAAATAATTATTGCAATAAATAATTTCTGGAATACAAAAAACTATCATAGTTTTTAAAAGTTATTTAAGTTTAAAAAAAATTGTTTAATTTTTATAGTTAAATTTGCTTCTTATACACTCCGTCTCATAACTATAGCACACTTTAAACTCTTTTTTTAATTGCTTATAAAAATTAATTAAAACACCCTGTATAAAAAAACTAAATTTATAAAAAGTTTTCTTACTCTCTTCTACTTCTTCTCACATATTTTTTTAAAAAAATTTTGCTTTTTGAAAAGAACCGTTAAATATTCAAAAAGTCATTGCATATTAGAGACTATTTTTTTCGTTTCATAACTATAGCACACATTTAAAAAAGTTACGTTAAACTCTTCTTGTTAATATCACCCGGATATTTTCAATCGGGTTAATATCAAGTGAACAGGCTGGCCACTCCAAAACCGAGATATTATTGCTTTCAAGCCATTGCTTTGTTTCTCTGCTTGAGTGTATTAAAGCGTTATCTGGTTGAAATATGTAATTTTTTTTCAAAATTCTGGTTCAAAAATGGAAGTATACTACACTGGAGCACCTTGGTGTAATCGCTGTTTTTCATTTTTGATGAAACAACATGCAGTTCCAAACACACCATTCACTGAAAACGCACCCCATACCATCAACGAACCTCCAACAAAATTTCTCTGAGAAAAATATTGTGGTTCTGTCCGTAAATCACGCCAATACTGTCTGTGACCATCGGGCTCATCTAGATTCCATTTTTTCTCATCAGAAAAAATAATCTAAGAAACAAAAAATAATAAGAAATGGAGAAAGAGCAAACTATGTACCATCAATACCTGAGACCAATTTGTTTGCATATTTTGCTTAGCGTAATTAAGCCGGACAGTTTTATGACGCTGAAGTAACCTGGGTGCTGTTTTCAGTTTTTGTCGACAGATGTTCGGTACATCATTTAAAAGTCTCTCTACCGTCGATTTAGAAATTTTTGTTATGACTGTAGCAGCAAGTTTGCTGCAACTTAGTGCAGAGTTGCTAGCTTTTCGTAGAATACTTCTAGATTCGCGACTCAAAAGTTTTTTTTTGGGCCACCTCGTCTTTTAATGTCGTATTCTTCCGGATTTGAGAGAAAATTGGAAATAACTTTCCGGCTTTCTGCAAATTTTCTTTGATATATCGCTAACTCTTAGGCCTGCTTCATTAATTCACTTGTTTTCACTTTAACGTAACCTTTTTAAATGTGTGCTATAGTTATGAAACGAAAAAAATAGTCTCTAATATGCAATGACTTTTTGAATATTTAACGGTTCTTTTCAAAAAGCAAAATTTAAAAAAAAAAAATATGTGAGAAGAATTAGAAGAGAGTAAGAAAGCTTTTTATAAATTTAGTTTTTTTTACAGGATGTTTTAATTAATTTTTATAAGCAGTTAAAAAAAGATTTTAAAGTGTGCTATAGTTATGAGACGGAGTGTATTTACTGTTTATCTCATGTTACTACATTTGAAAACTTTTACCATAACACCTTTCTTAATACTATCATATAACTTAATCTTATACTTAAAAATCATTCTTTTGTTGTTTAGAAACTTAAAAAAAATATATTTTTTGTATACCGTTTTATTAAAATTTCAATGAAAATATATAAAAAAAAAACAAGGAATACTCATACATAAAAGATAGAGTTCGTAACGAAAATTTGATTTTGGGATATCATCACTTTTTTTAACGGGTTTTGCATCAGAAAAAATAATGGCGTAATTTTTGTTTTTTTTTAATTTCTACTTCTTTCACAAGCGCTCGGTCGCCATACAAGGCTGATTTATGGTCCCTTTTACGACAGATCCAAAATATATATATTTAAATGAAATTTGAAGCCGACATTCGATTGTACGCTAAAAATTATTAAAAAAAAACTTTCTTCACAGTTTCTTAAGATCACCGTTTAGGCAATAGAGTGGACGGAAAACTCACTTTTTTTAAAGTCGTTTAAAAATAAATTTTTTAATCACATACAATAAAAATGTTTTACCAACTGATAATGATAGAAAACTGTTGGAAAGGTTTTAAATTATAATTGTTGTTAAAAATAATAAAAATTCATTTTTAGCACACACAATGAAAAAATATTTTGAGATACGAAACATGCTATAAAAATGTTCGATATATAGCGGCCCATTAAAAGGATGTTAATAAATTAAATATTGCATTTATAATAAAATATAACATTTTAAAAACTTAATATCTTTTTACTTTGTTATCGTAGAGCGAAACTTTTCGCACCAGTTTTGTCAGCTAAGAATGCATTTTGATTGTGTGTCATAACAAAATAATTTATAATTTATAGATATTTTCCGACCACTCTATTTCTTAAATGGTGCACTTTAAAAACGATGAAAAAAGTTTTTATAAAACAATTTTTGGTGTACAATCGAAAGGTGAATTCAAATTTCATATAAATACAGCTCTTTTTGCTCTGTAGAAAAAGGAACCATTTAATCAGTTGGAATTTATAAAAAAATAATAACGGCATTTTTTTTATTGATGCATGTTAAAACATAGTTAACCCTTGGACAAACACATGGTTCTAGCCAGGCATATTTCATTTTTGAGCGTTAATTAAACATACTTCTAGTTTAGGTATTACCTGTATTTCCCGGTAGCCGCCTAAAATATTGTTGGCTTTCTATCTGAAAAAAAATTCAAAAATATCGTTCCAACAGGGCGAAAACTGCAAAAGAAAAGAAGTCCCCCTCGAACAAACATATATGCCTGGCCAGAC
Organism: Delia radicum; assembly: GCA_021234595.1. NCBI lineage: Eukaryota > Metazoa > Arthropoda > Insecta > Diptera > Anthomyiidae > Delia > Delia radicum. The sequence goes on along the minus strand of CM037855.1, from coordinate 169,402,964 downwards.
CCCTAGTACAAAAACAATCATATTTTGGGACAACATTCAACCCGTTTGGCCATTGAATCTTTCTTTGGAAGGCTGTTGAATGTTCCCAGCAACATGCTGCCTAACCAATAAAGCGGCCCTAGTACACTAAATTCCAAAAAAGGTTGCAGAATTTGTCTCACGTAAGACTGAAAAGCTGCGTAGGATGACACGTTTTTACTGCACCAAATGCACCAATCCTGTGTGCCAACAACATTCTAAAGTTGATTATACTTGTTTTTCATGCATTCCACAAAATGAATAACATTTTTTTTTTACATTTTTACCAAAATAATATACGAGCATACTTCATTCAATTTAAAGTTACGGTACCCTTTTTGCCATACAAATGCATGAAAACGTATAAGAGCAATTCCATATGAAAACGATCAAAATTGGCAAATTTTTGGACGACCCCTCTCCGATTTTTAAATAAATAGTCTCAATCGATTGCCCAGCAAAAAATAATGTACCTACATATTTTTTTTTTTTTTATAGTGACTGGTTTAGTGGTGGTGTGCACCACTGTCATGTGACAAAATTGAAGAATTCTTCATAAGGGACCTCATTGAAAGTTGTTTTAAAAAACTACTAAAGCGATCGCAACGAATGATAGCTCGTTGGAAAGGTATTCAATCAGGCTTTAATTGAAAAATAAAATTTTCCTAATTTTTCTTGTTAAATAATTAAAAATAATTCAATTATAAAAAATATAAAAACAATGAGAACAAGGTGGTCTCTTAAATGCTCTTCTCCTGTCCAAACAAGGAGTCGGGGCCCATTTTTTTATTCACTGATTCTTAAAGCAAAAATTATGAGGAATCCAAAAAAAATAAAATTAGCCGGAAAATTTAGGAGCTTCTGTGGAAAATCGGAAAATTTAATTTTCATGGGAAAATTTAATTTTCATGGGAAAAAATGTAAATTTCTGAGAAAAATTAGGAAAATTTTATTTTTCAATTAAAGCCTGATTCAGTACCTTTCCAACGAGCTATCACTCGTTGCGATCGCTTTAGTAGTTTTTTTTAAAACAACTTTCAATGAGGTCCCTTATGAAGAATTCTTCAATTTTGTCACATGACAGTGGTGCACACCACCACTAAACCAGTCACTATAAAAAAAAAAAAAAAATATGTAGGTACATTATTTTTTGCTGGGCAATCGATTGAGACTATTTATTTTAAAATCGGAGAGGGGTCGTCCAAAAGGTGATCGCTTTCATATGGAATTGCTCATAAGGGTCTGGCCAGGCATATGTGTTTGTTCGAAGGTTTTAGAATATGTGTGTGACGGGGGGTTAGAAAGTGATGATGTCAAAAAAAAAAGATAAAATTATACAAAAAATATTATTGTTTTGAAGAATAAACTTTTAATTTTTTTTATATGAACTAAAAATAAAATTGTATACTTTTATTTTCCAAGCTTAACACATCAAAGAATAAACATAAAAGTCATACAAAAAAAAAGTTCCTCCTCCATGAAGGTGAATCAAAGTTTTTCATATCTTTAGCAGATAATACAAACTAGAAAAATGAAAACTTTACTTTACCTTCATGCTGTGATTGTCATAAAAGTGTAAACTTAATTTAAACACGCAGAGAAAAAATATGATTGAACATGATTGCGGACACGAAATTACCATAGTATGAGCCTTATTATCATACACATGATTCTCGTTAATCATATTATTATTACTGAATACGATTTCATCGTCATTTAGGATCATAATATAATTGCCATGATCATACTATGATTAATAGGCAGTTCAATCATAGCATGATGCTCTTAAACTATCATAATATAATGCTCTTTTTTCTGCGTGAAATGATTAAATAATATTCATGTAATATAGTGTAAACATCGTATTTTTACCATATTAGTGTCATAAATGTTTTACCAATCCCTAAAAGTTTATTATACAATTTGATTTGTTTTTTTTTATTTCTGTTTTCAAACAAATAAAAAAGTTAATTTCTTGATTGTTTACACAGCGCTATGAAGAAGATACCTTCTTCTTCTTCTCTTCTTCTTCATTTCCGCTTAACTCCCTGTTGAGCATAGGGCCTCAATAGAGGTTTCTAAAATACTGTCTAAACAGGAATTGCTCCCTCCCAGACACGTGGAGCTTGCCGCCAAAGCGGGAGGATTTCACAAACGTCTGTGAACTCCTGGGAGATTATTAGTTTCTGTTTGCGTTATATTCATGTTTTTGTTTGCCAGGATTTCTTCGATGCATGTAAGGACAAAGAAGATTTTAGTGGAGCCTGACACTCCTTTTTGACTAAGAGCAGGCGTAGGCCTTCTGGAAGCTTATGGGCGCTACCGTTGACTTTTAATGGTTATTCTGCTACCATCTCTATTACACTATCCAGCCATAATAGTGCCGTAATCTGCTTGACCATATGCCTCGAATATGTCAGGTTGGCCCAAGAACAGATGAAACGTTGCTCACATTTGCTAATATCATAGCGGGTTCTTTAATATCATTGCCCGGTGTCCACCTGCCCGGAGGGTTGGAGGTCGTGAATCTTCTTAGTTAGTTGCAAGAGCAAGGATTGGTTCTGGACTTTACCAAGTTAAAGACGATCAGTGCCGTTACCTTGTCTGCCTAACTCTGGACACCTAAGATACCTAAGATCCCTAATATTTACTCCACGCTGATTTTAATGGCGTTTTAATTTGCATTAAAGTTTTGCATGTTGGAATGCAGTTTGTATATATAAAACTTTAAAAATCAAATATTTTATCTAAGTTTTTTATGGTGAATACATAAAAGACCTTAATTAACATTCTGGTAACAAATTTAGTTAATAAATGTACAACATTTGCAAGTAAATCCGCGTTTTACTATTTTTGCACAATTTATCATCTATTTTGCAATCGATTAAAACATTTTTTATGCATAAGCAAAAAGACAAATCTGACCAATTATTTCGTTTAAAAAAAAAAAATAAGAGTGCGGTTCATAAAAAAATGCGAAATTTCCATAAAATATATATGATAGCATAGCGAAATTAAACAAATTTGTTTAACTTTTAGTATAATATGGATGTAGCTAAAAAAATTATGTTAACCAGTCAAAAAAGTTTATATTTGCGAAAGTTATTTTAACAAAAACTTTCATTGCAGTGAAAGTCTACAAAATGGTTTGAAATTTTATTTTGAAATTCACACAGTGCTGTAAAAAAAAATTAAAACTTTAAAGGGCCATAAAATTTAACTGTACCCACACAGAACCAAATCCTTTGGGGGCTTTACTATACTTAACTAATACATTCATCTGGCATAGGCATTATTTACCCCCAAATAATGTGTTGTACAGAGTAATCTAATTTTCATATTAACATTACAATCAAAAATATATTGTAGAAGATTATGCTTTTTTATATTATTTTTTAAAAGTAATTTTTAATGAGTTTGATATAATTTTTATTAAAAATAAGAATTATTTTTTTTTGATCTGTTAGTTAAAATTTTTTTTATTGTTGTACTTCCGGTCTTTGTTTGCGGGTTGGGAACAAACGACGTGCTCAGAGCTAGCTGAGGTGGTAACATAGATTCTCTGGGGAACGAAGTATCGGAACAATAAATGCAATGAAAATTATTCAAGTTCGAGGCCATACTCTATATTACTTTATTATGATATTGTCCTAACAAATAATCTATAGAGTTTTTGTTTTCAAATTTTTTAATTGCCCACTTTCAGGAATGTGTTGATAGATCTATTTCGGGAATTTTCTAGGTTCCCATCATCAGAACACGTTTCGAAAGAAGTAACAATCCCATGCAAACCATCAAGCATTCATATAAACTAGTTTTCTCACTAAATGAGAACTAATATATGAGCTCGAAGTTAAAGATTATCACCATTGATCACCAAAAAAATTGAAAACTTGTTTTTTGTGTAAGGTAGATATTCAATGCACATTTTTGTTTGTTTCCCTTTTTATTTGTGCATTTGTTTTGTTTAAAAACAAAATGTACAGGGGGAGTAGTAAACAAGACCGTACTTTGTCTTTTATACAAGTTTGATATAATTTTTATTAAAAATAAAAATTATGTTTTTTTAATTATAATTTTTAATCCTAAAAGTACTAAAAAAAGCTTTTGTTTTTTTTTTATTAATAAAAAATAATACTACCCTTTGTACCATATTATGGTATACATTTGTATAAATTCATTGGGATTATGGAGGGTTTTTAAAAAAATATATTTTTATGCATAAAAACAACTAAGGGCAATATACTTATAAGTTATGCATAGACGGTTTTGCGATTTTTGTCTTCATATTATTTTAAATAATCGTCAAAGTTGAACAATATTTTAATAATTTTTCCGAATTAGGTTGCAGCAACCGAATTTTCGGCTGAGGCAACCTCGTTCCAACCGAATAGTTCCGTGATTGTATTTTCTGCATACTTTTTGCACAATTAACACAAACTTTTAATTATCTGCATTGAAAAATACTCAATTACAAAAACACTTAAACTGTCTCTATTATTCCCATTTTGCACAAACACTTTAGAAGAAAACTTAACAGGGCTTGATCAGCTTTAATTCTTTATTCTGCATGCTCGTCTGTAAAATATAAAATAAAATTTATTTTTTACGAAAAACTAAGAAAAATGCAATAAAAATATGCATTTAACGCAAAATAAGTGCAAATATGCACTAAAAATATGCATTTACAGCAAACTATTCAAAACTATGCACTAACAAATCGATGCCATTTTAACGAAAATACTGTGACTAGCAAAGATATATTATTTAGCCTGTTCTCCTACTTAAGGAAAAAAATATGCATTTGCATGAACTTCGGGTCACTCATAATAACTTTGGCTCAGGCGAATTTCCCATCCCGCACCTGCTTTAGCTAAATAGATGATTTAAACATAAGCAACAAGAAAAATAAGTTCAACAGAATTTGAATCCGTTTAACAGGCTTTTGCGCTAACTTTTTTATGAGCATAACAAAAGTTTCTAAAAATGGATGAAACATCAAGTTTAAATTACAACAGCCCAGTAGTCCAGGTTTTAATGTGCAAGATCTTAAATTTTTCAATTCGATCCAGTCTCTTCAGCATCACCAAAAATTATTGATGATTTGATTGAATGCGTTGAAATTGCACTCAATAAATTGACTTCAGAAACATTTAGTAATATTATTTTACTTTGTAACCTTGTATGAAGTGAACAATCAGGACCGTAGCCAGAAACAAATTTTTTAGTTTTTTGTTAAATACCGAATTTTTCACACAAAAAGAATTCCTTGGACGTGTTTTAAAAAAATGTTTTCACTTTTCTTAAACTTCATCAAAATGCATCATATTTTACTTCTTCATTAGTCGTATGAAATTTTTCACAAAATTCTATGCAAAACTGCATTAATTTAATGAAACGTTTCAATGGGCGAGTTCCAGTGACATTTCATAGATATAATGCAAAAATTCATTGATATCATGCAGATATTTCTCTCAGTGCATATTATACAAAAAAGATTTTTTAAATATTTTGCTTCAAAATGTCGAAAGTTTTTCAAATTCCTGATGAATTTAGGTCATTTGAGTGGAAATTGGTTTGTTTGAATTTACCCCTGGTTTCTAAATACAACACGTTCGCCTCTACACGAACGGGTGACTACATGTATTTTGTTTTTGCATTGTATGTATTTTGTTAATGTTTTTAGACGAACGTGAAGCAAAACGTGTTCTAGAAACAGGGCGTTAATGTATTCACACTTTTCTTTTTATTTTAAGAGAATTTTTATTTTGGAGTTAATAAAATCTTAAAAATCCATAAAATTTGTTACCCATGAGAAAACAATTTTATTTAAAATGAATACATTTTGTTCAATTAGATTTAATTATATATATGGTACAATATTAATACATTTTCCGATTTATATTGAACAGAGTTTTTTTCATGGTTAAAATAAATGGCAAGCTTTTTAATAAATTTCTGTATATGATTAATAGTTCCATTACCCAGGAAGAAATTGCCAACCGTACAAAAAAAATAGTACTGGCAAACCAATGTTATTTTTCTAAAACCAACACTGGTAAACATTAACAAAGTTGCAATTAATATTGTACTGGTGAAACATATTTTTTTTCTTTGCCCTTATTGTTCTTACCAATATTACAGCTAGAAACATTATCTTGCCTTAATATTTCATTAAATTTTACTCGTCCAATCAGCAATTATTTGTTTAAAAGAATACGACCTGAACTGGGTTGGTTGTTTTAAAAAGTGCGTGTTAAACATTCAAAGAAATAAACCTGTAAAAATAACAAAAAAAAACTATTAAAACTTCGTTAAAAATTATCTTGCAGAAAAAACTACTAAAATTAGCAGACTTTTTGTACTAAATATTAGTAACATAATAATAGCAAAAATGAATCTATTGAACTTATAAATATTTAGTTATATTTGAGCTTAATTTTAGTTAATTCAAAGTAGATTAGATTAGATCAGAAGGCACTATGCACCGCGACCAATGTAGGTCTTTTGTGCTGCCTAAGGTTACCTACAGATTCAAGCTACCTATAAAGCCAATTATACTATTAGGCAAAATGTTCGCGATGTCGGAAGGCGAAATGAAGCGATCACCTAGAAACCGAAGTCTCCTATCACAAAGCCTGGGACATTCGCAGAGAACATGCTCCGAGGTCTCAGACACCATCTCGCAAAACCTACACAAATCCGTGTCCGATTGACCCTTCTTGTGCAGATGGTATCTGAGATTACAGTGTCCAGTTAAGTACGACGCCAGGGTGCTCAAACCCCCCCTTTCAAGCGACAAGAGTCGCCTCGACCCCCTACTGGAAAAAGAGATCAATCTTTTAGCCTGGCGCTGACCAGGAGAGTTTTCCCAGTAACCAGAAAATTCAGACTCTCTCCATGCCCTGAGCCTTTCCCTAACATACCCCGTAGGTATTCCACAGAATGGTTCAGGACCAATAAAGGGCTTTCGGGCCCCGCGGTTGGCAAGACAATCTGCCCTCTCTTTGCCCTCATGACCAGGAATCCACCCCAAGGTTAGAGAGTTGCCTCTACCGAGCCTATTGAGAGTCTGAATGCATTCCATGACCAACCCGGACGACACCTTATAAGCCATTAAGGCCCTCAGTGCAGCCTGACTGTCAGAAAGAATGTAGATGCGAGATCTGCGAGTTCCCCTTCGCAGGCATTTCCCTGCACAGACACAGATGGCCCAAATCTCCGCCTGAAAAATGGACGGATATTTTCCCCTAGGTAAAGCACGCTGGAAGCCTGGTCCAAAGACGCCCGCACCCGTGGTCCCATTCGACTGCTTAGAGCCATCAGTGAACCACACCTGAGAACCATCTTCTGGTTCCCAGGATTGATTGGTCCACATGTCTCTGTCAAACAATAACACATCAAAATATCTATCAAAAATCCACTCCGGTGACACTTTGTCCGCAACCTTAGAAATCGGGTCATCTATTAGGATTCGCGCGATCCTCATGTGACCCCTTAGGTCGCCCTAACAAAATAATCTGCTTATATCAGCAAAAATATTTGCTAAATGTTAGTTGACAAAAAATCATTAGAAAATGTAATCACCAATCTACAAATTTTTTAGCAAAAAATTTCTGTTGAGTTTAGCAAAATAAACTGTTATTTGCATACTACTAAATTTTGTAGTGAAAATTTCGGTAATATTATAGTTTGTGGTTGCTTTTTCAAGTCTACATATATTTAGAAAAAGTTTTTGCTAATTTTACAGAGTAAAATGCTATTTGCAATTAACTAAAATTCACATTGAATGTAAATAAAATTTTGTAAAGTTAACAGAAAGTGTTTTGCAACCGTCAGATAATGACAATCGTAATTAATTTTTATATTAGTTACTGTAGAATTTTATTTTAGTTAGTCTCTTTACAGGAAGAAAGAAGAATAAAACATTTTTATTGAAACATTTTTTGCGGACACAAGGGATACACCAGACTGTCGCAGTTTCGTCCCCCTCCTGGGAGTCGTCAGTGGTTAATTTATTTGTCAATTGAACAAAGTAATTTATATTGTTAATTTGCTCTATATGAAAAACTTTTTTTTTACTTTTTTGGTGTCGTACTGGTATTCGAACTCACTGCCTTAGCATCAAGCTATGCATCGTAATCTCACCTCTTAACGAGTTGAGCCACGGCCGACACAGCGATGACTGACAAGTATTGTTTTGATCAGAAGAGACAGAATTATGTTTGCTGTTTTTATTTTATTAATATTTAGCAAAAAAATCTGCTAAATTTTTGCAGTTTTTTCTGCAGGGTAATATTTAACTTATTTTTAGTAGCTTTTTCTGCTTTTTTTATAGGTTTATTTCTATGAGTACATTAACGTTTCTTAAAATTAATCAATTTTAATATATTTGGAATGAACCAAATTTTTTGAGTTTCCAACGTTTTGCGAACGGTGGCAATCAGTGGTTGGCCGCTGTTATCAATTGTCGCCGACTCTTTGCCAGTACTGTGCCGATTGTATTTTTCTGACTGGGTACTTACAAAAATTTTCTATTGAATTTTAAAAAGTTTCGAAAGTATTGTACATTTATTTTATCTTATAACCTTAAGTTAAATTTACCATGACTTTTCTTTAACAAAAAAAGTTTTTAAATTGTTTAAATTACAAACACGTCTGTTTTTGTTCATTTTCTTTTTATTCCAAAAAAAAAAAAAAAAATAACTGAAAAAAAATGACCTGCAGATATAAAATTAATGTGTTTCGTATAACGAACGAAATACCTTTCAGTTATAAACGCACGAAATGTTTAAGAATATAATCAAGCACCTTAAGGGTCAAAGTAACAAACAGACAGCAATATGCTTCATTTTAAAACAAATTGTTTTTGAAATACATATTTAAACACCTTTTTCTTTTACAACCCTCTTTTATTTAAAGGCCGAATATAAACACAAAAAGGGGAATAGAATATAAAATATAAAATTCAAAATGAAAATGAAATCTTCTTTTAAAAAAAAATAAACATTTTTGAATGATTTATAAACGTTGTACAGTAAGCTTCTAATAAACAGGATAATAGATATTTTATAACACAAATAAGGGGCATGATATTGCCCAGTCATTTTTATTTGCAACTGTAATTGATCTACTAAATATAAATTTAAAATTACCATTTCTGACAGTTGCTTGTTAAAAAATTAACTAACTAAACATACCGAATTATAGTAACATTCATTTTGCGTAGTTGTTTTATTATTTTTACAAAATAAATCTAAAAATATTATTTCGTGTGCGTTAATATTAATTGTAAGTAGTTAAATTATTTTTCACCGCCAAACCGACTGAAAGAAATAAAAAAATATAATACGAAACAAAATAACATTGAAATAACAGGGTTTGTAATTTTAAATCATGTTAATGCCGCAGCCGGAAAAACCTACTCCATGAGACGTACACTTTGGACTACTCAATACCTTACCCTTACTCAACATTCGTATTTTACTTGCGAAAACCTATCTTATACCTACTTTGTTGTATGGATGTGCAATGTTTGCCAACCTTGATTCCATTACTAAGAAAAAACTTAACGTGACTTATAACTCCATATTAATTTATGTTTTCAACTTAAGAAAATATGATCATATCTCAGCATTTGAGAAACGTCTTTTGGGGTAAACATTATTGATCTTTTGAAGATAAGACCTCTGTTACTTTTTCATAAAATTCTTTTCACCTGTAAACCAAAATACTTATTTAACAGATTAATGCCTACTCAATCTAGAAGATAAAGGGTCCGCCATCTAACTTTTTTTTTCAACTAGTGCTTATTTCGTGAATGGTAAAACTTAGCTTATGTCTGATTTGACAGATAATTAGTTTTATCCTTCCACTGAACGAATATGGTCCGTATGTTCGTTATCTTGTGAAAAAAGTGAAAGAAACTGGCATCCTCATCGATAAACCAAAGCGTGAAAAGCCAAAAACAGTGCGTATACCCGAGAATATTGCTGCTGTGGCAGAAAGTTTGCGTGAAGCGCCATCAACATCAATTCATCGTCGTTCTCAACAATTGAACATTTCGGAGACATCATTGAGACGAATTTTGCATAAAGACCTTGGTATGACGCCATACAAAGTCCAATTGGTTCAGGAGTTCAAAACAAAAAAAGTTATTTGGCGGACCCTTTATAATGATATGATACAAATCAGATATAGAACCTCTTTCTCTGAACATTATTTTTATATTTTTGCTATACGTCTTTGGAACGAGCTACCGCAAAATCTTCAGTTCATAAGCAACGCTTTGTAATTCAAAAAAGAAATTTTTAAACATTACTATTAATCATAATTGTTTTCAATTTGTCTCATAATTGTATTAAGTATGTTTATATTGCTCTTGTCCATTTATTTTTTTCATAAATTTTTAATATTTTTTGTTACTTATTATAACATTATTTTAAGTTATATAATATTTTTTTTTATTGTGAATAATTATGGTAATTAACTTTGCAATAATAAGATTTTAAATCTTGTAGCACAGAAACACAAAATAAAAAAAATAAAAAAAAAATAAATAAATAAAAAAAAAATTAAATACGTAAACCGTTTAAATTTTCTTCGGTTGCCCTATACATTTTGCAAAATTTTAATTGTCAATTTGAAATCAAAAATGGCAAACCAATTTCAAAAATTTCTTAAATAGTATTAATTAAAAACCGCAATGAAGGAATTTACAGTTAAAGTGCTAAAGTGTTCTCGTAGTTACGATATAGTTTTAAATTTTAGTTGCTTTAAAAGAAAATCTTCCGAAATTTAATTTCTACAAACATTAAAAAGAGTATACAAATTTTGCAAAAATGGCTTATTATGGCAATGATACAAAAAACCTACAATATGATTAGAAAAGTGGAAATATTCAAAAAAAAAAAACTTTCTGTGTTTTTTTTTGTGGTAATTTAGGGCGACTTTTTTAATGCAAAATAAAATTGTTAGCGATTTTTGTATATTTGAGATTTTATTTGTTCGGTTTTAGATCATGAAAAATTTTTCTCTAAATTAACAGAAAAATTATAATTTTTATATGATAATTTACTTTGACTATTAGAAAAAAACACAAAAAAAGTTATCAGACACTAGCATGAATGGAATGCATTTTCTGACCCACTACGGTCTTCATCAGCATTCTTCGTGCCATTTTAGTGTTAATCGTAAATATCATCTATTTAACTCACACGTTAAAGAAATTGGGTAACGTTAAATCCCACATTACTCTGTGTGTTGAGTTAGAATGAAATTTACCACGAACGATTTCTATTTATAGTGTGTTTGTTTTTTCTCTAGTCATTATCATTATTATATTTTCCTTATTCTGTTTGGCGAAAAACAGAAAAATAAATATGACAGCCCTGGGTGTCGGAGCTTTTTCCGATATTCGAAAATCGTTCGGTTTGCAGGCGACCTTTCCCGCAGAGCCTTTTCCCATATATTTCAAATAATTCAAAAATGTGGCAACTCTGTGTCCACTATATAGGCAATATGGGTATCAAAATTTTTGTTTTCTTGAGTACTTTAACCATGTGTAACCGGTTAATCATTTTAGCGATTTTTTCAAAACACTATTAATTTCTAACAGAATTGGCAATTTCTAACTGCGTTGTTATGACTACAGCTCTACGAAAAATCAGAAAACTCTCATGAGTAAGAAAAAAGTTAAGGCTTCATTAGTCTTGCTGTTCCGTGCCGTGACAAATCAGCTGTTTCCTTTATGGTTTATGTGAGGTGCTTTTTTGAAAAACGCACTATCCATAAAGCAAAAGCCTGATTCGTTACGGCACGGAACGGCAAGACTAATTGAACCTTTACCAACGAAAATAAATATAGAACTTCTAAACTACTGGTCCGATCGGTGCGAAATTGTAAAAGATATGTTAATCTTTTGTAATATTGTGATTGGGTCAGGGTGTACTTACAGCTTCTCAAATTTGACTTTTGGGGCCTGTAACTTTTGTAAATACGGATCGATTTTTAGCGTGGAGTAATGTGCGTGGTAACTCAGTGGTTATATAAGTACACTCAAAAAAAAGTCTGTCTGCAACATTTTTGCTGGGAGGATCATTGCGCAAAAATTGCTAATATCAGGAAACAAATTAGTAAATTCAGCATACATTTTGCTGAATTTAGCAACTTTTTTGCTGATATTAGCAATTTTTCTGCAAGGATCCTTCCAGCTAAAATTTTGCTGACTTTACGGCCTTTTTTTTTTGAGTGTACATATTTGGTAATGGCAAGTACTTACAATTGTCATTACAAATCTCAATAATATTATATGGGGATGTCGCGCAAAATAATTACGTGTCATTAATAAACAACTTTTACCTAATACTAACTACATTCAGAGAAATAAACCTGTAAAAATAGCAAAGAAGATTCTAAAAAATTGTTAAAAATTGCAGAAAATACTGCTAAAATTAACAGATTTTTTTAAATAAATAAAGGTAATGTAATAAGCAAAAATAAAACTGTTGAATTTACAAAAAATTTGTTGAATTTGAGCAAAATTGTAGTTAATTGAAAGTAACAAAATAATATGCTAACATCAGCAAAAACATTTACTGAATAGTAGTAGACAAAAAAATGATAAAAAAATGTGTATTTTTTTAGGTTTTTTTGTTTTTTTTACTAAGAAAGTCTGCTCTTATGAAATCAGCAATCTACAATTTTTTAGTAAAACTTTCTTTTAGTTTTAACAAAATAAACTGTTATTTGCATTCAGCTAAATTTGAGATAAATATAGCAAACATTTTGTTAGTATTACAGTTTTTGTTCTCTATTTTGAGTCTATAAATATTTAGTAAAAGTTTTTGCTAATTTTACATAGTATAACTGAAATTCACATTGAATTTAACTAACATTTTGTAAAGTTCACAGATTTATTTTTGCTGTTCTTGTTTTATCAATATTTAGCACAAAAAAAAAATCTGCTAAATTTAACATTTTTAATCATTTTTAACTAATTTTTAGTAGATTTTTCTGCTATTTTTTATATATTTAATTCTATAAGTGTAATACTAAGAATATGTGGTTATTAATCTATATATAAAATAGAATGTGTGTTTGTTTATTTGTTTGTTTGTTTGTATGTATGTACCTTATAGGAGACCAGACCACTGGACCGATCTTCCTGAAATTTTCACAGTATGTAACTGGAACTCCGGAATGGTCAATAGGATACTTTTTTTTGGCCACGCCCACTTTTACGCCCACTATTTCATTATTTGAAATTGTATACACATGATGCTTTAGCCTTGGGATAGAAAGCTAAAATTTTCACCATGTGTTCTTTGGAACATGGCAAAATTTCCTGTACTTTTACTTTTTAAAATTTTGCCCAGAAACGTGGTAAAAGGGGGGATAAAAGTGGGAAAAAGTCTCCCCATTAGCGGCCTCACCGAACCCTTTACGATAGATAGCTTAAATTTTCACCATATGTTCATTCGGATATAACCCAACTTTCTGCAGTTTTACTTTTTGGAATTTTGCTCAGGAACGTGGTAAAAAAGGGGATAATAGGGGAAAAAGTCTCCCCCTCAGTGGCCTGACCATACCACTGGACCGATCTTCCTGAAATTTTCACAGTATGTAACTGGAACTCCGGAATGCTCAATAGGATACTTTTTTTTTTGGTCACGCCCACTTTTACGCCCACTATTTCATTATTTGAAATTGTATACACATGGTGCTTTAGCCTTGGGATAGAAAGCTGAAATTTTCACCATGTATCACCATGTATTCTTTGGAATATGACAAAATTTCCTGCACTTTTATTTTTAAAAATTTTGCCCAGGAACGTGGTAAAAGGGGGGATAAATGTGGGAAAAGTCTCCCCATTAGCGGCCTCACCGAACCCTTTAGGATAGATACCTGAAATTTTCACCATATGTTCAATCGGATATAACCAAACTTTCTGCAATTTTACTTTTTGGAATTTTGCTCAGGAACGTGGTAATAGGGGAAAAAGTCTCCCCCTCAGTGGCCTCACCAAACCCTTTGGGATAGAAAGCTGAAATTTTAACCATGTGTTCTTTCTGATATGTCCCAACTTTGGAAAATTTACTTTTTACAATTTTGATACGTAACGTGGTAAAAAGGGGGATAATAAGGGAAAAAGTCTCCCCTTTAGCGGCCCGACCAAACCCTGTGCGATAGAAGGCTGAAATTTTTACCATGTATTCTTTCGGATATGTCCTAACATTCTAAAATTTCACTTTTCCCAATTTTGCTCAGTGACGTGGTAAAAAGGGGGATAATAAGGGAAAAGTGTTCTTTCGGATATGTCCTAACTTTCTAAAATTTCACTTTTTAGGATTTTGCTCAGTAACATAGTAAAAAGGGGGATAACCATAGTTATGAATGTTAAATTATAATATCATAATAATATTACAATATATGTCGTTAATAAAACAATTTTTTTTAACTTAGCTAACTAAAAAAACAGCAAAAAAGTAACAAAAGCCTGGAGTAGGCCCTATCTTTATTAATATTCCAATATTTCCTAATTCCTTTTAAAAAAGTTTTAATTTACTTTAGCCTTCATCCCAAAAACTAGGTCTGGGCACGCTAACAACGTAGCGGGCGCAGCCCGCTAGTTTTATATAAAAAGATTAGGCGCCAAACTGATGTACTAAAACAAATTTAGTTTTGTAATGGTTAGAATAAAGAAGAACAATAAAATAAATTGGAAATCAACTTTTAACCAAAACAAATCTTTAATATATCCTGCCTTACACTCAAAAAAAAGTTAGTAAAGTCAGCAAAAAATTTTGCTGAGTCAGCAAAATTTTAGTCAGGAGGATGCTTGCAAAACAATTGCTAATGTCAGCAAAATCTTTTGCTGAAAATCAGCGAGCTGATTTTTATCAACAAAATTAGTAGATGCAGCAAAAGTTTTGCTAACACTTAGTGGATTAGAAATTAAAATACCCTTGCTAAACATTAATAAAATTTTTGCTGAATGTTAGTAGACTGAAGAAAAGCTCAACAAATTTGTAGAAAATTTATACTTTAGTTAATTTATTTGCTAAAAATCATAAAAACATAATTTTGTGATTATTTTAAAAATAATTTGCAATTCGTTACAAAATATAAAAATGGTCATACTCCCGAATTAACGACATGAATTAATGTAATATCTAAAAAATAGAAATAATTATATATAATATAAACAAAATAATGTTTCAACTATTTACATCAATGGTTGTCTAAATGATATATTTTAAAGGAACGCAAATGCCGCAGATAATTATAGAAACGAAACGAGAAAATAACAAAATAAAACATATACACATTTTTTTTTTTTTTGCAATAAGAAAAACGAAACATAAAAATCTTACAAAGATGTTGTATATTTATTTGCAATTTGACCACACTATATTATTAATCTCTATAAAAATTTGGTTTACAAATACACATTTATTCTTTATTAAATTTAAGTATTTTATTTAATTAATAGACAATTACTTTCACAAGCCGGTGACAACGTAAAATTTAAGTTGTTTCAATCCACAATTTTGTTTTATGTATGAAAAACAGATACAAAAATCTTCTATGTTCGATTTTTTTATATGCCTTACTAGAGCTGTACTTTTTAGTATCATTTTCCTATTCAATACTACATCTTGACATGCCGCAATATCTAATTCATTAATTAATGTGCTAAGCAGCACTATTTTTTTTTAGCAAAATAAATTAGTAAAACATTAGTCAATATTAGTAAGACATTAGTTCAAAACAGTTAAGTGCTGAATAAGTATAACTAAAATTTTAGCTGAAAACATAATTTTAGCAAAACATTTGCTGAAAAATAGTATATCTGGTTTACAAGACGTTTTACTAAATTTTCTACTAACTTATTTTTTTGAGTGTATCTTCTATAAACCTGCTAGTTTTCTGGTCTAGTTTAAATTTTTGCGATTATTTTTTTTCCAAAAAGGGTTTATGTTTTATTTCTGAAAAATGTGTTAAAGAATATCTTACCTTTTTTAAGGTCTATTAACTATTACAAAAACAACCACTCACGTAACTGGCAACTGTAACAAAATATTGTACTCATATTATTGACAACAACACTCCATTAACATTAAGTGTTTTTTAGGGTTTATTGCCTTAAACTGACAACACACAGTGGGATATATCGCAAAAATTTGGGTAATAATTCGGTAATTTCTTACTTAGTGGTTTGA
The DNA here is from genome assembly GCA_021234595.1 of Delia radicum. Classification (NCBI taxonomy): domain Eukaryota; kingdom Metazoa; phylum Arthropoda; class Insecta; order Diptera; family Anthomyiidae; genus Delia; species Delia radicum. The sequence continues at coordinate 169,386,723 of CM037855.1, read as the reverse complement.
TTGCAATGAAATTTTGGAACTGTTATAACGTGGTTAATAAAATCTTATAAACCAATACAGACAATAATGAATGATATTTATTAAATGTAAATTGAAAAATTAATAATGTAAATTTGAAATGTAACATATAAAACTTGATTTAAAAAAATTTCTAATAATAATGTCAAATATAAAAAAGTGATATTGAGCAGAGTTACAACATTCCCTCGCAGCTAATTTAAGTCAAGACGATTCTTCTTTCCAATCCTTTCTGAGCGTCTAGGTGTGAATTGTTGTTGACGTTTTCTATTTCGTTGCTGTATGAATTTCTGTTGTTGGTCAAGACATTCTTGATCAATCCTTGCAGTGTTTGAATGTTGTGATGAATCATTAAGGGAGAGTGGTTGCTGCTGATTAAAAGTAGCTGGTTCATTTGACATCGCACGCAAAATCTGTGATGTTTTATTGGAATTATCCTGGTTATTTTCTGTATATTGATTTTGTTGATGTTGCTTTTGTGATATTTCTGGTAATGCAATATCAATATCAAAATTTCTATTTTGTGGTTCATAAACTGATCGTTGTTGTGGTTTATTACTTTGATTTAATCTTGGTTTCACCTGATTTTGATGACGTTTTATTACACCTTGTGATGTTTCTATCAAATACATTAAGTTACCTATATTTTCTTTTACTTTTCCGCTAATCCATCGGATTTTACCGGTAAAATTTCGTGCATAGACTTTTTCTCCAATGTGAAATTTTGATCTGAGTTCTGTCTGTTGATGATGAATTGGAAACATTGCAGTTAAGACAGTTCTAGGTTGACGACCATGTAACAATTCTGCAGGGGACTTGCCTGTTGTGGGATTTGGAGTTGCTCTGTAAGTAACGAGGTATTTATATAAAGCTTGTTCGTGTTTGGTCTCTTCTTGAAGTATTTTATTGAATGATGTCTTGAATGTTCTAACAAAACGCTCTGCCAGCCCATTTGAAGCTGGATGAAACGGAGCGGTCGTTAAATGTGTTATTGAATTTATTTCACAAAATCTTTTAAATTCAGCTGAGGTGAATTGAGTGCCATTATCACTGACTATTGTTTGTGGAAGTCCTTCTATTGAAAATATACTTTGTAACGCTGTTATTGTGGATAGTGTAGTGGCAGAGTTTACTTGTCTTACAAATGGAAATTTTGAGAACGAGTCTACGACGATTAGCCACATTTTATTGTAACAAGGACCGGCGTAATCTATATGTATTCTTTCCCAAGGCTGTGTTGCCTCGGCCCAAGATGAAAAATGTTGTATTGGATCCGCACCACTTTCTTGACAAATTGAACATAATTTTGATACCTTTTCGATTTCTTCGTCTATCTTAGGAAACCATACGTACCGTCTAGCGATTTGTTTCATCCTGCTTGTTCCCCAATGTCCTTCATGAAGCAGACTTAAGACTTTTGAATGTAGTGCTATAGGAATTATGACTCGACAATAATCACTATTAAGAAGAAGGACACCCTTTTCAATGGAAATCGAATGTTTTCTTGCAAAATAAGGAGCTAATTCGTTATCGGATTTATAAAACTTGATTTAAAAGAATTTCTAAGAATAATGTCAAATATAAAAAAGTGATATTGAACAGAGTTACAACAGGAACATATATAAGTGATGTGATATCGAGCTTAAGTTTTGACGTTCAACCGCACATACCCCACAAAGAAGGGCAATTTTTGCATAAAAAAGAAATTAATATATTCTAATCTGCTAGAAGAGGCCAAAAAACACATGTCCGAATTTAAGATTCCTAAAAATAAAATAAACATTTCCACAAGAGGAATTTTTTAAATTTTTTGCTGCCATATCTATGTCTGGTATATGTAGGGGTATCCAAAGGGTGTTTTTTTTTTTATAGAGGTCTACCCTTTGAAATGGAATAAAATAAAGACGAATTTTTTAAATTGACATGAAATTTACTTTATTCGAAAGATAATCTTCTGGCATTATAATTTAAATATGACTTCTGGCATATGACCGACACGGCTGGCTCGGACGTAGTCTCATCTGGAGATCCAATTTTCTGTTTTTTTTTCCAACACTTGTGGCCGTATATTGGCAATAACGCGGCGAAAGTTGTCCTCCAAGTGGTCAATCGTTTCGGGTAGACTAGCGGTTATCGGCGTATACTAGCGACTTCACATATCCAAACAGAAAATAGTCCAGCGGCGTTAAATCGCACGATCTTGGAGGCCAATTCACGGGTCCGAAACTTTTAACTATGCGGTTACCAAACGTTTCCTTCAATAAATCAATTGTGGCACGAGCTGTGTGACATGTTTCTCCGTCTTGTTGAAAACACAGCTTCTGCACATCATGGTTGTTAAATTGATGAACGAAAAAGTTATTAATCATGGCTCTATAGCGGTCACTATTGACGGATAGACTGATTGGGGTCTTCCTCTATGCTACGCTCTACAGCAGCAATGATTTCTTCTGTACGCACTGTACGACGTCTCTGTGGATGCATATTATCATTTAGAGTAAACGTGGTGCGAAAACGTTCCATAGTTTATCGAATTAATTGCTCGGGTGGACGATTATTTTGACCGTAAAATGGACGTAGTGCGCGATACGTATTTCGAACAGAACCATGATTGTTCGTCATTTCAACATGAAGAGACATGTTGAAATGCCAAACCAAACTAAACATAAATCAGTTGACAGCTGACAAAATGGCCGCCAGTTATAAAAGTGTTGCGAACTTAAAGTTCTATACCTGTATAAAAAACACCCTTTACAACCGCTTACGCTTCCTAATTGGAGGAGTTACAATTTTTTAACACTGTGTTAAAGTTGGTATTCGTGAAAACTTTAGAAGCGGCTGGGGGAAAAGTATAAACGAATCAGCAATTTTTTTAACACAACTCGTTTTTACATGAAAAAACTTTCTAGACTGCATTAGACCGACTCATGGAAAAAAGTTTCCCTTGTCCACCCCTCAAAATGTACTTTGGTTTGTGTTATGATGATCCCCAAAATATTTCGTGACTAGCATTAAGATCCCGTGAGCTGGATAATTTTCGAAAAAGTAATTTTTTTAGTTTCTCAAAGTATTCTGTACTTTAACGAAAGACAACGTATACAATAATATTATCACATGATTTTTTTTTTTTAAACGCGTCCAACGGTATATAAAACATGTCAACACGCGTGCAGACATATCCTTTTTTTAGGTATATTCTGCAAACAATTCGATTTTGAGGGTTTTTGTACGGATATTTTTGTCATTTAAATGTCAAATTGTCTTATTTTAATCCTTAGTAGATTTAAGTAAATATGTGCTTCAGTTTTTTTTTAATTCCCACTAGTTCGCGTTTTACCAAAAATGCAATATTGTGGGAAAACTATATTTTAATCACATCAATATCGGTATCAACATTTTTTTTGGCAAGTTCATTAGCTATGTATGGAAATATTTTAGATTTTTGCAAATTTAGTGCATTTTCCTAGGTGCTCTGGAAATAATTTTGTGAACAATTTTTATTAATACAATCTGCAATTGTATTTGGTTTCTAGTTGATGTAAAGATAAAAATGTCGCTTAGGAGAAAAAATTCAACAGCGTTTTTTCGCGTTATATCTTTATTCACGAATTAAAAAAATGTACGAAGTTTTTTATTTAATTAAATATATATTGAGCTTAAATTGCTTCATTTTTAAAACAAAATACTTTACAAAATTTTGAGTTCGTGAAAATAAAATATACCGCCAAAACAATCGCTTGGTGTAATTTCTTCCTTTAAGCCGAAACGTCATACCTACATCAACTAGAAACTCAGTCGGCCTTTAGACTGGATTAATTAAATTTTTGTTTTTTAAAATTTAGTTTAGAAAACCGTGGAAATGCATTCAATTTGCAAAATCTTAATTTATTTCCACACATTGATGATGCACTTGACTATGGAAAAATTTTAATGCCAAAATTTAACTGATTATAACATATTTTCCCACCCTATTCAATTTTTGCTAAAACGCGAACTAGTGCGAATTTCAAACAAAAGCTGAAACACGTATTTACTTAAATCGACTAAAGATTAAAATATGTGAATTTGATATTTATATCACAAAAATCTCATCACAAAAAATTTAAAAATCATTTTTTTTTACAGAATATCCTTGAAAGGAAATATATATGCTTTTGGCATATTTATATACCATTGGACGCGCCTTGAAGAATCCTTTCCTATGATACGACTTTTGCGCACTTTGTCTTTAGTTAATGTACAATATTCTTTGAAAAACTAAAAAAATATATCTTTTTTATAATTTTAAAGCTCACGGGATCTTAATGCTAAACACGAAATATTTTGGGAATCATCATAAGTAGACAAAAAACACTTTTTGTTTTCCATACACGGTGACTCGGTCTAGTATGGTTAAGTTAAGTTATCTTAAAAATTTAAAAACTGAAAAAAATGGTAAGAGTAGTTTGTTCAGGTGACGTTACAAGTACATATTATGAAAAATATATTTCCAGGAAGGTCAAAAATCGCAGCATTTTGATCAAAAAATACACTTTTCTCATTAATATAGCTCGAACGCCTGATGTCGGAGAGTGAATCTAAGGCCAGATTTGGATTCAGCGTACCTTGTACTTTTAGAAACATATAATTTAGTTCTAGTGTCAAACATTTTTCGGCCTGAATCTTTAGGTGTAAAAAGTACTTACATGTACTCACAAGTGCTCCCCACTGTAAGTTCTCATTTAGTGGGATAACTATATTATATGAATGTTTGATGTTTGCATGGGATTGTCACTTCTTTCAAAACGTGTTCTGAAGATGTAACTGGAACTCCGGAATGGTCAATAGGATACTTTTTTTTGGCCACGCCCACTTTTACGCCCACTATTTCATTATTTGAAATTGTATACACATGATGCTTTAGCCTTGGGATAGAAAGCTAAAATTTTCACCATGTGTTCTTTGGAACATGGCAAAATTTCCTGTACTTTTACTTTTTAAAATTTTGCCCAGAAACGTGGTAAAAGGGGGGATAAAAGTGGGAAAAAGTCTCCCCATTAGCGGCCTCACCGAACCCTTTACGATAGATAGCTTAAATTTTCACCATATGTTCATTCGGATATAACCCAACTTTCTGCAGTTTTACTTTTTGGAATTTTGCTCAGGAACGTGGTAAAAAAGGGGATAATAGGGGAAAAAGTCTCCCCCTCAGTGGCCTGACCATACCACTGGACCGATCTTCCTGAAATTTTCACAGTATGTAACTGGAACTCCGGAATGCTCAATAGGATACTTTTTTTTTTTGGCCACGCCCACTTTTACGCCCACTATTTCATTATTTGAAATTGTATACACATGGTGCTTTAGCCTTGGGATAGAAAGCTGAAATTTTCACCATGTATCACCATGTATTCTTTGGAATATGACAAAATTTCCTGCACTTTTATTTTTAAAAATTTTGCCCAGGAACGTGGTAAAAGGAGGGATAAATGTGGGAAAAGTCTCCCCATTAGCGGCCTCACCGAACCCTTTAGGATAGATACCTGAAATTTTCACCATATGTTCAATCGGATATAACCAAACTTTCTGCAATTTTACTTTTTGGAATTTTGCTCAGGAACGTGGTAATAGGGGAAAAAGTCTCCCCCTCAGTGGCCTCACCAAACCCTTTGGGATAGAAAGCTGAAATTTTAACCATGTGTTCTTTCTGATATGTCCCAACTTTGGAAAATTTACTTTTTACAATTTTGATACGTAACGTGGTAAAAAGGGGGATAATAAGGGAAAAAGTCTCCCCTTTAGCGGCCCGACCAAACCCTGTGCGATAGAAGGCTGAAATTTTTACCATGTATTCTTTCGGATATGTCCTAACATTCTAAAATTTCACTTTTCCCAATTTTGCTCAGTGACGTGGTAAAAAGGGGGATAATAAGGGAAAAGTGTTCTTTCGGATATGTCCTAACTTTCTAAAATTTCACTTTTTAGGATTTTGCTCAGTAACATAGTAAAAAGGGGGATAACCATAGTTATGAATGTTAAATTATAATATCATAATAATATTACAATATATGTCGTTAATAAAACAATTTTTTTTAACTTAGCTAACTAAAAAAACAGCAAAAAAGTAACAAAAGCCTGGAGTAGGCCCTATCTTTATTAATATTCCAATATTTCCTAATTCCTTTTAAAAAAAGTTTTAATTTACTTTAGCCTTCATCCCAAAAACTAGGTCTGGGCACGCTAACAACGCAGCGGGCGCAGCCCGCTAGTTTTATATAAAAAGATTAGGCGCCAAACTGATGTACTAAAACAAATTTAGTTTTGTAATGGTTAGAATAAAGAAGAACAATAAAATAAATTGGAAATCAACTTTTAACCAAAACAAATCTTTAATATATCCTGCCTTACACTCAAAAAAAGTTAGTAAAGTCAGCAAAAAATTTTGCTGAGTCAGCAAAATTTTAGTCAGGAGGATGCTTGCAAAACAATTGCTAATGTCAGCAAAATCTTTTGCTGAAAATCAGCGAGCTGATTTTTATCAACAAAATTAGTAGATGCAGCAAAAGTTTTGCTAACACTTAGTGGATTAGAAATTAAAATACCCTTGCTAAACATTAATAAAATTTTTGCTGAATGTTAGTAGACTGAAGAAAAGCTCAACAAATTTGTAGAAAATTTATACTTTAGTTAATTTATTTGCTAAAAATCATAAAAACATAATTTTGTGATTATTTTAAAAATAATTTGCAATTCGTTACAAAATATAAAAATGGTCATACTCCCGAATTAACGACATGAATTAATGTAATATCTAAAAAAATAGAAATAATTATATATAATATAAACAAAATAATGTTTCAACTATTTACATCAATGGTTGTCTAAATGATATATTTTAAAGGAACGCAAATGCCGCAGATAATTATAGAAACGAAACGAGAAAATAACAAAATAAAACATATACACATTTTTTTTTTTTTGCAATAAGAAAAACGAAACATAAAAATCTTACAAAGATGTTGTATATTTATTTGCAATTTGACCACACTATATTATTAATCTCTATAAAAATTTGGTTTACAAATACACATTTATTCTTTATTAAATTTAAGTATTTTATTTAATTAATAGACAATTACTTTCACAAGCCGGTGACAACGTAAAATTTAAGTTGTTTCAATCCACAATTTTGTTTTATGTATGAAAAACAGATACAAAAATCTTCTATGTTCGATTTTTTTATATGCCTTACTAGAGCTGTACTTTTTAGTATCATTTTCCTATTCAATACTACATCTTGACATGCCGCAATATCTAATTCATTAATTAATGTGCTAAGCAGCACTATTTTTTTTTAGCAAAATAAATTAGTAAAACATTAGTACAATATTAGTAAGACATTAGTTCAAAACAGTTAAGTGCTGAATAAGTATAACTAAAATTTTAGCTGAAAACATAATTTTAGCAAAACATTTGCTGAAAAATAGTATATCTGGTTTACAAGACGTTTTACTAAATTTTCTACTAACTTATTTTTTTGAGTGTATCTTCTATAAACCTGCTAGTTTTCTGGTCTAGTTTAAATTTTTGCGATTATTTTTTTTCCAAAAAGGGTTTATGTTTTATTTCTGAAAAATGTGTTAAAGAATATCTTACCTTTTTTAAGGTCTATTAACTATTACAAAAACAACCACTCACGTAACTGGCAACTGTAACAAAATATTGTACTCATATTATTGACAACAACACTCCATTAACATTAAGTGTTTTTTAGGGTTTATTGCCTTAAACTGACAACACACAGTGGGATATATCGCAAAAATTTGGGTAATAATTCGGTAATTTCTTACTTAGTGGTTTGATTGCAATGAAATTTTGGAACTGTTATAACGTGGTTAATAAAATCTTATAAACCAATACAGACAATAATGAATGATATTTATTAAATGTAAATTGAAAAATTAATAATGTAAATTTGAAATGTAACATATAAAACTTGATTTAAAAAAATTTCTAATAATAATGTCAAATATAAAAAAGTGATATTGAGCAGAGTTACAACATTCCCTCGCAGCTAATTTAAGTCAAGACGATTCTTCTTTCCAATCCTTTCTGAGCGTCTAGGTGTGAATTGTTGTTGACGTTTTCTATTTCGTTGCTGTATGAATTTCTGTTGTTGGTCAAGACATTCTTGATCAATCCTTGCAGTGTTTGAATGTTGTGATGAATCATTAAGGGAGAGTGGTTGCTGCTGATTAAAAGTAGCTGGTTCATTTGACATCGCACGCAAAATCTGTGATGTTTTATTGGAATTATCCTGGTTATTTTCTGTATATTGATTTTGTTGATGTTGCTTTTGTGATATTTCTGGTAATGCAATATCAATATCAAAATTTCTATTTTGTGGTTCATAAACTGATCGTTGTTGTGGTTTATTACTTTGATTTAATCTTGGTTTCACCTGATTTTGATGACGTTTTATTACACCTTGTGATGTTTCTATCAAATACATTAAGTTACCTATATTTTCTTTTACTTTTCCGCTAATCCATCGGATTTTACCGGTAAAATTTCGTGCATAGACTTTTTCTCCAATGTGAAATTTTGATCTGAGTTCTGTCTGTTGATGATGAATTGGAAACATTGCAGTTAAGACAGTTCTAGGTTGACGACCATGTAACAATTCTGCAGGGGACTTGCCTGTTGTGGGATTTGGAGTTGCTCTGTAAGTAACGAGGTATTTATATAAAGCTTGTTCGTGTTTGGTCTCTTCTTGAAGTATTTTATTGAATGATGTCTTGAATGTTCTAACAAAACGCTCTGCCAGCCCATTTGAAGCTGGATGAAACGGAGCGGTCGTTAAATGTGTTATTGAATTTATTTCACAAAATCTTTTAAATTCAGCTGAGGTGAATTGAGTGCCATTATCACTGACTATTGTTTGTGGAAGTCCTTCTATTGAAAATATACTTTGTAACGCTGTTATTGTGGATAGTGTAGTGGCAGAGTTTACTTGTCTTACAAATGGAAATTTTGAGAACGAGTCTACGACGATTAGCCACATTTTATTGTAACAAGGACCGGCGTAATCTATATGTATTCTTTCCCAAGGCTGTGTTGCCTCGGCCCAAGATGAAAAATGTTGTATTGGATCCGCACCACTTTCTTGACAAATTGAACATAATTTTGATACCTTTTCGATTTCTTCGTCTATCTTAGGAAACCATACGTACCGTCTAGCGATTTGTTTCATCCTGCTTGTTCCCCAATGTCCTTCATGAAGCAGACTTAAGACTTTTGAATGTAGTGCTATAGGAATTATGACTCGACAATAATCACTATTAAGAAGAAGGACACCCTTTTCAATGGAAATCGAATGTTTTCTTGCAAAATAAGGAGCTAATTCGTTATCGGATTTTTAAAACTTGATTTAAAAGAATTTCTAAGAATAATGTCAAATATAAAAAAGTGATATTGAACAGAGTTACAACAGGAACATATATAAGTGATGTGATATCGAGCTTAAGTTTTGACGTTCAACCGCACATACCCCACAAAGAAGGGCAATTTTTGCATAAAAAAGAAATTAATATATTCTAATCTGCTAGAAGAGGCCAAAAAACACATGTCCGAATTTAAGATTCCTAAAAATAAAATAAACATTTCCACAAGAGGAATTTTTTAAATTTTTTGCTGCCATATCTATGTCTGGTATATGTAGGGGTATCCAAAGGGTGTTTTTTTTTTATAGAGGTCTACCCTTTGAAATGGAATAAAATAAAGACGAATTTTTTAAATTGACATGAAATTTACTTTATTCGAAAGATAATCTTCTGGCATTATAATTTAAATATGACTTCTGGCATATGACCGACACGGCTGGCTCGGACGTAGTCTCATCTGGAGATCCAATTTTCTGTTTTTTTTTCCAACACTTGTGGCCGTATATTGGCAATAACGCGGCGAAAGTTGTCCTCCAAGTGGTCAATCGTTTCGGGTAGACTAGCGGTTATCGGCGTATACTAGCGACTTCACATATCCAAACAGAAAATAGTCCAGCGGCGTTAAATCGCACGATCTTGGAGGCCAATTCACGGGTCCGAAACTTTTAACTATGCGGTTACCAAACGTTTCCTTCAATAAATCAATTGTGGCACGAGCTGTGTGACATGTTTCTCCGTCTTGTTGAAAACACAGCTTCTGCACATCATGGTTGTTAAATTGATGAACGAAAAAGTTATTAATCATGGCTCTATAGCGGTCACTATTGACGGATAGACTGATTGGGGTCTTCCTCTATGCTACGCTCTACAGCAGCAATGATTTCTTCTGTACGCACTGTACGACGTCTCTGTGGATGCATATTATCATTTAGAGTAAACGTGGTGCGAAAACGTTCCATAGTTTATCGAATTAATTGCTCGGGTGGACGATTATTTTGACCGTAAAATGGACGTAGTGCGCGATACGTATTTCGAACAGAACCATGATTGTTCGTCATTTCAACATGAAGAGACATGTTGAAATGCCAAACCAAACTAAACATAAATCAGTTGACAGCTGACAAAATGGCCGCCAGTTATAAAAGTGTTGCGAACTTAAAGTTCTATACCTGTATAAAAAACACCCTTTACAACCGCTTACGCTTCCTAATTGGAGGAGTTACAATTTTTTAACACTGTGTTAAAGTTGGTATTCGTGAAAACTTTAGAAGCGGCTGGGGGAAAAGTATAAACGAATCAGCAATTTTTTTAACACAACTCGTTTTTACATGAAAAAACTTTCTAGACTGCATTAGACCGACTCATGGAAAAAAGTTTCCCTTGTCCACCCCTCAAAATGTACTTTGGTTTGTGTTATGATGATCCCCAAAATATTTCGTGACTAGCATTAAGATCCCGTGAGCTGGATAATTTTCGAAAAAGTAATTTTTTTAGTTTCTCAAAGTATTCTGTACTTTAACGAAAGACAACGTATACAATAATATTATCACATGATTTTTTTTTTTTTAAACGCGTCCAACGGTATATAAAACATGTCAACACGCGTGCAGACATATCCTTTTTTTAGGTATATTCTGCAAACAATTCGATTTTGAGGGTTTTTGTACGGATATTTTTGTCATTTAAATGTCAAATTGTCTTATTTTAATCCTTAGTAGATTTAAGTAAATATGTGCTTCAGTTTTTTTTTAATTCCCACTAGTTCGCGTTTTACCAAAAATGCAATATTGTGGGAAAACTATATTTTAATCACATCAATATCGGTATCAACATTTTTTTTGGCAAGTTCATTAGCTATGTATGGAAATATTTTAGATTTTTGCAAATTTAGTGCATTTTCCTAGGTGCTCTGGAAATAATTTTGTGAACAATTTTTATTAATACAATCTGCAATTGTATTTGGTTTCTAGTTGATGTAAAGATAAAAATGTCGCTTAGGAGAAAAAATTCAACAGCGTTTTTTCGCGTTATATCTTTATTCACGAATTAAAAAAATGTACGAAGTTTTTTATTTAATTAAATATATATTGAGCTTAAATTGCTTCATTTTTAAAACAAAATACTTTACAAAATTTTGAGTTCGTGAAAATAAAATATACCGCCAAAACAATCGCTTGGTGTAATTTCTTCCTTTAAGCCGAAACGTCATACCTACATCAACTAGAAACTCAGTCGGCCTTTAGACTGGATTAATTAAATTTTTGTTTTTTAAAATTTAGTTTAGAAAACCGTGGAAATGCATTCAATTTGCAAAATCTTAATTTATTTCCACACATTGATGATGCACTTGACTATGGAAAAATTTTAATGCCAAAATTTAACTGATTATAACATATTTTCCCACCCTATTCAATTTTTGCTAAAACGCGAACTAGTGCGAATTTCAAACAAAAGCTGAAACACGTATTTACTTAAATCGACTAAAGATTAAAATATGTGAATTTGATATTTATATCACAAAAATCTCATCACAAAAAATTTAAAAATCATTTTTTTTTACAGAATATCCTTGAAAGGAAATATATATGCTTTTGGCATATTTATATACCATTGGACGCGCCTTGAAGAATCCTTTCCTATGATACGACTTTTGCGCACTTTGTCTTTAGTTAATGTACAATATTCTTTGAAAAACTAAAAAAATATATCTTTTTTATAATTTTAAAGCTCACGGGATCTTAATGCTAAACACGAAATATTTTGTGAATCATCATAAGTAGACAAAAAACACTTTTTGTTTTCCATACACGGTGACTCGGTCTAGTATGGTTAAGTTAAGTTATCTTAAAAATTTAAAAACTGAAAAAAATGGTAAGAGTAGTTTGTTCAGGTGACGTTACAAGTACATATTATGAAAAATATATTTCCAGGAAGGTCAAAAATCGCAGCATTTTGATCAAAAAATACACTTTTCTCATTAATATAGCTCGAACGCCTGATGTCGGAGAGTGAATCTAAGGCCAGATTTGGATTCAGCGTACCTTGTACTTTTAGAAACATATAATTTAGTTCTAGTGTCAAACATTTTTCGGCCTGAATCTTTAGGTGTAAAAAGTACTTACATGTACTCACAAGTGCTCCCCACTGTAAGTTCTCATTTAGTGGGATAACTATATTATATGAATGTTTGATGTTTGCATGGGATTGTCACTTCTTTCAAAACGTGTTCTGAAGATGAGAACCTAGAAAATTCCCGAAATAGATTTATCAACATATTCCTGAAAGTGGTCAATTAATAAATTTGAAAACAAAAACTCTATAGATTATTTGATAGGAAAAGAAATATAAAGTATGGCCTCGAACTTGAATAGTTTTCATTATATAATTACTGTTTCGAAGTTTTGGCAAATTTTTAGCAAAAGATTGCAATTGTTTTGTATTTAGGTGAATTTTCAAAAATTTCAAACTTTATTAATAAATTTAATTAATTAGCTACATTTTTTGTATGTTTGGTCTTTTGCTCACCAATGAAGGAATTTAATATAATTTTTTAAAAATAAAGATCATATTCTGTATTGAAGATTTTGTCTCTTTTACTGTTTCAAAAAGAAGACTTTTTATACTTCGCTAACACTTTTATACTTTTATACTTTTTACTATTCACTAATTTTCAATATAATAAAACACTTTTCCGACCAGCATATCTTTGTTTAGAGGAAACCATAATCTATAGTATATCACATATCCCCTTTTCTGCAGATTTTTTAAATCAAAAACTTTACAATATGAAGTTTTTTTTTGTTTTCTGATAATTTGTTACTTAATATTTTCTAGAACTTAAAGTCTGCTTGGTTTTTTATTGTCTACACACAGGAAAAAAGCATTAGAAAATCAAGTAGAAACAACATTAAATTAAATAAAGGGTCCGCCATCTAACGTTTTTTTCAACTAGTGCTTATTTCCTGAATGGTAACACTTAGCTCATGTCTGATTTGACAGATAACTAGTTTTATCCTTCCGCTGAACGAATATGGCTGTGTATACGCTTGAACAACGCTGGGAAATATTGCGACATTACTTTGAAAATCATGGTAATGTTGCAGAATGTGTGCGAAAATTGCGTACGGATTTTGGAAGAAGAGAAGCACCGTCAGCTCCGTATGTTTGTTATCTTGTGAAAAAAGTGAAAGAAACTGGCATCCTCATCGATAAACCAAAGCGTGAAAAGCCAAAAACAGTGCGTACACCCGAGAATATTGCTGCTGTGGCAGAAAGTGTGCGTGAAGCGCCATCAACATCAATTCACCGTCGTTCTCAACAATTGAACATTTCGGAGACATCATTGAGACGAATTTTGCATAAAGACCTTGGTATGACGCCATACAAAGTCCAATTGGTTCAGGAGTTGAAGCCAACTGACCATCCAATGCGTTTTCGCTTCCCTAAGTGGGCCTGCGATCGACTTACAGAAGATGCCGATTTTGCCAAAAAAAGATGGACCGATCGTGTTGGCTACTGCATGGCCAGCCGAGGCAGCCATTTGAATGAAATTATTTTCCTTTATTAACCGGAAGGATTGTACTTTCAAATAAAAAAATAAATTTGAGAACATATTCAGTAGTATTTTTTTATAGCATTTTCAAAAAAAAAAGTTATTTGGCGTACCCATTAGAAACAGATTTGAAATCAAACAAAGTTTGTTTTGTATTTAGTTTAAATATGTTTCTTCTTATTTTTAAAATGCTTAAATGACATCTATAATGTTGAAATATTATTTTATATACGAAAAATTTTATTTTAACTAGAATCATATTTACTTTAATAAGATTCATATTTAATTTAAAAAATATGAAATAGTAATTGATGTAGCTATGGGTTTTTTACTCCGTGTAGATGTCGAGAAATTCAAAAGGTCAAAAATTGTAAATCTAGTGCTTACAGGAGTTACATAATTAAACATATAGATTTGTAAATATTTTATCGTGTCCATGCTTTATATTCTTTCTTTTACGAAAGTACTCAAAGTTATGCTATTAATTTTTTTTGTTCTAAGTCTGTAGAAATTTTAAATCTTGTTAAAAGTTTTTTGGTGATTATGGAAAATAATTCTCTTTCTCTGTTATTTCTCTGCTGAATTAATTCTATAGTCGAATAAAGCAAAATTCACACTTTTTTCACTTATAAAGTAAAATTTTTTAAAAAAGCTTTTTACATTTATACATTTATATTGGATAAATTAATATTTAATTTACTTAATATTTTTGCTACTGGATGCAACAACAACATATATTTATTAAAGCTCTTGTTTGGTTTTTGGTAAAACCCAGACTGAATTGTGTTTTTTGATTGGTATTGAAGTTTTTTGAATATTTTTTTTTTTTAAATTTATAGTTTTAGAGCTAATACCAAATAGTAGTAAAAAAAAATTAAAATTTTCGTAAAAATTTAAATTTAGTACCTCACTTCATTTAGCTTTTATTAGTTTAACTAAGTTACAAATTTGGGCTAATTTTGACCCAAAAAACATTGTTAACTTATTGCAATGTTTGTCAATATTACATTTCTTAGACGAATTTATAAACATATATTAACAAAT
Organism: Delia radicum; assembly: GCA_021234595.1. Lineage (NCBI taxonomy): Eukaryota > Metazoa > Arthropoda > Insecta > Diptera > Anthomyiidae > Delia > Delia radicum. The sequence goes on along the minus strand of CM037855.1, from coordinate 169,371,687 downwards.
TAAACTTTGGATGTGTTAAAAAATGGGTCATTTAGGCCCTATGGCCACAAAAGGTTTAAATTTTAAAAAAATATTGTAGAAAATTCTTAACAATTTTGTAATGCGCGTTGGTTGGTTGGCGTTGGTTGGTTGTTTGGTTTAAACCAACCAACCAACCAATGCGCGTTGGACTGTTACACAGATGGTCCCGGGTTCGATTCACTGTGACAACAACATCAATTTATAAAAATAATATGTATGAGTTTTCTGTCACTTATATGTATCACTGCGCCCACTTTCGGTGTGCCCATAGCACTTAACCCCACCGAAGTAAAATAATGAATCAGGGCTATGAAACAAAAAGCTTCAATAAATTCGCCAACTCTACATCAGGTGGCGAGCAACAACTGTTCTAAGACTTATCATCTCGCGCAATTGCAGTGTTGCTATGTTTGAAGCCCTTCATCTTTCACCACCTTTCATCTCTCCCCTATCCCCTTTCCAAAGAAAGCAACACATTAATTAATAGGAAGAATTTCCTGAGTGTTGCTTCTCTTAAAACAAAAAAAAAAAAAAATCTCTAATTTTTTTAATACTATGCTACATATAATTACATCTGGCTCTAAGCAGTCGAATGGGAACACGGGAGCGGGCGTCTTTGGACCAGGCTTCCAGCGTGCTTTACCTATGGGAAAATATCCGTCCATTTTTCAGGCGGAGATTTGGGCCATCTGTGTATGTGCAGGGGAATGCCTGCGAAGGGGAACGCTCAGATCTCGCATCTACATTCTATCTGACAGTCAGGCTGCACTGAAGGCCTAATGGCTTATAAGGTGTCGTCTGGGTTGGTCATGGAATGCATTCAGACTCTCAATAGGCTCGGTAGGGACAAGTCTCTAACCTTGGGGTGGATTCCTGGTCATGAGGGGCATGAGGGCAACGAGAGGGCAGATTATCTTGCCAACCGTGGGCCCGAAGGCCCTTCATTGGCCCTAAACCATTCTGTGGAATACCTGCGGGGTATGTTAGCGAAAGGCTCAGGTCATGGAGAGAGTCTGAATTCTCTGGTTACTGGGAAAACTCTCCTGGTCAGCGAAAGGCTAAGAGATTGATCTCTTTTTCCAGTAGGGGGTCGAGGAGACTCTTTTCGCTTGAAAGGGGGGGGGGGGTTTGAGGACCCTGGCGTCATACTTACGTAACTGGACACTGTAATCTCAGATACCATCTGCACAGGAAGGGTCAATCGGACACGGATATGTGTAGGTTTTGTGAGATGGTGTCTGAGACCTCGGAGCATGTTCTCTGCGAATGTCCCAGGCTTTGTGATAGGAGACTTAGGTTTCTAAGTGATCGCTTCATTTCGCCTTCCGACATCGCGAACATTTTGCCTAATAGGATAATTGGCTTTATAGGTAGCTTGAATCTGTAGGTAACTTTAGGCAGCACAAAATACCTACATTGGTCGCGGTGCATAGTGCCTTCTGATCTGATCTAATCTATAATTAAATATTATTACAAAGCGACCACTATAAAATTATATATGACATAGGCAATATATATATACATGCATCTTTAGATATAACACAAAACAAAATTATATATAAAAACATATAGTGTAATATTAAAAAAAAATGATTTCTTTTCGGATAAAACGATATATTGACCTACCCAAGTAAAAAATTTTGATACAGTAATATATTATTCCATACAGTTATTTGCAATGACATATTGCAAAATATATATTCATATAAAATCATATAAAATTATATCTCATATATGTCTTTCTTTATATTCCACTTCATATAGTGCATGTATTTGTATACAATTGTATCTAATTGGATGTAAATGCATCATATTATATATAATTTGATACATTTGAATGTTTACAAAATTCGGATACAATTGCATTAAACTATTTATAATTTCATCAAATTAAATTTAATTGTATCAAATGATGTCTACAACTAGATTTTCTCATTTTTCGGATATAATTATATAAAATACGAAAATTCAAAAATATAGTTTAATAGTTAAAAGTAAAGATATATCGTTCCATACCATACTGATGGCTGTATATTAGTCTGTTCCGAATTTAGAAACTTTGCGAATTTCGTCAAGTAGTCAAACTACCCGTATAGGTATATTGAGCTCATTATGGATAAAAACCAAACATTCTTTTAAGGGTAATTATAGTTGCCTTCGTAACGTATTTTTAAATTTTTTGGACAAAAAATAGTTTACAAGTTTGGCAATGCTGAGCATATTACTGGAAAAACATTTATAAAATTTTGCACGCATAAATTTTGGTCCACCACATCATTATTTAGATTGAAACTAGTAATTTTATTTATAACTTGTTTTAAAATGAAAGATGAAGTGAACCAAAATTACGCTATTGAATTTTTATATGTATGTTTTCAAAAATATGCTCAGCATTACCAAACATTTGAGCCCAGTTTTGTACAAAATTAAAAAAAAAATACGGGTAGCGAACTATAAGTATTCTCGATTTTTTTATTTTTTATATAATCAGCTGGATAATACTTATCGTTTGAACTCTATTACGTAAAATTGTCCACTTTTGAGACACCATAATGTGTATTAAAACCTAAATAAGATTTGTGCGGGAACTTTTTTGAAAACTCCAAAAAAGAAATATGTTCCCTGAAATTTTTTTAATGACTTAACGGAGACGCAGAAAATAGAGCATTATTTTATGATAGTTTAAGAGCATCATGTTATGATGGCAATGCGTAACAATCATAATATGCTCGTAGCAAATATATTATGAATTTAAATGACGATAAAATCGTCCTCAGGAATCATAATATGATCAGCCAGAATCACGTATATGATAATGTGGATCATAATATGATAATTTTCTGTCCACAATTATGTTCAATCGCATTTTTTCTCTGCGTGTGATAGGATGAACATTTATTTGTATGCAATTGTGTATATTTTTATACAATCATATACAAAAATGTGGCATTTAGTTCACTTTTACCAGACTAAAACGCGGATCTAATTATAGTTAGCCGTATCAGTACATATGCAATTGTATACTATTGGATCAGGTGAAAATCCGGATATAATAATATCTGGTTTTCATATAATTATATCTATTTGTATCATTTTAGATATACACTGATACAATTTGATACAAAACTAATACAATATTATACATGCCAAAATTCAGATAAAATTGTACGGTATATTTATCTGATTGCAAATACTATTATACAGGGTGGGCCAAAAGTCACGCCTGCATGTAAAAATTTAATAACTTCTTTGTTTTTTTATTATTTTTTATTGTTTTTTTTAATATAATATTAGCTTTGTACGATCTTATTTTTAATTATGAAAAATAATGTCAGAGAGATGACCACCATTTTCATCGATGCACAATTGGGCTCTTAAACAGGCGTTTTTGCATAACTGCACTCAAAGTTTCAGACTCTATTGCCCTGATCTCAGTTTCAATGTTGTGCTTTAGCTGCTCTATAGTTTGGGGCTTGTTAACATACACTCGTTCTTTGAGATAACTCCATAGAACATAATCAGGGGCAGTTAAGTGTGGTGAACGTGCTGGCCAATTAAATTCTGAATTAAACGATTAATTGAGGTTTGGCTAGTTGCATTTCTGGTGCTGAAATAATTTCAATATGCTCGTTGCGTCAGTAAAATTGAATGCCCATTGGAAAAGTAAAATTCTACCACTTTGGTTAGTTGCTCGGTCATTAAATTTTGCATGGTGGTGTAACACGGTTCGATGAATAAACTCTAAAAAAAAAAAACAATAAAAAATAATTATAAACAAAAAAGTTATGCAATTTTTACACGTAGGCGTGACTTTTGGCCCACCCTGTATATATAGTCAAAAATAAATGATTTAGTCCGAATTGCTGATCCAGTTGGTTTAAAAATCAACATAGGCAAGACAAAGTATATAAGCAACAAACAGGAAGAACAATAATTTAATGTAGCAGGGCAACCCATCAAATCAACCCACGAATTCACCTACCTGGGAAGCCAAATAACAGCCGATGGCGGAGCACGTACTGACATTCTATAAAGAATTAAAAAGGCTAAAGGGGCTTTTGCAGCATTGTATAACATTTGGCGCTCCAATTCTATCTCTACAATCACCAAAATCCGTCTATTTAACACAAAAGTAAAATCTGTACTGCTTTACGGTTGTGAAACTTGGTTGTCTTCAATAGAAATGAAAAACAAGTTGCAATGCTTCGTAAACAGATGCCTCCGATATATTCTTCGAATGTGGTTACCTAACAACTGGATCTCTAACGCAGAGCTATACCGCAGATGCAAACAAAACGAATAGAAGTCGAAATCGCAGAACGAAGATGGAAATGGCTAGGCCACACATTGCGCAAACCTACTGACGACATAGGCCAAGAAGCACTCGAGTGGAACCCCCCAAGGCCAAAGAAGGCGTGGAAGGCCAAGGCGAAGTTGGCGACGCAGCTTGTTAGAAGAACTTAGACAATATGACCAACAGCTCTCATGGCCACAACTAAGTACAATGGCACAGAACAGACAAGAATGGAGAAACTTTGTAATGGCACTATGCGCCGATAATTTGGCGTAAAAGCATTTAATAATAATAATAATAATACAATTATATAGGCCCATATTTCGGATGAAATTTAATAAGATTACATATAGTTACATAGAAATTGATATGACTACATAAAGCTAAATTTAAAATTATTTTGATCGGGGGTCATATTGCCGCCCCATAGGGTTCTACGGGGTTACACGTCAAAACTAAAACTAGAGACTGCGTAACTTATGCCTGTTCAAAATTTCCTTGTAATCTCACCAGTAAGTAATGTATGGCCGTATTATATCCAAAAGATGTTGTGATATATCACACTGTGCAATACCGTTCTTTTACACAAAATTTACTTTCAAACACTTTACGTTGAATATTATTTTGTAATAAAAACGAAATATAAACTTTCACGACTGGTAAAGAAAATATTAAAATTTCTCATCATAATTTTTTATTTATTTTTTTTTCTTGTATATTTTTCTTAATTAATGGCAAATGAAAGGAAATAAGGAATGCATAAAAATAATCAATAGGAATAATTCTTAATAAGGATTTCTCAAATTTATGACTGTTCGTAAACAATTTCTTTTATATGGCCTATAAAAATTGTAGTGAATATAAATACAATGTATGTGGGGAATTTATTTACAGATATTGTTTATTGGAGGGGTCGCTTTTCTCCATAGCATATTTTAATTCATAACAAGTATTACTAATGAAAAGGACATTAAATATTTCTTTTTATGTATTTTGTTTGTTTTCGTTTTTATGTCACTTGTAAACCTTGTTAAGGCCTGTTTGTATAATGTTGAAAAAAAGTTATAAACTTCTTTATTGTGCTTTTAAAGGGTCCGCCATCTAACTTTTTTTTTTTCAACTAGCGCTTATTTCGTGAATGGTAACACTTAGCTCATGTCTGATTTGACAGATAATTAGTTTTATCCTTCCGCTGAACGAATATGGTTGTGTATACGCCCATAATGAAATATTGAAATATTGCGACATTACTTTGAAAATCATGGTAATGTTGCAGAATGTGTGCGAAATTTGCGTACGGATTTTGGAAGAAGAGAAGCACCGTCAGCTCCGTATGTTCGTTATCTTGTGAAAAAAGTGAAAGAAACTGGCATCCTCATCGATAAACCAAAGCGTGAAAAGCCAAAAACAGTGCGTACACCCGAGAAGATTGCTGCTGTGGCAGAAAGTGTGCGTGAAGCGCCATCAACATCAATTCACCGTCGTTCTCAACAATTGAACATTTCGGAGACATCATTGAGACGAATTTTGTATAAAGACCTTGGTATGACGCCATACAAGTCCAATTGGTTCAGGAGTTGAAGCCAACTGACCATCCAATGAGTTTTCGCTTCGCTAAGTCGGCTTGCGATCGACATACAGAAGATGCCGATTTTGCCAAAAAAAGATGGACCGATCGTGTAGGCTACTGCATGGCCAGCCGAGGCAGCCACTTGAATGAAATTATTTTCCATTGTTAACCGGAAGGATTGTACTTTCAAATAAAAAAAGAAATTTGAGAAAATATTCAGTAGTTTTTTTTTTATAGCATTTTCAAAAAAAAAAGTTATTTGGCGGACCCTTATATTCGTACTCTCCACTTGTTATAAGCCATAGAGAAATGTGCTTACCACGTTCATAAAATTGTAATATATACCAACACACATACACAAAAATATTATATTTTTTTATAGTTAGTGCTAACATATTTTTTACATTACAATATACACACAGAGAAATAATGTGCCAACCGAATTGAAAAGTGTATATTAATGGTAACAACTTATAATTTCAGTTAGTACAACGATATTTACATTCGATATCTGAAAATTTTGGGTGTTGCAACTAAAATTCTGTTGAATTAACCGACTTTTGTTGTGAACAATAATATAAAGTTTTATCAACTGTCTGAAATTCGTAAAAAACCGAATTTAAGTAGTAGTAACAGAATTTCAGTTGGCAAATAGCTAATTTTTTTTTCTGTGTACTTATAGAAATTGGCAACCGTACTAAAAAAAATAGTACTGGCAAACCACTGAAGTTTTTGTTAAGAATTACCAAAGATAAAACTAATACTGCACTAGAAAAACACAATTTTTTTTTGGAAACCATTTGTTTTGACAGACCACTCCACCCGCAAAGCTTTTTGCCAATATTGCTTTTAAAAATATTACAACCAAGTAGAAGCATAATAATTTTTTTTATATTTTATTATTTTTCACACATTTAAGTATGATGTAAAATGCTAAGAACGAACTCTATTGGTGATTTTTAAACGAGTTTTATTATACATATTTTTCATAATTAACTAAATTTAAGATATTTTTAAAGTACAAACATTTTTGAGTTATCAACATTATGCCAGCGGTGTCAAGCTCGCTTAAACCAACGGTTGGCCACTGTTATCTTGTTGCTGTAAATATTGTTAATCCCAAGTTCTGGCAACCCATAACCGACTGTCGCCGACGCATTTACAAGACTGTGCCGATTGTATTTTTCTGCCTGGGTGGTTTATATGGACCAAAATCATATCATGATAAGTGGATATAAAATGAAATACTATTCAGATGCTGGAGAGAAGTTTGTCTAACCTTCAAATACTTTAATAGCACTCACTACCCGATTAAAATAATTTATATGATGCAACAAAGAAATATATCAAATTTGATATATCCTTACATTGAATTGGAATACAATTTGATCTGTAAAATAAAGGATAGTATTATATACAGGCACGGATTCAGGAAAAGGTTTTGGGGAGGGGGGGAACTTCGAGTATTTCTAATTAATTGTTTAATCTTTTTTACATTTTTGTATTGAAAAATATCATTTTGTTGGTGGAAGGGGGGGGGGGGGGGGGATTATTTTATTCAGTCAAGCAAAAATATTTTTGTTTAATTGTTTACAGGGGGCTAGATGTTATGGCCCGATTATTAAGAGTCCACGGGACACCACTTTTCCCCAACTTAAAAAAAAAAAATGTATATATTTTTAAATAAGGCAACAAACACATTGTTTTGTTGATTCTCATATATCAATTTAGTTCGGCCAATTTAAGTATATATGGTATGGTATAACATATTGTAAGATAAAATTAAATAAGCCGTTTTCCAAAAAATTACAGAGGCAAGTAAAATTTTATCGTGCTATACTTGATACAATACTTACCTATATTAAATTTTACGATACAGGGTCGCATAGTATAAGATTGCGTAATATTATTTTTAGTTTCGTTAGCTACCCTATGGGGAATGGGACCGGTTCTGCGTGTGCCACAGGATCGGTCCCTTCGTGCATGAGACCGGTCCTCTGCTAAACCCTACCCTATATAAACAACTGGCCACTTTAACATTGGCTTGTCATAGGAGGGGGTCATTTGTCCTGCTTTAAACTACATAGTGGCATGCCACAGGACTAACCAAAGATGGGCATACCACAAGACTGTCGCAAAAGGACCATGTCGAAAACTAAACAGCTTCCAATGGGTAAAATTCTGTCCAACTGGCTTTTTCTTGTTTATAAGCATTCTGGTTAAGTGGTATGTAACCAGTTTACCATTCACAGGATTGGTAATATTAGGACAATTGACACTGCTTAACCCACTTCAGTATTAAATTATACCAGTCCTGTGATAAGTCCTTCTTTAACCAGTCACTTTTAGGTCAATTGACTACTCATTCCTCATAGGGTATTTTGTAGAATGAATGCGACTATTATTTTCATATTTTGTTTAGTTTCCTAAACTTGAATATCGCATTAAATTTACATATAGCTTATTTGCAACTTGGTATTTATATTCTCCTAGTAAATATGGAGTTAATGTATTTTTTCTTTTTCTAAAAATAGTTATAGTACGCGTTTAAACGCTGCTGCTGGAAATCAGAGGGGTTAAAAAATAACCGGATATTTTCCCAAATTATATCTTATATTTAATAAAAAAAATTCTTATATTCCCACAGTGCCCAAAATTTTTTGTCACGCATGTTAAAATCTATATGCATGTTAAACATGAGACCACATGTAGTTAAATTGCTTACTCAGATTTTCGTTATCACATCCTTCGTAAATTCAGAAGGACATTTAAAGTTAAATTATTAAATAATTCCAATATGAATATCAGAGGAAAAATAATAATCTTTGTAATTCCACAAAATTTTTAGCTGTAATATTTCAGAACCAAACATATTAAAAATTTCCGTTTGAAAATTTGATCCTTTAATATCCTTGATTGTTTTAAAAAAGTTCGTCAAATGAAAAATTCTTGTTAAAGATTTGACTATATGTACTTAAATTTCAGCCTTACAGCTTTACTAGCTTAGCAATAACAAAGATTTTGAATATCAGTATACAAACAAAATTTAAATATCGAGGGTCAACATTCACAAATGCAATTGTTCAGATAGCAAAAAAAACTGATTCTTACACGAACTAAATTTTTTTCAATTAAACTTTCTTTTACAAATTATATATTACAACTACTTTATATGTATAATCTTTTCTTTTTTATTTACGCTATTTACTTCGCTAATGTAGATACGTACTTCTGTCTAAAAATGTTGATAACATTTCTTTTAATATTAGTAGATATATTTGATATTCTAATCCTATTAAAATCCATTTTTAAACATGTTTTATTTAAGTTTATTAAATTAAAATTAATAAATTCATAACTGCATGATCAATGGTATTGATGGAAACGGAAAAAACAAATTGGAATTTATATCCTTATAAACATCCAAAAGAAAATTCTAAAGTTCAACATACATACGGAGTCTTAAGTATTAAGGACACTAAAATACAGGATAATTGTTTTGGAATTATGTTGCTTTTTTTTTAGTTCTTAGTTAACTAGTATTTTGTTTTATTCTTTAAATTACACTGTGCAACAAATTTCGGGTCATGCAGACATCCCGGACCATTCCAACAGAAAATGAAAGTGGACCATTAGTAGACTGAAACCCATGAAGGGTTTTGAAATCTTTGCTCTTATTTTGTTTTTATAGGCTTTTGAAGTTGACTCTTTTTTAGCATATTTTACATTTTTTTTACTATGGATGAAAATAAAATGTTGAAATGGGTAAAAATAAAATGCAATAGCTTCTTTAGAAGTGTGGTGTTCAAAATGAGTTAAATCGGTCTAGCGCCTCAAAACTTATGAGTGAAAATGTAAGGCAGCCTCAAAATGTTTCATACTAATTGGCGAATTTTACTTAATTACGTGACTTGTCCATTTTGTAGCCAGACATATAGAGATGAATAGTGTTGAATATTCACCTCAAGTACTTTTTTCACCAATTTTTTTTTTTTTCATCTCAAACTTTTTTCACCTCGAAATTTTTTCACCTCGATTTTTGTTTACTACAAGAAAAGTTGGACATTTTGGAATCTCGATATTTGGTACGTAGCTGCACTTAATGCCAAGAGGGTTTATGTGGTAAAACTGAGGGTTATCTCACATAGAGGACATTCCACAGAAATATACTCAAATAATTTTCACAGCGGTTATTATATGAAAACCACTTGATGAAATTTAAACACTTTTTTGTATGAAATTTACCATTTTCGCGAATTCCGCGATTCCGATTTAAATTTCGATTTCATATTCGTAATGTACGCCCAAAAATATATTAGATTTGATGTGTCGCGATCATAATAATTATTTTTAATTTTTTCTCATTATTTTTTTATTCAAATAAAATATACCTTTAATTTCGATCTGCGACCTCTAAACCAAATTTTTTGGAATTTTTTTTGGTAGACCCTGTTTATTTTCATAACGGTATATTTTAGGTATCGCGAGCTAATTCCAATTTTTTTTGACGACCTTAATGTAGATACCTTAATGTAGCTCGCTGATTTTCAGCAAAAGATTTTGCTGACATTAGCAATTTTTTTGCAAGCACCCTCCTGACTAAAATTTTTCTGACTCAGAAAAATTTTTTGCTGACTTTACAAACTTTTTTTTTTTGCTATTAGCAGTGTGTGTGTAGCTAAGGCAATTTTAAGTTTTGATGCTATTGAAATATGCAAACGTTTCATATTTTGAGCATAGTCAGTATTCGACAAAAATAAACTATTGACTAAATTTTAAACCCTGGTTAGGACTTAAATTTATAGCTCTTTCATAAACAAAACAATTTTCAAAGCAATTATTTTTTCGTCAATTACAGTTGGTTGTTTTAGGTATTAATGCCATTTCATTAACATTGGTCTAATCAATGGGAATTGAAAATATTTTCATTGGAATGACAATGACACTTTTGGCATTTGCAATTTGTAATGGCAATTAAATATCAATGCCAATGAAAAACTCCCAAGTATGCATATGAAGAATATTTTCTAAGTAAATTTAGATCCAGCTATATAATTCGGGTGTTGCGTTATCTGAGTTAGTTAACTTAAAAAATTAAAATTTTTGTTCACAAGAACGACTCTAGCTCCCGCGGGCGAATACTTTTGCAAAAGTATTGGCTATGTATGTACTTTTAGAGAAAATTAACCAAAAAGTTGAGCGTTTCTACACTTAGAATACTATGTAGGTAAAGACCACTGCAAATGTAGTTAAAAACAAATAAAATTTCACTTTAAGAAAGGACGACTTACATTTCAGTAAATTCAACTAACAGTAGCATTTGCTTTTTAATGTTCAAAAAAAAGACTAACAATTGCAGTAAAAATTAACCACGTGTTAGTAAAATATAAACAAACATTTATTTGTTTTATTTTTTTAAATAACAAAAAACTACTGTAAAAAATGAGTGTAACATAAAAAACAGTCATTTGATGTGGTTTGTTTTTTTAAATGAACTACAAGGTTATTAAAAAAATTGAATTTGTTCTACAAATGACTGGCATTTACATTAAAAATAAATAAACTGCAATACAACCCAAACAGTTACATATTTTTAAAGCAGAAGTTCCCTGAGTGTAGCAACATATCTCTTGTTTGATCCACTTTAGTTAGGTTAAAAACTAATTACTGAGTAATTTAGAATAAAAAGCTTATCATATATTAAGTGTTCATAAAGATGAAAAAAGATTTATACATTTGAGTAGCAAAAAAAATCTGAGAATAGCTCTATTTTAACAATTTTTCTCCTGTTCGGAGATAAATTGTTAAAATAGAGCCTTGATCTTTTGGCTAAGAAGTTTCAAAATTGCAAAAAAAAACTGTTAAAATAATATTAGTCATTAAAATTATTTAACACAAAATACGCTAAATAACTGAAAAATCACACAAACAAGGTACACTCAAAAAAATAAGTTAGTACAAAAGTTAGTAAAACGTCTTCTAAATCAGGTATACTATTTTTTTTGCTAAAATCGTGTTTTCAGCTAATATTTTTGTTATACTTATTCAGCTCTTAACTGTTTTATACTAATGCTTTACTAATATACTAATGCGTTACTAATTAATTTTGCTAAAAAAAAATTGTGCTGATAAGCACATTAATAGTGTGGACGACAACCAGATTGAAAGATATACGCAGAATGAAGCAGATGTCGCGGCATGTCAAGATGTAGTAGAGAAGAGGAAAATGATACTAAAAAGTACAACTCTAATAAGGCATATAAAAAGACTTTTGTATCTGTTTTTCATAAATAAAACAAAATTGAGGATTAAAACAACTTAAATTTTGCGTTGTCACCGGCTTGTGAAAATAATTGTCTTTTAATTAAATAAAAGACAAAATAAAATATTTAAATTTAACAAAGATTAAATGTAAACTAAATGATATTAATAATCTAGTGTGATCAAATTGCAAACAAACATATACAGACATATAAAATATTTAAATTTAACAAAGATTAAATGTAAACTAAATGATATTAATAATCTAGTGTGATCAAATTGCAAACAAACATATACAGACATGTAGACAGAGTAAAGCGAAAGACAAAGACACACACCTTAGGTAGATTTTTAAGGTTCCTTTTTCTTATTGCAAAAAAAGGGTTGTTTTTTTTTCGTTTCGTTTGTTTTTGTTTATTTTTTTCGTTTCGTTTCTGTAATTATCTTCGGCAGTTGCGTCCTTTAAAAGAAAGCATCATTTAGACAACCATTGATGTAAGTAGCTGAAAGAAAATTTTTGTTATGTTATATATATTTATTTCTACATATTTTCAGATATTAAATTAATTCATGTCGTCAATGAGGGAAAAGAAAAATTTTTATATTTCGTAATTATTGTAAATTATTTTTAAAAGAATCACAAAAATATGTTTTCTACTAAAATTCAGAAAAAATTTATTAATTTTTAGCAACGCATTTTTATTTCTAATCCACTAAGTATTAGCAAAACTTTTGCTGAATCTACTAATTTTGTTGCTAAAAATCAGCTCGCTGATTTTCAGCAGAAGATTTTGCTGACATTAGCAATTTTTTTGCTAGCACCCTCCTGACTAAAATTTTGCTGACTCAGCAAAATTTTTTGCTGACTTTACAAACTTTTTTTTTTGAGTGTATGATTAAATATAGTAGTTTTAAAATAGGTATAATTCTTTTTAAAATTTTATGAAATTAGATATAATTTGATATAATTGTTGTGAAAAACTAGAAAGTGTTTGTATCAACTTTTATCTAATAATATCGAATTATATCTAATTCGATACAATTATATATAAACCACAAATAAACTGTATGGGAACAAAATTCGGATGAAATTGTGTCTAATATACATTAAATTGTACAAAATTGTATTTAATTGCATCGAATTAGATCTAGTTCGATACAATTCTATCGAATTCGATACAATTTTATGTATTTTATATACAATTATATGTTCTTATTTTTCGGATTAAATTTGATGGCGAGCTCAAATTTGATCCATGTCTAATTTGTGTATAATTTATATAATTATTTTTACTTGTGTTATACACAAAACTTCAAGCATTATCTGCAGTTTGAAGACCCTTTACCCTAAAATTTCCTAGTCGATTAAGAATGGCATTCACATAGACGCTGTACATTTTTCTTACGAGAAAAATTGAAAATAAAAAACATATTACTACACATTCCCTCGATTTTGTTTTAAACATTTTTAAAAAGTAATAACATCTGGCGTGACACTTTTATGGTTATCAATAAAAATGTAAAAATTTATGTTTCCATTTATTCTCTTGTATGGAAATTTATTAAACTTTTATATGTAAATTTAGATTTTATTAAATATTTCGATATAAAATGGTTCGTTATACGTACACAACAAAAAAAAAAAAAAATTGTTTTGACACCAACAAAAATGTATTTTATAGCAAATTGACCTTAAAAGACTTTGAGCCATCAACGACAGCAAATAAACATAAACGTTAAACGCGTTTATATTAAAGTACTCGTATCATACGTTGTATAACCAAAAACAATAAAAAAAAGCCTAAAATTGCAGGCGTTTTACTACGGCGATATTACGGCTTAATATAAAAAAAGGGGAATAAAATATATTTTCCAAACAATACAAGAACATTCAGCAGTTAAAGCAAACAAAATTTTCTATTAAAATACCAAACATATGAAAATAACACAAAAATATTTTCACCATGAATTAGATAAATTTAAAATAAACTGTTGGTCATTCACAGTAAAAGTCAAGAAAACTCATCCACACTATTTTTAAAATAAATATTTGGAAAATCATAAAAAAGAAAAACACAATATAAAATTATTAAAATTTATAGAAAACATTTTTGAAAAGTGGAAAGTGTCGTCATTTACGAAACAAAAATTATTCATGTTTTTTTTCAAATCTAATTTATCACTCAATTTTCCGAAAATACAAACAACATTCTCTTACTAAGAGTGCGAATAATTATATTTGTTTAAAATTTTTTGATTTCTAGACAATTCCATAAAACTGAGTAGGTGTATGTGCCTTGTACGTGTATGGTAGGGTGTCCCTTAAAAATAGATTTGTCATTATACACCTAGTTCTATGGCGAATGGTTCACTCTAAAAAATGCTTGTAAAATTACTACTATAAAGTATGTAAGATGTCGTGTAAAATTACAGAAAAAGTGTAAATCTACACTCACAATATTTTTCCTTAAAGACTACTGAATATACACATTAAATTAACTGAAAATCAGTTAAAAACAGGACTACTTATTTTTCATTTAAAACAATTGTATTTTATAGTTTATTTTCAATTGTTGAATATTAATTGACAAAATCCATTAAAACAATAGATTATTTTCGTTTATTTTAATACTCAATATAATATAACAACTTTTTGTTTTGAATAGAAAATTTTAACTGAATATTTTAACTATTACGGAAAGTCCGTTTTTTTGTTTATTTTTATTGTTGAATAACAGACAGAACGTTAAAAAATATATTTCTTTGGTAATTTAATTGTATATACCATTGAAACAACTTTACCGATTAGACTTTTAAACAACTGTTGATTTTTTATAGAAAAGTTCTTGTGAGTGTAGGCACAATGTATGTAATGAACTAAATAACGTACATTTTACTAAAAAAACTAAACACAAAATATAGTATTTTTATTTTTGGTAAACATGTTTATAAAATCATAAACATTTACTCTGTATAATTACATACAATATGCGTAAATTTTCATATTAGGCATAAAGTATGTAATTATACATATTTTAAACAGTAACAGCAAAAATGTCAAAACTAAAAAAAAAAATAAATTTAAATTGTTTTATAGTAAAAAAAGAAGGACGTATTGCAGAATCAAACATAAGCGGAAAATTATTATTTAAGCATGAAAAGTAAGGTCGAAGCTATTCTCATAAGGCTGATACCGAACATTTTTATAAAAACTCAAAAATTGGGACAAGTCAGTGTATATATTGAATTTGCAAGTATTTTTAAGTAATTTAATAAATTTATTTTAGAAAGGTTGAGGTTAAGAAGAAGAATAAACGTTTTTCTCTAAAAAATTATAAACACTATTAATTTTTAAATCAGACTAGATTAGTTTCTGCATTTTTTTTATGGGCAGGTGATTTTCCATTTAAATTGTGTTATTATTTGTGTCTTATAATTGTCAGATTGTCGCTATATGATAAATTTTTCAACAACTTGCAGGCTAAACGCTTCTTCTTACATTACAAACGTAACAATACCAAGTCATGACCTTTTAGCGATCACATCCAAGTATGGCCTCGAATGTTATGCAGCTAATTTATATTTAAGCTAAATAAGAGCATATAAAATATTTCTATTTGCAAGTATTAAATGCACAAATGAAATGTTCAGTTAAATCGTTTCAACTATATATTATATTTAAGTCTGTTGATTTGATGTTCACCATTTCTTAACCCAAAAAGCGGACAGAGCTTTTTTGCAATGAAATTCATACCACGTATTTGGCACCTAAAATGTACAATATATTCTTTTACGAATTGTTTTTCGGTGTCTAGTTTAGGCGATATGGCCGAAATAAGTTTGGAGCGAAATAATAAATTGATGTTGTCGTCACGGGTTCGATTCCCGGTGACGACAACATCAATTTAGAAAAATAATATGTATGAGTTTTCTATCACTTATATGTATCGCTGCGCCCACCTTCGGTGTTCCCATAGCACTTAACCCCAACGAAGTAAAATATTGAATCAGGGCTATGAAACAAAAAGCTTCAATAAATTCGCCAACTCTACATCAGGTGGCGAGCAACAACTGTTCTAAGACTTATCATCTCGCGCAATTACAGTGTTGCCATGTCTTTCACCACCTTTCATCTCTCCACTATCCCCTTTCCAAAGAAAGCAACACATTAATTAATAGGAAGAATTTCCTGAGTGTTGCTTCTCTTAAAAAAAAAAGAAGATATAACGAGTTTCGTTTTTTGAAAAACTTTAAATTTTGCGAAAACGCAACTTAACTCCAATATATTTCGATCGAACTGAAAGGTTTTGATAGTACTACTGAATATAATCTTTCTTTAAAATTTCATAAAAATTCGTCCATAAGTTTTCAAGTTATGACGATGTCCTTTAGAGGTATCCTATGAGGATCCTGTATATCCTTTAAATAAGAGATTTTTTTAAAAACTTTAGTTTCAATCTTAATTTGATTAAGATTTCAAGTCAACATAAATAATTTTTTAAGATTTTTGAAAATTATATTAATATTTCAATATTTATTTTTTGAAAATTTACAAAATTTTAAGTTTAACATTTTCTCTTTTAAAAACCGTGGACTGTACACAAAAAATTACTTCATAAAATATTTTGTAAATTGTCTTTTTTATTGAAATATGTACCTAAATTTCTTATTTTAAAACATTTTCATGGATAATTTAAAATACCCTGCCTGGAGACGGGCTTGCCGGTTAGAAGGTTAAAAGTTCTTTACACGGTGCATAAATAATTCTGTCAAAACTACTTAGAACTGGACGGGGGTACAGTCGGTAAAGTTATTTATAATTGCGATTTGCACACGATGCAAAAAGATTTGCCTGTTATTTGAAAATGTTCAGCCTTGTATGACAGTAAAAATTGTGCTTTTTGCATTGTGTTTAAACATCGTGAATATACTTAATATAACGGACCTAAAGTTTTAAACATAATGTAAAATCAGCAAAAAATATATTTTATTTTTAAACTCTTGTAAGTAATAATTAAGTGACCTTTTAGCTTTTCAAATAAAAACAATAATATTAGTCAAACAAATCATTTAGCGTTATTATATTTGTTTTATATGCTTGTGTTTCATGTAATTTTTTTTTTTTTTTTTTTTTTTTTTTTTTTTTTTTTTTTAAAAGAGAGGCAACACTCAGGAAATACTTCCTATATTTAGTGTGTTGCTTTCTTTGGAAAGGGATAGTATAGAGATGAAAGGTGGGGAAAGATGAAGGGCTTCAGACATGGCAACACTGTAATTGCGCGAGATGATAAGTCTTAGAACAGTTGTTGCTCGCCACCTGATGGAGAGTTGGCGAACTTATTGAAGCTTTTTGGTTCATAGCCCTGATTCATTATTTTACTTCGGTGGGGTTAATTGCATTTAAGTGTACTTTTACGCATTTATAAATGTATATTTATGCACATTTTATGTAAATTTATAGGAAATTGGATATTGCTAAATATTTCCTAACCGCATAAGTAATTATATTAACATGTTTTGTGTCTATTTTTTTTTACATAAAATATATTTAAATATTAAAGTTTACACATCAAGAATTTTTACCCTAATTATAGTATGAGCAGAGATACTTACTATAAATAGTGTAAATTTACATGAACATTTATTAGAGTGTTCCAAATGGAAGAAATCCATTTCTTTTTGAAAAGCTTTAAACCGTGCCGAATTTCGGCTGAAAATGGTCCATTTGGGAAAAAAGTGTAAGCGTACAAAATTGTATGGCAATATGTCTATATTTTAAATTTTTATAGTTACGCAGTTGTTTTTATTTTTTTGTTCGGGGCTTGCAACATTTGGACTCCATTTGATATTACGCAATCTCTCAACACTTGAGAGATGAATTTATAACGTACCTTATGTTCGTATCATCATCTAACAAATAAATACATGATAACGTCCATGGACATTATGCCATTGGACGTTATGACATGCCACCAAAATTACCAAAATTCTAGCAAGAACTGCGTTCCTTTTGGTAAAATAACTCATTGTATTGCTATTATTTACTTTACGACAATTTTAAGAACCGTTACAAATGCATAAAATTTACCAAAATGTAATTTTAATAGAAATGAAATAACTCCCAACAAAAATGAAATAACTCCCAAAGATAAAATCACAGTTAAAAATGAAAATGAAATAAGTCCCAACAAATGTGAAATAACTCCCAATGAGTTATTTCATAACGAAATAATTCCTAACTGAAAATTGTGAACTAAGTCCTAACGCATTGGGAGTTATTTCATAGTGAAATAAATTCCAATTTATATGGAAAATTTTTGGGAGTTATTTCATTTTTTTTTTGGGAGTTATTTCATTTGATAGTTATTTCACGGTACCTTTTTTTCTATTAAATTTTTGCCTTAAATTACAACCATTATATTTTAAAATTGGAAAATCGACATCTCCAAATAAGGCATTTTAAAAAATCTGTAAAAATTAAAAAAACACTTAAAAATAATTTAGTTCTTCCATTTGCAACCAATTGTAATAAAACTGGGAAGAGTACTAAACGAAAATCTGAAAATCGGTTTTGAAGAGACATCCTAGTTTAGAGTAGGTTGTCCCAAAAAAAATAAAAATTTGGATTTTCTGGGAAGATCTTTGCTGATTTGGATACTCATAAGGTAAAGTATTTTTAAGAATTTTATCAGATTTTTCGGAAGTGGTTTAGAGGTCGCGCAAACCAATTTTGTACCAAAAATCGAGCTTTTTGGGCTTTTATTGAATTATTCTTGAAAATTGCTAAAAAATCGGTAATTTTTCGGCTTCTGAGTAAATATTCTTAAAGAAAATTTTCCGATCTTTAATTTTATGTGCATAAGTAATAAGTTTCGTCAGGGATTTTGCACATTTTGATACATTATATAACAGTTTTTGTAAATTTTCAACAAATATGAAAAAGAATGCTTTATAACTTTTAAAATTTGTATGAAGACTAAAAAAACTAATGCTGCAGTTTAAAAGATTATGAAGTTTTAAATAAATTAGCAGAAAAAAACAATATAATTTTCTCTTATCGTTCTCGAGTTATACCCTTTTAAAGCTTTGCACCCATTGTATGAAATTTTTAGTACTATAAGATTTGGGCATCCGATTTGTTGTAAACTTTAGATTATGAGATTTGAAAATTTATTTATTGTATGTCAAAGCTTAGTTTTAAGTGTTACCAAGTTGTGGACAGCAAAAAAGTAGCCAAAAAGCCGTTATCACTAGGTGGCAATCTCTATATATATAAAATCTCTGGAAAAGCTTAAGCTACTTCACTAACCACAATACGGCTGGTTTGCATCCGCTGTTAAATCAGCTGATAAGCTTTTGTGATCAGCTGGCAGAGAAATACAAAAAAAAAACGTTTTGTGAAGAAACAGTCGTTTCCTTTCAAAAAATTTGTAATTATTACAAGAAGTCCCGTCTTTTTAATAAAAATATTTTGTTAATCTGAAGTTTTATTGCTCCGGTAAGTTGAAATTATCATAAAGTAGTCCAAAAAATATTGGGTAATATTTTTTTAAAATAGATATGCCTTTGTCGAATACATGGAATGTGTGGTGTGTGGGCAAAATGATTGATGACCTTGATACTGCCAAACCGCCGACAAAAATGCAAATACTGCAAAGATTTTTTAAATTGCATTTAGTGGAAAAGTGCACTATTTCCAAAAGCGCCAGAATACTAGCAAAGAGTTTCAGAGATTCGTGGAATCCAAATCAGGAACTGGACAATATTTCTCGCAAAATAATAATATTGCACTCGAAGTGGGCAAAGTTATGTAAGGGTAAGTCTAGAAAAACCAAGCTCGAAATTAAGAAAAGAAAGGACTTCGTGAACGACTTGAAGAGCGCGTTCTGCAATATAGGTCAACCTTTGGGAAAATCTCAGCCCACAAATAAAGTTCGGAAGACCAACTCAAAACCGTTTGCAAAGGAGGATATCAGCAGCGTTGATAGCGATGATGACGTTTCGGTCTATGAACCATCAAAAAAAATTGTTCAAAAGAAAATTTTCACTTTGCCAAAAAAATCCCACCTTTGTGCAAGCCTTGACAGAACCGGGATTAGTTGCCGTAAGGCTTCGCTCATTGTGAATTCCTACGCTGATTCCGGACAGAGCAACGCAAAAGCTGCATGCTCAAAGAGTTCAATTTGGAGGCAACGTAAAAAGCAGCGGCTGACTTAAAAAACTTAAAAAACAAAAGGAAGAAAAATGATCGGCTATCCATTAGTGTAACTGGTAATTCAGACTCCAAGCTTCTGGGAGTAGTACCACTTTCATCAGGAACAGGAGAGGCCCAAGCCGAGGCAGTATTTCAAACCTTAAAATCTTGGAATCTAACGGAAAATGTACAATTTATGTGTGCGGACACAACCAGCTCCAATACAGGACGGCGGATTGGGGCTTGCGTTTTACTTCGCCAAAAATTCAAAAAAAGACCTCATATTTTTGGCATGCCGCCATCATATGATGGAACTAGTTGCTGGATCAGCGTTTAAGGCCCTTAATATTGAGGATCAAATTACATCCCCACAAATTAAAATGTTCGTCACTCTTCAGCAAAGGTGGGAATCCATTGATAAAAAAAAATTTTCGGATTGTATGAACCACGAAATTGTTGGAAAAATTATTCCGGAATTCATACGAAAAGATCTAATAATTTTTGTAAAAGGGCAGCTGGAGAATATGCAACCAAGGGAAGATTATAAAGAAATGCTGCAACAGAGCCTTATTTTTTTGGGTGATAGACCTGGTCCCCATCCAACAATAAAATCTCCTGGAGCCATTAACCGAGCTCGCTGGATGATGAAAATTATATACTCTCTAAAACTATGTATTTTTCGAAACCAGCTACAACCTTTCATTCAAAATTCAAAAATTGATGCCTTGCTGGAGTTTACCACATTTATTTTAAGAGTATATATTAAAAATTGGTACCTATGCCAGTGTCCCCGATACGCTCCTCTCAACGACCTTAGACTTTTGAAACAATTGTATGATACCAAACGCTTTAATGAAAAAGTTGCACGCGAGACTCTGAAAACCTTTCTGGGTCATCAGTGGTACCTTTCCGAGAAGTTGGCTGCCTTATCGTTTTTTGATGAACGTATAGATACCAAAACTTTGCGCTTAATGCTTAGAAACCTACATGAACCAAATAATAACAACGAATTAGTGAAAGGAAATTTAACAGAAGACATGATTGAAAATAAACAAATTCAGTGTTTTATTACAAAAGCCAGCCTAACTTTTTTTGAAGCCTGCAACACTTCTACTGATTTTTTACAAACGGATCCAGAGAAATGGGAAAACAACAAATCATTTCAGGAAGCAAAACACAAAGTTCAACAATTGCAAGTTGTAAATGATGTCGCAGAACTTGGTGTGGCCTTGGCTAATAGTTATATCAATATCACAACTTCTGAAACAGACTTTCTGAGTTTACTGCAGGGGGTAGAGCAGCATCGCAAGAACTCTAATAAATGATTTATAACAAATCTATTTTTCTTTGTTTTTAATATAATTGTTATGTATGAGTGGTAAGTAACTATTATTTTATTTGTAAAAACATATTCTCAATCCAATTATTTAAAGTTTAAACCTAGTTCACACCTTATAGTATTATACATTTCATACAATGTGTACAAAGCTTTAAAAGGGTATACCACGAGAACGGTGAGAGAAAATTAATTTTTTTTTTCTGCTAATTAATTTAAAACTTAATAATCTATTAAATTGCATCATTAGTTTTTTTAGTCTTTATACAAATTTTAAAAGTTATAAAGCATTCTTTTTCATATTTTTTGAAAATTTACAAAAACTGTTATATAATGTATCAAAATGTGCAAAATCCCTGACGAAACTTATTACTTATGCACATAAAATAAAAGATCGGAAAATTTTCTTTAAGAATATTGACTCAGAAGCTGAAGAAATATCGATTTTTAACCAATTTTCAAGCAAAATTCAAAAAAAGCCCAAAAAGCTCGATTTTTGGTAAAAAACCTCCGAAAAATCTGAAAAAATTTTCAAAAATTCTTAGCCTTATGAGTATTCAAATTAAGAATGATCCCCAAAATTTTTTTTGAATGGGACACCCTAGTGTAGAGTTAGACTAGGATGTCCCTTCAAAAATTAGTAAAAATTATATCCTTAACCAAATTTTAATCAATATTGATAGTTTTAAAATTATCAGAAATTTGTATGTAATGTGTGGTTTTATACCGTTGAAAATATATCCGAAACGAAATGCAGTCTAATGAAAAAGAGCCCGAAAACAGTATTTTTTTCTGTTCCACTAACTATATCAATCAGTTTTCTTTACCCGCTTCTTTATTTAAGTGCAGTAAATATACTTCTTTTGGGGGGAACATTTGTTTATGCTACTAAAATTATATAATTTTGTGTGCTTTTTATTAAATAAACTTTATTTGTTGCATATAAACATATTTACAATGTCACGTACTTGTACGTTTAATATTTAACAAGGAGAATCCGTTCATGGGGTCCCGCCGATTGCGAAGAAATTTGGATATGATTTTTCATTTTAAATAGTCAGGTTTAAGATCATAATTAAATGTTACTATTGCAAATAGAAAATACTATATCTCGTGGGGTCCAGCGCTAGAGGGAGTGCCGCACTTTTGACCTAAGCGACAAAGCGACATCTTCAGCCTTATTCTAATCCACCACCCTATAATAAACTCAAGGTTTTGATCAGGTATATTCATCAACAACATGAGTTATTTTCGTCTTTTCTTACAAGTCTAGCTAAAAGCTTTAAATGTTAAAGCTTTTTATTTGGCAGGGTTGCCAGTCCACTGCTAATGTTACCATTACTGAAAAGGAATTGGGAATCCGCCATGTATACTATTATTTAAACACAACAATTTCTAGTTAATTGTTTTCGTATTAGATTTTACATTTCATGGTACAAGTATGTTTGGTCTGAGAATTTTTTATGTATTATAGATCTTTTAAAATTGCATTTCATTTTGAGTTGTTATGTTTAAGATCACAATTAAATGTTACTATTTCAATTAGAAAACTCTAATTGTTAATAAACGTAAGAAAATATATGTTATAAAGAATCAAAAATTAAGAGACAGTGTTTTTAGAAGACCAACCTCACTTTCAGGGGTCAAAAGATGGTGTCAAAAATTACTCCATTTTCTAATTTGACTAAAATAATAACACAATATTGTGAAATATATTCAAAATGAAAACTTGCTAAAACAAATTAAATAATGAACACTTGGATAATTGGATAATTTTGGATAATTTGTAAACTCGTTTTTCATCCTTTTAAAAGAGATAAAAATGATTACAATCGGTGGTATTGCTATAAAATAGCGCGCATTTTACCTTACAGGGGCCTAAGGCCACAAATGGTCTACTGGCCGTTCAATACTATTGTTAAACCGATGATCACCTATGCTGCCCTTGCATGGTGGCCAAAAGTTGAACAGAGTAAGGCAAGGGATGCTCTTAAGAGAATCTACAGTCTTGCGTGTGTTGGCATTACAGGGGCCGGCGGAACTTGCCCAACGGATGCCTTGGGGGTTATGCTGGGGATCCCGCCATTGCATATTTCTGTAATGGAGGTTGCCAGTATGGGCTCCTCTAGACTTAGTGAATTCGGATGCATGAGGGGGGGGGCGACTTAAGGGGTCACATGAGGATCGCGCGAACCTTAATAGATGACCCGATTTCTAAGGTTGCGGACAGAGTGTCACCGGAGTGGATCTTTGATAGATATTTTGATGTGTTATTGTTTGACAGAGACATGTGGACCAATCAATCCTGAAGATGGTTCTCAGGTGTGGTTCACTGATGGCTCTAAGCAGTCGAATGGGAACACGGGTGCGGGCATCTTTGAACCAGGCTTCCAGCGTGCTTTACCTTTGGGAAAATATCCGTCCATTTTTCAGGCGGAGATTTGGGCCATCTGTATCTGTGCAGGGGAATGCCTGCGAAGGGGAACTCGCAAATCTCGCATCTACATTCTTTCTGACAGTCAGGCTGCGCTGAGGGCCTTAATGGCTTATAAGGTGTCGTCCGGGTTGGTCATGGAATGCATTCAGACTCTCTATAGGCTCGGTAAGGGCAACTCTCTAACCTTGGGGTTGATTCCTGGTCATGAGGGGCATGAGGGCAACGAGAGGGCAGATTGTCTTGCCAACCGCGGGGCCCGAAAGCCCTTTATTGGTCCTGAACCATTCTGTGGAATACCTGCGGGGTATGTTAGGGAAAGACTCAGGGCATGGAGAGAGTCTGAATTCTCTGGTTACTAGGAAAACTCTCCTGGTCAGCGCCAGGCTAAAAGATTGATCTCTTTTTCCAGTAGGGGGTCGAGGCGACTCTTGTCGCTTGAAAGGGGGGGGGGTTTGAGGACCCTGGCGTCGTACCTAACTGGACACTGTAATCTCAGATACCATCTGCACAAGAAGGGTCAATCGGACACGGATATGTGTAGGTTTTGCGAGATGGTATCTGAGACCTCGGAGCATGTTCTCTGCGAATGTCCCAGGCTTTGTGATAGGAGACTTAGGTTTCTAGGTGATCGCTTCATATCGCCTTCCGACATCGCGAACATTTTGCCTAATAGGATAATTGGCTTTACAGGTAGCTTGAATCTGTAGGTAACTTTAGGCAGCACAAAAGACCTACATTGGTCGCGGTGCATAGTGCCTTCTGATCTAATCTAATCTAATCTTTCAGGGGACTATTTGATTTAGTCATTTTATAAGTTTTTGACACAAAGTTCTTTCAATATACATTTTTAGCTTTTATTACGTTTATGTTTGTTAAATGTGTATATTATTATATATCGTTGGAAAAGTTTTTAAAATTCACGTAATATAATGTAATTTATAGAATATAGTTACATATAAAAAACATCTGTCAAAACACACTTTATCACATAATTTTGTAAGGGAGCATGTCTTAAAAGTGAGATATTTGAAATTATTTTTACACATAAATAATGTATATTTTAAAATATGAAGTTCGATACCCATATTGTGTATGTTTTGGTCATAGAATTGCTACCTTCTGGCAAAATATAGTGCTTCGGGAAACTTAGTCTTATTAAAAAATAGTCCACTTGTGTATTTTTATCTATTTATTGTGATTAGTTTTTAAAACAAAACGTAAATTTTCGAGAAAAAATTTAAAAATGAATTAATTTATTCCGAGAAAATAAAATTAAATTGGTTAAACAAAAAACAGTGTA
This sequence comes from Delia radicum, assembly GCA_021234595.1. NCBI lineage: Eukaryota > Metazoa > Arthropoda > Insecta > Diptera > Anthomyiidae > Delia > Delia radicum. The sequence continues at coordinate 169,346,274 of CM037855.1, read as the reverse complement.
AATCATTACGTAAAAGACAAAAAACTTCACTACACGTCTTTTTGGTTAATGACTATATTAAAATTACAGTTTCGGCCTTTAGATTTTCGTTAATAAAATTGGTTTTTTTGGACGTAAACGTGTAAAATTTTATGTGAAGGTGCATTTTGTTGATCTACATTTTAATCAATCAAAAATTAAATTTCGAATTTTTTGTTAGTTAGTTGAATTTTAGATGACGATATACGAGTTTGGACCTGAACCGGCTATACATCTTAGTACAAAAACCCCCCAAAATTTATGTGATTTTTCGAATACCACAAAAACATAAGCCTGCTCGCCAATGCTACTTTATACCGGTGATGCGCATTTTAAATACTTTTTATTAGATACCACATTTACATATAGATTCTTTGGAAGAAATATGAAGAAAAACGCACAAAACAGAAAATGGGGTAATTTTTGACCCCACTTTTTAGTCTTTAAATATGACATTGGGCAGCTAAAAAGAAACATGGCTCCATTAATTTTTGATTCTTTATAACATACTCAAATTTCATCGCAATCGGCGGGTACCCATGAACGAACTCTCCTTGTAAGAAGAATAAATTTTCACATTAACTTTCTGATGAAATAAGGTAATTTTATTTTCAAGATAATTTTCTATAAATTTCTTTGTTAATTAAGTCAAGGCGACATCATCATTTACTAAATAACAACGACAATAAATTGTGATAAAGTAATGAAGCTCCTTAGAAAACAAAAATAACATGACTGACAGTGATGAGGTGTGAAAATAAAAAATAAACATTTTTTATTTTCATTTTTAATTAGTTTAAAAAAGAAAAATTGAAATACAAATTTAATTAATAAAAACTTGAAAGTGTGTAGGAAAACTTGAGTTTTTATTTATAAATAATTATTTTAGTGCGCCCCGGTAGGCTAGTTGATAGCGTGCTGGCTTATCAGTGCGGGGGTTCGATTCCCAACAGAGGCACTGGTCTGTTTTCGCTACAACGCGCCGAAGGCCATAGTAGCTACTGCTCGGTTAGGGTATTTGTAATTATATGATTATTAATTAATAAAATAAAAAAAAAAAAAAAATTATTTTAAAGGACATTATTAAGAGTGGGAGATTTTTGCAGAAAAAGTTCAAATTCGGTTAGCAACTAAAATTGAACTGTGTTAACCGAATTTTGTTGTAAAAGCCAATATTCTATTGAAGCAACCGTTTTTTCTTGTAGTAAGTGAATTTCAATTGGAAATTGGCAAAATTTTTCTCTGTGTGTACAGAATTATATTGAAATATGCTTACGAATTTTTATAACTACTGATTGTAGAAAATCGTTACCACATATATTATATAAAACCTTATTTGGTAATGCCAAGTACACTCAGCGAACTCCTAATGTAAATATTTGTAGTTGTTTGATTTAATTTCTCATTTGTACACTCATAATAATCCGTGCTTAAAAATACAAATATATTTTTCGTAAATTTTTTTTCGTAGAATGTACATACATTTTGTTTATATTACAAAACTTTTGTATAAAACAAATTATATAAATTTACAAATTTCGTAAAAAATACAAACATGATTTCGTAATATTTTTTTAGTACATTGTACAAAAATTTGTAATGTTACAAATATTACATATGTATGTTGATGTGGTTAGAGGTCGGATTTGCAATCAGAAGGTTGCGAGTTCAACTCCTGGCCAGGGCAATTTTTTTTTTTTTTTTTTTTAGTTTTTATATTTTTTTTGTTTATTAATGTTTTTTAAATTTCTATGTATTATTTTTTTATTTCATTATTACTATTTTTGTGTTTTGATATAAATGGATATTTTGTATTTTGTTTAATAAAGAGGATCCTAAAACAAGTTAAAGAGGACCCGAAAACACTACTTCCACTTTATTTGCCGGGTTTAGTATGAAATTCAATAAAACAAATATTTAAAAAGATAAAATATTTAATAATAAAATGCAATTAGTTTGAAATTGTTATTTAAGTTTTTTATTATTATTATTTTATTATTTTGTGTTTTAATATATTATTTGATATATTTATAAAAAAATTATATTATTTTATTTAGTTCAATAAACATAATAAAAATATTTAATTGCCATTTTACATTTTTTATTAAATATTTGTAGCATATTTTTCTAGTTTTCATAAAAATTTCATAATATTTTCGACTTAAGTTCCTTTTTAGTTTGTTGTATTGCATCAGCTACTTTGGTGCAAATGGTAGAGGGGTCTACTTCAACACAGCAGGACGTCACTGAAATCGTGAGTTCGATTCTGGTGTGGCACCATTACATTTTTTTTTTTAATTTTAAAATAAACCCGTAAGGTATGCACCACATTTTTATTTAAAAAAAGTTTTTACAAAACTTGACGAAATGTGATTTGTATATTCTACAAATTTTTTCGTAATGTCAAAATAACCAAAACTTCCGTAAAATGAACAACGGTTTTCGTGTATTTTACATATAGATTATTATGAGTGTAGAAGAAATCTCAGTGTTGACTGCAATTGTAGTTCATTAAAAAAAAACAAACCACATCAAATTACTGTATTATGATTTTTTTTTTAAGGAGAAGCAACACTCAGGAAATTCTTCCTACTAATTAATGTGTTGCTTTCTTTGGAAAGGAGATAGTGGAGAGATGAAAGGTAGTGAAAGATGAAGGGCTTCAAACATGGCAACACTGTAATTGCGCGAGTAGATAAGTCTTAGAACAGTTGTGTTGCTCGCCACCTGATGTATAGTTGGCGAATTTATTGAAGCTTTTTGGTTTTACATTCATTTTATATAGTAGTTTTGTTTTTTATTTAAATAATACTGCATATGTGGTTCATTTTTACTACGATTGTAAATCATTTTTTGAACAGTAAAAAAACAAATGACAATGTTAGTTGAATTTACTGAAATTTCAGTCTTACTTTCTTTAAGTCAATTTTCATTTGTTTTTAACTACATTTGCAGTGGTCTTTACCTACATAGTATTCTAAGTTTACTTACTTTTCCCATTACAAATGTAATTACTTTTTTTATTGGGATGTCGCTCAAACTAATGAGGTATCATTAAGAAAGGTGTCACGAATAGTGTATTCGGCATATTATCGAATATTCGGTATTTGGTTTAAGCTGAATAATTGCCGAATAGTTATTTTTTCAATTTTGATTTAAATTTCACTATATTTAAGCTATTGATTGGATTATATTTGCTGGATTTTTAATAAATTTTAAAAATTATTTATTGTTTGTTCAGTGATGTTGGCAAAATATTTTATTTATTTTCCTTTTTCTTCACTCGCATATTTTAAAGCTTAATTTGTTTTAAGTACAGTTTTGTTGTGCAGCATTTTTTTTCAAAAAAAAAAAATATACAATTTGTTAAAAAAAAGTCGAAAATCGATTTTTTTTAATACAAAAAACAATAAAATTTTGAAAAATTCAGCGCTAAAGGGTTTTTATGATTTAATCGATATAAGTAATAAATATCTTCCTTTAAATAATCAATAAATAATGCAATACAATTTGTACATTTTACAAAAATCGATCAAAATGTGAATTGTTTCGTCTGAGTAATTACTTTTACTTAGTTTGATATAATTTTTATCAAAAATAAAAATTATGTTTTTTTGACCTTTAATTGTGCAATGAAAATGAAAATTATTCAAGTTCGAGGCCATACTCTTTCTTTATTAGGATATTGTCCTAACAAATATTCTATAGAGTTTTTTGTTTTCAAATTTATTATTTGACCACTTTCAGGAATGTGTTTATAGATCTATTTTGGGAATTTTCTAGGTTCCCAACATCAGAACACGTCTTGAAAGAAGTGACAATCACATGCAAAACATCAAACATTTATAAAAACTAGTTTTCTCACTTAATGAGAAATAATATCTGACTTCGAAGTTAAAGATTATCACCATTGATCAAAATTAAATTGAAACTTGTTTGGTATGTGCAAGGTCCACCTCTGGTGGATATTCAATACACGTTTTTTTGTTTTTTTCCTCCTTTTTATTTTTTTGTTTTGTCTATAAACAAAAACAGGGGGAGTAAACTAGACTGTACTTTGTCTTTTATACAACTTTGATATAATTTTTATTATTAATAAAAATTATATATAATTATATCCTGAGAATTGATATAAGTTTTCCTTTTAATGCTACTCTTCTTTGCTATTATCACTTAAAACTGTCCTAAATTTTTAACTATGAATGAAAAGATTAATTAAAAACAAGTAATATTATGATTATTTATGATATTAAAATTATGTCATTTTGACACAACAGATGGGATATAATTTTAAACAGGACAGAAACAAAGACCGGAAACTTTTAATTTTTTGTTATAATCAAAAATAATTATAGTATAAGTACAAGAAAAAAATATTTATATAAATAAATGAAAATGAAAAATAGCTACTTAAAAATATCATTCATGATAAAAAAATGATACTTTTGTTAAAGCTCTGCCTATTATTTGGGCTCTAGCTTTTCTTAAACTTTGGGTTCTCATGAGATCTTTAGCCAGATCGAAATACTAGTATCAACCTAGCTAATATGTTTGATTTGCTATATTTTTATGGTATACGGAGGTTGAAAGGTCGCTATAAATTGAAAATAACATAAAAATAATCTCGATGTATACAAAAACAAAAAACTAATAAAACTGTTATAAAATCTTTTTTTTATATTTTTTTTTTTCAAAACTAAAAAAAAAGATAAAAAAAATCGTTATATCTCGAAACTATTTTAGATATCTCGAAAACTAATTGAGATATTGACAAGCGGACAATATTTTTGCAAAACTTGACCCGAGCACCACGTACCAACAATTCAAATGTGTTTAGTGTTCTGATTCCACTCGTTCCAATGTTCCATTCTATTATCGGAGTGTTAAAACATGTATTTTTATGTAAGTGTATGGGTAAACAAATAATTTAGACGACACCCTGTGATTGTTTTACAAAAGATTAATAAAAAAAAAATACACATGTGGATACAAACATTTTGTGAGTTTTGCCCTTTCTCGTTTAGTTTCGGAGAAACCGGCCATTTAGAAACGCCATCTTATTAAATGGCTAGCTAGTATTTCGAAAACTGAGCGAGATATCGCAAAACCGACAAAAATTTTGCAAAGATTGACCTACGAAACACGTACCGATAACACAAATGTGTAAAGTGTTCCGATTCCGCTCGATCCAATTTCCATTTAATATCGTTTCATTTTGGACCAATGTATCATTCTATTATCAGAGTGTTGAAATTTGTACATTTATTGGTAAACAAATACGTTTATTGGTAAACAAACAATTAAGACAATTTGTGACTTTGTCACTAAAAATTAGTCCCTCGGCATCTTTCCCGGACCTATCATATTTGTAGTATCTGGATTAATTAATTCCTGTGGAGCAAAAATTTTGCCCATTTCGCTACTGTTTTTGTTTACATAAAAACTTTTTATTTCTTGAAAAAGACCTTTTCTTCTTTTGGACAAAATCTTTTTATTTTATGTTTCTTTTTGTTTGAAGATAAAAATTTTTTTAAACTTTGGAAAAAAAATATTATTTTGTTTTGATTTTTTTCTTTTCGAAAGAAAAATATTTTAAAAACTATCGATAAAAATAAAAAAAAAAAATTATTTAGAAAATTACTTTATTTTAAACAGAATACTAGTTTTTTTTCTGATAAAAATTTAAAAATTAAGTTTTTTTGTTTTTAACATCCGGTCTATGGACAAGAAGTGTTAATGAATTTACTATTAATAGAATTGATTTTATTCAGCAGGAAGTTAAATGTTATTTTGTTTTGTGTTTTTTGTAATTAAAGACATTATTTACTATTTTGGCCTTAGATCAAATCAATTTTATTGCGTTAATTAATAATGATTGTTCAAATATTCTTACAGATGTGGACAAAAAGACCAGTTATAAAATTAGATTAAACTAAATTTTAAATTTTAGTTTATAGCGAGATTTTTCGATATGATCAAAATGATAAAGAACTTTACTGCAAAAATCCATTAGTTATTTTTTATATATAGATCTTAGTAAGACAGCATTTCGCATACGTCTATTTTTTCAGCCATTACTGTCTGTCTTAGGTACACATTAATGTTAAAACATTTTTATGCGTACGTGTAAGTCTGCTAAGTATCGTGATAAGTCGTCTTAAAGACGATATGTAAAAAAAAACTTTTTCTAAAAGCTATGAATTATTTTGTCATCATTCAATTAATCTTTACATATCTTGGCTGGAAATAAGTATAGATTTGTATACCGGCTTACAATTGTTGAGTATGGATATTTTTTTTTTCACAAAAAGATTTAAAATGGGAGGTATACATAATAAAAATATCAATTTTTAGATAAGACGTAAAAAGGTGGATGAGGAAAGTACAACGAAGAAATTTTCTCTTTAAAATGGTGTTTTTAATTTAAACCAAAATGTGTTTGTTGAGGATATTTTCCCTGTACAAGGAGGATATTGAGGATATTTTCCCTGTACGACATCAATCTATTATTTTTTATTTCATTTCCTCAATACACAATTTCAACAGACATGACAAATGGCTTTCATTTGTTAAAGTCTAAAGTAGTATTTATACATTTTCTTACAAATATTTACGTATAAGTGATTTTATTTATGTCAAGCAAAAAAGGAATATAGAATACAAGATGAGAGATATAGGATTGATTTGCATTAAATTGACTATATATTTATCAAATATTATATTAGTTACAAACATATTCGAATTTACATATGAAATACGTGTTTGGATTATTCAAGACTTACATGTCGACATTACATTCTTTACACAGTTGTAATAATTCATAGCAAGTGTTGATTAAATATTATAACCAGGGCTGCGACTTCCATGCACTAAAAAGTCGAAAATATGCTTTTATAACATGCAGTAAAAACGCAAAATATGCTCGTAAAATAATACATAGCAAGTGTTGATTAAATATTATAACCAGGGCTGCGACTTCCATGCACTAAAAAGTCGAAAATATGCTCTTATAACATGCAGTAAAAAACGCAAAATATGCTCGTAAAATATGCATAGTATATTTTGGTATTTAGTGCTTAAATTTGCTCTAAATACCAAAAAATACTCACTTTAAATTTGTTGATTTAAAATAAAATACAATATAAGTGTCTAACAAAGAGTCTCTCGATCGGTTTTATCTGATATGAATGAAATTTTGATATACTCGTATGATAGAGCAGCCCAATCTGACGCCACAAACTATTATGATTTTTTATGGAAACTTGTGTAATAGGGAGTTTAGACCTAAGAGTTAATCATGTAAAAGGTATATTAACTGCCTAATTTCAGTGCAAAAATATTCAGTTAATTCACTTTTAACTAGATTAACTTTACAGTCTACACTCCCAATAAAATTAACGAAATTCAGATTTATTTGCAATCGATGTAACAAAAATTTTGATACCCATATTGCCGATGTAGTAACTAAGGGATGCTATTAATTTGATATATTGAAAATATAGTTGAGAAAATCTTTTCTGGAAATGTAGCATAAAAGACAAACAATTTCGAATGCTAAGAAATACTCAGACACACTTCGATTAAATCAAAAAGTATTAAAGTACATAGTTTATTGCTTGATCAATTAAATAGCTTGCTCAATTAAATTGCTTGATCAATTAAATTGCTTGATCAATTAAATTAAAATTAAATCAAAAAGGAATTAATGTACATATTTGATTGCTTGATCTACACCATTTAAAGATTAATTTAGGCAGAAAAAGTAGAGTTTTATCAATTGGAGGGCTTATTGTAAAAACTTGATATGTCACTTTGACTATTTTCTAATTTTTTCCTGTTTTCTAGACATTCATTAATAATTTTTTTTGAAAGAATTATAGCTTAAAAAGTTACCACACGTACCTAAAGTATAAAAGTCTTGCTGTATTCATTTTTCTATATGTTTTCAAACTTAAAAAAAGCGAAAATAAACCAAAAATAAAATGTGGCTTATCAAGTTTTTACAATAAGCGCTTCAAATGTAACATGATTTTCAGATTAATAGCATGCATTTAAGCAAAAATAAAAAGTTTTCAGAAATTATCACCGACATTTTTTAATATAATTTGCAAATTGAACAATCATTTATAATTCAACTTATATTTTTGTAAATGAAAACTAATATCAAGTCTGAATATTCATAATGTATGTATTGTTTTTCAAAATGGCAGTTTAAAATTCAAAGATTAATTATTTTGTAATATGAAAATGATATTATGAGGCGGGTTTGTTGGTTTGTCAAGAATTGATTTTTTATTTGAATTTTACCCTGCTTATAAAGCTAACATGAGAATAACGCTTAGCCTAGAATTGAGTTACTTTCTAAAGTCACTCAAATAACTTAAAAGTAATTATATTACATTGGTTCTATATTTGTTTCTATGGCATTGCTAAACATTGGTATTAAGTTCTATAGAGTTATTGAACATTTCTACCAGGGTCACATGATTTTCAGTAACCAAAATATCAAATCATCGATTTGATATTTTGAGTGCATTTCAAAATTCCATCTATCGGATATCGACTGCATTTTAAATATTGAGTGTATATTGAGTGTAATTCAAATTCCACCAGTCGTATGTTAAATGCATTCTTTATATTTTGTGTAGATCAAGTGTCCCCAGCTCATTTGTTTATTTCGTTCTATTTTGGTTTCTAAGTGAAACCCAAAATCTTTGACCCAATTATAGAGTAGAACGTTGAACTGTTTAAATGTTTGTTCAATATACTGACCTTGAATAATACCAATGTATAGTCATATAGTACATTCATATTTTTATGCTTTACTGTTACTTTTACTTGTAGTGTGTGTGTGTATTGGTTTGAATGCAAACGAACACAATGAATGCATGACTAATTGTCATTTCTTTATTTCTTTCATGCATTCACTACAATTTACGTTACCCTTAGTTTTCATTTTTATCGTTTCTTTAAAATTTGTATGTTTAATATTTATGTAATTAAGTTAAGTTATACAATCATTGTAATTTAAAATGTTTGAGGTGCTTTAAGAGACTTTAAGTCTTATTTGTGCCACGTACAACAACTACATTAACAACAACAACTCCAGGCGTTGCAACTTCAAATTCACCCAGGAATAATATAAAATTACCAAAGTTCTGGAAATTGAATGCTGCTCTCTGGTTCGCTCTGGCAGAAGCACAATTCATCCAAAATGGCATTTCTTCGGAATCTGCCAAATTATTCATAGTAATTGTGGAAATGGATAAACATTTTGTGCGTTGTAAGCGACATAGTTCTTAATCCTCCTGCAGATGCATATCAACAACTTAAAATACGACTAATTGACCATTTTGCCGTGTCTGAAGAGCGTCGTGTTAAGGAATTATTGTCATCTGCGGAAATTGGCCACAAAAAACCTTCTCAATTACTTCGAGTGATGCGATTGCTAGCCAACAACAATGTTAACGACGATTTTTTGAAAACTATTTGGTTACAACGACTTCCCTCTCAAATGCAAGCTATTATCACTGCTTCATCGGAATCTTTACAAAATCTGGCCATAATTGCTGATCGAATTTTTGAAACTTCCGCAGTAAGTACAGCCTCAATTGCAACTGTTCCGTCAGTCTCTCAAATAGATAGCATTAAACACCAATTATCGGAGCTTACAGTCATGGTGGCAGAATTAAAAGGTAAACATTCCTTATCCAAACAACGCTCATCTAGGCACCGATCAGTTTCACCATCTTCCGTTATTATCACAAACGCTTTGGTGTTAGTGCTCGAAAGTGCAGATCTCCATGTAGCTTCCGTAACAATTCGGAAAACTTTCAAGCCGGTCACTAAATGGCGCAAGTGACCGGGAGCAAAAAGCCAATCGCCTGTTTGTTTATGACAAAGAACTAAACAAAAAGTTTTTGGTGGATACTGGTGCTGATGTTTCCGTTTTGCAGAAAAATAAATCATCAAGACCAGCTGAGTTCAAGCTTTTTGCTGCAAATAATACAACCATCAATACTTATGGCGATATTCTGTTAACTCCTTCTCTTGGTCTACGAAGATCGTTCAAATGGAGGTTTTTGATTGCTGACGTCAGTCACCCTATCATTGGTGCTGATTTTTTAAAACATTATGGTCTTCTTGTCGATATTAAGCGTAAAAAGTTGATTGATTCTGAAACTGGTCTCGAAGTTCTATGTTCACTTTCTAATACCTTCGGTTATTCGAAAATTAAGACAATTCTCAAATCTTCCCCGTATCACGATTTGTTGTCAAGTTTTCTTGAACTAACTCAACCAACGTCGTTTAAGAAAGTTATACATTCTATTGAGCATGTTATCGAAACAAAAGGTGCTTCAGTTCTGCGAAATCTCGCCGTTTGCCTCCAGATTAATTGGAAATTGCGAAAAAAAGAATTTCAGTTTATGATGGAACAGGGTCTTTGTCGTCCTTCGAAAAGTTGCTGGTCAAGTCCACTTCACATGGTCCCGAAGAAAGATGGAGAATGGAGACCATGTGGTGGCTATCGTCGGCTTAACACTCAAACAATTGCCGATCGCTATCCGATTCCACATATACATGACTTCGGCCATGGTCTTAATGGTAAGTAAATTTTTTCTACAACCGATCTCATACGTGCTTATAATCAGATTCCTGTAGCAAAAGATGACATACCAAAAACTGCTATAGTGACACCATTAGGTTTAGATTTTTGTTTTGTCTACCTTGATGATATTCTCGTTGCCTCAAAAAATGAACAAGAACATTTAGAATACCTTCGCATTTTATTTCAACGTCTTTATGAGTTTGGTATTGTTAACAATGTCACCAAATGCAAATTTGGTCAACATTAAATTGAATTTCTGGGACATCTGGTTACTAAAACAGGCATTCGACCTCTGCCAGACAAGGTAAGGGCTATACTCGATTTTCCTCAACCTCAAACTGTGAAAGAAGTAAGAAGATTCCTTGCTATGACGAAATTATATCGAAGACTTTTACCAAATGCAGCATTTATTCAAATTCCCCTTATTAACTTTCAAAAAGGTAATAAAAAGAACGACAAAACTCCGATCGTCTGGACACCTGAGGCAAACATGGCTTTTGAAAAATGTAAACATGTCTTGGCTAATTGTACATTACTTGCTTTTCCTTCGGAAAATCTTCAAATTTGCGTTATGGTTGATGCTTCCGATACAGCAATGGGTGGTGTTCTACAGCAACGTACGTCAAATGGCTGGCAACCTCTCTGTTTTTTTTCGCGTAAGTTGAACGATACTCAAAAAAAAAAATACTCAACTTTTGACAGAGAACTTCTGGCTGCTTACACGGTTGTCAGGTACTATCGTCATATGTTAGAAGGACGCAATTTCACCATCTCTCCAGATCAAAAACCTCTCATGTTCGCACTCAAAAAATCTTCGGATAATGCTACACCACGCCAGATTCGGCATCTAGACTATTTGACACAATTTACAACAGACATACGTCATATTAGTGGAAAAGAGAACATTGTGGCTGATTTCCTTTCGAGAGTATCTGTAATTGCCATTCCTTCGGCAATTGATTATGATAAATTTGCATCATGTCAAGAGAATGATTTGGAGTTACAATATTTTCTCAAGAAAGAGCAACCAATATCTTTTATTTTAAAGCCTCTTACGATCAGTCCCAATAGCAAAGCCGTTTACTGTGATGTTTCGGGTACTAACGCGAGACCGTTTGTACCTCAAGAGTTTCGTCGTCAAGTGTTTAATACCATTCACAACCTTTCACATAGTGGTGTCAAATCTTCAATCAAATTAGTTCAACAACGGTTTGTGTGGCCTCACATGAAAAAACATATAAAACTTTGGGCCCAACAATGTATACAATACCAACGCTCAAAAGTGCACAGACATACGTACAGTCCAGTTGGAGTTTTCCCCAGGTTTCAGCTCGTTTTTCACACATTCACGTAGATATAGTTGGTCCTCTGTCATCATCACAAGGTTTGTCATATTTACTTACTTGCATTGACCGTTTTTCAAGATGGCCAGAGTCATTACCCATGGTTGATATTACAGCAGAAACCGTCGCAAGAACATTTTACACTGGTTGGATATCTCGATTTGGAGTTCCCGAGAAGATTACCACTGATCAAGGCCGTCAGTTTGAGTCAAATCTATTCAAAGAACTAGCTAAAATACTTGGTTGCGAACGAATCCGAACTACTTCTTACCATCCTTGTGCAAATGGAATGGTTGAACGACTACATAGAACCCTCAAAGCTACACTTATGTGTCACAATACCTTAAAATGGATGGATATTCTACCAACTGTTTTACTTGAACTCCGTACTTGCTTACACCATCTGACCTGCTTTACGGTGTCACGATCAAAATTCCTGGTGAATTTTTGGTACCAACCTCCGACGGGCTGCCAACAAATGATTTCATACTTAAGTTTAAATCTGCTATGCAACTTCTTCAACATTAAGACGTTACTAGAAAATCAAAAAGTACAGTTTTTGTGCACAAGGATCTCAAATCTTGTAATTACGTTTTCGTTATACAAGATGGCGTAAGAAAATCTCTCCAACCTCCATATGAAGGTCCGTATCAGGTCCTTAGTCGGTCTCCAAAACTTGTTACAGTAAATATTAATGGCAGTCAGAGAACTATTTCTATAGACAGAGTAAAACCTGCATATGTATCAAATGATTTTTCCCGAATCTTATGTAACATGAGAATATCACTTTAATTCTTCGTAAGTCCTTCACTGGAGGGGGAATATTGTGGGAAACTCTGTAAATGTCAAATAATATTTTGTCAAATAATTTTAGATGAGTAGTTTGTAATTTTTTTCTAAAATTAGTTCGTTTTTAAAATAAAAATATAAAAAAATAAAATTTCGTATTTGTCATAATTTTATAAATTAAATATTTGCGTAAATTCGGAACTTGGTTGACATTTTTTTTTTATACTATAGCGCAAAACATATTGCTGTTTTTTTTGTAATATTTATGTATGTAGTTGTTTTTTTATGTTTATGTTCTAGTTATGTAATTAAATTTAAATCCATTTGAATTAGACTTAAATTATTCTCATTAGGTTGCTTTATTGAGTTAAATAATTTAATTTCAGTGGTTTAAATGTGAATATTTATTTATTGTAAAACATTATCATATTTTTTTTTTTTTAAGTTAAATTTTATTTAAAAAAATGTAACAATTTTTTTAAACAAAAAATGCTAAAAATATATTAGAAATATTACCAAAAAAGTACTCTGGTACTGGTACTGGTAAGCACAAAAGGGCTTATTTTTGCAAAAAAAAAAAAATTCCTTTGCTCCGTCCGTTTCAATAGAAATAAAAAATCTCATTTCTGTGTGAATTTGTTCACATAAGTATAAATAAATCTGCTAACTAAATGAGAATTACGTACATTCAACGTACCTTATACTTTAAGAAAAGTATACTTTAGTTCTAGAGTCAAATATTTTTCGGCCTGATTCTTTAGGTGTAAAAAGTACTTACATAAATTTACTATACAAATTTAACTATAATATTAGCTGAATAATAGTTTCCTTAAGAGAAAACAAGTTTTAATTTCACTTATCGGACATGTTTTATATACTAAAAAAATTCTTTTATTTGGTATCCGATTTGACTATACTTTCTGCAACCCTTTACTGCATTGTGTATAAACATTTTTTCTATTAAATTCGATAAACCCTAATCTCTACTGTAATATTCAACAGCTTATATGTCCAAAATAATTGTACATTTGAAGATATACACTTTTATGTGGCGACAAAATTATAAAAAGGTGATTAAAAAAAACAAATTTTGTATTTCTTAAATGATTACAACAATAATTAAAAAAGTTATTAAATAAGCTAATTAGATGCGAAGTAAAAATGTTAAGCTTTCCAATATACATATTTTGGTTTTTATACATTCACTATATTTTTCATGATTGGGTAATTTGAAATCTTGAGTCTGTTTGCTTGTTTGATAATAAAATCGCAAAAAGGGAATATATCGTAAAATGCCGAAATAGGTATTCACTTATTTTCCAATTACTATCAAAATATACAACCTTTATTAAGATCTGAAGTTTCATGCAGTAAAAGGTTAACATTTATTTTAAGCCTTGGGATTATTGGAATCATTTCGCACTCAACTTTTTAATCCTTAAAAATGAGATTGGGCCGCTAAAGAAAAATATGTGTGTCTTATTTTGTTCTGTTCGGGTACCTCTCCTTGAAAGTAGATGGAAATTTGATGTTTCTTACTTTATTTTGGTAGGCAATAAAAATCAAAGAATATACCAAAAATATGCACTTAAAGTTAAAATATACAAAAAATATGCATTTATAAGAAAATATGCGAATATATGTCGCAACAAATTAAGGCAAAAATAAAAAATGCCAATATTAGAAAAAAGACAAAAAATTGACAAAAATTAAAAATCGTTAAATTGGCGAAAAGCTCAAAAATGGAAAAAGTCAATATTATGTAAAACAAATCACTAAAATTGTGAAAATCGCAAAAATTTAACTAAATCGCTTTAATTGAAAAAATCATCAAATTAAGTTCAAAACGTCTCAAAAAGGTTTTCAGTTTTTTTTGCCATTTTTTATATATATTTGTAATTTCGGTTGGAGTTGCCAAATCCAGTTTCCGCATTATTTGATTAACCGTTTTTATAACTTTTCGCTTTTTTAAATCGGTAGCTAGTGCTCGGTTAGATTAATAGTATATAATTTGTAATTATATGATTATTAATTAATAAAATAAAAATAAAAATCGGTTTTTGAAAAAGGTGCTCTTCGAGATATTCAAGAAATCGGGGTTCTCGTCGCGAATAATTCGACAATTAGAAACTTTTTTAACCAGCGCACCCACCAATTTCGAGGAAAGGATCGAATATTTCGATTATTTTTTTTTTTGTGATTTTGAACCAAATATATTTTTCAAATTCACATTTCCAAATTAAATCCATATCGGCTTATGTCCCGGAATAATACTACTTTAAAATATTTCAAAATAAGTTTAATCGAAAGGTCTTAAATTATCGATATATTCGTGTCTATTTCTGTACTCACCTTCACTATAATACGCGCCGTACCTATATTGTAATACGATAGTGAAGAAAACATGTTTTTTGGTGACCATCGATACATTATATAATAATCGTTCTACGCGCGTTTTTATCACTCTTGTTCGTCGACATCATTGACGCGTTTGAAAAGAAAATGCTTGTTTATTTGGTTATCAAAATAATCTGAGAAGATTAAAAAAATATAGTTGCTGCAAATATTTATATTAATTTGCCCAAAGTTTGATCATAAACTAACCAGCCATAATGGTGCTAAAAATATCGGTGCGCATTGAGATTACCTGAATAACTTAAACAACGTTACTCTTAAAATACAGTTACCGAAATAACGTAAAAACCGTTATCATTAAAATAAAATTTCCGAAATAATTAAAATACCGCTACCGCTAAAAACCGTTGCCAAAATGAGTAAACTACCTTTAACGCCAAAAAAAGGTTACCGAAATAACTTAAATATCGTAACCCATAAAATAAAGTTACCGAAATAAAACGAAAATAGCGTTACCCTTACCGATACCCTTCGATCGGTTTCCACCCATGAATGTGATTTGTCTTTTTAAATGAACTACATATTTAGTCAAAAATGAAATTCTACAAATGTGTCTTTTCACTTAAAAATAAAGATACTGTATTTACAGCTCAGTGTAACTTTGTTTCTTAACAAAGTGTTACTTAAAATTGGATCATTTTGACCCATACAGCGCATAAGTGTTAAAAAATTTTCCAACTTTGAATGGCATTCATTTTAGAAACATTTATAGATTTAATTTTGTTACTTTATTGCAATAAGTACCGAAAGCATTTCTTTCTTTGCAAATTTTCAATACGATTTGCAATGAATGTAATACTGGAAACTTATTATCAGAGTTACGTACTTAATATCTCTCACTTGTTATTTACACAATCACTGGTAGTTGCATTTTATATAGCACACAGTATCTTAAAATTTCAATCGATATGTCATTAACAATGTTCAGTGAATGGAATAACTATTTGTCCATAAATTTTGTAGTCGGTGCTGCGGGATACATAATAGTATTGTGTAATTACGATAAATATGATGTCGTCGAATGCATGCAGTTAGAAATTACAATTTAATAGAAATGTTTAATTTTGGTGACAATGAGAACTTTAAATTTGTGCAATAAAGCGAAGATAACTATTTAATAGAGTAACTAATACAAATCATGCACAAAGTTTTGGTAGCTGGTGATAACACGAGCGATTGGTATGCGCAAATTATCATTTCATATTAAGGGTTGCCAATTATTGTGGAGATTAATGTAAATATCATAATTATAGCCTAACGGAGCATTGAGTTACAATACAATTTCTTTTGAACTACCTAACATACATGGGAATTCTTCACTACCATTGAAATTCAACAACCATTAATTGATACTAATGAAAATTAAAAAAATTTCTTTGTCATTTAATGATAATGAAATATTTTCCATTATAAAAACCATTACTAATGAAAATGAAATCACACTAATGTATAAAAAAACTAATTACAATTGTTTTTTTTTTAACAATTCTAATTAGTTTTTTTTTTAACCATTTGTTTACAAAAAAAATCCTGGCTTGGAAATAAAAATACAAATTAATAAAATAAATTAAACAAAAAATAAAATATAAAGATATTAAAATAGCAGTGTTTGCTTGAATTTTATTAAAGCTTGTATAAGGTGGCTCAAAAATAACCTTCCGATTTTTTTTTTTTTTATTATGTATTTATTATGTATAGCATTTTCTGATAGGAGGATTACTTTTGCGCCACCTTATACATCAATTTATAAATTTCATTATATTTATCACATTTCAAAATATATATTACAGTATCAAAAAATAAAAAAATACACTTAACATTTCAATTGGATTTAGGATTACTTATTTTGCAGGAAATCATGTTAAGTAAATACTTTTAAGTTCATTAAATTAACATTTTTTTTATATGGATTCTTTTAATTTAAATTAAATTTAAAGTCCTTAAAATTTTTTTATGCCATTTTGATTTTAGTATAATGCTCATTGAAATCTTGTATTTGATGTACGTTTTGAAGAAATTGATACATCGCTTTTGTTGTCACAAAGCGAAATGTGTTTGGAAAAAAATGCTACATTACCCGCTAGGAATAAACAAAATTTAACTTTTTTTGCACTTTATAAATTCATACAGAAAATTCATACTATGTTTTTTTATAAAAAAAAAAACATAAATTTGACGTTTTATTACGTAATTTTAGTTGTATTTAGCTGAAAATAATGCATGTCAATTCCTATTTTATTCAATGGATGGAGTTTCGTAGCTTCTTCCAATATTCGAAACCTTTCGGTTATTATGCGACTTTTCCCGAAGAGCCTTTCCCCCTATATTTTCAATAATTTATAAATGTGGCAAGTCTGGGTTCACTATATAGGCAATATGGGTCATAGAATACATAGATTACATAGATCTCAATAGATCTTTCATCAATATTAATATTTTTTTTAAAAATTTCCCTATACTACAGCCAAAAACTGATTGTTTTTGAAAACTGCTTGTATTTACTTGTCAAATTCCTTATACATTTTTAATCAAAAACTATAAATTTTCAAAAACTTATGGGCAATTCCATATGTGACTTACACTACATTTGACAAAATTTTTTCCCTTTTCCATCGTATTTTATGAATACCAAGATGTTAACAATATTAATTTAATCGAAGATCTACAGAAAAAAATACAATTTACATGTTGTTATAAAAACTTGCACACTTGTCATAATAGAGATATTATTTATTCAGTCATTTGTGATTGTGACTTACACTACATGCAAAAGGAAGTCGGTTTTTAGAGTCTTTTTGAAATTTGAAAATGTTCCTCGTTAGCAGTGTTATGACAATAAATTTTATCTTCAGCCATAATAAACAAAATAAATCATTGGAAATTAGTAAAACGATATTCTTTACTTTAGAAAAATTTAGAAAAAAAGTTTCAACAAAAATAAATTGTGACTTACACTACAGGCCAAAACGTGACTTACACTACCGTCATTTTGCCATTCAAAAAATTAGCTTTTTCCATTAAACATCCAAAACTGAAAACACAGGATTCAAAACTGAAGTCTTGTTATTGCTTTAAACAAATAAAACTATTTTTATTTTCATTATATTGCAATTTTATTGCAATTTTACAAACTTAAAATTTTATTCAAAAAAACAGGTAATGAAAACAAAGAAATTCATTATTCAAAGTAAATAAGTAAATATAACGAAAAAAGAAACGTAAAAATAAAAAATAATTCATATACAACCGCAAAAATTGGTAAACTTAAAACTATGCAGACTCATCTGATGAGGTATCAGAAAAAACTTCCTGATATCTTGATGATTGTGATGCAAACACAGGAGTATTTAATGGCACCTTTTGTTGTTTTAGCTTACTTCTATACTTCCTCATTTCTACAGCTTTTTTTTTCGTAATGAAGATAGCACATCCAAAGACGCTGTTTCTTTAAGCGCACACCGTCGTTGTGTTTGTTTCATGGCTTCATTTTTCTTAAAGTTGCCGAAAAGCCCTTTTTCCTTTAATGCCTTCCGCTGCTTTTGTTTTCTCTGAGCCGGCGTTTTGGCCATCACTAAAAAAAACCATCAAAACGTTACATTTCATGTGATTACGCCGTGACTTACACTACATTGTGACTTACACTACACACATGTGTAAAACAGTTTGCTATTTATGGATAAAGATTTTCGATTTTTGAGGATGGCTTTATATAGGCAATGCTGTCTAGTAAGAAAATTTAAAATTTAAATGATGTACGATAAGATTTGAAGAAATCAGAAAGAAAATTGTGTTTATATTGTGACTTACACTACAACCTTATGTTGCACTCTTTTTACATGAATATTTCTTAAACGCATAATGTTACATTAATAGCAAACTGTTTCGTCAGTAAGTTCATTTTTTACTTTTCAAAATATAATTATTAATTATTCACAATTTAAAATACTTACCGAGAAAATGCAGTTCCTATTCAAAACTAATAGCACAATCAGATGATGCAAACAAGGTCATATGGTATATGGCAGTATTGCCAAAAAACAAAAATAAAAATTAGAGTTTTCATTGCAAATTCTTAAAGTATAACTATCATATGATCGTATGAAAGTATTTTTGTTTCCAAAAATTAATTTTTATTTTTGTCACTTAAGGTGTACTTTCATATGGAATTGCCCTTATAGTTTTTGGCTTTAGTATAACTTATATATAATTTAAATTTATTAAATCTTAAATTTGTACAACTATACGTATGAGTAATATTATTTAAATCAATGTCGAATAACAAAAAAAAAAAAAATCTACTTAGGCGTATGATTTATATTTATTTAAGAATAAACCCCCTATAGCGTATAAGTAATATATACTACAAATATACACATATTCAAGAACAAACATCATACAATCATTGTTTAAATATTTATTTATTTAATTATTTATTTTACCAAGTGTTACCATGTGTTTTTCTTAATTTTTATCTATTTATTTTTTGTATACTCAGTTTGCAATTATTTTTAATCTTTATATTGCTCATTAAATTTAAATATTTTTAAAGTGTCATTTGGTTATGTATGAATGCTTTTTGTAAGTAAGATATTTTATTTATTTTTTTTGCTTAAACAAAAATTTAATAACTTTGTGGGAAAAACCTTAGAAATGAAAACAGAAAAACAACACAGACATCATATGTCATTCTTATGATAAAGATCTGCTTTCAAACAAAATGATAGACATTAAACAACAAGTTTTTTTTTTGTGGAAAAAAATTTATCTAAAATAAAAAGGAAAATATTTAAGCAAAACTAGTACTATAACAACATGTATATACAGTGGTTACCTTTAATGGATACATGTTTGGAGAAATTTGGTTAAAACCGCTGTAAGTCGTTGAACTTATTTCAAATAACATAATGGTGTCAGAAACTTTGTAATGTGTACATTATTTCTTTTTAAAGAACGAAAATTATTATGCTTGTATAATTTCTGAAAATGCAATTGAAGTTTTTTTTTTTTCTTTTGAAGAGAATCAACACTCAGAAAATTTTTCTTATTAATTAATGTGTTGCTTTCTTTGGAAAGGGGATAGTCGAGAGATGAAAGGTGGTGAAAGATGAAGGGCTTCAAACATGGCAACACTGCAATTGCACGAGATGATATGTCTTAAAACAGTTGTTGCTCGCCACCTGATGTAGAGTTGGCGAATTTATTGAAGCTTTTTATTTCATAGCCCTGATTCATTATTTTACCTCGTTTTAGTTAAGTGCTATGGGATCACCGAAGGTGGGCGGATACATATAAGTAATAGAAAACTCATACATATTATTTTTCTAAATTGTTGTTGTCGTCACCGGGAATCGAACCCGGGACCATCTGTGTAACAGTCCAACGCTTTAACCATTACACCGCAACGCCCATGTATCCATTTTTGTACCAGTTCAATAATTTTTAATATAAAACAGCTTTATTTGCCATTGTTCAAAATAAATTGTGTAAAATGTGAATATTTTTTGTTGTGGGTACTGTTTGATTAATTTGTATAAATTTTAAAGTGAACGTGATCCCACTTTCTTTTTTTAAGCTACATATCTGGTGGAAAGTATTTTTAACGCTCCATGACATTTTTTTAAAAAAATGTCAATGAACCTTAACTACGAGTGCTGATTGTTAAATAAATTTAGTAAAACATTTGCAAAATTTTTAGATTTTATCGCGGATTTTGTTGCCATTTTCTGATTTTTAATAATAAAAAATATTAATTTTTTTGATAAAAAAAAAGTTAACTTTTGCAAATACATTTGCAATATTGCTGTTGAAACAAATCACCAAACACTTCTAATCGTATTAATGTTAAACATTTCAGAGCAATCGTTTAAAAGCATACTTAACTGAGTTTTAATATTGGTCGAATTGAGTTTATTTAGTAAATGCGTGTTATTTTCGAGGTTATTTTGAATAAATGAAATAAAATTATTATTATTTGACTCAATGAGTTGTTCTAATTCAAATTTTTTTTTTACAGTTTTATTAGTAACAATACATCGAGATTATTTTTATGTTATTTTCAATTTATAACGAGCTCTCAACCTCCGTATATTTACAAAAATAAAGCAAATCAAACATATTAGCTAGGTTGATACTAGTATTTCGATCTGGCTAAAAATCTCATCAGAACCCGAAGTTTTTTTGTTTTGCAGCAACTTCGCAAAAATTGTTTGTTCTCTCCTATGTAAGCATGATTCTTCCAATTCGTTTTAATGTAATTGAGAACTGACGTATTTATTTTTTGCAAACTTTTCTGTAAAAAAAAAAAAAAAAAAAAATAATCGCAAATACTGCTGAAATTTCCCATTTAATGCTTAAAATATAAAATTTTGACGTCCTATAATTAAATTTGATATAAAAAAAGAAAATAAATTAAAACTCCGATTAAATTTTTAAACAAATCCGCGAAATTTCGATAACTGCACATGTCACAGTTGAAAATATATGCACCCAATTTACATATACCAAAAAAAAAAAAAAAAATTACAGGTAACTAGAGTAATTTGGCATAAAGCAAATAATAACGCTTTATTTAAAAAAGCATCGAAGTGGTAAATAAATGGATTCATGTTTTCTTTATTTTAATTGCATTTCTCGGCTCTTATACGAGCGAAATTGGTTTAGCTTTAAAAAGAAGAGACGGAGGAGATTAGAAAAATAAACAAAAAAAAAAAAAAAAATCTAAAAATAGAATATTTGTGTTGTTAGTGTTGTCACTTCTGAGTATAATATACAATAACAGAAAAAGCTAATAGGAAAAGAAAACTGCAGTTTAGCTGCATTAGATTCGAGACTTGGGTGTGATCGCTAAACGTGACTTGCTATTATTACGTTTGTAGTGTAAGATGAGCTCAGGTTTGATTCTCACAGCCGCAGGTTCTTGAAAAATTATTCATATAGAGACAATCTGACAATTATAAGACACAAATAATAATACAATTTAAAATGGAAAATCACTGATGAGCCTATCCATAAAAAGGCAAAAATTAGTCTAGTCTGATTTAAAAATTAATAGTGTTTATAATTTTTAGAGAAAAACGTTTATTCTTCTTCTTAACCTCAACATTTCTAAAAAAATAATTCACATTTTCACGTTTTTAACCAAATTTTACTAAACACGTAGCCTTTAAAGTTGACCACTGCACTCACAATATTTTTTCCGTAAAGACTAAACATTAAATTAATTGAAAATCAGTTAAAAAAGACTACTTACTACTCGTTTAAAACAATTGTATTTTTTTAGTTTATTTTCAACTGTTAAAAAATTAATTGACCAAATCGATAAAAACAATAGATTATTTTCGTTTATTTCAATACACAATATAATATAACAACTTTTTGTTTTAAATAGAAAATTTTAATTGAATATTTTAACTATTATCGAAAGTCCATTTTTTTTGTTTACTTTGTTTATTGAATAACAGACAGAAAGTTAAAAAATATATTTGTTTGTTAATTTAACTGTATATTCAATTTAAACTACTTTACCGATTAAATTTTTAAATAACTCTTATGAAATAGTTCTTGTGTTCTGGAATAGTTCATGTGAGTACGAATATCATTTATCCTTTTTAAGGAAGACGAAAAAATTACCATTTTTTGTCCTCATGTCTTTCGATTTTCTTACAAAAAATATATATTCTCTATGAAGCCTAAAGCAGATCTCCATACTCAGGTGAAAATGTTCATATTTTCTTATATATGAATCCATACGTGTTCGGATCCCACAGTTGAGGGTAAATGGACATATATGGTCATATATGGCCACATATGAATGTTCATATATGGTCATATATTATTACTTTTTCAACATGCTTGTATAAAAAAGGAATTTTTTAAATTTTTATCAAAAATATTGTATTTTTATTAAAAGAAAATGTTGTTAAATATTGCACACTAAAAGTTCTATAAGTGTCACCTACCTGATTAAAGAAACAAAAAACAAAAACCAGGCTCTTATAGAATTTTCAGATACTTAAAGCATAGTAGGAAGCAATTTTTTTCATCGCGGCTGAAAATGATCATACATGTTCATTAGGGTGGGGCGATTAGTATGGAATTAAAAAAATCTTAATGGGCGCTTCGCGTTTCTGATTCTTGGGATTGTACTGAGCAAAAAGGTCGACTAGACCATACGTCTACGGTGAAAATCGAGCTCCCAGATTTTGACTTGCATTTTTTTCTCAGACTTTATTTTTTTTGGAAAATTTGCAAATTTTCTTGGGCTCATATTTCGTAGACTATTTGAAATTTTAAAGTTCTTAACTATTGTCTTGGCTACAATTGTTGTCTTAGTATTGAATCGGAAATATCAATAGTTTGGCTGTTATAGGCCAAAATATCCAAAAAAACGTGACAAAAAGTGGTGAATTTTCTACATTTTCGACTTTTTGACCATGAAAACGAAGTTTTTTCTAAGTAATATGTTTAGAAAAATTGTAGCCCGAGACAATAGCTAGAACTTTACTAAGTCAAAATTTCAAATAGTTTACGAAATATGAGCCCAAGAAAATTTGAAAATTTAAAAAAAAATTAAAGTCTGAGAAAAAACTGCAAGTCAAAATCTGGAAGCTCGATTTTCACCGTAGACGTATGGTCTAGTGGACTTTTTTGCTCAGTACAATCCCAAGAATCAGAAACGCGAAGCGCCCATTAAGATGTTCAAATCGCCACACCCTAATGTTCATATATGGTTGAATATATGAATATAAAGAAATAATATATGAACATATCTGACATAAATGGTATCATATGACATGAAAAGTTAGTGGTCATATATGGAAGTGTGTGACACCATGTATTATAATATATTGCATATATTGTTCCATATACGGCAAATATATTCATGTATGAGTTCATATAATATTCCATATATGAAGTGAGTTTTCTTATTTCAATGTCAGTTGCCCATATATGGAGCCATATGAAAACCCATACATGGAGGCCCATATATGTAGGCCCAGATTTTTTTTTTAATTTTACAATTATTATTCCAAATTTAAATCCTATATGAACTAATTTTAGAACGCACATTGGTATGAGCATAGACTTTTACCCCAACAGTCTTAATTACTTTGTATTAAATAATTCTTGTCTTTAAATGTAATATTTTATTTTGTTGTCAAAATTTATTAAAAATTGCATTGTGGGCGTTGTGGTGTAATGGTTAGCGCGTTGGACTTTTACACAGAAGCTCCCGGGTTCGATCCCCGGTGCCGGCAACATCAAAATAATACACACAGAGAAATAAAATGCCAACCGAATTGAAAAGTGTATATTAATGGTAACAACTTATAAATTTAGTTAGTACAACGATCTTTACATCAGATTTCTAAATATGTTGGGTTTTACAAATAAAATTCAGTTGAAATAACCGAACTTTGTTGTGAAAACTAATGTAAAGTTGTGTCAACCGTCTAAAATTCATTAAAACCGAATTCGAGTCGTAGTAATTGAATTTCAGTTGGCAAATAGCTAAACTTTTTTCTGTGTGTATGTATGAGTTTTTTCTATCCCTCATACGTATCGCAATGCCCACCTTCGGTGTTCCCATAGCAATTAACCCCATCGAAGTAAAATAATGAATCAGGGCTATGAACCAAAAAGCTTCAATAAGTTCGCCACCTCTCCATCAGGTGGCGCACAACAACTGTTCTAAGACTTATCATCTCGCGCAATTACAGTGTTGCCATGTCTGAAGCCCTTCATCTTTCCCCATCTTTCATCTCTATACTATCCCTTTCCAAAGAAAGCAACACACTAAATCTAGGAAGTATTTCCTGAGTGTTGCCTCTCTTTTAAAAAGCTTCCCTACTAAAAATTATCATATGTGCAACAATATATTGGCGCATACACAGTTGGGTGCATGCAAATAGGGTTACTTTTTGGTATCACAATTTAACGTCAAATAGACAACAAATTTTGTGATAAAATTTGCAATATTATTTTTAGATTACAGTGCAATTCCTGGTTTTCCAAAGTTAGTCATTAAAGATACAGAAATTTGTCTGTATATTAGATACAATCACCATTACGATATTTCAAATAAAATATGCAGGGATTATAGAATATTTCGTGCAATTTGCATACTGAATTTAAATCTTCATCTTTAAAAAAATCGAGTTATTTTTTTTTTATTAATTAATAATCATATAATTACAAATTATATACTATTACCCTACCCGAGCACTAGCTACTATGGCCTTCGGCGCGTTGTAGCGAAAACAGACCAGTGCCTCTGGTGGGAATCGAACCCACGACCCCCGCACAGATAAGCCAGCACGCTACCAACTAGACCACCGGGGCGCACAAAAAAAAAAAAAAAAAAAATGGAGTTAATTCTATACTTTGCTATTATTTTTCTTAAATTGCAACAGCAAAGTTTGGATTGTTTCATAAAATAACGAGTTGTTGTACTATAAATGAATGCACTGTGAATTCATATATGGAGATATGTGGCATATACGAACCCTGCGGGAAATATACCAGTCACGGTTCGGTGCTGTTATATGAAAGTGTCCGGTACTTTTACCATTGGCTAGTCATATGAGGTAACAATTTCCTCCTTTTGAGCTAATTAAATGGTTTAAGTGAATACTCAACAGAACGAGTTGAAGGTATCTGGTCTCATGTTAGGTATTATTTGATATGTAGCAGGACCAGTTCGAGATGAAATATTACATGACTGGTTTAAGCGTACAAATTAGAGTACTCAGGAAAAATATTTAGTAAAACAGTAGTTACATATTAATCGCAATGCCTTATGTTACGGACTTGTACAAAATTAATAAATTCGTGACATATCATTAAACCGCGATAAGCGGTCCTGTTAATTACAGGACATATTAATAATAATTGTCATGTTACCTAATACTTTTTATTCCGCCTGTGCTATATTATGTAAGGGTTACTGAATGAATTCGGACGGATCCAGTCACTAAATTTACCTAAAAAAATATGTCACATTACCTTTTTTTTTAATAATCTTGCTAGCAGTTTGTGTTAAAATACCACCCAATTCCTGCATATCCTTTAGTATTATAGATGCTCACCATATGTATTTGCTTTACAAATTCAAATAGAATACAATAACTGCTAATTATTAAAATAATTTTATGAATTATTTTTGATTTTCAAATTCTTGTTTAACATTTTGTCTCATTTTAAAATCACTGTCAAATTTAAATAAGGTGAACAAGTTCTTTTTTTGACATTTTTGAGGTGGAATAACAAAAATAATGACCAGGGACCGGAAGTTCATGCAAATGCATGTTTTTCTCTTAAGTCTGAGAACAGGGTAAACAGAAAAAAAGATTTCACTACTTTTTTCAATTAAATCGGTTTGTTGTACATTTTAAATGCTGTTAATTAAAAATTAATTGAATCAATTAGATATTTGCTCAAATTCGAAACTTGCGCTCAAAACTCATTATTGTTGTTTTTTGTAATATTTATTTATTTATTTATTTATTTATGTAGCTGTTTTTTATAAAAGTATATGAATTAGTAATAAATATTTTAAATTCATTTTAATTTGATTTCGTTAATTCTTATTGGGTTTATTACTTTATAAAGTTAAATAATTTTATTTTAGTGGTTTAAATCTAAATATCAATTTATTCTAAAAGATTATCATAAAATTGATAATGTAATTCATAATTTAATGTAATTTTTAAAGTTTAATAAAAATCTAACCCTTATTTTAAACAAAAAATGCTAAAACTAAAATAAAAATTATTACAAAAAAAAAAAAAAAAATAAAAAAAAAATACACTGGTTTGACCAAAAAGTCTAATTTCTGGGAAAAAATCCAAATTTTATTTGCTGTACTCCCTACGTTTCAATAGAAAGCAAAAAACTAGTTTCTGTGTGAATTTGTTCATATAAGCATAAATAAATTTGCTAACTAAATGAGAACTACATGCCGGTTTAAATTCAATTTTATAAAGTTAAAGCCTTTGGTATGGCAATTTCAGTTTATAAAATTGTTTTTTTCTTTTTTAGAAGGTATACAATATTGATCACTATTTAATCAAATGAGCTATTATTTAATTGAAAAATAATTCAATTAAAGAGCTATCAATTTCTGATTTAATTAGCAATTTACGTTGTTGTCTAAGATGTAAAAATCTATAAAAAAAAGTCAATGAGAAAATAAAACATTCAATCAGAAAACGAAAAAATTTCAAGAAATGTAAATTGTATTTCATCGATTTGTTATTGCATATTTTGCTATAATCATACACAGAAAAAACTAAAAACGGGTTTCAATTAAAAATTTTATTGAATCAATTAATATTTTAATTGATTTTGCACCTACGACTGAAATGATAGTATTAACTAAAAAAAATTTGCAGACATTTTATTAAAACTCTTTCAATTAAAACAATAATAATATTAATTAAATGAGTTATTGTTTTTCTTTATAACCTCAATTAAAAAGTTTAGTGAAATTGATTAAAACTTTAATTGAAACTTGAGAAGAAAACAATGGTAGTTTTAATTGAAAACTCGTATATTATTATTTTTGTTATATGCCCCCCCCCATTAAATAAAAAAAGAAATGTAGTTTGTAAATTAAATTGACAGTTTATTTATACTAAAATTAAAGCTTTTTAATGTAAAAATGTATTATAAAAAAACAAATAAAAGTAAAGATAAAATTTTTGTTTTGCTTGTCTTGTCTTGAACTTTTTCTTGTAATTGAATTGCTTTCTTAAAAACATCACACGCAACTTTAAAATGATAGTTTAATGACACTTATACTTATTGAAAATTTAATTATTTACAAAAAATAATAGTTTAATTGTCCTTTTTCGATAAGGTTTATTTAAATCCACATGTGCACTTTTATTACCACAGATAAAACACGAAACTAAATTAAGTTTTCGTGCGTACACGAATATCTCAACAAAAAGAGTGTTGCAAACTCTAGTGAAATAACTATGATTTTGCGTGTATTTGAAATCGGTAAACTATTCAACTTATTAAAAGTTAATCATTTGCGATTTTTTTTCTTTTTATTTACAAATTAAATAATATATTGATATAAATAAACCTTTGTTTGATTATCTAATCTAAATAAAATAATAAAAAAAATAGTTTGCCAAATTTTTAAAAATTTTGTTTACATGTTGTCAACACTGT
The DNA here is from genome assembly GCA_021234595.1 of Delia radicum. Lineage (NCBI taxonomy): Eukaryota > Metazoa > Arthropoda > Insecta > Diptera > Anthomyiidae > Delia > Delia radicum. The sequence goes on along the minus strand of CM037855.1, from coordinate 169,317,918 downwards.
AGGGATATATTAGAAAATTCAATAAATTTTTTAATTGAATCAATTAAAAAAATTGTTTAAATTGCCATTGATGCTCAAACAATCGATTAATTAGATATTTTTGGCCCATAATTTTTTCTGTGTATATTACTTTAAATGCGTAATTTTATAGCACATTTTTTACTTATTTTGCATTAAATGAGTATTTTTATTGCATTTTTTGCTTTAAATGTATATTTTTATTGCATTTTTTCTTAGCTTTTCGTCAAAAAGTCACTTTCAATTTAATTTTATTTTTTAAGCTGTATATATTGAGCAATATTAGTTAAATTTAAATTTAGAAATGTTGAGGTTAAGAAGAAGAATAAACGTTTTTCTCTAAATAAATATAAACAGTCATCAGTGATTTTCCATTTTTTAAATTGTATTATTATTTGTGTATTTATAATTGAGAGATGTCTCTATATGATAAATTGTTCAACAACATGCGTCTGTAAGAATCAAACCTGCGCTCTTCTTACATTAAAAACGTAACAATACCAAGTCATGACCGTTTAGCGATCACACCCAAGTATGTCCTCGAATATAATGCGGCTTAATTGCAGTTTTCTTTCCTATTAGCTTTTCTGTTATTGTATATTATACTCAGAAATGACAACAAAAATATTCTATTTTTAGATTTATTTTAGCACATTTAAAGTGGAGTACACCCTTAAAATATTATTGATCACTTTTAGGTTGTTTACAAAAAAAAATATTGTGTGAACCCGATATTGAAGATTAATCAATTAAATTGAAAATTGCAAAATGATTTGTATTTTTGTTTATTAAATTGATATTATTGAAAAGTCTGTGTACAATATTCAAATTATATTTTTTTTTAAATCTGTTATTTTTTGTTAAAAAAAAATAAAAAATTAAATAAAAAAGAATATAAATTATTGCAAAATAAAAAATAAACCCTATAAGGGTAGTTTTACATAAAATACGCTAAATTTAGCAAATTTCTTAAAAATGGAAAATATTGATCAATTCAAATTTAGTATATGGTTTTTCAAATCATTAAAATGTGTGTGTGCAAAGATAAATAAAATGGAAATCAATAAAATTTACCGCCTGTGCTCGGCTTAAAACCTAAAAATAACACACTGCTACACTTTTTGTCAAAACTTGAAACCCGACCTGGTGGGGGTTGTAGGCCTAGGTGAGAACATACAAAAACCGTTTTCAAAAATTTTGAAACACCCTCAAAATTTTGAGTTTTTTTCAAAAAACTGTTTTATGGTAGGTCGTAGTACTTTAGTACCTCTAACTCACACATTTTTTGACCGATTTCAAAATTTTAAATAGTTTTAGAAAGGCAAAGAATTGAGCTTTCATGAAATATATTCATAAAATATATATTCCAAGAAATTAGGCAAGTGTTTATCAAAGGTTTCTCATTTTTTTTCCTAATTTTTTAAATTCAACAAGAGTTATTGTATTTTTTTTCTATGATAAGATATCCTTTTTGCACTGTATTTTACAGACTTGGGCGACGTCATTTACATTTCAAAATCGTTCACTAATGAAATTTTTCTTAATCATTAATAATATCAGACCTACACTCACACTTGTGAGCTTCCTTGGAAAATTTGTAAAATCTTTAATACCAAACATGGGGATTAGTAACAACATCTGGGTATTTAATTACAGGGCAGTTACTCAATTACACCCAATTACATGTAATTGAACATAAAAAGTAATTGGCCTGTAATTAAATACACACATATTGGTTTATTCCCAAGAAACCGTTTAAGCCCCCAAGTCTGAGCGTAGGTCTGAAAGTATTAATGATATAGAAAAATTTCACAAGAGAACGATTTTAAATGTAATTGACGTCGCCCAAGTCTGGTATTTTAAAGACAATTTTATATAGAAAAAAACGAGATATTATTTGTTAAAACCGGTTTATATTTGCAAAAGTTACTAAACTTTTTCTAAAGTAAAAATTTTGGGATTGCAGACTTTTTTTTTGGTAAACCACTTGATTTACAAACGTAAATTAAAAACTGTACAAATAGCTTAACCTACGTTAACATGTATAGTTAAAAACAGGTGTTAATGAAAAGTTAAATAACTTTTACAATTTTCATCCGATTTGAGAAATGAACACCATGTTTTGTTAAGAACTAAATTTTCTTTATACGTTGGAATAAATTTTTATAAGCTTTTATATTGAAATAAACAATGAAAAACTACTAAAAACAAAAAAGTTAAGTTTATAATTTTCGTTTATTTTGTAGATATTCTTAACAAAAACATTACTTATAACATACAAATGTATCAAAAAAATGCACGCAATTTTAAAGCGTAATCTGTTTTCCTTCCAAACCCGTTAAAAAAACTTAAATCGGACAAAAACTGACTGGTCGATAAGTTGACGAACATCACTGAAAAATGTTTTTTAGAATAACTTCTAAATTTGAGGGTGTTTCTGAAACTTTTTGACACAATTTGTAATGTACTCAACAATACCTATAACCCACGCTGGGTCGTTTCCAAGTTTTTTTTTCACTGTAGCACCGTGTAATTGACTTAAAGAGCCTTCCTTTTCACGGGTTTCGTTTATTTTCGTCGAAACTATCACAAGACTATATTAAGACTATATTTAGACTTTAAGAAGAAAATTTCGTAGAAAATTAACATTAAAAAATAACAAGTGCGTATTTTAAGATTTTTAATGCATAATATGAAGGAGCCTAAAACACACTTTTTTTAGTGCATGAAGTTCCTGTCCCTGATAATGACGTTAGAGATTCTTTTTTGGGTTGACACATATTATAATGGGTGTTAAATATTTTCATGTTTTTTTTTGTAACTTTTTAATGAAATATTTTTTAGTAATTGTTAAAATGTAACAAATTTAAAATATATTTTAATGTGTTTTAATACTAAATAATAGGAGCCGTATCAGATAAGATGAAAATGAATATCATGTCGACTGAAATTGTTTTTAGCGTACAATTTATAATTTCACCCTGTATCAAATTTAACAAATACAAACAAAACAAAGTGCTAGAGCATTAGTAAAATTAGAGTTGCCAAATTAGTTTAAAAGACTTTTGCTACTGTATATACTGTGACTTAGTAGTATTATACCTTGTACAACATGATGAAATTATAATTATATTGATTTTTCAAATAATATTAATATTATTAATCGTAATATCATTTAAATTTTGAATACCGTCGTTGTTGGTGGTTGTAGTAGCACATCTTAGTAGGGTGAGGCTGCTCCAGAAGAGGTTTTGGTACACCAAAATATTCTCCATCAACATTTTTAACGACAATTTAAAAACTTTGAAAAACTTCTTTTTTGTTAAATTTGAATTTCTCCTCGGGCAAATAATGGCCAGTTTTGTATTATTTGCTCGACATAAGTAAAACCTAATTTATATAACTTTTCACTCGACATTCGTCGGGGTTTTTAGGCTTTTTCAACAGTTTTTTGATTTATTTAACTCTGGGAAATACATAAAATAAAAGATTTTTTTTTTTTTTATTAATTTTTTAATTTTTTTTTATTAAATTATTTGTTTTTTTTTAAATGTGGAATTAGTTCTAATAACGTAGTTTTTTTACCAACATTACAGCGAAACTATGGTAATGGGTGCGATAAAGTAATGCATTACCTTGTAATGTGTACTCCTTATGTGTATCATTATTTTCCAACAAGAAGTAATGAGTTACCGATAATTAAATGATACCTCATTACATTTATCATTACTTCAGAATATAAAATAATGACTTACCGATCATCAATTAGACAATGCATGAATTATAAACGTAAAGTGATTATTAATATATATTTTTGAAAATCTATTTATAGACACATTGCTTTGTAAGTTTTTATAAGCATGAGGGTAAGGTGTATATTTTTGATATCACGAACGAAAACACGAAGCAAAATAATGCATTTACATTTTAAGCAATAAAATATTATATGTATCGATAGGTCAGTTGGTAGAGTTCTCGCCTAACTAATTGTTAAATACCAGAGACCCCATGTTCGAATCCCAGCATGATCACGTAATTTATTTAATAAAAAAAAAAAGTTATTTATTTAATTAAAAAAAAAAGTCTGTAAAAAAAATTTTTATGAATTTTTTTTTATGAAAATCTATTTATAGACACATTACCTTTTTCCACCTTGTAAAGTATATATAAGTAACCAGTTACTTTACCCCCTACAAGGTAGGTTCTTTTACTTTTAGGCTCATCGCCTGTAAAATTCATCAGTGAAGTAAGGTGTAATGTAATGCGTGAAGCCCTATGGCGATACATTACTTAACCCATGATTTGGTAATGTGTGGTTTTGCTGTGATGTAAATGGTTACATTTTGTTTACAAATAATTAAAAATATAATTTAGTATCTTATAAAATCTATTTTAAGAAAATATTTATATTTTAAAGCCTTTCATGCATTATTTTTTTTTTTTTTATTTTTAGAATTGATTACAATACTCCTTGCTTTTTTTACAGTCTGTTGGCAATGAGTTTGGTAATGCAGTAAGGAGAATTGGCAAGGAGATATGTTTGCGGTTATATGGCAATGATTTGTTAGGGTAATGTGCAATTTTGTCTGGGTTTATATTTCTTCTACCAACAGATAAGGCTTGTTTTCATGCTTGCCAGATGCTAAATAAATAAATATGAGAAGAAAAATCTCTAAATAAGAAAATAAATACACCGTACTTTAGGTTAAGATCATACATGGGACTATTGAATTGAAAGTAGAATAATGAAATAATGATTTCATTACCATTGCATTGCTATCAATGGTAATAGAATAATTTTCATTATCATTTTTTTAATTAATGATAATCATTTGAGAATTTAATAAAAATGGTTTTAAATTTAATTGCCATTAATAACACTGTGCTACACAGAAAAATCACTCGTCAAATGAGTGTATTACAAAACCGGTTTGAGAAGTTTTGCAATATACCCTCGAATTTTAAACATTTGTTGCTCACAATCAGTCATTTTTATCCGATTTTAATTTTTAAACGATATTTAAAGAAAATTACCTGGTGCTTCTAAAAATATATACTTTCTTTATATTATTAATATTAATATGTAGAGGTTTTTTTATATCAATTAAAACTTTAATTTTTTTTTTAAACTTTTTAACTTTTTTTCGAATCTTCTATTCACAACAATATTCTTTAAGTTAGTGTTTTCCTGAGTAAATTGATCCTCCATTTGTTAAAATCGGCTGAAAATGGACAAACTTGTGGTACTTTTCCATGTAGATAATAAATATAATATAAAAATCTAAGAACAATAAAACCCAAAATATAATAATTACCATTTTCCGTTTTTTTTTAAATTTTTTATAATTCTACAGCTAATATTTTCCTGAGTAAAATGAGCCTTAATTTAGCAAAATCGGTTGAAAATTAACAAAGTTATTGTACTTTTTCTATACATACAAAATTTTATTTCTTCCTTCTTCTCAGAAATGCATTAGAAAAATAAAATCGCTCTGTATATATAGAAAAAGTACCTTTACTTTTTCACCTTTTTCAACCGATTTTAACACATGAATTCTTATTTTACTAAGGAAAAGACTAGCTTTAGCAATATTGATGTTTTAAAAGAATATTCGAAAAAAACTCTTGTAAAGTGGAAAAACTAAAAATTTTAAGAATTATATTTTTGGAAAAAGTACCATTACTTCAAATTTCAACCGATTTGAACAAGGTGAGGCTCATTTCACTCATTTTATATTAAGAATATTGTTGTTTTAAAAGAAGATTCGAAAAGACCCTCGTAGAAAACAAAAAAGTTTAAGAAAAATTAAAATTTAAATTATTATATATATAGAAAAAGTACCATAACTTAGTCAATTTTTATCCGATTTTAAAAAATGAAGCCTCGATTTACTCGTATACTATCTTTACGAATATTGTTGCTTTAAACGAAGATTCGAAAAAATCCTCGTAGAACTTGCAAAAGATAAATAAAAATTAAAATTTCAATTGTTATTAAGAAAATATCTACCTTTTTATATTAATAATAAATACCTTTTCAAAATCGGTTGAAAAATGAAGATGAGTTACAAATGTTTAAATGCACCAGTCGCAGAACATACTCTTTTACCGTTATCTCGAAGATTTGAGGGTATATTGAAACTTCTTAAACCGGTTTATTAATACACTTATCTAAACTTACCACCTACACTAGGTCACTTAAAAAGTGATTGCTATTTTTTTTTGTAGCACCGTGGAATTAGTCAATTAAAGAAAAAAAAAAAATAAGTACCATTAAAAAATATTCTTTTAACATTGTGAAAAATCTCTGAAGTCAGGAAATGAAAGCACTCGTTCAGACTCAGACTTATTTTAAATAATTAATTATCCCGAAATTTCTAAAATCATATTGATATTAAGTTTCAGTCTGGATTTAGAACGAAATGGAATGGAACGAGTGCAATTTGACCACTTAACACAGATAACGAAATGGAATAAAACTGGCAATGAAATATGAATTTTGCGTGAGCTTGTTAGTTTAATGACACATAGTGGTAATCAAATTTATTAGTCATCCTGCGACAATTCTCTAAAAATAAATGCTTTGGGATACAATCCGTATTTTTAAGTCAACTTTTGCACAAATTTTGTCCGTTTTTGCGATATCTTTTAAATGGCCAGTATCTCCGAAACTAAGCGAGTTAGGGCAACACGGACAAGATTTTTGCTCCCCAATAGTATTTAGCATAGCCTATTTGTATCCTAATAATACGGCTAGGTCCGGGACGGATACCCAGATATTAACTTTGTATGAAACAACCACAGAGTGTCTTAATTATTTGTTTACCCATGTACTTACATGAGAATACAAATTTAAATACTCCGATACTAGAATGAAACATTGGTCCAAAAGGGAACGATATGGAATGGAACGGGGAATGAGTGGTATCGTAACACTTAATACATTTGAATTATATGTATTTGTTCCGTGGGTCAAGCCTTGCAAAATGTTTGTCCGTTTGGCGATATCTCGCTTAGTTTTTGAGATACTAGCCATTTTATAAAATGGCGTTTTTTTAACTGACTGGTATTTTCGATACTCAACGAGATAAGACAAAACGGACAAAATGTTTGTTCTGTAGAAGTATTAATACATACAGATAATACAAATAGGCTAGGTCCGGTAAAGATCTCGAGGATTCCATTTTTTACAAAGCAGCCACAGTGTGTTTTATTTATTTTTTCTCCGATAAAACAAAGTTCGTTCAATACAATTTCGCTAACTGTAACTAGTTTTCCAATTTCTCTCGTACCAAATTATATTCCATATCGGTCTTCATGTTTAGTGTTTAAATTCCACTCATTATCCGTTCCATTACAGTTCGTTCCCAGTATTACACACTCCAATTCCACTCATTACCTGTTTGATTCCATATTGCTTCGAGTTCCAAAAAATTTGCATTCCACAATGAAATTTTTAAAAAAAATTATGTATATTTACCTTCCAATCCTATTTTCAACCCAAGATTTTTTTTGTAAACAAATGCTTTTTTTTATTAATTGTAATTTGTTTTTTTATGCATTAGTGCTGTTTCATTATCATTAATAATGATTTTTGTAATTGAAAATATTTCAGTATCATTAAATGGTCATGATTTTTTTTTAATTTTCATTAGTAAAAATAAATGGTAATAAAATTTTAATGGTAATGAAAAATTCCCATGCCTGGTTAAAATGAATGGTTCAATAAATAATAATGTCGGTGTGCTTTACACTTAAAGATCTAACAATTTTTCTATTTGTTTGATTCATTTTATACAAAAAGCTGTAAGTAGCATGGATCGAATTAGGACTTTAGAGAAATTATGGTTAGGTTTGGGTAGACAAGTTGTGGATAGATGTGAAATTTTTTTTGATCAGTTTCAGCAATATCGGAATTGAGTTTTAACTTGCGCTTTTCAGCTGAAAATCTAAAATTTTCAAAAAAAAACTATTTTTAAATCAACGTTTTTCACAAAAAATTTGATAGGACAGAATTTGAGGTCTCCACGTCGATATTAATGTTTAACATCACCCGAAATGGTAAAAATTCGCATTGTTCCCCATGAACTCGATTCTTTGACCTCATTTAATTTTAATTTACCAATAAAAATCCTTAAATTTAGATACAAATCGCCAAGTATGGCAATCCTATTTTCGCTTATATCCACCTGTTAAAATTTTCTAAAAAATATTAGAATGTTTTTTTTTTACCTCTATGCCAGTGATTGTCATCCATTCCATTGCCCATACATTATGGTCTCTGACATTGAGTGGGGGTATAAAGTGTGTGAATGTATAGAACTTTGAAATAGAAAATATTTTTCTTTGTTTCTGTTATTTTTCATTATTATTTTAATTTATGAATTTGTTTATCTTTTTTAATAAATAATTATACAAAAATAATAACAGACCACTTTTCCATGTTTGCTTGCTTAACAAAATATATGATATGATTTATTTAGAATTAAATAAAATAATTTTAGTATATTCTACATTGTTTCCTTGGGGTTAAGTTATATGGTTGTATGTTAACGATTTGGAAACAAATTTTGTTTAACTTTTTTGCAAACAAATTTTTGATATTTTTTCTTTAAATTTATATTAACCTTGAAATGTTTAGTCTTTAAACCATAAAAATAAGCTACAATATAAAAAACAAATGTACGTATATAAAATATACTACCCTAACAACTTGAATTTCATAGGGGTAATAAGTATTCATGTGTTTAGTTTTTAATTTGTTATAGCTTTCGCAAAAATAAGTTAATTCATATAAATTTGGGCTTTTTCAAAATCAAATTTTAAGAACTTATTCTTAAGGAAAATTCTTTAAGTATAAAAGCTAACGATTTTTAAGGCCAAGGTAACAAACAAGATACAATTTTTTGAGCTAAAGTAAGATGATAAATAACACCAATTCGATGACATTTCAAAGAAAGAAAAAATATTATTTATTGCTCAATTATGCATTGAAATCTATTAAAATTCACCTGGTACCGAGTTTCATTGAAATGTGGTTCTATTAAAGTTTTTTTTTTTTCAGAGATTTTGCATTCTCAGTATTAACTAGGGCATTTAATCGGTTAACCGTTACTAGATTAATCGATGAATTTAAATCAATCAACTGTTCGAGTAAATGAAAATGGCCAATTTAGAGTAACGAATTACTCGAACAATTTTTGTCGATTAATCGAGTAAATCAAAATATGTTCTATTTTAGTTTATATTTTATAAGAAGAAACTTAAATTGTTTCTCATTTAGTGGGATAACTAGGTTATATGTATGTTTGATGTTTTGCATGGGATTGTCACTTCTTTCAAAACGTGTTCTGGTGATGGGAACGTAGAAAATTCCCGAAATAGATCTATCAACACATTCCTGAATGTGGTCAATTGATAAATTTGAGAACAAAAACTCTATAGATTATTAGATTTTAAAGAGGGGTTTCCTTACGGGCTATTTTGGTCAATAATCTCATTTATTTGTAAATAAAAATCAATTTATCATGTTTTTGCTCAACGAAAATCACAGGTTAAGCTGACTGTACTATCACAGAACTTTGACTGACAATATGCTAATTTGTTAGGACAATATCCTAATAAAGAAATATATACTGAATAATTTCCATTTTGCTAAATATTTTTTTTTTTAACATAACCCCAAAATAAATATTTTAGTTTTTTTTAGTTTTCGACTTTCAAATTCCATACAAATTTTAAATCGAAAACGTATTTGGGGTGTTCAATATGAACGTAGTATAAAATATACACTAGAGTGACTCAAGTTGTATGGAAGCGAAATTCGTGCAAGGTGCACTCCCCTCAAAATGAACATTGGTATTTTTTATGATGACATCTAAAATATTTCGGCTCTAGCTTTGACCTCTCGTGAGCTGGACCATTTTGAAAAAGGGTCCATTTTTGCATGTTTTGTTAATTTAAGAATCTGTTTCCTTACCAACATATACAATATGGGTATCATAAGAAAGGGGTTTTTAAGGCGCGTCCAACTGCATATACAATTTGTCCAAGGACGATCATCCATGTTCTTTTTTTAAGGATATTCTGTAAAACAAACAGTTTTTGAATTGTTTGTTGGGGGTTGTTTGTAATAAAAATGCCAAATTAACATATTTTAATCTTTAGTCGATTTAATTAAATACGGGTCTCAGCTTTTTTTGAAATTCGTGCTAGTTCGCGTTTTGACAAAAATGCAATGGGGTGGTAACTCTTCGTTTTTAATAAAGCAATATGGGTATAAAATTTTTTCTTTTGCCAAGTACACCATCTTGGCATGTAAATAATTTAGATTTTTGCAAATTAGATGCATTTTACACGGTGCTCTGGAATATATATAAATGCAATTTTGTGGTAACTGTAATATGATAGCGGATTTAGTTTCTAGATCATGTATGAATGAAAATAGGTCTAAAGAAAGAAAAAATAAAATGATCCACGACTTTTTGGCGGCATATTCTTTTTTTAATTTGCGAAAAAAAGTATCTAAATATTTAACAAAAAATAAAAATCGCAACAATCGCAAAACCATTAGATTGTTGTACACTCAAAAAAATAAGTTAGTACAAAAGTTAGTAAAACGTATTGTAAATCAGGTATACTATTTTTTAGCAAATTTGTTTGCTAAAATCGTGTTTTCAGCTAAAATGTTTGTTATACTTATTCAGCACTTAACTGTTTTATACTAATGCTTTACTAATATACTAATGTTTTACTAATTAATTTTGCTAAAAAACATTGTGCTGATAAGCACATTAATAGTGTGGACGACAACCAAATTGAAAGATATACGCAGAATGAAGCAGATGTCGCGGCATGTCAAGATGTAGTAGAGAAGAGGAAAATGATACTAAAAAGTACAACTCTAATAAGACATATAAAAAAATCAACCATGGAAGACTTTTGTATCTGTTTTTCATACATAAAACAAAATTGAGGATTAAAATAACTTAAATTTTGCGTTGTCACCGGCTTATGAAAATAATTGTCTATTAATTAAATAAAAGACAAAATAAAATATTTATTTATTTAAACTAAATGTTTATATGTGTGGTCAAATTGCAAACAAACATATACAGAAATGTAGACAGAGTAAAGTGAAAGACAAAGACAGGTAGATTTTGTTATGGTTCCTTTTTCTTATTGCAAAAAGGGTTGTTTTTTTTTGTTTCGTTTGTTTTTGTTTATTTTTTCATTTTGTTTCTGTAATTATCTTCGGCAGTTGCGATAGCATCATTTAAACGATAGCATCATTTAGACAACCATTGATGTAAGTAATTGAAAGACAATATTTGTTATGTTATATATATTTATTTCTATATATTTTCAGATATTAAATAAATTCATGTCGTCAATGTGGAAAAATGAAAATTTTTATATTTCGTTATTATAGTAAATTATTTTTAAGAGAATCACAAAAATATGTTTTATGATTTTCAGCAAATAAACTAACTAAATTACAATTTTTTGCGTTTTTTTTCAGTCTACTAAAATTCAGCAAAAAATTTATTAATTTTCACCAACGCTTTTTTATTTCTAATCTACTAAGTGTTAGCAAAACTTTTGCTGAATCTACAAATTTTGTTGCTAAAAATCAGCTCGCTGATTTTCAGTAAAAGATTTTGCTGACATTAGCAACTTTTTTGCAAGCATCCTCCTGACTAAAATTTTGCTGACTCAGCAAAATTTTTTGCTGACTTTACAAACTTTTTTTTTTGAGTGTACATTTTTTTTGCAAGATGGAAATTGTACTTAACTCATCATAATTTTCTGATGTCATAGCTCAGATTGGGCCGTTCAATCTTTTCTTCGATTTCAACTTAAACAACTAAATTAAAAGTTTAATCTGCTATGCCACATTATTGTTGATATTTGCAAAAAATTCTAAGAAATAAACCTGTAAAAATAGCAAAAAACGCTACTAGAAATTTGTTAAAAATGAGCTTGCGGAAAAACTGCTAAAATTAACAGATTTTTTTTACTAAATATTAGTAATATAAAAATAGCAAAAATTTATCTGTTGAATTTACAAATATTTAGTAGTATCACTCAAAGAAAAGTATAAACCAAAATTAAGTTTACGCCTTACAGAAATTTTAATAATGCCAATTTATTACATTTCAGTTCATATTTATTTTTCATGAACTCAAAACTAATAAGCCAATTTTTTTAATTTTCCTTCCTTAAATTTCATTAATAGTTTTAAAAAATATTAGAAAATTTATTTATTTTTAGGAAAAAAAATGTTAAATTTTGAGAAGTTATTAAACTCAAAGTTAAGAAATTTAAAATTGTATGAAAAAAAAAATAAAACCAAATACGCAACTTACTTCAATTTAGTTCAAAAAACTTAACTTCTATAAATTAAGTAAAGCGTCCGCCAAATAACTTCTTTTTTTTTGAAAATGCTATAAAAAAAACTACTGATTATTTTCTCAAATTTCTTTTTTATTTGAAAGTACAATCCTTCCGGTTAATAATGGAAAATAATTTCATTCAAATGGCTGCCTCGGCTGGCCATGCAGTATGAGCTTCATCTGAAAAGATGATTTTTTTTGGCAAAATCGGCATCGAAAAAAAAAAACGTCAGATGGCGGACATTTTATAAAAACTTTTTAAAAATTGTCTTTAAGAAGATTAAAATTTTTAAACCTATAAAATTATTTTTTGGTTTTTAATTCATATATTATATATTATGTCCTGTGGTTCCTATTGGGAACAAAGGGCCACGTTTTTAATTCATATTAAATAGTAATTTGACCTAGAGTTTTAAATTAATTTCCCAACTTTTTTCTTTTAATTGTGGTAAAATACATTTCGAAGCTCGTGATTTTGTATTTATTTTGTGTTTTATTATGCATTTTTAAGGAAAAATAATTAAAATAAAACTATTAAAATTATTCGAGTTACTTGAGTAATTTTAAAAACTTACTCTATTAATCGAGTTAAAAACTCAAAATCGACTTACTCGTTTACTCGAACAAAACCAAACCCGAGTAATTTCAATACTATATTATTAACTATACTTTAAATGATATTGTTTAAATAAAAAAATCATTATTGTTTGCATATCAATTAAAATATTTAAATTTCTTTGAAAGTACGAAACTTAAGTTGTAAAATTTTTAGCTCAATGCAAAATCCGACTAATTTAATGACTGCGTATGCGATAACGCAAATGTACAACTTTAAGGTTATGACTGAAATAAGCTTTCCTCTTAAAATAAGTTTTCCGAAAATCCCAAATTTGAAAAAATTAAATTAATTTTGTGGAAGTTATAACAAACAAATTGAAAATTAAACACACGAATGTTTATTACCCGTACGAAACTCAAGTTGTTGGGGTATGAGTTTTTATCGCATAAATCATTTGAATTGTCAGTTTAATTATATTTATAAATTAAATAAATATTATTAAGAAATTAAAAAAGTTTTTACGATTTTTTAATACACGATGTGAAATGCATAAGTACTTAAATGTATATGTACTCGTATGTGATAGATAAAAAGGAATTTCCTCTTATGATACACTCAAAGCAAAATTTCACAATTAACAGTTTTGTAATACTCATAAAACAACTCAAACATAAATGGAAAATACAGGCCACATTAGCGAACATCCCCTGATATATAGTTAGAAACCCTCTAAAAATAAATTACGCTAAAAATATTAAAATTGAAAAAGGGGAGACTAAACAAAACTAAAGAAATTCATTTTTTTTTTTTTAATATCATTTATTGTATGAAAGAAGACGAAATTTTTTAAATTCTTTTACCTCATGTCCTCCGATTTTTTTTTTGTATTAGAAACATACCCAGTAAAAAACGCTGCTTGAATTTGCCATGATTTTGATATGGCGAATTCCCACTTGGAAGCATTATGTTTGGGCAAAATAAGAGCGGATTTCAGCGAAGTGATTTCATGGTTTTCAATAAAATCAATATCAATATAAATAATATCAATATAAATAAATTATTTTACATAAAATTCTGCAGATAATAGTTTTTGTTGTTAAAATTTTTAACATAGAATATATTTATTTAATATTTTTTTGTACCGCTAGCTCTTCAGAAAGAGTTAAATGGCTAATTATTTTTTATAACATACTCGAAAACACCACAAACAATTGGAAATCACTGGAGAAAATTTGTACAGATCGTTTATAATCCACGATATGAAACTTTCTGCATTACAACCTGCATCCTTATATGGAATTAAGGCAATCTTTTTTTTTTTTTTTTTTTTTTTTTTTTTTTTTTTTTAAAGTGAAGCAGCACTCAGGAAATTCTTCCTATTAGTTAATGTGTTGCTTTCTTAGGAAAGGGGATAGTGGAGAGATGAAAGGTGGTGAAAGATGAAGGGCTTCAAACATGGCAACACTGTAATTGCGCGAGTAAATAAGTCTTAGAACAGTTGTTGCTCGTCACCTGATGTAGAGTTGGCGAATTTATTGAAGCTTTTTGTTTCATAGCCCTGATTCATTATTTTACTTCGGTGGGGTTAAGTGCTATGGGAACACCGAAGGTGCTTACAACCTGCTTCATTTTTAGGAAAAACACTAAGCTCAAAATTTTGTTGTTGTTTATTTTTGTATATGAAAGCTAAAATTATTCATTTCTTTTGCTGCTTTTCAGTTTTATGTAATAGTAAGCACTTACATCAGCACATTTGTTTTATCCTGCTTATAAAAACACGAAAATTTTACTGAAATAAATCCTCTATGAAGCCTCCCTGCGGGAAACGAAGGGTCGATGAATCCAAAGTGACAAATCTGTGATATATGGTTTGGGGGCACGTCACGAAACTGGTGAACCCAAAATTGTGGTGCGCCAAAAAGTGTTAATTTTGGTGAAATGACCAATCACATGACTATAGTTATGGTGACAAAACATTCACTGGTTGCTACTAGATATATCATGCAACTGGAGAAAAAGTAACATAACATCAAAGTGTACTGAAGCAACTAGTGCCGTTGTAGTTGAAGCTATTACTGGTCATTGAACTGGTTCAACACAGTTAGCAGTGGATGAAAACATGGCAATTAGTGTCAAAGGATTTAGTGCATTGACTGCTACACAGCAGACATAACACTGAAGGAATTTTATCTGTACCGACTATGTGACAGTAGAAATGAAGACGAAACACTTCACTGGTTTAAAAGAACTGAACACGGAACTGTGACACAGGCGATTTCTCGCAAACGTGGCGATCTTAAACTTAGTTTTTTGTTGGGTATAGACAAAATAAGATAATTATAAAATTGATTTTTGTTGTGCCTTTTTTAAGTTTTTTTTGAACAGGGGGTAATACACACTGTTTTGGAAAAGTGCAGTATTTAGCAACTCGTGCATAATATGACATTCACTGAATAAAAACTGACAGGTTACTTGCTAATTACTTTTCGCATGCCCGGCGACATGTACCCCTCAGACCAGTGCAGTGGTACGTCTCAAAACTATTCAGTCAAACTACCCCTGTTACAGAACACATTGTGCTTAATATGTGACTACTTTTCCTTCAAAAATTGTTCTCCAGTTCTAAGATACGTACACCTACACCAGTCACGTGATAATTTTTTTTCCCACTGGTTCTGTTGCATATCACATAAATCTTTAAATGGTAATACTTTGACACTACCTACTTCTAACTTGTCCCGTAGCATATTCATTTCAGTCGGTACGGTGATATGTTGCATTGGTCAAGTTATTCGCCACGTTTCACAGTGCTTCACAGGTAGCAATGTCACCTCCTATGACAAGCCCATGTTAAAAGTACCGGTCACTTTTATACAACGGAACCGAAACTAGGACAGGTTCTTACACACAAAGTTCTAGTCACATGACCATACCAGTGACTGGTCCATTTCCCGCAGGGCTATAACACATCTTGATATTCAATTTTTAAAATTTTCAGTAAACCAAAATTTGTAATTGGTTTGAATTTTTAAGAAAATTTAAAAATTCTCAAAAGTAAATAATTTTGGAGAGCCATATATCCTTAAGTTGTTATCGCTTTTCTCTGATTCAAAAAGTATTAGGTTTTTTTCATTAATTTTTGATGCAAATGCAATTTTCGGTTGCAGTTTCAAAATTTTTCTACCCTGCTAAAATTATTTCCGCATACACTAATCGAAAACAAAAAATTGTTAATGTCAAACTTAATTTATTTTTTGTGTGACACCTTACACTCATAGAAATAATCATGTAAAAATAGGAAAAACAAGCTACTGCTAAAATTATCACAATTGTTAACAAAATATTACTTATATAAGAATAGCAAAAATAAATCTGTTAAATTTAAAAATATTTAGTTATATTTGAGCTAAATTTTATTTAATTGAAAGTAACAAAATAATCTGCTAAAATCAGCAAAATCATTTACTAAATATTAGTAGACAAAAAAAAATCGTTAACAAATGTGAAAATATTAAAGTTTTTTTTAGGTTTTTTTGCGAATAAAAGTCTGCCGTTATGAAATCAGCATTCTAAAATCTTTTGGTAAAAATTTCTGTTGCTTTTAGCAACTGTTACTTGCATTATACTAAATTTATGGTAAATATAGCAAAAATTTTGTTAATATTATAGTTTTTGGTTGCTATTTTGAGTCTACAAATATTTAGCAAAAGTTTTTGCTAATTTTACAGAGTAAAATTAACTAAAATTCACATCGAATATAATCAGGCGCGGATCCAGGAAAATATATTGGGGTGGAAAATTAGAGCATTTTTAAAAATGATCTGTTCTTATTGATTTTGTTTTAATGAACATTTTATTTTGGGGAAGCAAAAATATCCCATTTTCCCTCCCCCAGGATCCGCTCCTAAATATATCTAAAACTTTGTAAAGTTAGCAGATTTATTTTTGCTGTACTTATTATATTAATATTTAGTAAAAAAAATCTGCTAAATTTAGCAGTTGTTTTAACTAATTTTTATTAGCTTTTGCTGCTATTTTTACAGGTTTATTTCTATGAGTGTATCTATTACTTCCATACAAATTTTGTTTAATTTTTAATTTTCAACAGGTTTAAAAACAATTTAAAATTAAGAGCACACTATTAATACAAAAACGTGATTTATTTAAATTAATTTGCCTAAAAAATAATTCTTGATGGAGGTGCATTTTATGGATTCATCTCAAACTTGACATTTTTGTACAAGCTTTTTTTATAAAGAATGTATTGCGGGGATTAAACTGTTTAAAAACCTATTCCAAATATAAAAATTTCAATACATCCAAAAATTGCATTTGCATCAAAAATTCGTTTTTGTACAGACTTCTTTTATAAAGAAGGCATTGCGGGATTTAAACTGTTTAAAAACCTGCTCAAAATATAAAAATTTCAAATTATAAAAAAAAAATTTTTTATGTATGGAAACAATGGATAAAGTTTAAAAAAATCGAGAAAATTGTATACTATTGGCGTCACTGAAAAACCGAGGTTTAATTTTATATAAAAAATTTTAAATTTTCGATTTATCCATTTAGTGGGGGGACAATTTTGAAATTCTAAAAATTGCATTTATATAATTTTTTTTAATATGTATTTTTTATTGCATATTATAAACATAATACTTTTTGAATCAGAAAAAATCCGATGACATCTTTCGAATATCAATCACTTCAAAATTTCATGCATTTTGTGATTTTTTAATTATTTTGAAAACTAAGATCACGAAAAATCGCGACTTTTTGAAAAACTGAATATGGGAATGTGTAATGGGCTTCAATGGTGAATGTCTGTGTTCAAAAAGTTAATAAAATTTGAAAACCATCCGTCAATTTTATTTGTGATGTATTATGGAACGTCATGTTGAGTGACGTTGAGTTTCACGAAAAAAAACTACCGTAAAATAAATGATATTCTTACGGATAATAATTTTCGAATAAAACTCGATTAAAAAAAAAAAAATATGAAATTTAAATTTTTTTAAGATAACCGATTTCTGAAAGTTTTTTTTTCATATTATTATAGTTTGGTTGGTTCTAATGGTTATAAACTTTAACTTCAAACTCATATGTATATTAGTTCTCATGTAGTGAGTAAACTAGTTTATATGAATGTTTGATGTTTGGCATGGGATTGTTACCGCTTTCAAAAAAACGGAATAAATTTTTGTTCATTTACAAGTTCATTTATTTTGAAAAATTGATGCACCGACAGATCAGATTTTTAATAATTATATTCAACAGGTGATCTAATTTTAGCAAAGAAATATATTTCTTAGTGTAAAACAATACAACCTAAAAATAATCTGTGCATTGTGAAGAATAAAAATGCGAGGCCAAATGAGGTTTTTATAAGTAGAATTTAAGCTATTTCGATAGAAAACGAAATTTACAAAATATTTTGTAAGGTAATTCTTTATGTGCACGGCACGGTTCCGAAGTGAAAAAGCGTTAAAGTTAAAATTTCAAAAAATTAATATTTTGAACTGAACACAATTTTCAATAATCATGAAAACATAATTCCGTTGACTATAATTAGTTAATTGTAGGGATGCCAAAAGGGAAATCCCGAATCCTGAAATCCCGGGATTTTCGGGATTGACAAATCCCGAATCCCGGTATTTTTTGTAAGGAATCACAGGATTTTTTTATTTATTAATATTTTGTTCGCACATAAACATGGAGTGAAATATTATAGAAGAACCGCACTTTTTTAAATAAACTCGTATTTTTATATATTGCTTGACTGACAGCGCTGGATGATTTACCATTTTCAATATTTATTACTTCTTAGGAACTACGGATATCATTGAAATCGAGTGGATTTGAAGTTCCAAAGTCTAGAGAAACAATCAAAAACAAATTCTTGGAATTTTATCAAAAATGCAAGGAAAATATGATAAATGAAATCGGAACAATAAAGTTCAAAGGGGACAAGTGTAGCATAACGTTTGATGAATGGACGTCCACTTCAAACAAACGTTTTATAAACGTAATTGTACATACCAAAGGAAAGCTTTTTAATATTGGTTTAGTGCGACTAAAGAAGTCGGGCACTGCTGCTAATTGCATTAAATACTTAAAAGAGGGATTAAGTGAATTTAGTCTTACACTTTCGAACGACGTAGTCGGCTTTACCACTGATGGAGCGTCCGCTATGCAAAAAATTGGAAAACTTATAGCTTCAAAACAACAGTTGTGTTTTGCTCATGGCTTGCATCTAGCTTTATTCGATGTATTTTATAAGGGCCCACTTCTAGTACCGAACAAGAATCGTCTTCTTCTGAAGACGTTGAATCTTTTAATATGGGATTGAGAGAAAGCCAAAGTGTTATAACCGAAAGATTTCACATAAAGCCGACTATTGAAAAAGTTCGAAAAACAGTTAAAATGTTTAGAAAATCTCCAACCAAAAACGACGTTTTACAAACATATGTTAAACAAGAAAAATGAAAAGAGCTAAAAAAATTTTTTATATAAATAGAACATTTTTGGTCTTCAAAGTTTAGTAACGTCATGATGCTTGTTAGGAAAAGACCTAACCACGTGCTTGATTACTAAGAAGACAAGAATGGAGCAAAATTGATTATTAATAGGTTTTTTGTTAAAGTTCTGCCAATTATGGAGGCTCTAACTTTTCTAAAACTTCGGGTTCTGATGAGATCTTTGGCCAGATCGAAATACTAGTATCAACCTAGCTAATATGTTTGATTTGCTTTATTTTTGTAAATATACGGAGGTTAAAAGCTCGTTATAAATTGAAAATAACATAAAAATAATCTCGATGTGTATAAAAACAAAAAACTAATATAACTGAGCTAAAGTTGATATTAGATTGCAAAACCAGATGGAATATTTTGTTCGACATGTGTCATCGTTTTTCAGAGTTAGAAATTCCACTAAAAAATGTTTTAATTGATTTGAATCACAACCATTTTCTGATGATGAATTTATTTTGCTTAAACAAATTGTTAGCAATTTAAATCCCATTAAAATTACTGTCGAAGCTCTATGTCGAAGCAATATGACTTTGTGTGAGGCTGATGCTGCTTTGGCATTTATGTTGAAACAGATTACAACAATGAAGTGTGACTTAAGTAGCGAATTGTATAGATCTCTTCGGAAAAGAATAGAAGAAAGAAGAACGGTATACTCGACTCTTTTAAACTTTTTGAAAAACCCAAAAATAAAATCGGATTTTGATAACAATTTGGACACGATTTTAATAAAAACAGAATTAAAACTTTGAATTACTCGTTTTAAAAAAACATGTTGATTCAAACTTGTATGTGGTGCCACTTGAAATTGATAATTCCATAACAGATGAGGAATTAGAAAAAGACAGTGGTGTCTCAATTTTACAAAAATTAAACGATGCAATTGGACAATGTAAAAGCCCAATGAAATCTGTTAAAGAATCTGATAACAATTTAGAAACCCAACTTGCCAAAGAAATTTACTTTGTTTCAGGAGATGCGCAAGGTAAATATTTGCATGCTACATACAGCTTTTTACAAACCATTTTACCAACGAGCGTAGAATGCGATAGATGACTTTCAACGGCAGCGTATGTTTGCAGCAAAATTCGTTCGATACTATCTGATGAAACTTTAGACGCTTTAATCTTTCTAAGAAGCTATTTAAAACAGTAAACAGTATTTCTCACGTATAATTATTCAGTATTTTAAAAATTAGTTTAAAATCAAATTTGCCTTTAGGTTTTAATTAAAATTAAATGTGATTAATCAATTCTAAATTGATATGAATATGTTTTTTTTGTTTTGTTATATTTTAGAATTACATAAAATGTAATTATTTTTTTGTTTTGCTGCATGAATTCCATTTAAACACACATAATATGTGTATTATTAAATTTTATTAAATAATATACAAAAAATGTTTTTTTTTCAGTACAAAACTATTTATTCAACTAAATAAAATTAAAAAAATTAAAATCCCGAATCCCGGTATTTTCAAATATCAATCCCTATTGGCATCCCTAGTGTATTGTGAAGAATAAAAATGGAAGGCCTTATTTCCATTCCTTTCTTATTTCCATTATCATTTAATTTTCTTTATTTAAAAACCCATATTTTTTTTTTTTTTTTTTTTATAAAACTAAACAGAAATCTAACACATCCAAACAAAAATAAAGATTGTGTTGCTATTTTCGTCCGCACTGTATTACAGTGGTGACACCAATGACTGCATTTTTATGAGATTGTTGTTCTTCAGTAAAATGTTATGGGGAGACATTTTCATTTTATTGTTTTATTCCTCTAGCAATAAAGCGCAAAACTTTCGTTATTTGTATATGCGCAGTACAGAAACCAAACATATAAATTTTCAGTTAAATATAGATATTAAAATGGCTAAGATTTTGCTATATCTCGATAAGTTTAGTAGATATTTGTGGTGTTGAGTACTAAATTAGTTAAATTTAGACACAAAAAAGCAATCCCATGATCCGAAAATGAATTTTTATTTTGATAAGTTTTCGAAATATTATATTTATAATGTATACTATTTATATTCACAGATTTGAATATAGTTTTTTTATTTTGTTCAAATATTCAGACATAAAATAAGGTTTATTTCGTCTCTTTTTATACATGTATTTTTTAGAAAATGTACAATCACTTATTTCTATTTTTTGTTAAAAGATTATGAAAAAAAATAATTTTAAGCACTTTATACCATTTCAAAGGTAAATTTTCGATTTGGTCAAATTTCGTTGAATTTTTTAAAATGATTTTGAGGCTATTTCAATTAAAAATTTTTCGAAATAAAGTTGTAGTTTTAATAGATTACGAAATTTGTATTAAAGCTTTTTATTTTGAGAGTTGTATGAGTCCATTTTCAAACAAATGAGTTACTGATAGGATTCATTAGTACTCATTGGCTTCTATTTACTGGAAAAAATAGTATTGTCAAATATTGTATGTAGTAACAAACCTTGTTAGCACTGAAATATTTTCCTTGTCCGGGCCTTATAAACTTTTACTTCTTGATGTTTTTTAACACTAAGTGCACCAAGCGAAGTAAATTGACTCATATCAAATTATTTTCTTCGAAAAGTCCGTAACTTTTCGAACTTCCCTCGTAGTTATATGAAATGCAAAACTGCTACCATCAAGTACCGCCTGTTAATAGACTACTCTCAAATTTTGAGCAAGTTCCTTGATTTACTTTGCGTTTAACAGCTGTTCAAAACATAAAACCTAGTAATTTTTTTTTTTTTTAAATGGAAAAAAGTGAATTTCGAGTGCTCATTAAACATTATTTTTTGCGAAAACAAACCGTCAATCAAACCAAGGAAAAGCTTAATAAATGTCATATGGACTCTGCACCATCGATTACAATGGGAAAAAAATTGGTTTACTGACTTTCGTTGTGGTCGCACAAGTTCAAATGATGCTGAACGTTCTGCATGGCCAATTGAGGTCAATACACCCGAAAATGTCGAAAAAATCCACGATTTGCGATTGGCCGATCGAAAAGTAAAAGTGCGTGATTGGCATCAAGCATTTAATATGGCAGTGAGGTTTCGATTTTAAATGATCAGTTGGGTTTAAGAAAGCTGTCTGCAAGATGGATGCCGCGTTTGCTCTCAATTGACCATAAACGTAATCGTGTGACAACTTCAAAGGATTGGAGATGTTTAACCGCAATTCGAATTAGTTTTTGCGGGGTTTTGTAACTGTGGATAAAAGATGGATCCATTACAACACTCCGGAGACCAAGCAGCAGTCTAAACAATGTGTTTCTCCGGATAAAGCGGCTCCGAAGAAGGCCAAGGTAAGTTTGTCGGCCAATAAGGTGATGGCAAAAGTTTTTTAGGATGCACGCGGGATAATCCACGTCGATTACCTTCAAAAGAAAAAAACAATAAACGGCGAATATTATGCCAACTTATATTACCGATTTAAAGAGGATTTTTTAAAAAAAAAACGACCCCATATGGCCAAGAAAAAAGTTCTTTTTCATCTATCATCATGCACGGGTGCAAACGTGTGCAGTCTCAATGGCAAAATTCCATGAACTGGGCTACGAATTGGTACCTCATCCGCCGTATTCTCCGGATGTAGCCCCCAGTGACTATTTCCTATTTCCAAACTTAAAGAAATAGCTCGGTGGATAGAGATTTAGCTCCAAAATGAAATTACTGATCGAACAAATGCCTATTTTATGGACCACGAAAAATCCTATTTTTTGGAAGGGACACAAAAATTGGAAAAAAGTTGGACTAAGTGTGAGCTAAAAGGAGATTATGTCGAAAAATGTTTCTTTTTTTTCAAAAAAAAACTGTGTTTTATTCAAAAAGTCACGGACTTATTGATCCGCCCTCGTAGATATTATACAAACACTCAACAAAAAAAAGTTTGTAGAAAAATTAGTAAAACGTTTTACATCCTGATTTACAGATTTAGTGCTAGTTTTTAGTACAAAATTGATTTTTATTAAACATTTTTTGTATTTATTATGTATTATTTACTAATTACAATTTGCGTTGCTGTTTTTAGCAAAATATTTTATTCATTTTTTAAACCCGAGTTGCTGAAATTAGCAAAAAAAAAAAATTTTACGGATTTCCTTTTTTTTTAGTTAAGAGAAAAAGAGAGTCTTTCGGTGTGTTTTCTCCGATCTTAATGAAATTGTTACTTTTTTGTATGGAAATTAACGAAATTCAGATTTGTTTATACACAGCGTTGAAGAACTCTATAAAACAAAAATTGTAATACCCATGTTGCCTATGTAGCAAAACCTTTTGCTAATTATATATAGACTAAAAACACCCAGCAAAAAAACTGTAATATCAGCAAAAGTTTTGCTATATTTACCTTAAATTTAGTAGAATGCAAATAAGAGAATATTTCTTAAAAGAAACAGAAGTTTCTGCAATAAAAATTTGTGATTTGCTGATTTAAGAAGGTCAGATTTTTATTCGCATTATAAAAAATTAAAAAATTTGAAATTTTTTATTTAGCAAAAAAAAAAAAAATCTGCTACAATAATTTTTTCTGCTACGTTATTTTGAACTAATTTTTTAAAGTTTAAGTAAAAGTTTTTATACATTCTTTTCTATTAGTGCATTTATGTTAAACTAGTTGAAAAGCCTACCATGGAAGGCTCAAATTCAAGGTCTAAAAATCAAACAAATTTTTAACACTGATTCACCCAGAAAATAGACTAAAGTATTTGTTGCCAATCGAATGCTTCGGTAAACAAAAATTTAGTTTTTATTTACATGAATATTTTAGGTCTTATTGGCTCACAAAAATTAACGAAAATCGCAACATCTTCTTAACCCGGGTACAAATTCTAATATAAGGTCTAATAAAACTATATCTCATTTGATAAGTTCCCATATATAAATACATACAAATTGGTCCGAAAAAAGGGTCATCTACAAGTATCTAATTATATTAAATTCGATATAATTTGATACAATTTCATCCGAGATTTGTCCATATCCGGGACTTTAAATTATATTTATTTACATTTAAATATATCTGATTTTATAAAATTTAAGACGATAGTAGATATGCTTTCTGTAACTTGAACTTATGCTTAAACGCATTTAAGTTCAAATTTCAAATTTCAATCAAATAGCAATTTTTAAAGCCAATTTTTTTTAAATGAAACAACTAAATTTTTAAAAATTCTCCAGAGCATGTATGATAGTAATGCTATATAAAATTATAAGGAAAATATATTCAGTACAACGTCACATATAGTTTAATAAGAATTAATATGGGATTATATATAATTATATCGATCACTTTATATATTTGGATTATTATTATGTCTTCTGTATTTACATATGGAGTAAGATTTAGACACATATCATAATAAAAAATTCTCTCAAAAAAAAAATTTTTCAGATGTATTAGTACAGGAGTGCCCAAAAGTTCCTTATGGAAGACCAAACACCAATACATTTAAAGAAAAACTAATTTGTATTCAATATTTTTTGTTGTAAAAACCAATACATACAAAGAAAATAGAAAAAAATATTTCAATGTTTACCAGCAAAGCATACGAAAGTGTTGTTGCTTTGCGCTTGCGTGTAGACAGTGAAGAACGACAAAAAAACTAATAAGACAAAGTTGTTTGTGTATTTCGTATTGCTAGTGCTGAGCGCTCTATATGTGTATTAAAACACACAGCCTATAGCTAAGTGTTTTTATAAAAACAATTGAGTACCAAGCGCATAGGCCGTGGGCACCCCTGTATTAGTATATAATTATATAAGCCATAATGTGACTCCACTCAAAGTCCATTCAAAGACTTTATTATATTATATATGACTAGATATAACTATTTTTACCGTCAAGTTAAATCATAGAAAGTGTAATTTTTGGACTGAAGTTATATCTCGGTAAGAGAAATAATTTATGCCTAAAATTATAAATTTTTATGGATTCGTTTTTGAGATTCGCTCTAAGCCTATTTTGGCCCATATTGCCTGAAATAGGCAACGAAACAATATTGCAGTTTTAGTGTTCAACAGCGTAGTTTTTAAATATCAAAAGTTATAATTAACGTTAAATTACTAAATTTTTGAATGTATCTTCATGATTTTTAGTACAAAATAGTTTTCAACAATTTTTTCACTAAAGTTTTAACAAATCACACAATCATTGAATTATATAGCGGAATAAAAGTTAAATAATATAAGTTATAAATTGCTTCAAACTAGTTATTTTGTGTAATTCTATTATATTTTTATAAAACTGGAATTTTTTTATATTATTTTCGAGTTTTCACTGAAGTTTTCTAAAAAATATATTTTTTTCCAACTTCGACAAAATAGCACACTAATTAAAATAACAAAATATTTGATAAATACAAAAAAATAGGGATTTCTATCTAAATTGCTTTCGGCGAGTAATATCGGCAAAATGGTTTCTATTAGGTTCTGCCTTGGGAGCTTGCATATCAAAAAAAAAATATTTTTAATTGAATTTCTGTTTTATAGAGTACTAAAATATAAAATCCTTGGGTTTTCAAAATGTATTCCTTATTTTTTTTTTTAACAAAATAAAAAACAACGATTTAATTTTTTTTAAATTTTTGAGCTTACTCTCGTATCATTTTAATGCAAATCAAAAATGGTATATCCAATATCTGTGTAAGGTTCCTATGGAGAATTAGGAGTCAATTGTCCTAAAAGTGACTGGTTAAAGAAGGACTTATCACAGGCAGCGGCGTACCCAGGATTTTGTTTCGGGGGGGGGGGGGGGGCCCAATTTTTGTTTTTTAAAATTTTGTTTGTTTGAAAAGCATATAATTTGTTACATACGAGAGCCTATATTTAATATTTTGTAGTGTCCGACCAAGTACTCGGATTCTTTCTGACAGTCAGGCGGCATTAAGGGCTTTAATGTCCTATGAGGTGTCATCTGGTCTGGTCATGGAATGCATTCTGGCTCTTAACCGAATTGGCGGGCGCAACTCGCTTACCTTAGGGTGGGTTCCTGGTCACGAGGGGCATGAGGGCAACGAGAGGGCAGATTGTCTTGCTAATTGCGGGGCCCGAATGCCCTTTATTGGCCCTGAACCATTCTGTGGTATACCTTTGGGGTATGTTAGGGAGAAGCTCGGGTCGTGGAGGGAATCAGAATTCTCTCTCTATTGGGAAAACTATCTTGGCCAACGACAGGCTAAGAGATTAATCTCTTTTTCCAGTGCAGGATCGAGGAGACTCTTGTCCCTCGGGAGGGGTGACTTGAGTACCCTGGTGTCTTACCTGACTGGACACTGCAATCTCAGATACCACCTGCTCAAAAGGGGTCTTTCGGACACGGATGAGTGTAGATTTTGCGAACTGGTAGCTGAGACATCGGAGCATGTTCTTTGCGAATGTCCGAGGCTTTGTAAAAGGCGTGCCAAGTTTCTTGGCGATCGCTTTGTCTCCCCTTCGGACATTATGAAGATTTTTCCTAATAGGATTTTTGGCTTTATAGGTGGCTTGAATCTTTAGGGTAACTTTAGGCAGCACAAAAGACCTAAGTTGGTCGCGGTGCATAGTGCCATATAATCTAATCTAAGTACTCGGCTTCGGCTTCGTAGTTCGGCGAAAAAAGTGAAGTTCGGCATAGTTCGGTGTTTGGCCAAATTTTGGCCGAATTTATCCGAACTACCGAACTTTTTATGATTATTTATAAAAAGCACAAATAAATAACAACTGCGGTTATATTTACTTTTCAGAATTTACAAAAAAAAACTACATAAAAAATACAACGTTGAATATGATAGAATACAAAAAAAAACACCGATATTTAAATATCAATGTGTGTGAAAAAATTTCAAAAAGCCAAAAGAGTTTAAAAAAAAATTTCCAGAAATATAGCTACAAGACTTATAAGCGAATAATCAAATTTAATGCGATATAATTAAATATAAAAAAAAAAAATTCGAGTGGTAAGTAATCCTGAAAAGAGAATAACAGGTTCATCAATTTGGGATAGACATGATGCAGTACCAGACTTAGAAGTAGCAGAACCAAACGAAAATGTTATTGAAAAAGAAATTAAAATGTTTATTACGGAGCCTTAGGTCCCGAAATATAAATATATTTGAGTATTGGAATTCAAGTCCATTTACAAATATAAAAGCTGTAGCAATAAAATATTTATCAGCCCCACCAACTAGTGTAGCTAGCGAACAGCTTTTTAGCGCTGCCGGACAGCTGTATTCTGATAGACGAAGCAATTCACATGGTGTGAATTAAAGTTTAAGTTTTTTTTTTTCTATATCAACTTAAAAATCGATCAACTATTTTTCTTTGACTATAAAATATAGTACAATACAAATATTTTATTCTTTTTTTGTACTTAAAATAGTAAAACTATTTTCCAAATATGATTTTTTTAAAAAAATATACCTATAAATTTGTATTTTGTTTATGTTTAATAACTTTTTGGTTTAAATTTATTGATCTAAAAAAACAATTTATAATTTTTTTTATTAAAACAAAAAGTTCAGCTTCGGCCGAACATTGATATAATGGCCGAAGTTCGGCTTCGGTCGAAAAAAATTAGTTCGGGCGGACACTAATATTTTGTATCTGTTAAATAAGTTTTGGATGGGAAAGTTACCATGGACGTTATACCCAGCTATGATAGCAATTTTGAAGCAAAAATGTTTTGACATGTTTTTGTGTTTTTTAATTTTCTTATATCTACAAACAAGTTTTTTTTTTTTTTTTTGAAATATTAAACAAATTTATGTATCAATTGAATAATTTTATTTTGATTTTTAAAGTGAGCTATCATATTAATTAAGATCCTTATATACTATTAACAAACTCTTAAAATTTAATTCAACGATTTTTTTTCATAAAAGTGTCAATGATTTTGTCAGGTTCAACCTTTTCTCGATACACTGATGCAAGAGCTAGAGCACCAAGTCTAGCTTCACCCATATAATTCCTTAAATATGTTTTCACTCTTTTTAGGGTGGAAAAACTTCTCTCCGCGGATGCAGTTGTAACAGGAATTACTATCAGTAAATGTAAAAACATGTAAACGTTTGGAAAAAGCTCCTTCTTGCAATCTTGAATAGCATCTAGAGGATTTGATGGTCTTTATGGTAGTGTTTGCATAGATCAATTTCAGTTAATATAACATTAGTTTGAAAAATTATAGTCTCAAAAAAATATTATAAATTCATTTATTACATACTAACCAAAACAAAAATAAAATAAAAAATCGAAAATATTTCGGGGGGGGCTTTGGCCCCCAGGGCCCCCCCTGGGTACGCCACTGATCACAGGACTGGTATAATTTAATTCTGAAGTGGGTTAAGCAGTGTCAATTGTCCTAAAATTACCAATCCTTTGACTGGTAAAGGGAGGACATACCACTTAACCAGAAAGCTTATTAACAAGAAAAAGCTAGTTGGCCAGAATTTTACCCATTGGAAGCTGTTTAGTTTTCGTTTTATTTTATACTTTTGCGACAGTCTTGTGGTATGCCCATCTTTGGTTTAAAACAGGACAAATGACCCCCTTCTATGACAAGCCAATGTTAAAGTTGCCAGTTGTTTACATAGGGTAGGGTTTAGCAGAGGACCGGTCTCTGGCACGAAGGGACCGATCCTGTGGCACACGCAGAACCGATCCCATTCCCCATAGGGGTACATATTTAGAAATTTTTTCCATTAACAATCATTAGCACATTAGGATAACTTTTACAATTTTCCCCTAAGAAATTTAAAAACTTACAAAATGTTTTAATGAACATTATAGTGCCTCAAAAAAAATAAGTGCATGGAACAACCCTCTGAAAATAAGCATTAAGGATTATGATGACTCCTAAAAATTTTCGTCTCTATCGATGACATCCCATAAACTAAAGCGTTTTTAAAAAGACTCCAAAAACACAATTTTTTATTAATTAAATGAGTTAATGCAAATTTTGTCATAGTCAAATATAAAATAGATTCAAAATTTCGATCGTTCTATATTAAAAAATTATAAAACCCAGCCTCTTGGGTCGAGATAATAAGATTTTTATGCCATTTTTTATAGTTTTCAGTGCGATTTTTTTTTTAATATCTCTCCAATTTTTCATTCGTTCTTCATTTTTAACACATTGTTGAAATGTTTTCGAAATTCTCTCATAATTTTGGTAACTGATTAACCCATATTGAAATAAGTTTTTCAATCATAGAAACTTTGTTTTGTTTGTATTTCAAGTTTATAAAAATATTTGAAAATATTTTTATTCCTTTGTAAACTGTTTTGTTTTAAACATCAATATTTTTCTTTTTAAATAAAATCTATTTTTCTCTAAATAATTTCGTCAACGTTTTCCAATTACAAGAGGTTATGGGCGATAAAGAAGTTAATGGAATTCCACAGTTTAACGGTTGTGGTTATGACGAATGGCAATTCCGTGTGAAAATTCATCTGGAAAGTTTGAATTTGGGGGATGTTTTAACGGGCTTACCTCCAGCGGATGCAGCGAAGAAAGAAGAATTTTTCAAGAAGGATAGCAAGGCAAAGGAGCGTTTAGTAGCATTTGTTGGAAACAATTGTTTGGGCTACATTCGCGAGAAAACAACAGCAAAAGAGATGTGGGACAGCCTGAAAGAAATATTTGCAAGGAAATCAATTGTCAATCAAATATTGGTAAGAAAACAATTGATTCAAATACAATTGAATGATGGAGATTCTATGGCTGAACATTTAATCAAATTTGAAAATTTGGTAAGAAGTTTAAAGACGGCTGGTGCTGTTTTAGAAGAAAGTGACATTCTTACTCAGCTTTTTATGTCACTTCCTGAAAAATTTGATCCCCTAGTGACAGCTCTTCAAAATCTGGAAGGTCAATTAGGCTACGACGTCGTAAAGCAGCGGTTATTGTTGGAAGACACAAAAATTTCAAGCCGCCATGTAAAAGAAGATGGTCTGACAAAAAACTGCCTTTGCTGGTAAAAAACATTTTAAGAAAAAATTTCAAGGAAAGTGTTTTAAGTGCAACAAGATGGGGCATAAAGCAAATGAATGTCGCACGGGTGATGCTAGAATTGCTACAAAGGGCAAATCTGAACAAAAAAGTGTTTGTTTCATGGCCGATGCAAATAAAGATAGCTGCAAGGTCAAATCAAGCATAACATTTAAATTGGATTCCGGCTCAAGTGATCATCTTGTGAACAAAGAATATTATTTTAATTCATTAAATAAACTTGTAAACCCAATTCAAATAAATGTTGCAAAAGATGATCAGTATTTAACGGCTAATCATTTTGGGAATATTCAGTGCTTAAGTGACAATAACGTTGAAATTAATCTAAAAGATGTGCTCTTTGTACCTGATTTGAGGAATAATTTGCTTTCTGTTAAAAAGATGACAGCCGCTGGTATAAAAGTTACATTCAGTAAGGATAAAGCTGAAGTTTGGAAAGATGGTGCCTTGATTGCTACTGGATATTCTCGTGGAAGTCTTTATGAAATATCATTTAAATTAGAACAAAGAGTGGCTAATCTTTCTAATTGTGAAGAGGCAGAACTATGGCACAAACGCCTTGGCCATATTGGACAGACGTCTCTAAATGAGTTAATAAACAAAAATATGGTAAATGGTATGTATATAAAACCAGATAAGCTAAAATTTTGTGATGTTTGTGTAAAAGGAAAGCATTGCCGTGATCCTTTTAATGGTACCCGTGATCGTGCTTCCCGGCCCCTGGAGCGAATTCACTCAGACGTATGTGGGCCAATTAATCCAATAGCTTGGAATGGCTCAAAGTATTTCGTGTCCTTTATTGACGATTATACGCATTTTGCCGTAATTTATCCTATTAAGAAGAAGTCCTGTGTTTTTGAAAAATTTGTCGAGTACGAAGCGATGGCTACTGCTAAGTTTGGTGTATCAGTTTCAAAATTAACGATTGATCAAGGACGTGAATACAACTCTAATGAACAATGTAGGTGGTACAAGTCAAAAGGTATACAAATTGAAGAAACAATAGCCTACTCGCCTCAACAAAATGGAGTGGCTGAACGGTTTAACAGAACGTTAGTGGAAAAGGTTCCTACAATGCAAATTGAATCAAACATGCCGAAAAATATGTGGATTGAAGCAGCTCTGACTGGTGTGTATTTGATAAATAGAAGTCCGACCAAAGCATTAAACAATTATTGTACACCGGCTGAAATGTGGTACGGAACAAAACCAAATTTAAATACGTTAATGGTTTTTGGTTGCAAAGCGTATGCATGGATACCAAAACAAAATAGAAAGAAACTTGATGTCAAAAGCAAAGAAGCGGTAATGATTGGCTATGTCCCAAATGGCTACAAACTTTGGGATATGAAAACAAAAAGGCTGATCACTGCCAGAGATGTTAAGTTTGATGAATCTTGTTATCCGTACAAAGACGTTCATTGTGATAATCAACAAATTACGATTGTACTAAGAAGTAACGAGCAAGAAGGGGAAGATATCCCAAGTGATGTAGTGCCCGTTACTGATGGTCAACAAGAAAATGATGGTGATGAAGCAACTGTCTCCAGTGAAGAATACGAAAGCGAAAATGCCGTGGGACCGTTTAACAACACTGAAGATGAACATGATGAAATTGAAAATACTGTTGTTCAGGTTAGTGATAATGATTTGACTTCAAATAACGATGACACAAATACAGAACCCACTGAACCAAGAAGAAGTGGAAGAGATCGAAAGATGCCTATGAGACTATTTGATTATTGGACTGGTAATGCTGCCATCTCAGAATCTTATGTATGTTCTAGTGAACCTGAAAGATTTTCAGAAATTTCTGGTAGATCTGATGCTGATAAATGGTTTCAAGCTATTGATGAAGAACTACAGTCGATGAAATTAAATAAAGTATGGTTATTAACAAAACCTCCAAAGAACGCAAAGCTACTAAAGTCGAGATGGGTTTTCAAAATCAAGTATGATGAGAATGGTAATCCGCTTAGGTACAAAGCCAGGTTAGTTGTGAAAGGTTTTTTGCAAAAATATGGTATTGACTACAATGAGACGTATGCTCCTGTGGCTAAATTGACAACTGTCAGAGTAGTGCTTGCAATTGCAGTTAAGAATAAATATCATCTACATCAATTGGATATAAAAACAGCATTTTTAAATGGGGAATTGCATGAGGAAATTTACATGGCAGTGCCAGAAGGGGTGACTGCAGATAAAGGTATGTCTTGTCGCTTACTTAAATCGTTATATGGGTTAAAACAGGCGCCTAAATGTTGGAATGACAAATTAAACGAATTTTTGATAAATGATGGCTTTAAAAGATCTAAACACGATTACTGTTTATATACGAAAGTTGGTCAAACACGAGATAATGTCTTATATGTTATTATGTACTTTGATGATTTGCTGATTGTTGGGCCAAACTTAAAATCTATTGAGAATTTAAAGGTTGAGCTTTCTAAAAATTTTGAGCTTTCGGATTGTGGTATATTGAAAAATTTTGTGGGAATAAAGATAGAAATCAACAACAACAAAATAAGGATGTCACAAGAATCCAATATACAAAAAGTTTTGGATAAGTTTTCAATGACTGAATGTAATCCTGTCAAGACGCCTATGGAAAAAGGATTACAGCTCAAATATAATGATAATGGAAATATTGATAAACCATATCGGGAACTTCTGGGTAGTCTCATGTATGTAATGCTCTGTGTGAGACCTGATATTTGTTACCATGTGAGTTATCTTGGACGTTTTCAACAACAACCTTCTGAAGAACATTGGCAGTGTTTAAAAAGGGTACTAAGGTATTTAAAAGGTACTATAAAGAAGAAATTGATTTACGAAGCTAATGATGAAAATAAATTGTTTGGATATGCTGATGCCGATTGGGCCAATGACGTTAATGATCGAAAATCCGTGAGTGGTTACATATTTAAAGTATATGGATGTACCGTATCTTGGTCCAGCAAGAAGCAGCAAACAGTGTCAACTTCGTCGAGTGAAGCAGAATACGTGGCTTTAAGTTCTGCTGTGTCTGAAGCCATATGGTTGAGAGGCTTACTTCAAGACCTACATGTAATAATAAATGAAGCTGTAACTATTTATGAGGACAATCGTGGTTGTGTGTGTATGGCAACAAATGAGGAATCGAAACGATCAAAGCACATTGATATAAAACATCATTTCATCAGAGATAATGTCAAGAAT
Organism: Delia radicum; assembly: GCA_021234595.1. Taxonomy (NCBI): domain Eukaryota; kingdom Metazoa; phylum Arthropoda; class Insecta; order Diptera; family Anthomyiidae; genus Delia; species Delia radicum. Next base: position 169,284,238 of record CM037855.1, on the reverse strand, counting down.
CAATTGGAACTGCTGATCAACTAGCAGATATATGTACAAAATCACTGGATGCTAATTCATTTCTGAAATTGTGTACTCGCATAGGTTTATATGATTGAGAAGGGGTATTGAAATAAGTTTTTCAATCATAGAAACTTTGTTTTGTTTGTATTTCAAGTTTATAAAAATATTTGAAAATATTTTTATTCCTTTGTAAACTGTTTTGTTTCAAACATCAATATTTTTCTTTTTAAATAAAATCTATTTTTCTCTAAATAATTTCGTCAACGTTTTCCAATTACAAGAACCCATGTTTGCACTGTAGTAGTTATTTTTCATATACATTTTACATCCATAAAATTCAGTTTTTAATACAAACATTACTATAGATTTTGTTAAATAAAACCTAATACTTCATATTTAAAAAAAATATATAAAAAAAAATAAAATTTTTTTCAAAAAATTTGGATTTATTTGGCAAATATTTCAGGAAATATTCAACGGTTTTGCAAGTTTTATACAAGATATTATTTGTCGTAGACCGTAGTTTACGCGTTATATAAAAAAGAACAAATCTATTAGCTGCGATAAAAGCTAGGGGCATTAATCTAAAAAATGAGAAATTTCTAGTTCCATAGAGAATACTGAAAACATCTTTGAACATTAACATTATTACACTCAGGTAACTTCTGCTGTAAATATGTGTAGTTGTTTGAGTTTCTAATACAGTTATCTTTGTTTTTAAGTGAAAAAACAGTCATTTGTAGAAGAAATTTCATTTTTGATTACAATTGTAGTTCATTTAAAAAAACAAACCACATCAAATTACTGTATGATGATTTGACATTCATACAGTAGTTTCTTTTTTATTTAAAAAAATAAAACAAATAAAAGTTTGTTTATTTTTACTACATTTGTTGGTCACTGGTGTTCATTTTTTGAACATTACTTTTTTGTCATTTGTTTGACAATGTTAGTATAAGTCACCATTTTTTAAAGTGATATTTCATTTGTTTTTAACTAAATTGCAGTGGTCTTTACCTACTAGGCATTCTAAATGTAAGAAACATTGTTATATTGAAATATTAAGCAAATATCAAAACTGTTCCAAATAGATGGTAACCGATTCGATGAGGGTAACGCTATTTTCTTTTATTTCGGTAAGGGTATTTTAGGGGTAATGATATTTCAGTTATTTCGGTAACGAGTTTTTAGCTTTAACGGTATTTTACTTATTTCTGTAAGGGTATTTTTAGCGGTAATGTTTAACGTTTAATGATAACGGGTTTTCAGTTATTTCGGTAACGGGGTTTCAGTTACGAGTACGTAGTTACGAGCACGAGTTACGTATTCCGGTAATGGTATTTCAGTTATTCAGGTAATGTCAGTGCACAACGATATTTTTAGGCCGAATTCCAATGAATGCCTAGTTTATGATGAAAATTTGGGAAAATATATATATATTTACAGCGATTTTTTTTTTTGAACTGGTAACGGTATTTTAATCATAACGCCATTTCAATTATTTCCTTAACGGTATTTTAGTTATATTGGTAACTATATTTTACGGGAAACGCTATTTCAATTATTTTGGTAACGTTACTTTTGGGTAACGATAGTCTGTTGAAAATGTTTTGAATCGATAACGGTATTTTAGCGGTATTGCCTGTCATCCCTGATTTGAAATGACAAACGGATGAAAAATAAAAGATTTGTTGAATTTTTTATAAAAATCACATTGAAAGACATCAAAAAAATTCTATTATCTCGAGTCGAGAAGTTGTTTTTAATAATTTTTTAATGCAGATTCGTAGAATTTTTAAATATTTTTTGTACTTGACCAGATTTTTTAACAAAAGGAGCCGTAACTTATTCTTAATAAACAGTAAATGCCGATTTTGAAGGCTTTTTAAAAACGGTTTAGCTAACAAGTTCTATGGGCTAGAGCCGAAATATTTTAGGAGTCATCATAAACCATGTTATTCTTTATTTTCAGGGGGTGTAAATGGCACTTTTTTTTTTAAAGTTTCAACAAGAGGCACTCTAATGAACATAATATGATTAGTTTAAACAGTTTTCAACTTTTCAACAATTTTCAAAAATATTTGTGTTGATTTGTTTATTTAAAATTGTAGATTTTTTTTTTTTTTTTAAATGTATGAATTTTTATTATTATAGACTGTTGATTGATCAAGGGAATTTTATATTTTTAATATATTAAACTTATGAAAATGATGGATGATAAACAATTTTTTTGTACGGAAAATTTCCAATGCATCACAAAAAAACTAAAATAAGTTCTACAATTGTTAGCCGCTATAAACAAACTACTTAATGCAACATTATTTAAATTGAATTTGAAAATTACAAAATTTTGAAAAAACCCATAAATGTTTTTAATGAAAAATAACAACATTCCCAAACTAAATGATGGAAGGTAAACAAAATTTTAAGAGTAAGAAGAAGCGAATGAAACAAATTATATTTTAAGAATTATAATTATAAATTGAACAGTCATCATTGAACAAATTCAGAAAAAATTTCCTTAAATTTGTCTATGATGATGAAAAAATTATGTTTATTTTTCTTTTCACAAACCTGACACCCACACATTTTTTCTTGTGAGCGAATGAGTTAGATTTATATTTTTGGAAAATTCTGAAAATTTTTTCGTTTCCATTATAGGAGAGCGTGGGATATATACAGAGAGATTTTTGTGGTAATATTGAGTGAATAACGGTAATAACGAAAAATTATTTGTTTATACGAAAATCAAGCTGTTTATAAACTCTGGCAATGTGGAGGATCGGTATCAGTCTACTTTGGATTTTTAGCAAAGCTATAACCAAATAACTTTTCCAAAAACGCACCACACACTAAACTAAACATGTCTCTTGAACGTGCTATTAAAGCTAAGGTGAATATTAAGTGAAATTGAAAAAAAAAAAAAAATCTAAAAACTTTAAGAAATGTGAAAATTAAATAAACGAATGGGAAAACATGGAAAATTGTGAAAATTTTTAAAGGAATAATAAAATTTGTTTGATTAAAAAAAAAAAATATTAAATTAAAAAAAAAAAATGAATTCTCCTCAAAGTCAAATTTATAATAATTTTGGTGAAATACTTGTTTGAGACTTTTAAATTTCCAAAATATCTTTTAAAAAAAAAGTGAACAAGAAAATATTTCAAATTTGTTTTATAATAATAAAAAAAAAAGAAATATTTTTTCTTTATTTTTAAAAATATTTTGGTAAAAAAAAAATAATAATAATGAAAATGTTTTACTTTTAAATTTAAAATAATTAACACCAAAAGTTTAAAATTTAAAAAATATAAAAGAAGTTTAATAAATTTTCAAATGTAATCAACCGTTTTTAATATTAAAAAAAAAAAAAAAAAGTTTAAATAATAGATTGTTTTTTAATTAAATAGAAATATTTTCAAAATATCTTTACTTTATTTAAATAATTATGCATATTCTTTTTTTTTGTTTACAAAAATAAGAATACAAGTTTGATATAAAAAATAAAAATAAAGTTTTTTTTTTTTTTGCTTTTTTTCCGACCTTTACTTGTGCAATGAAAATGAAAATTATACTTTAATGTTTCAAGATTTTCAAAATTTTTTATTTACATTTTTAATAAGAAAAAACTTAATCGATTTTAAATGATAACACCTGTATAGTAATTTGAAAAATTAAAAAAATTTCGAGTTTTTCTGATTTTTTTTTAATTCAATTTCAAAAAATGTTAACAATATAGTTTTTATATTTGATTAAAAAAAAAACATATTTTAATTAATTAAGAAGTTAAGAATATTTTTAAATTTTCCAATGCTAAAAAAAAATAATTTAATTTCAATATTAAAATATTCCAAATTGAACAAATATTTTTACTAAGAGGAAATTTCTTGGACGAGTTTTAATGATTTTTTTTCTAATGAAGTTTTCTTCACAATGTGAATGAAAAATTTCTTAAATTTTATAAAAAAAAACTTCATGGTTTTAATGTAACAATTTTTAATGACACTTTTTCGTAAGCCGTATGAAAATTTTAATTAAAACATGAATTTTTTCATTAAATTTTTTGAAAAACTTCATTAATTTAATAAAAAGTAACATTTCATAGATCTAATGCAGATTTCAGAATAGCTCAGTATAAAAAACAGAAAAAAAACTATAGACAATATTTTTATGTTACGACTATTCTAAAGTTTTCCAAATACAAAACAAAATTGTTTGAAGTGGTTTTTTAATATTATTTTCCAAACAGATTTCAGTATTGGTCAAAATAAAAAAAATATAATTAAACTTTTAAAATTTGAATACATTTTTATAAATAAATAAAAAAAAAAAAAAATTGAAGTATATTTCCACTATTACTACAAAAAAAAATTTTTTTTTAAACATTATATTAAAATTTTTTTTTAATATTAAATATATATATAAAAATTTAAAGAATTTTAAATATTTTTGTTTTCGAAAATTGAAATTTTTTATATTTTTGTTTAAGAAAATTTAAATTTTTTTTATTAAAAAGTTTTGATATATTCCAAGAAAAAAAAATCCCATTCAAAAAAAGTTATATATAACGTTTTATGTGATATGATGTGATATTTAATCTTAACCGAGTTCATCTCAAAATTGGGGCATCCAGTAATAGCCAATTAAATCCTTCAAATATATTACTGGATTAAATTAGATCAAAATTGATCTTAAAAATGGGCGACCCAATAATATCTTATTAGAAATCCTGATATATCAAATATTCCATGGGATTAATTTAAATCAAATTAGATCTAGTTAGATCCAAAAAGATAAGTAATGTGGATAGAATTAGATGTATTGAGATTTAATTGGATCTACTATCCAATGAAATATTTTATTTAAAATAAAAAAAAAATTAAACATTTTTTCATGAGGCGCACAATTATGTATGGGGTTATATATAATAATATATAATTATATCTAATACACATACAAAATATGAATGATATGTTAATATATATAAAGATCAATATAAAATATACCGTACCATATAAGAAACATATAATTATATATGTCTGCCTGGCATCATATATAATCACATATCAATCACACATTAAGATTAAAAAATCTTAAATATCTTTGTTTGTATGTTTTTTTTTGTTTGATTTTTGTTTTTGTGGAAGAAATATTCATAAAATATGATCATATCAAATGTAAAAGAGTGATTTCTTTTTTGAAAAGGGTTAAAAAAAAAGTTTATATCGCACTTGATCAGCAAGAGGGTATTAACTCAAAATTTTAAAATTTTCAGTAAAGTCAAAAAACTGTTTATGGCCACATTTTAACAGAATTTAAAAATTCAAACATATCATAATAAGCAAATTCCATTTGAAAATATATATACATTGTTTTTGTTTTAAATTTTACCACTCATTGCAAAAAAAAATCAATTTTTTTAATTTAATACAATTTTTTTGAAATTTTATCGATTTAAATTTATAGAATAAAACAAATTTTATCAACAAAACATGAAAATATACGATTTATTTCTATTTGAACTTTGGTATTAACTCGAAATAATACCTTTTTGTTGAAATAACGGTAATCACTACATTATCATGAAAATGGTCTCAAAAGTGGTTTTCGAGATGAGAGAGTAATCGGAATACGTTGAAATTTTTACAATAGATAGATATTGATATTGTTAGTTGATTTCTTGGAAAAAGTAATATTTTAAAAATTTTGAGTTAATACCCTCTTGTTGATCACGTGCGGTATGTTTTTCAAAATCAAAATATTTTATTTTAAACAATTCTGAAATCAATATTAACATTTTACAAAAATTTGAAATTGTGAAGATTTCTATAAAATGTAAATGATTTCTTTTAAAATTAAAACTTTAAACTTTAAAAGTGAACATTTTCAAATCAAATGAAAGTATTAACAAATTTTCTCTATTTTAATTTCTAGATCGCTGGCAAGCGTAATCCCCAGATGGACAAAGAAGCCCAAGAATGGGTTGAAGCTATTTTGGGTTCGAAATTCCCCGCTGGTGTTGAATACGAGGAACATCTCAAGGACGGTCAAGTTTTGTGCAAATTGATCAACACTTTGTCCCCCAATGCCGTACCCAAGGTCAACTCCTCCGGTGGTCAATTCAAGATGATGGAAAACATCAACAACTTCCAAAAAGCCTTGAAGGAATACGGTGTACCCGATATTGATGTCTTCCAAACTGTTGATTTGTGGGAAAAGAAAGATATTGCCACAGTAACCAACACCATCTTTGCTTTGGGTCGTGCTGTAAGTATTAAGTATATTTTCTGCTTAAGCATCTATAATAATTCGATTTTTTATTTAACCATTACAGACCTACAAACACCCTGAATTCAAAGGTCCCTTCTTGGGCCCCAAGCCCGCTGATGAATGCAAGCGTGACTTCACCGAAGAACAATTGAACGCTGGTCAAACCATTATTGGCTTGCAAGCCGGTCAAAACAAGGGTGCCACCCAAGCTGGTCAAAATCTCGGCGCTGGCCGCAAAATCTTGATGAACAAGTAAATTTTCCATTTTACTGCTGCAAACAATTTTTTACGGTTTTAGTTTAAGTTAAAAATTCCCTAAGAAACACATACACAAACTCAAAATCTTTACACACAATACACAAAATTTTTTTGTTAGAAGGAAATTATATTAAAAAAAAATTATTTTTTTTTTGTATTTTATATAAAGTAAAACATAAGTTTATGTTTAAGTTAAAATAATAGAAAAAAAAACTTTTAATAAAGAAACGCGTTTCAAAAAAAAAAAGATGAACTGATCACATAAAAAAACAAACAACCTCGAGTTTTATTTCAAAATAATATTAAAAAACAATACAAAACCATAAATACTACTGCAAGATCATTTTGCTAATAAACAATTTGTCGTATTAACAAACAAATTAATTGTATTAACAAACTGTACTAACGGGCAAACCTTAGTTGTAAATACAACTTAATTTTAATTAAAAGTCAGCGTACAATGCAAACTTTTAGTTTTTGAGATTTAATAAAATAATTTCTTTATAATAAATTTAAAACTTTTCAAAAAGTTTAGTGTTAAAATTTTATTTTTAATAAAAATTTATTACTAAAACTCATTTAATTTAAAAATTTTACTTTTAAATTGTAAAAAATTAGAACCAAACATTTATTTTTCCAACTTTTATAATAATTTTTTTGCTCACGTCACTCCTCTAATTATTTAAACTTAATTTTTATATACACTCATTCGGTTTGAAATCTTCTTGAATCTTTTGTATAACTTTTCTATTTTCAAACACAATTTTTTTTTTTAAATTGTTTTCAGTTTTTTTTTTAATATATTCATTTTGTTATTTAAATTTTAAAATTTTCCATAATCACCATTTTAACCTTGAGTATCTTAACAAAAATATTAAAAATAAAAAAAAAACTGTGAAAATAAAAAATAAGAATCGAAAAATATGTTTAAACAAAAAATCCAGTAAAAAAATAAACTAAAATCCTATCAATTTTATTTAATTATATTAATCTTTTTTTTTTTGTTATAATCAAACAAAAAGTGATCCAACCCACACAATTTCATTTTCAAAAATTGTTTTTCTTTCTTGTTCTAGAAATTATACTCATAAATCTTCAAATATTTTGTGGATATTTTTTAAGACATTAATTTTTTTTTTTTATATTTTTATAAAAGCGTGTCGAGGCTGTCAAAAGTTTGTGTGTATTTTCCATTCGTTCACACTTTCAATGTTTTTTTCTCTATATTTTATACAATTTTTAGTTTTTGTTAACTACAATGATTTTTTTTTCATGTGTACGTGCTTTATTTCACTTTTCTTGAATTTTTATTTATCGTAAAAATGTGTGAAAAATTAAATTTGGATATTTCTAGAGAAAAAAATTAATTCTATAAATTAATTCAAATTTTTTGTTGTTTTTAATTTAAACAATGTAAATAATGGTATATACATTAGGGCGGGTCGATTTAAAAATCGCTCAACGTACAAGGAAAATCGTATTCTAGGGATCAAAATAAGAAACTTTGCCGAAGGAACCATACCTCTAAAACGAATTCTGTTGTCCCGACTTTTGACCCGTAGGGTAAAATTTTGAAAAATCCCATTTTTTTTTTTTTTATGGTTTATTAATTTATTTTCTTATTTTGTTCCTACAATTGTTTTCTTGCCTCAGCGTCCTAGGACATTATTGAGGCCAGTTGGCGTAAAATTTAATAAAAAAAAGAAATAAATGAACTAAATTTATGTACTATATCATTTTATTTAAAAAAACGAATATAATTTTTAAATACATTACATTCTTTTTACACTAGAAGCATTCCTAAATTTTGTAACAAAGAACTTTTTAAATTTGATTTAAAGATTGAAATTCTTTGAAAAATTTTAATATTTTCTGGCAAGTTATTAATATTCAACTCCACCAATATCTTCAATTTTTTGTTTTAGTTGTTTCTAATCTGCATCTGTACGTTCTTAAATTTGAGCTATTTCTAGTATTGTACGTAGCCTGGTTTCTCGAAAACTTAATTGTGTTGTGACCAATATTTTGCAATGACTTAAAGACAAATATCAATAATTGCATTTTGTATAAACCATTAATTGGCAAGATTGTTTTGGTTACGTTTCTATATAGCGACAATGTCGGGTGTAAAAGTGGAAAATTATGTACCGTTTTTAAAGCTTTATTTTGAATTCTTTGCAACGATATTAGTTCAGAGTTATTTTTACAGCCGTATACTACAACCATATAGTTTAATTGGCTTTGAATTAACGCTTGATATAGCAGCAATTTGGTGTTTACGTTAAACTTATTTTTAAACTTATATAACAATCCTATTAGCGGGGATATTTTCGCCTTCAATTCCCGAATATGCAAGGTCCATGATAAATTACACTGTAGATTAACTCACTTTCAAATAATTCTTCACCATTTACATAAATACTAAATCTTTGGTCATTGTTGCACACATGAGGTCTGAATCGCAGAAATTTGGTTTTTTCAGTGTTTATTGCTAACTTGTTTAATCTTGCAAATTCAAAGACTAGTGCGGCATCTTTTTCCATGTATGCTTTTAGAGCTGCATCATATTTGTATGGATAAAATAACGAGATATCATCAGCATACATAAAAACTTTTCCATACAATCCAAGATTTACAATATCGTTGTTATAAATTGTAAACAAAAGCGGGCCCAAAACACTACCCTGTGGCGCACCATGCTCAACAATTCCATGTAAACTGCGACAACCGTTTATCTCTACATACTGTTTTCTATTGCATAGTTAACTTTTAAAAAGCTTTTGTTCACTTCCTCCTATTCCATAAAACTGAAGCTTTTGGATCATAATCTCGTGATCTACAAGATCAAAAGCTTTGGAAAAATCAAAGAATATGCCAGCTACTCCATTAAAACCTTCATCTAATCCTTAACAGATATAATTGACAACATTCTCAACAGCATTTTCGGTCCCAATGCCCTTTCGAAAGCCATATTGACAATCATAAATTAATTTATTATTTTCTAGATAGTTTAACAATTGTTTATGAATTATTTTCTCAAATATTTTATCAATTACTGGTAACAAAGCAATAGGTCTATATTTATCCTCTTTGTTGGCGTGTAACTCCTTTGGTATTGGTGTAATTCTAGAATTTTTTAAAATACTGGGATACTCTGAGGTTTGAATAATGCTGTTAAAAATCTTAAGCAAATCTTGTGAGATTTCTTCATTGCATTCAATAAATATTCTTGGTGACAGATTATCATGCCCAGGACTCTTATTTGAGGAAAAATTGGCAATAACTGTGAAGATTTCATCAACCGTTGTGTTATTCAAATGAAAAGTACTGTTTTGATAACATAATGTTCTAAGGTAGTGAAATGTATCTACAGGGGAACTATGGATTTGTTGCTTGAAATTAATGGGAACTTGACCCATTTAGAGTGCCCCAATCGAATCCAACCCAATCGAATATAATTTATACATTCATCTGCTAGAGCGTCTTCCGGAGAAGAAATAGATACCCTAATCTTGGAAAGACTCCTCACCTAGAATGATGATATATGCATTAATCTGCTAGTGCGTCTACGGGAGAAGAAGTAGCTCCCATAATCTTGGAGATACTACTTTCTGAAATATCGAAGTGGGTTTTTTTCAAAATATGACCCTATGGGTCAAAAGTCGGGACATCAGAATTCGTTTTAGAGGTATTGTTCCTTCGGCAAAATTTCTTATTTTGATCCCTAGAATACGATTTTCCTTGTACAGTGAGCGATTTTTTTTGCATCCCAACAAATCGACCCGCCCTAATATACATACTATGTGCATTAGGATGCCCCATAAAATAACGCTTTATCGATTTTTGTTCACTACACCCCTTAGTTTCATTACAAATAGTTCCAAATGATAACAATATATTTATTTTTTTTTGATTCAATAAATTTAAGTGATATTTTTTCCGAAAATTATGCAAACTTTGATGAAAACATAATTTTGTTCAATTTTATACAAAATAACCTATTTTTCTATAATGCCCTGGAAATTAGACACTCCAAACACAAACTCGAATTATAATTTTTTTTTCTTAAATAACAACTATTATTTTATAAAAATAGTGATCGACATCTTCAAATTATGCATTTTAAAAAAATCTTAGAATTGAAAATGAAAATTATTCAAGTTCGAGGCCATACTCTATATTTCTTTATTAGGATATTGTCCTAACAAATAGTCTAGAGTTTTTTGTTTTCAAATTTATTATGTTGATAGATCAGAACAAGTTTTGATCATCAGAACAAGTTTTGAAAGCGGGTAACAATCCCATGCCAAACTTCAAACATTCATATAAACTAGTTTACTCACTACTTGAGAACTAATATATGAGCTTGAAGTTAAAGATTATAACCATTGATCAAAAAATAAATTGAAAACTTGTTTGTTATGCGCAAGGTCCACCTCTGGTGGATATTCAATACACGTTTTCTGTTTTTCTCTCCTTTTTATATTTTGTTTAGTTTATAAACAACACAGGGGGAGTAAACTAGACTGTACTTAATGTTTTATACAAGTTTGATATAATTTTTATTAAAAATTAAAATTATGTTTTTTTCGACCTTTAATTGTGCAATGAAAATGAAAATTATTCAAGTTCGAGGCCAATTTATTAAAAAAAAAAACGTTTTTGCATTTTTATTAAATTCGTGGGTCATTTTTGGATTCCGGGCTAAAGTGGGTTAATGATATCTGATGAAGTCAGAATTCCATATCTGAATAACTTTAAGAATTAAATAAATAAAGGAAATAAAAATAAATTTTTTTTGAAATTTCTAATTTTGCCAATTTTTAATAATAGCCCGCTGAAAAAATTCCGATATAGTCATATACAGTCATTACATATCACATCATATATCAGGTCATATATTTCATATATCAAATCAGATCCGATGGGTTTCCGTTTGATATAATTTGATCCGAAAAAAGGGTCTATACAATTTTATAAAGTTATATACAATTTGATATAACCTCCTAAAATTCTTTGGGAATCCGCACTACAATTTTGCTTCACATTCCAAATAATAAAAAAAAAATTAATATAAATCTATGAATTGGGCGCATTTAATTTTGACTTTTTCAATTATTTCTTAAAAAACTCATCTCTCTCTTAGCTTTCGATTGATTGTTGTACGTTGTTATTTTTGGTTTGATTATTTAATCATCAAGTGTTAGTAATTACAATGTCATTTTAAGAACATTTTAAAAATTTATAGAACATTTTTCATAAATTCAAGCAAATTTAAGTCGAGACTGGATTTTTTTTTAACAACCTTATTAGATTGAAGACAAATAATTTTGATAGAACAAAAGTTAATTTCACGAGATAAATATTGCATATTATGGGGTTTACAGCGAAATCCGTTGAAGTTCTTTTGTGTTATAAAACTTTTTACCTTTGGGCATATATAAACATATTTGTCCATATATGGAAAAGTAGGCTAATTTTTCTAGTATCAACGACTACGAATGACCATATATGATCATACAAAAAATATATATGAGTAGTATATTAATGAGAGTTCTGGAAACAGGTGCAGGGTGCAAAAATTTTGTACTAGTTTTGTATGGCAAATCTAGCAAATCCAATGAAAATTGCACTCTGATCCCCAGATTTTATTTTTTATTGGTAAGGGGGTTGGAGGGGGTTTAAATTAGCGAAGTGTATTTAAGGGTTAATGTGTATTTACCGCAAATTATGTTAAACATAAAATTATTCCTTTAACGGTCGATGGGGTTAAATTTGACCCCAGATTTTTTTTTATTGGTAAGGGGGGTTGGGGTGGGGGTTCGGTTTGGTGGGGGGTTCGGTTTTGATTGAAGTGAAGTCGTGGTGGGGGTTGGGGTGGGGGTTCGGTTTTGGTTAAAGTGATGTCGTGGTGGGTGTTATTTTTGTTGAAGTGAAGTCGTAACATTTAATGTGTTCGTTAGAGGGTTAATACAATATGAATTAAACCGCTTTAGGGCTGTTTACGAAAGTCTGTGATTTTTTGCTAGTATTTAATAAATAAAATTCATTTACTGCGGTATATATGAATGTCCCTAATACTATTTGTTATCAGTATAAAATGTTAATCACATTATTTAAAAACAAAACATTTATTTATTTTTAGTGTTAATCATATACCTACATACTTATAAAACATACACTCAAAAAAATAAGTTAGTAGAAAAGTTAGTAAAACGTCTTGTAAATCAGGTATACTATTTTTTAGCAAATATTTTTGCTAAAATCGTGTTTTCAGCTAAAATTTTTGTTATACTTATTCAGCACTTAACTGTTTTATACTAATGCTTTACTAATATACTAATGTTTTACTAATTAATTTTGCTAAAAAAAATTGTGCTGATAAGTAGATGTCGCGGCATGTCAAGATGTAGTAGAGAAGAGGAAAATGATATTAGAAAGTACAACTCTAACAAGACAAGTAAAAAAATCAACCATGAAAAAACATATACAGACATGTAGACAGAGTAAAGAGAAAGACAAAAGCACACATCTTAGGTAGATTTGTACGGTTTCTTTTTCTTATTGCAAAAAAAGGGCTGTTTTTTTCGTTTCGTTTGTTTTGTTTATTTTTTCGTTTCGTTTCTAGAATTATCTTCGGCAGTTTCGTCATAGCATCATTAAGACAACCATTGATGTAAGTAGTTGAAAAAAAATTTTTGTTATGTTATATATATTTATTTCTATATATTTTCAGATATTAAATTAATTCATGTCGTCAATGTGGGAAAATTAAAATTGTTATATTTCGTTATTATAGTAAATTATTTTTAAAAGAATCATAAAAATATGTTTTATGATTTTCAGCAAATAAATTAACTAAATTACAATTTTTCTACAAATTTTTTGCGTTTTTTTTTCAGTCTACTAAAATTCAGCAAAAAATTTATTAATTTTTACCAACGCTTTTTTATTTCTAATCTACTAAGTGTTAGCAAAACTTTTGCTGAATCTACAAATTTTGTTGCTAAAAATCAGCTCGCTGATTTTCAGCAAAAGATTTTGCTGACATTAGCAACTTTTTTGCTAGCATCCTCCTGACTAAAATTTTGCTGACTCAGCAAAATTTTTTGCTGACTTTACAAACTTTTTTTATGAGTGTATGTATATTAGCAACAATTCTATATTTTTGTAGACCAAATAATTTACAATTACACATAACACTCGAATCAACCGTAATTTGTTTCAATTTAAAACAATTTTCAAAATGAACACCATGAACTGATGAATCTACTAACTCCAAATCTTCATATAAAGGTATGATTTCTAGGAAATTTTCCATATATCTGATGAGTTCTCCCGGAATATATCCTCTATAATAGTTTAGAAAATTTTCCACTTCAACTCTCATGGTCTGATGATTATACAAAGAATCAACCAAAGTTTCATTTTCAGTTCCTATTCGATTCATTGTACGTAATATTGCTATTCAACTCAAGTATTTATAATAATTACAATCAAGTGCAGGAGTAATTATAATGTTTTTACTATCTAACAAAAAAATAAAATAATAACAAATATTTTTTATTAATTTATTTTACTTAAATTTTTTATTAATTTGTTTTTAAATTTGATGCGTTAGAAGGAAATATTAATAATAGTTAATTTTTTAATTTTAATAATATTCGATTAAAAAATTCAACAAATAATTTCGGCTTCCGTTTTATCAGCGTCGTCGATAACATTTAATATTCATATTACTTCTTTGGTGTATCTTGAGCTAGAACGATAAAAAATTAATATATTAGATTTAATAATAATAAAATAAATAAAAAACTATTTACCAAAAATTACCTGTTGCAGCTGCATGTATATTCAGCTCGTAATATTCATTGCTGCTGCTACCTTTGCTATCTTTGCTACCTTTTCTACAAAACGATTTATATTTCTATGTTTAAATGTTTTGTAATGAGCTTAAGACGTTCTTCAACTGAATCAATTTTATAATTAAATAATGATCTCATTTCTTTTAGTGATTGATCGTGATTATTTTGTAAGATACTTTGATCATGTATAAATTTACTTAAACTTGTTTCTAAATTCCCAAATTTTTCTGTAAACAACTCGTTTTGTTGTTGTATTATTTCGTTAAAACGATTCTCCGTTTCCTTAATTCTCTCCATATACACTGACTCCAGTTGTTTCTTTATTTCGTTAAAATAACTTTTCATATAAATTTTGTTTACAGCATCGTTTTCCAATACAGGATTAGCAATATTTTTTATTCTCCGCAAGTTGAAGTTGAAATTACGATCACTATCCAAATGAATCTTGGAATGCGGATTTTGATATCGAACAGAGTTTTCAATATAATATCCAAACTTATCGATAGGCATTTTCTGAATATGAATTGTTAAATATTTTTAAGACTATTTATATAATAATCTTTGCTTCTCTCAATTCCTCAATAATTGATACAATTTCATTATTATGATTTGAGTGACCAGCTGTTGTGGATGAAATCAATAAACGTAATCTATCAACCAATTCGTTGGGATCATTCCAATAAACATAATTGAGCTTTTTTCTAGTTAACTTCATTAAACCTTTTCCCTTATGAATTTTCTGTTGTTGTTTTAATAGATCTTTAATAATCTTTGTATATTTAATTGAACGATTTCCTTTAATTTGACCATTAATGCTGTTATTTCGTTTATGAACATTAGTCATCTCTAATATTTGTTTATAACTATTTAAATCTGTTTTATTATAACTGATTGGTTTCTTATAAACTAGCAATTCATATAAGCCTGATGTGAAGGGCCATTTTGAATTGCCTACGGTAATATTAGTTGAATTGAAAGTGATGGGTTCATTACCCAGTCTCCATATTTGATTTTTATCCTTATGCGGTCCATAGGTTTTATCATATATATTTAAATTAACTTTTGATAAATCATATTGAATACTTTGATTGGGATGTATTGCAATGGTGTTATCATCATCATCATCATCATCATCATTATTATCAACATTATTATCAACATCGTCATCATAGTCATCAACATCATTTTCACCATCAAATGATTTAAACGTGTTTGAACTTTTCTCGATTTTCTTGTTATCAGAACTTGGAGAAAACGTATTATAATCAAGCTTACTCTTTTTATATGGTGTACTGAAGTCGACTTTATTATTCTCAAGATCATATTTAAAAGAGTTATCCGAATAATTTTCATGTTTTATGCTGTTATTATTATAAGTTGATTGAACAATTTCTTTTAATGGTTTTGATATTGGTTTAAATGTCTTTTCTAACAACTCATCATTTGCGATTTCTCTAAGCAAAATATCTTTATATTTCTTTTTTAAAATATTTCGAGTTTTAATAAGATTATTAACTAGATTTGTATTCATATTGATAGATTTAAATAGAAACAGAACAATCAGATCAGTTTGGTAGTGAACGATTTAATAGATAGCAGCAGATTATAGTTGAGAAGTTATAAGTTTAATAATTGATCTTGTACTGATTTTAAAATATCTATAGTATTTCTTTTATAGGTTTATAAATACATCGAAACCTTTTCTATATCGACCATTATTCATAGGATCATCTTTATTAATAACTAGAAAACCATATTTTTCTTTCCAACACTCGGCACATAACGTATGAAATGTTTTTAAAGTCATATCAGAACCAACATGATTATTGTAAATATGTTTGATATTCATTGCATCCTGTTTAAACATTACAATCATATAGTTATTCTTTACTATCCGAGAAATTAATATCACATATTGAACATTTTATCGATGATCCCTGATACTTAAGTCTGATATAACGTTTCAAGGAGAAATTTTGATTGTACTCCTATCGACATATATCACAATTGAATTTTATGGGTGACGATGAGAGTTCTGGAAAAAACGTGATATGTACAAAAATTTTATACTAATTTTGTATGAGAATCTAACAAATACGTCATAACCTCAACCCTGTTTTGCTGTTGTGTGTTAACAGTTCTGTTGTTCAGTTGTTAAAATTTGTTGTGGTTTTACTGATATGTGAATGGGGCGAAGGCGGATGTTGAGGTGGAGGCTGAGGTGGAGGCCTAGGCGGAGGTGAAGGCGTCGGCGGTGGGTTAAATTGTGCTTCACCTCCGCCTAGGCCTCCACCTCAGCCTCCACTTCAACATCCGCCTTCGCCCCATTCACATATCAGTAAAACCACAACAAATTTTAACAACTGAACAACAGAACTGTTAACACACAACAGCAAAACAGGGTTGAGGTTATGACGTATTTGTTAGATTCTCATACAAAATTAGTATAAAATTTTGTACATATCACGTTTTTTCCAGAACTCTCATCGTCACCCATAAAATTCAATTGTGATATATGTCGATAGGAGTACAATCAAAATTTCTCCTTGAAACGTTATATCAGACTTAAGTATCAGGGATCATCGATAAAATGTTCAATATGTGATATTAATTTCTCGGATAGTAAAGAATAACTATATGATTGTAATGTTTAAACAGGATGCAATGAATATCAAACATATTTACAATAATCATGTTGGTTCTGATATGACTTTAAAAACATTTCATACGTTATGTGCCGAGTGTTGGAAAGAAAAATATGGTTTTCTAGTTATTAATAAAGATGATCCTATGAATAATGGTCGATATAGAAAAGGTTTCGATGTATTTATAAACCTATAAAGAAATACTATAGATATTTTAAAATCAGTACAAGATCAATTATTAAACTTATAACTTCTCAACTATAATCTGCTGCTATCTATTAAATCGTTCACTACCAAACTGATCTGATTGTTCTGTTTCTATTTAAATCTATCAATATGAATACAAATCTAGTTAATAATCTTATTAAAACTCGAAATATTTTAAAAAAGAAATATAAAGATATTTTGCTTAGAGAAATCGCAAATGATGAGTTGTTAGAAAAGACATTTAAACCAATATCAAAACCATTAAAAGAAATTGTTCAATCAACTTATAATAATAACAGCATAAAACATGAAAATTATTCGGATAACTCTTTTAAATATGATCTTGAGAATAATAAAGTCGACTTCAGTACACCATATAAAAAGAGTAAGCTTGATTATAATACGTTTTCTCCAAGTTCTGATAACAAGAAAATCGAGAAAAGTTCAAACACGTTTAAATCATTTGATGGTGAAAATGATGTTGATGACTATGATGACGATGTTGATAATAATGTTGATAATAATGATGATGATGATGATGATGATGATAACACCATTGCAATACATCCCAATCAAAGTATTCAATATGATTTATCAAAAGTTAATTTAAATATATATGATAAAACCTATGGACCGCATAAGGATAAAAATCAAATATGGAGACTGGGTAATGAACCCATCACTTTCAATTCAACTAATATTACCGTAGGCAATTCAAAATGGCCCTTCACATCAGGCTTATATGAATTGCTAGTTTATAAGAAACCAATCAGTTATAATAAAACAGATTTAAATAGTTATAAACAAATATTAGAGATGACTAATGTTCATAAACGAAATAACAGCATTAATGGTCAAATTAAAGGAAATCGTTCAATTAAATATACAAAGATTATTAAAGATCTATTAAAACAACAACAGAAAATTCATAAGGGAAAAGGTTTAATGAAGTTAACTAGAAAAAAGCTCAATTATGTTTATTGGAATGATCCCAACGAATTGGTTGATAGATTACGTTTATTGATTTCATCCACAACAGCTGGTCACTCAAATCATAATAATGAAATTGTATCAATTATTGAGGAATTGAGAGAAGCAAAGATTATTATATAAATAGTCTTAAAAATATTTAACAATTCATATTCAGAAAATGCCTATCGATAAGTTTGGATATTATATTGAAAACTCTGTTCGATATCAAAATCCGCATTCCAAGATTCATTTGGATAGTGATCGTAATTTCAACTTCAACTTGCGGAGAATAAAAAATATTGCTAATCCTGTATTGGAAAACGATGCTGTAAACAAAATTTATATGAAAAGTTATTTTAACGAAATAAAGAAACAACTGGAGTCAGTGTATATGGAGAGAATTAAGGAAACGGAGAATCGTTTTAACGAAATAATACAACAACAAAACGAGTTGTTTACAGAAAAATTTGGGAATTTAGAAACAAGTTTAAGTAAATTTATACATGATCAAAGTATCTTACAAAATAATCACGATCAATCACTAAAAGAAATGAGATCATTATTTAATTATAAAATTGATTCAGTTGAAGAACGTCTTAAGCTCATTACAAAACATTTAAACATAGAAATATAAATCGTTTTGTAGAAAAGGTAGCAAAGATAGCAAAGGTAGCAGCAGCAATGAATATTACGAGCTGAATATACATGCAGCTGCAACAGGTAATTTTTGGTAAATAGTTTTTTATTTATTTTATTATTATTAAATCTAATATATTAATTTTTTATCGTTCTAGCTCAAGATACACCAAAGAAGTAATATGAATATTAAATGTTATCGACGACGCTGATAAAACGGAAGCCGAAATTATTTGTTGAATTTTTTAATCGAATATTATTAAAATTAAAAAATTAACTATTATTAATATTTCCTTCTAACGCATCAAATTTAAAAACAAATTAATAAAAAATTTAAGTAAAATAAATTAATAAAAAATATTTGTTATTATTTTATTTTTTGTTAGATAGTAAAAACATTATAATTACTCCTGCACTTGATTGTAATTATTATAAATACTTGAGTTGAATAGCAATATTACGTACAATGAATCGAATAGGAACTGAAAATGAAACTTTGGTTGATTCTTTGTATAATCATCAGACCATGAGAGTTGAAGTGGAAAATTTTCTAAACTATTATAGAGGATATATTCCGGGAGAACTCATCAGATATATGGAAAATTTCCTAGAAATCATACCTTTATATGAAGATTTGGAGTTAGTAGATTCATCAGTTCATGGTGTTCATTTTGAAAATTGTTTTAAATTGAAACAAATTACGGTTGATTCGAGTGTTATGTGTAATTGTAAATTATTTGGTCTACAAAAATATAGAATTGTTGCTAATATACATACACTCATAAAAAAAGTTTGTAAAGTCAGCAAAAAATTTTGCTGAGTCAGCAAAATTTTAGTCAGGAGGATGCTAGCAAAAAAGTTGCTAATGTCAGCAAAATCTTTTGCTGAAAATCAGCGAGCTGATTTTTAGCAACAAAATTTGTAGATTCAGCAAAAGTTTTGCTAACACTTAGTAGATTAGAAATAAAAAAGCGTTGGTAAAAATTAATAAATTTTTTGCTGAATTTTAGTAGACTGAAAAAAAAACGCAAAAAATTTGTAGAAAAATTGTAATTTAGTTAATTTATTTGCTGAAAATCATAAAACATATTTTTATGATTCTTTTAAAAATAATTTACTATAATAACGAAATATAACAATTTTAATTTTCCCACATTGACGACATGAATTAATTTAATATCTGAAAATATATAGAAATAAATATATATAACATAACAAAAATTTTTTTTCAACTACTTACATCAATGGTTGTCTTAATGATGCTATGACGAAACTGCCGAAGATAATTCTAGAAACGAAACGAAAAAATAAACAAAATAAACGAAACGAAAAAAACAGCCCTTTTTTTGCAATAAGAAAAAGAAACCGTACAAATCTACCTAAGATGTGTGCTTTTGTCTTTCTCTTTACTCTGTCTACATGTCTGTATATGTTTTTTCATGGTTGATTTTTTTACTTGTCTTGTTAGAGTTGTACTTTCTAATATCATTTTCCTCTTCTCTACTACATCTTGACATGCCGCGACATCTGCTTATCAGCACAATTTTTTTTAGCAAAATTAATTAGTAAAACATTAGTATATTAGTAAAGCATTAGTATAAAACAGTTAAGTGCTGAATAAGTATAACAAAAATTTTAGCTGAAAACACGATTTTAGCAAAAATATTTGCTAAAAAATAGTATACCTGATTTACAAGACGTTTTACTAACTTTTCTACTAACTTATTTTTTTGAGTGTATGTTTTATAAGTATGTAGGTATATGATTAACACTAAAAATAAATAAATGTTTTGTTTTTAAATAATGTGATTAACATTTTATACTGATAACAAATAGTATTAGGGACATTCATATATACCGCAGTAAATGAATTTTATTTATTAAATACTAGCAAAAAATTACAGACTTTCGTAAACCGCCCTAATGCGGTTTAATTCATATTGTATTAACCCTCTAACGAACACATTAAATGTTACGACTTCACTTCAACAAAAATAACACCCACCACGACATCACTTTAACCAAAACCGAACCCCCACCCCAACCCCCACCACGACTTCACTTCAATCAAAACCGAACACCCCCACCAAACCGAACCCCCACCCCAACCCCCCTTACCAATAAAAAAAAAATCTGGGGTCAAATTTAACCCCATCGACCGTTAAAGGAATAATTTTATGTTTAACATAATTTGCGGTAAATACACATTAACCCTTAAATACACTTCGCTAATTTAAACCCCCTCCAACCCCCTTACCTATAAAAAATAAAATCTGGGGACATAAAAGACCTCACATGAACAGTAAAGGAATAATTTTGCGGTTTTGATTGACAGGGTTGCCAGAGTGCAATTTTCATTGGATTTGCTAGATTTGCCATACAAAACTAGTACAAAATTTTTGCACCCTGCACCTGTTTCCAGAACTCTCATTAATATACTACTTATATGATCATACATGAACTTTATAAACCGGGTCTAAAATTAAATTAAAAAAAAAAAACTAAATTTAATAAATAAATACTTTTTTTTTATTAAATTCCTTTTTTTTTTAAATAAAATATACTCATACGGGATTCGAACATGGTACTCCAAGTTGTCAGTTAAGCAATCCACCATCTGAGCTATCTCGTCATGTTATACTTGATAGATAAAAACATAAATGACTTGCTTGCTTCAAAATGTCATTTCTTCACAGCTTAAAAAAATCAAAAATAAGTAGTTATAAAAAAATATTTTCAAAAAATTTTGGGATCATTACTTTATATATAAAATAATGACAAAAATAAGTATTTATGAGTAGCGCATTATTTTTTGTATTGAAATAAAGGGAAAATTAAGAAAGTTATTAGTAAGTCCTTATTATTTGTGTTAAAGTAATGCAGTGAGTAAGCTGGTGTTATTACTGATAGTGAGAAATGTAATCAAATGTCATTCCCGTTTGTACACTGGGTGGTTATGGCAAGCACTTAAAATTGTCATTACACATCTCATTACTTTTACATATCATTATTGAACACCTTACGAAAAACCAAAAAATTTTATTATTTTTTTTTTTTTGAAATATACGGAGGTGATAAATTGAAAATAATATTAAAATAATCTCGATGTATTTAAAAACAAGAAAATAATAAAACTGTAAAAAATATGTGTTTACCTTTACCTATATTCTGACTAGTGAGGACAAAAATAATATGTCTAAAATTATATATTTTTATATATGGAAACAATTAAAAAAAAAAAAAACTATTTTTATAAGATTTTTTTTTAATAAATTGTTTCCACATGGCATTCGAGCCTAGTACTCCTGGCTGTCAGTCAACCGCTCTACCATCTAGTTTAAAAAGGTGGTTTTTATATAAAAATATATATATTTATGACAAAGTGCTCCCACCCAAATGAAAATATAAATGCAGTTTTGAACATGATGGAGCCGGTTTTTTCTACCATGCAATGCCATTAATTTTGCATATTGTTTACCTGGTTTTAATACACAAATTCTTAAAATAACCCAGACAATATTTTTCTTAGCGCTCATAAATTGTGAGTCTTAATAGACTGCAGAATATGTACCTTTTAGGGAGCGCTCATAATTTTGAATCACAATTTATTCATATGTGATGCTCTTTTTATGAGCCCATCAAAAATTATTCTCCAAAAATACGCTTATATCTGACTCTTTTTGAACATTCATATAAAATTCAAAAATGCGTCCGAAGAAAGAAGGTAATTTTTTAAAAAGTAAATTTTAAATAACAAACATTTTTTTAAGTGTTTTCTGAAGGTTTAAAAATATAAGGTGGCGCAAAAGTAATCCTCCTATCAGAAAATGCTATACATAATAAATACATAATAAAAAAAAAAAACATCGGAAGGTTATTTTTGCGCCACCTTATATAAGTAAAAAAAGAATAAAAAATGAGTATTTTTAGGCTACGTTTAAACTGAACATGTTTTGGACGTGTTTTGAAACAAAACATGTTTTCTCACACAATTTTTTCACCAAAACACATGTTTTTCGCAAAACACGTAAGTGGAAACACAGCATAAGGAACCTTTTAAAAACACTCTCAAAATGCTCATAAAAACGAATACTATTTGAGGGCTGTTATTTTTTCTTAATTTTTTTATTTAGATTTTCAAATTAAATAAATTTCAAACATTTTTATTACAAATTTTATTTTAAGTTTGTTCTAAAATATCGCAAAAAAATGTGTAATAAGAAGAAATCGTTCAGAGAAAATATATTTGACGAGTTTTACGGCTTGTTTTTACAATACGTATATAATTTCAGACGAACGTGTGGCACCCGAACGAATACGTAAGAAAATGAGTTTTTATAATTCGTTCGTCTGACTTACGTTTGAGTACGTAAAGCTTTATGTTATGTCAAACAGTAGAGATTGCCATGATATTGCTTTTCGGTTTTTGTTAGTTTTTTTCATATACAAATAACTCATTTTTCGTTGGTAGATGGCAACCCAACACTGTAAATGAAATATAAACAAAAGCAGCTGATTTTTGCTTGAAAAAAAATTAATTTATTTTGTTTAGAAATTAATTTATTTTGTTTTAAAAGTGGATATAAAAATATAATTTGTATAAAAAAAACAACAACATTTATAACTAAAAATGTAAATAAATATAAATGAAAATAAAAATAAAAATAATTTTTCTTTTTTTATTACAATTTTTTGTTAAAAAGTATTACAGCAAAACCCGGTTAAGACGAACTCCGAGGGACCAAAAAAATTAGTTCGTCTTAAGCGAGTTTCGTATTAAGCGGGTTTTTTTTTAACGATAAAAAATATGTATTTATTAAAACAGAAACAAAATTTTTACATAAATAAAAAATAAAATTAGCATTTCGTGCATTCACAACTAAAAATTCAATTAAAATTCTCCATTAAAAAAAAAAAAAATCTGTTATTTTTTTCTGAATGACTGAATTAACGATTTAATTCGTTATAAGTTTTTCTATTACCAAAATATGATTGTCAGCTTCTTCGGCACACGATTTTGTTCGAATATATCACTTGACAAATTTTCAACATCGGGAGGATTAACAATTTCCAATATTTCTTCACCTGATAAAGTATGTGACTTCAAAACATTAGCATCTATATACTAGAAAGTCATCCATGACCTAATATGAAATTCATATTAGGTCTATACCATTAAACGGATAAAGAGTTTATTAAACTTGTTTAAATGAAACTTTTGCATTAGTCATATGATATTTTCAATAAATAACATGACATTTTTTATAAAATTTTCTGGAAAACTTCATTAATTTAATGAAAAGTTTCAATGGAAGAATTCCAGTGACATTTCATGGATCTAATGCAAAAATTCATTGATATCATGCAGACAATTCTCTCAATGCGGCGATGTATTTACATAAATTTTTGGTAAAAGTGCTTTTTCAAAAAAAATTTTGGTCAACAGCGCTTGGAGATTTATTTGAGATATTTTTAAAAAAAGTGTTTTTTTATAAAATTTTAATTTTTACCTATATTAGTGGTGTTGTAATATTGTTTAATGTAATTTTTTCTTGTATTTTATTATGCATAACTATGATATATTATAATAAAGAATTTAGAAAAATATGTGCAGCGACTTAAAATTATTTTATGTTTGATTTTAAAATTAGTACCTCAAAGTACTCAAAAACTACTCAGAAAGGACTCATATTTGAGTCTTAAAATTGAGTCTTAAAATACTACAGAAATATTCAGAAAAAAGGAAATTTTCCCATCTTAAACTCGAAATTATGAGTCTTTTTTGAGTCAAAAAAGATTGCTTATAAAGAGGCTTCATCTGCAGGGTAAACACCCTTTTTTTGTGATCATAACTCTTTTATGAATCTTTTCGGACTCAAATTGTACACTGTGAAGGGAAAAACAAAAAATACAAAAATCACATACAAACTTCATAATTTTGTTAGATTATAGATTATTTAGATTGTTTTTAACATAAAAAAACTTTGCACTCAATTATAAAAAAGCTACAATTTTTTTTTTGTCATTTTTGCTATTCCGCATTAAAAATATAATAATTTTTTTTGCCCAAATCAGCAACAAAAATTAGTTAAAAACTTTGTAGTTTTTTAATAAAGAATAGTAAAAAATTTTACCTAAAAATGGGTTTTTGCAAAAAATTTGTGCAAAAACTATAAAGTGGAATATAAAACGTTTTGTTGGATTTCAACTATCTGTTTTTTTTAGTGTATCACTTTCAAAATAATCAGATCATATTTCAACTGTCATTAAAATGCAATAATTAGTTAAGTATGCAATAAATAGCTTTAATCCGTTGCCTATAAATAAAGATTAATTTATCGGGTTAATTTGACCCAACAAATACAACAAGTAAATGTAATAATTTAAAATTTCATCATTACACTTGAAATAGAAAATTATTGGAGTATTGAAAACCCTCAATTTAAATATAATTCTCCAGTTAATTAACATAAATTGTTTAATATTTACGTAAAGTATCAAAAAAAAAAAAAAAAACATGGTTTTCTTAGACAACAGCCTTTTAAAGCCGTTGGCAGTTAATTAGTAAGAAATGAATTACATACAAAAAGTTAACAAGAGCCACACAAATTGTAAAAGAAAAACACAATGGTCAACATAAATTATGCCGACTTTGTAAAAGAAAAAAACAGAAAAATAATTTTGTAATGTTAAACAATTGAGAAAAACATAAAACATGCATAAATAATATTAATTGTATAATAAAAAGTTTGAAATAAAACATAAAGATGGTCATAAGTTGACCACTTGTAACTGACTATGAAATTGAGCTAAATAGGACCAAAACTACTTCGTCTTACACAGAAAAAATGATCAACCTAAAATATCTAATTAAAGAATTGATTTGAATTTAATTTGTTTCGAAACAAATATTTAATTGAATCAATTAATATTTTAATTGATTTTTAAATATATAAATACATATTTTATTTTAGATGTAATTTTCAATTTGTTTTTTCATTCACTGTATGCATAAATAGAAAATTTTCAGTATAAAATACCAAATACATTTTTTTTTTTAAATTTTTCTTTATTAATGCAATCTATCTTTTTTGATATTAAACATTAGATTTGAGTTAGATACATATATATAAAATGGCTATGATCCACTGATCATACCATAATGTTAAGAAGGTTTTGCTGTGGTTATTTAAAGAGTTGTGTATCTCCATATTAAAAGGAAATAGTTTCATCGCATTAAGTCTTGAGGAGCCCTGCGCCTTAGTCTTACAAATGTTGTGTTATTTCTCATGAGGTTTAATGCAAACGGATTTGGATGTTGGTTAATTCTATTTTTGTAGGATGCCAGCTGAGTTTTTACAACTCCCATATATGGGCAGGGGCTTCAGTGTCTATTCTGAAGCTTCTGGACCGTGTTCAGGGGAGTGCGGTGAAGCTTATCAATGACAGTAGTGTATCCAACTCTATTGATTCATTGGAGCATCGTCGGAATGTGGGTTGTGTGACACTTTTCTATCGATATTACCATGGGAGGTGCTCATCTGAGATAAGTGAACTTATTCCTCGAGCCCGAGTTTTTATTCGTAATACTCGCTTATCTAGTAGAGCACATCCGTTTGTAGTTGATTGTCCTGTGTTTCGCACAACGCATTACAGAGAAAATTCGTTTTTTAGTCGAACAATTCGTATGTGGAACAAACTTCCCGCAGAAGTCTTCCCTGTTACTTACAATTTAGAAAAATTTAAATCAAATATACACAAGAACTACTCCCTCTTTCCTCCTTCCCATACCCTATTTTCCTGATCAATACAATGCACTGCATGAGTAGGGGGCATCCCCTGAGTATTGGTTAAATTATAAAAAAAAAAAAAAAAACAATTCTTCGAATTGTTTTTGATTGAAAACGCTGGAGAATTTCAATGTTTGAGGTGGAGGCAGTGCCCCACAACTGGATCCCATAGGTCCAAATAGGTTTCAGAATATATTATATATTGTTAGCTTGTTTTCAATAGAGAGTCGGGAATCAATGATAAACCCGAATTTTCTTAGTTGGATATCTAAAGCTTTACGTTTAGTTTGAATGTGTTTTTCCACGTAAGCTTTTTATCTAGGTGTATACCAAGATATTTCGCTTCGTCCTTTTGGGGTATTTTAGTGTCATTGAATTTGATAGGAGGGCATATCTGACGATTTAATGTAAATGTAACCTGCACAGATTTCGACTCGTTTGCTTTTATACGCCAAATTTTTAGCCATGATGATATATCATTTAGCCATTTTTGAAGAGTTAATGATGCGTTTTCGTGGTTTTTGTCAACAGCTAATGCAGCTGTATCATCCGCAAAAGTCCCAATGATGACACCTTCAGGCTGGGGAAGGTCGAAAGTGTAAAGTAGGTAAAGTGTGGGTCCCATAATGCTACCTTGGGGAAATCCAGCAGATATTGTATTTAACTCGCTTATATCACCTTCTTCTTTTAAAAAAAATAAGCGGTTTTGTAGGTAGGACTTAATAAATAAATAGAAATTTATAGGGAGGATTTTCTTGAGTTTGAATAGTAAACCATCATGCCACACTTTATCGAAGGCTTGGGATATGTCTAGAAACACTGCTGTGCAGTGCTGTTTTTTCTCAAATGTTTCATGAATAGTTTCAACTAAACGATGAACTTGTTCTGTGGTTCCGTGTTGTTTTCGAAATTCAAATTAGTGTGTTGGTATAAGACTTTTCGATTTAATAATGGGTGTCAGTCGTTTAAGAAATAAAGACTCGAGAACCTTTGAAAAAAGGGGCAGCAAACTTATTGGACGATATGAAGTAAGTTGCTCGGCTGGCTTTCCAGGTTTCAGTATCATTGTTAATTGTGCAACTTTTCATTGGATTGGTACGAAGCAGTGAGTCATGCAAGCATTGTATATATAGGTTAATAGCGTTATACCTTTTTCTGGCAGTTCTTTTAATGCCTTTGCTGTGACTAAATCATATCCTGGAGCTTTATTTATTTTCAATTAACTGATAACGCTATAAACTTCAGATTTTGTAAAATTTTTAATCGGTAAATCAAGTTGGTGGGTTTCATTTAAAAAATTTTTTATTTGATCGGAAACTTCATTATTATTTCCTACCTTGTTTGGAGTAAATACTTCTTTCAAGTGATTGGCAAACGTGTTTGCTTTATCCTGGTTGCTCTTAGTCCAGTTATTATCAGTCTTGCGAACTGGATGGTTTACTTTATGCTGCTGTTTTACTTTATTAGTTATTTTCCATAACGAAAAATCTGTAGATTTCGTACAATCCAAATTTTGTATGTCTGATTCAATTTTTTTATCTTTTTCATTCTTTAGTAGCGTTTTTAGTTCTGCAGTTTGTTTAAAATGGTTTTATCACCTGGAGATTTTGTTGTTTGCCAACGCTTTCTAGCTTGACGGTTTTTTTTATTTTATTTCGAATTTCGATCGAACACTTGGGAATGTTCGCAAAGCTATACTGAGGAGCGGAATTCCAAGCTGATTGTTGTATTGTATTTACAAGATGTTCTACAGCATCTGTAATGTCCTCATAGCTTTTAAGTGGAAGTTGTGTGACTAAATTTTCACTTATAAGGAAACGATATCGACTCCAATAAGTTTTTTTTCTCCATTTTTTTCTACATTTGAAGTTAACAAACAAAACAAGCACACACACAAACAGACTCAGCATTGCAAAAAACACACATACCAACGTATAGATCACACACTTTTTTTGTGAGTATAATATTTTTTTTTGTAGAAGTTATTTATAAGTTTTTTTTCCTTCTTAATTTTAATAAAAGGTTTAATTGATAGTATCATTGTCGTGATAGGTGCAAAATCAATTAAAATATTAATTAATTCAATAAATTTTTTAATTGAAACCCGTTTTTAGTTTTTTCTGTGTACTGAAACTCATTTGGCATTTTTACCTCAAGTGGTAATTTAATTGCTAGTTACAAGTTATCAACTTGTGACCATCGATTAATAGCAGAAGAAATAATAAAAGTTTGCCGTATTTTGTGTGTCTTTAACGTAATTGTTGGCTATTTTTATTAAGAAATTACTTCTTAATGTTCTTCTTTCAAACACTGCCAACAAATGCCTCGCTCAAATAAGAGTATAAGCGACAACTTTTTGAAAACTATTATTATCAGTAGGTTTCTATCCACCTCTGTCTCTCGCAATCTGCCCTCGTTTTATTTGTTCGTAAACTTGAAGCGGGCAAATGAAAACATGTTGCAAAAACTTAAATGTTTAAATTAATTTGTATTATGTTTTTGAATAATAATTTAATGAAATAGTTATTTATTTAAAATTTTAACAATAAAATAAGCAAGATAAAATTAAAATACATTAAATTTTAATAGAAAATAACAAAATATAAGCAAAAAAAAAAGTGAATGTTTTAAGCAACAATTTTTTACCAACATGTTGCAATCAGTTTTTAGTGTAACAAAATGTTTTCATTTGCATGGCCGAGTTCGGTGTCTAGTTGGTGAGAGGCGTGGGAAGCGTATTCTCTCTATTTCAATATACTCTTCAATATACTATTTCATTGTAGCAATAAATACATCATCCAGTAGAGAAATATTGGAAAAAATTTACCTGCGTTTTTGACCGTGATTTTTTCGAAAAATGCAATTTGGCTGTTCGCAATACTTACTATATTTAGATATTGACATTATTTTTATCATTGCATATCGTTGTCATATATTTAAACGGAACTATCTACATATTTTTAGTAAATGAATGTTTGATTCCAAAATATTCTAAGAGGTAAAGAACCTATTGCAAATAGGAAAAACTTCATATAAAAAGAATCGGCTGTACACTCAAAAAAATAAGTTAGTAGAAAAGTAAGTAAAACGTCTTGTAAATCAGGTATACTATTTTTTAGCAAATATTTTGCTAAAATCGTGCTTTCAGCTAAAATTTTTGTTATACTTATTCAGCACTTAACTGTTTTATACTAATGCTTTACTAATATTATACTCATGTTTTACTAATTAATTTTGTTAAAAAAAATTGTGCTGATAAGCACATTAATAGTGTGGACAACAACCAGATTGAAAGACATACGCAGAATGAAGCAAATGTCGCGGCATGTCAAGATGTTGTAGAGAAGAGGAAAATGATACTAAAAAGTACAAATCTAATAACACATATAAAAAAATCAACCATGGAAGATTTTTGTATCTGTTTTTCATACATAAAACAAAATTGAGGATTAAAACAACTTAAAATTTGCGTTGGCTATTAATTAAATAAAAGACAAAATAAAATATTTAAATTTAATATGTATTTCTAAACTAAATGTTTATAGATTAATAATCTAGTGGTTAAATTGCAAACAAACATATACAGACATGTAGACAGAGTAAAGCGAAAGATAAAGACACACATCTTAGGTAGATTTTTATGGTTCCTTTGTCTTATTGCAAAAAAGAGTTGTTTTTTTCGTTTCTTTTGTTTTTGTTTATTTTTTCGTTTCGTTTCTATAATTATCTTCGGCAGTTGCGTCCTTACAGATTGCATCATTAAGGCAACCATTGATGTAAGTAGTTGAAAAAAAATTTTTGTTATGTTATATATATTTATTTCTATATATTTTCAGATATTAAATTAATTCATGTCGTCAATGTGGGAAAATGAAAATTTTTATATTTCGTAATTATTGTAAATTATTTTTAAAATAATTACAAAAATATGTTTTATGACTTTCAACAAATAAATTAACTAAATTACAATTTTTCTACAAATTTTTTGCGTTTTTTTTTAGTCTACTAAAATTCAGCAAAAAAATATATTAATTTTTAGCAAGGCATTTTTATTTCTAATCCACTAAGTGTTAGCAAAACTTTTGCTGAATCTACTAATTTAATTAACTAATTAAACTAAATTAACTAATTAAAATCAGCTCGCTGATTTTCAGCAAAAGATTTTCCTGACATTAGCAATTTTTTTTCACAAGCACCCTCCTGACTAAAATTTTGCTGACTTTACAAACTTTTTTTGAGTGCAGAAATTAGAACCTGTTGTAGTACAGTATATAAGTTATTCTGCTATCTGTTCTTTGGATTTTACTATTTTACTGGGGAGTTTTGTTGTAAAAAAATTATTTGTGTGAAATAATAAGTCTGTTCGATTACTTTCCCAGTATAGTCCAGTAAAAATTACTCAATAACAAAATTACAGAGAGTAAGACAAATTTACAAAAAGGTAAACGAACTGAAAATTTGCAAGAATTGGTAAAATATTTAAAACAGCTGATTTTAAATATCATATATTAAAAAAAAAATCAACTGTTCGTTATGGAAATGATAAAAGTTTATTGAAATTGTCTACCCGAAACAATTTGGAATGTTTTTAACTTCTTCCATAGTTAATTCTTTAATAGTTTTCAATTTAAATCCATACACAATTATAATTTAATTTATTAATTGCTTTTTTTTTACTAAAAATACAAGCATATTTCTTCAAATGCTTACTGGCAAAAATTTATCCAGAAACAACTTGTACGTTTTTTGGCATCAACCTGTCACTTTACTCCCTCTTTGTACTATTTTTTACTGAGTATTTGTGTAAACGAACACCTTCCAATAAAAACTTTTACAAATTTTTGCTTAATATTAATTAATATGTAAAAAATTAAAAAAAATGCGGTAAGTGTTCAAAAAAAAGATGAATTTTGAAAACTAGTTTTTGATTTGTTCGAAAAATAAATTAAAAAAAACCGGGTTCGCATGCGGTTTTTATTAAAAAGCCGGTTAAAAACGGTGTCTGTTTTTTGTATATATAAAAAATATTATTATTTTTCATGTTTATACATTTTGTATGAGTAATTTACTAAATTTTGAAATATTTTGTAATCTTAATTGAATTACTTTTAGAATATCATCTGGTATCAACATCTCGTAGATCGTACAAACAGCTCTTCCGAAATTTAATTTTGTCGAATTTGTAAATAAAACATGGATTTGTGTGGAAGTTAAATTCTGGACATAACTTATTTTTATTGTTATTTATGATAAATTCAATAAAATCGTAATAACGCCGATTATATATTTTTATTTCCTTTGAAAATGGCCGCCTCTTAATTTAAACTCATTCTTACTACAAATGATTTTGTTAAAATAAAAGGTTTGTGCGAAATTGTCTATGATGGTGTAACATTTTTATTTATTCTTTTTAAAGAGAAGCAACACTCAGGAAATTCTTCCTATTTATTAATGTGTTGTTTTCTTTGAAATTGAATAGTGGATAGATGAAAGGAGGGGAAAGATGAAGGGCTTCAGACATAGCAACACTGTAATTGCGCGAGATGATAAGTCTTAGAACAGTTGTCGCTCGCCACCTGATAGAGAGTTGGCGAACTTATTGAAGCTTTTTGGTTCATAGCCTTGATTCATTATTTTACTTCGGTGGGGTTAAATGCTATGAGAACACCGAAGGTGGGAGCTGCGACACATATGAGGGATAGAAAAAAACCCATACATATTATTTTTCTAAATTGATGTTGCCGTAACCGGGAATCGAACCCGGGACCATCTGTGTAAGAGTCCAACGCGCTAACCATTACACCACAGTGCCCAAAAAAGGAAAGTAAAATATTTTTTTAAAAAACTAAACCCAAAACTAGTTTCCCGAATATTCGAAAATGCAAAATATTTGAAACTGGTTCCGTTTTTGAAAATAAAAAAAACGGTTAATTGGTTTTCGGTGACGGTTTTTGACACTCTAAATACAGTCAAATAAAATTTATAATTTTTTATTAAGATGCGTTTCCAGCAGCTTGGCCTAATTATGCGATTTGCACGTTATATTTCTTACCGATTTTATATTACCTTTGTCCAGCGGCGTACCCAGGATTTTGTTTCGGGGGGGGGGGCCCAATTTTTGTTTTTTAAATTTTTTTTTGTTTGAAAAGCATATAATTTGTTACATACGAGAGCCTATATCTAATATTTTGTAGTGTCCGACCAAGTACTCGGCTTCGTAGTTCGGCCAAAAAGTGAAGATCGGCCAAGTTCGGTGTTTGGCCAAATTTTGGCCGAATTCGGCCGAACTACCGAACTTTTAAGATTATTTATAAAAAGCACAAATAAATAACAACAGCGGTTATATTTACTTTTCAGAATTTACAAAAAAAACTACATAAAAAATATAACGTTGAATATGATGGAATACAAAAAAAAACACCGATATTTAAACATCAATGTGTGTGAAAAAATTTCAAAAAGCCAAAAGAGTTTAAAAAAAAATTTCAGAGATATAGCTACAAGACTTTTAAGCAAATAATCAAATTTAATGCGATATAATTAAATATAAAAAAAAAAAAAAATTCGAGTGGTAAGTAATCCTGAAAAGAGAATAACAGGTTCATCAATTTGGGATAGACATGATGCAGTACCAGACTTAGAAGTAGCAGAACCAAACGAAAATTTTATTGAAAAAGAAATTAAAATGTTTATTACGGAGCCTTTAGGTCCCGAAATATAAATATATTTGAGTATTGGAATTCAAGTCCATTTACAAATATAAAAGCTGTAGCAATAAAATATTTATCAGCCCCACCAACTAGTGTAGTTAGCGAACAGCTTTTAAGCGCTGCCGGACAGCTGTATTCTGATAGACGAAGCAATTCACATGGTGTGAATGCGGAAAAATTGCTCTTCTGTCATGACAATATCAAACTTTTTAATTTTAAATATTAAAGTTTAAGTTTTTTTTCTCTATATCAACTTAAAAATCGATCAACTATTTTTCTTTGGCTATAAAATATAGTACAATACAAATATTTTATTCTTTTTTTGTACTTAAAATAGTAAAACTATTTTCCAAATTTGATTTTTAAAAAAAAAATACCAATAAATTTGTATTTTGTTTATGTTTAATAACGAAAACGGTCCGTTTTAGCGTGCTTTATACTGTTTCGAATCCGTATTCGATGTTCCTTTTATTCCGTTTTCCGGTCCGTATACTGATCCGGAAAACGGTACGGAAACGGACTTCGGATCCGTATATGCTGTACCGAAAACGGCACATAAACGGACGGAATTCTTTGCTGGGCTATTATCACTCCTTTTTTTTTATATTTTTGTTTATTATTAGTATTATTGTATTTTAATTATTATCTCTTTCTTATTATTTTATTTATATCAAATTTTATTGTTTACTTTGTATAATTCAGTAGAAATTTGTAACCGATTATGGCCTTCAGGCTAGGTTATTGAAATGAATAAATAAATTAAATTAAATTTATTGATCTAAAAAAACAATTTATATTTTTTTTATTAAAACAAAAAGTTCAGCTTCGGCCGAACATTGATATAATGGCCGAAGTTCGGCTTCGGCCGAAAAAAATGAGTTCGGTAGGACACTAATATTTTGTATCTGTTAAATAAGTTTTGGATGGGAAAGTTACCATTGACGTTATACCCAGTTATGATAGCAATTTTGAAGCAAAAATGTTTTGACATGTCTTTGTTTTTTTAGTTTTCTTATATCTACAAACCAGTTTTTTTTTAAATATTAAACAAATTTATGTATCAATTAAATAATTTTATTTTGATTTTTAAAGTGAGCTATCATATTAATTAAGATCCTTATATACTATTAACAAAACTCTTAAAATTGAATTCAACGATTTTTTTTTCATAAAAGTGTCAATGATTTTGTCAGGTTCAACCTTTTCTCGATACACTGATGCAAGAGCTAGAGCACCAAGTCTAGCTTCACCCATAGAATTCCTTAAATATGTTTTCAGTCTTTTTAGGGTGGAAAAACTTCTCTCCGCGGATGCAGTTGTAACAGGAATTACTATCAGTAAATGTAAAAACATGTAAACGTTTGGAAAAAGCTCCTCTTGAATAGCATCTAGCGGATTTGATTGTCTTTATGGTAGTGTTTCCACAGATCAATTTCAGTTAATATAACAGTAGTTTGAAAAATTATAGTCTCAAAAAAATATTATAAATTCATTTATTACATACTAACCAAAACAAAAATAAAATAAAAAATCGAAAATATTTCGGGGGGGGGGGGGGGCTTTGGCCCCCAGGGCCCCTCCCTGGGTACGCCACTGCCTTTGTCGTCTTGGTCTTATATCCGAATTTTAAAGAAATCTTTAGTAGTCGCCCAAATAACAAGTTTCAAATATGTATAGTAACGTTTCGATATTTTAAACTATCTGAAAATTTTCATACAAAAATATGTTGTCCCCCCAAACACCGATAAAATTAGACTTGAATTATCGTACTGTGATCAAATATAATAAAAAGTGCGATTTATAAGAGTTTCCAATGATTGTCTCTTCTCCTGTTAAGTTTTGAAAATGGATTATATACCCTTATTCGTGTGAGGCATTCAATTGTTATTTTTATGCTGAAATTATTTTTATTTGATTTTTTTTTGCGTTGCAAAGAAATAAAAAAGTATCATTAAACATATGTCTGATGCAAAAATAAACTTTGTCCAACTATGTATATAAAAATTTTATGTTGATTTTATTCAACATTTAACCTGCTCAATAAATTAAAGACATTATTTTATTTACGCATAAAAAAAAATCTTAATAAGATTTAACAACAACATTTTCATTGTCAAGTTTAAACTATTTATTTGTTTTTATTTATGCAAAAACTTTTAGAACTATACATATTTCCAATAAGTGTAGGTGGTGTTTTTCCATTGTTTTTTTTGTTTGTTTTACTCCAACAATGTTTTTAGTATAAATAAATAAAATATGTTTTTCTGTTATATTTTTCAATATCATTCATTCTTTGCGAGAATACGAAAAATTTTATAATTTTTTGAACGCATGTGTTTCTTGCCTATGGAGAAAATTTTAAAAACCATATTTAGTTTTTAAAATATTCAAAAAAATCTAGATTTCCGGCCATTATTTTATTGCTTAGATTGTAATAGTCCGGAACTTGGTATTTCAATTTAATTTTCAATAAATTAAAAAAAAAAAATTAAATTCTTATTACAAATTAAAAAAATAATTTTAAAATTTTTTTATTTTTGTTTTGACAAAAGTTACCGATAATGGATTACATAATGCATCACTTCATTCGAAACATATAGTAATGAATTACCAATAGTTAGTTACATAATGCAATACATTGTACTATATACTCCTTAGCTTCAACATTATTTTGAAACATAAAGTACTGAAAATTATTCAATTGTTTTCAAATTTATTAATTGACCACTTTCAGGAATGTGTTGATAGCTTTATTTCGGGAATTTTATAGGTTCCCATCACCAGAACACGTTTTGAAAGAGGTGACAATCCCATGCAAAGCATCAAGCATTCTAGTCGTCTCACTGAATGAGAACTAATATATGAGCTCGAAGTTAAAGATTATTACCATTGATCAAAAAATAAATTGGAAACTGGTTTGTTGTGTGCAAGGTCTACCTTTGATAGATATTCAATATACATTTTTCGTTTTTTCGCCTTTTTATTTGTACACTTGTTTTGTTTAGAAAACAATATTCGCTCTTGGTAGCAAACTACCCTTGCAGACCTTTCAAAGCTTGCAGATCCTTTATAAATACAAGAGTATGCTAGACCACAATAACAAAATACATGAAATAAAAATATGCAAGACTTTTATTTATATGCAAGACGAAAACCTATTGCATATTCTGGGTCTTTCAAACCTTTCAAACTTACAATACTTAACATCTTTTAGTTTTGCTAAAAAACAAAAAAAGAACAGAAATATTTACAAAAAAACATTTAATTTTCGTGTAAAAAAAAACAACTGATTTTAACACAAATTTTTATCAAAAAACAAACTTAAATAAAAGAAAAATACGATATTAATATAAAAATGGATCTTCTTCCTTAAAGTTGATATTCACACAAAATAACAACAGAGTTAAAAATCCACTGAGAACGAAGAATAATGCCAACCCTTTTTATTTGAAAAAATCGCTAAAGTCTACTTAAAAATCGCTAGAAAATATATTTTCGTTAGAAATTAGCTGTTTTGTCAACATTGAAATGCTTGGGTTGTAAACACACAATACACACAAAAAAAAGACGCTCACGCTTTGTAGCATAAAATCATAGTATTAATGCAACCCTTGCATAAATGCTATCAAGAATGAATACCGCTAATATGTACATTGGGAGAAGTAAACAAGACCGTACTTTGTCTTTTATACCAGTTTGATATAATTTTTATTAAAAATATGAGTTATCAATATTTTAAAACTCACAGGTTACCTTGTAGTGACACATTATTACCTTTTACATTATTTCAAAACATAAAATAATGACTTACCAATCATTAATTACATAATGCATGGAATATAAATGTAAAGTAATAATTAAGATATTTTTATGAAAATCTATTTATAGACACATTATTTAATGACTTTTTGTAAGCATGAGGTTAAGGTACATCATTTTAACATCACAAACGAAAACTCGAAGCACAACAATTCATTTACATTTTAAGCAACCTATTATTAATATATGTAACGATAGCTTAGTTGGAAGAGTTCTCGCCTATAAATCAGAAACCCCAGGTTCGAATCTCAGCGTGAGCACGTTATTTATTTAATATAAAAAAATATTAGTAATAATTTTTTTTAGTACATTTTTTTATGAATATCTATTTATAGATATTAGTAACCAGTTAATCCTCTACCTCTACTAGGTAGGGAGTCAAAAATTCATCCGTAAAGTAAGGTGTATTGTAATGCTTGGATCCCTATGGCGATAAATTACTTTTCCCACTATTTGGTAATGTCTAGTTTTGCTGGGATGTACACCATAAAAACTTAGTGGTGAAGAAAACCGCGTAATAACAAAATAGGTAGAGTAATATGGGTATGAGATCTGTGTTTGTATATCAGATGTACTCAAGAAACAAATTTGACAAATTTTTAGTAATACATTACAATACTATTTTAAATAAAACATAATTTGAAACAAAACATAACAGTTTTTATTACACTCATAATAATCCATGCATAAAAATACGAAATTATTGTCAAAACTACAAAAAATTTCGTACAATGCACAAATTTTCGTTTATTTTACAAAAAATTTGGTTATTTTGACATTTTTTTCGTAATTTTACGCATGGATTATTATCAGTGTAGCGAGCCTATTTAGAGTTACACGCTCATAAGGCTTTTTCAAAATAAAATCAGTTTTAGATTCTGCGACTTAAAAATCTAACTTTCAATAAATTTGAGAAACAATAATTGAACAGTTCATGCGAATAAGGACGAATAGACCACTTCTTCGCAAACACGTTTTTTTTGCATAAATACATTTTATTAGCAGAAAATTTAGCAAAATTTGGGGAAATTTTGACTTTTAAGGCTAAAAAAATGACTTTGAAAGTGCAATAATTCGTATATTTTTATATTTTTGTTTAAATTGGGAGTGAACTAACGCACAATTTTGATTAAATACAACACAAAAACATACAAAAATTTTACTTTCGGTAACAATGTGTTAAAAGAACATTACGAGGAACAAACCACACTTATTATATTGGCAAACAATTTTACCGTTCTTGAGTTATAAGACTTTAAAGTGTGGAAAGCAAAAAGGGCGAATATTCATCCTTAACAAAATATTATATAAAAATTATATATTATTATATTATTATATATTATATTATTATTATATTATTATATATTATTATATTATTATTTTAGTGTTACAAACAAATACCAACCATAGTTCGTCAAGTTTTGCAAGTCTCATGAAAATGTAGTCAAAATCTGCTGCAAAATAACACATTTTTATTCAAATTTCAATACATTTTTTTGGATATTCGCCCTTTTTCCATTTAAGCAAAAATTGAAGTCCAATTTTTGGCAAGTTCTCCTTCGAACACCTTACTAAAATTTTGTATATAGGTAGATGTGACTTAAATCTTTAAGCTAATACCAAAAAGTTGACAAAAATATTATTTTTTAATCGTTTCCTGCGTTTTTATTGTCCCCTGTAAAATTCTACTAATAGTCTATTCGTCTTTAATCGCATGAACTGTTCAATTGTTTATTTCTAAGTCAATGATACCTGAACATATATTACAACAAAAATTGCATACATTGATATCAAACATTACCATATATGACATTTTTGTTTGCATGTATGAACCCATATATGTCATACATGGCATATCATACATCTTCATATATGCTGATACATATATGAACCAATATATGCTCATGGCTTAAAACGTGGCATGGCATACATCTTTATATATGCTGACATATGAAACAAAATATGCTCATAGCTTAAAACGGATTGTGTGCCGTCCTTAGGTCGCCTGGAGGATCCTTTTAGTAAACGCCAGAGTGTTGTGCCGTTCGTAGGTCACCTCATCAGATACAGCTCTTGGTTGCCTCACTGTTAGCGGATTCCTTGGTAGCGCCCCTAAGAAGACCCTTAGACACCGTACCTTTTCCGTCGAGCCTTGATTTCTCTTTATTCATTTTCGTAGCTTACACTGAATCAAAGAAGTTTCTATGACGATTCCTACTCCCGCTGTATATGAATCGACAAATTTGCTGGGTATGAATTGAAAAATTTTTCAATGTGAGAAATCAGATAAAAACTTTCGAAAATAGAGCTTTTGAAATTTACACACTTTTTTTTGATTTTTCAAAAAATTATTAAAATTTGAAGAGCCTCGGTCAATTGCAATGCGATGTATTAATGAACTTATGATGTATTTTGTTTAAACCAGAAAAATTCGTTTTTCTTGTTTGTTGGTTTTATGATCAACTGTGAATTTTGTATAAAAAACTACTTATTTCATTAAAATAAATATAAATAAAAATATTTTTAAGGAAATACTATTTGAATTTAATCTATGAGCTCTTTGCCCCAAATAAATATTGATTAAATATAATAATTGAAAATAAATAAATTTTAATTTACATTTTTCATACATACAAATTTACACAAATATTTATACACATATCGATAGTTGAAATGTAAAAATGCACAAATCATAAAAAAAAATTAAAATCGATAATTTAGTTAATAATGATGGCATTTATTAACATAAATCTTGGGGAGAATCTTCCCTAGAGTTAGTCAGTTTGGGGAACGCTAGACCTTTTCGAGTTCTCAAAGTGGAGCTGGTGGATTGGGCTGACACCATGCATAGTACCATCTGGGAGAATGCGGGTGTTGGCAGGACCACGGATATTCTCTGGGTAAACCCGGACAGGGACAGGACGAGGGAAATTTTGAATTTTAGTAGGAAGGAACTGAGTCTTTTGATGGAAATTCTCACGAGACACTCGACACTGAGGAACCATCTCCACCGTATTGGTAGAGCGCACTCGGGAGTGTGCAGGGCTTGTGAGGAGGACGAGGAGACCTTGGAACACTATCTCTGTGAATGCCCGGCATTTGCCGGGATCCGGGTCGAAATACTATCCAGTGACCCAATATCCACATTGGGGGATCTTAGGGGCATAGGATGGAAGAGGCTGAGGAATTTCGTCAGTGCGACGGAGTTCCTGGGGTAGGATATAGGCATTTTTAGAGCCCACAACAAGCCGACATTCGGGCTTAAGTGTAAATCCTCAGAGACTTGAGTCGGATTAGGGAAGCATTTCCCTTCTCCGAATCCTCTTTTCGACCTAACCTAACCCTAACCTAACATAAATCTTTATAAATCAAAAACAATTTATAACTATTTATATTGTTTCTCCGTTACATGATTTTGTATTTTAGCATACGAAATGTGTGTATTTATGGAAATTATTTTATTTAATAAAAAATTTTAATAACCCATTGTTGTGAAGTCCACTAAAACAATACTTACACATTTTATGTGTTCTGCATATCCACCATTTACACCCAACGAGAGAAGCGACCAGTTTCAGATGACACTCAGGATAGGTTTTAAAGTGGCAGGAGCCGATCCTTTGTTGGACTTTTTATACGAAAGGACCGTCACTTTAACACGGCGTTATCATAACATGGGGTAAATTATCACAGTTCATATACTGTGTGATGTATCGAATGACAAATCCAAAATAATATATCCCCTAACTAATATAAATGAATGGGTCACCAAACTAAGACTATGTTGATCAGTTAAAATACTTCGTTTTTACTTTTAATATAAATACTGAACTATTTCTTTCTTTCCCGACTAACAACAAATTTTCCGACTCAGCAACAAATTTTGCTGAGTCACCCAAATTTTAGTCAAAAGGGTGCTTGTAAAATAGTTGCTAATATCAGCGAAATCTTTTGCAGTAAAATTAGTAGATTCAGCAAAGGTTTTTCTAACACTTCGTTGCTTCAAAATTAAAAATTCCTTGCTAAAAATTATCAAAATTTTTGCTGAATATTAGACCGAAAAAAACTCAAAAATATTTCGAAAAATTATACGTTAGTTAATTTATTTGCTGAAAATCTTAAACATTTTTTTGTGATTCTTTTAAAAAATATTAACAATACGTTACGAAATATAATTATGTTTATACTCCCACATTGACGACCTGAATTAATAATATGTATATCTGAAAATATATAGAAATATTTATATATAACAAAAATAAAATTATCTTTCAACTACTTACATCAATGGTGGTCGAAATGATGGCAACTTGTACAGCAAGAAAAATGCTTTACAGGGAATTAACCATTTTTTGGTTTTTTTTTAAATTTATTTGGCATTAGATCCAAAGAAACTCTATATAAATGTTTTATTTTCGGGTAGAAACTTTCAAAAGCCATCTAATGGAAACTTTTGTTTGGTACTTTTTTGTTGTTTTCTAATGGCAAATATTGTATTAATGATAAAAAAAACTATTTCAGTTCAATTTGGTAAAAAAACTTTACGCACCGACAGCGATTTCTAAAATGCCATTAATATATTTTTTTTTAATTTTTTTTAATAACAATTTTTTCAAAATATGGTTTATACATATGTAAGTATGTAAACAAATAATAACAATAAATGATTAAAAGTAGGTATTGTAAGATATAAACTGTAGGTTCAAAGTACGCGATGTTTTACAAAGCGGATACATATCTTGTACTATTTTTAATCCACGTTCCGCACAAATATTACTGCGTTGTTGATTTGGAATTGTATATGGTGTAGGTACCCAATGTCTGAGGAAACACTCGTGGGCTTTCGTAAAATTTATTAATGACTTGTTTAGCTGTTCAAAATCATTTTCGTGGAAACAGTGGTCCGAAAACCAGATTTGAAACCATGCATCACAAATGAAATCACATATAGGTTATAAAAGTTTTTGGTAACTGGGAACAAGAATAAATGCTAAAATGGCAAAAATTGCTCTCGAATTCCACCTTGCATTACTAACCGATGGTAACGTTTTAAAATTTATAAATCGGAATATTCCGTTGGTTATAAAATATTTATATGAAAGGCAAAGTTCATACAAAAACTGCATGTCATCTCTCCACTTATTTTTTTGAATTTAAGTGCAACTTCACTTTGTTTATAAGACGGAAATTAAAAGCAAATTTGGAAGAAAACTATTCCATTGACTCGAAAACGGGCTTTACTATTGAAATCAGCATGCCTTAATTATATAGATGTGATGGTCAGACGTTGAGGCATCAAAAAAAGTTTTTTTTTTAACTTTGTTTGATTCAAAACTTTAACGCGTTTGGTTCGTAACCTTTTTTAACGATAGCGAAAAACTAAAAACGCAGTTCTTAATATTTGTCCATGCCCTACACGATTTTGTCTGGGGATATTTGATATTTGCAAAAAATGCAAAAAGTTATTACCCTAATGTATAGTGGTACGACTGTCGAATTCACATATATTGATTATTAATGAAGTTAAAGCGGAAACCCTTTATTTTGCATTATTGTGTCAACCATGTGGGTCATATATATGCAATATGGGTATCAAACTTCATATTTTTAAGATAATTAATTCGCAAATTTAAGGTAGGCTGACATACAAAAATCAGTAAAAAACTGTTTTTTTTTGCATTTTAGATACTTTTCTACTATGTGTCTATGTCTATCTACTATGTTTACGCTAGATTATGCATTTTTAATAAGCTTTCCAACGACGTATAACATGATATGAAAATAATGAACTTATAAAACCAAAAATTCAAAAA
Organism: Delia radicum; assembly: GCA_021234595.1. NCBI lineage: Eukaryota > Metazoa > Arthropoda > Insecta > Diptera > Anthomyiidae > Delia > Delia radicum. The sequence goes on along the minus strand of CM037855.1, from coordinate 169,241,250 downwards.
TCTTGAATAAGCATATGAAAAGGTACCAAAAGACACTGTTTAAATGTTATACACATTTTAGTTTGCACTAGTGTATTACTAGTGCTACTGTGTTATAAATTAAAAAAATTAAAAATCTAAACTCCCTCTTTCCCAAATACACCATTCGAAATTACCTTTTTATCAAAAGCAAATTATTTTTCTCTAATACAATTCTAGAGAAAGGTTATATCCGCATTGACACTCAAAAGCGTTTTCTCCTTGCTATCCAATATGCAAGCTCCCGATTATGCGCCCAATATAGAAGATGAATCAAAACCTCTAACACAATAATTGTGGCTAAGTTGGGATTATCGAAACGGAATTCAGCATTTTTTACCTCATTTTTGAAGCGCAAAAAACAAGTAGAGCGGTTCCATCAGTTCACCATGTCAATGGAAACGAAAAAGCTGGAAGAACTTCTTGCAGAAGTTTTTTGGTGGAGTCATAAGGTACACCAATATGAAGATGCAGGAGGACGATAGATTTGAAGGACATACCGAAAGAAATATGCCATTGAATGTGCCATCAAGCTCTGATGATGATGATTCAGATCATGAACCTAAACCAACAACGAAAAAACCAAGAGCATCGACTTTGCAGGCCTCGCCGAGAGCATCAACTTCAATGGGTATTTATTAATTCATGTTTTAGTCTTTTACTGCATTTTTCATATATTTCTCGAATTTTCGATGTAATATACAGCTGGAAAATGTGAAATGTTCTAAAGAGTTATGAACTATATTATAAGGAAAAAATTAAGATTACTTTACTAATTTTCCCACAGTTTGGCAGCTACACTCAAGAAAATAAGTTAGTAGAAAAGTTAGTTAAAAAAAAGTTATTAAATCAGGTACTCTTTTTTCAGCAAATATTTTGCTAAAATTATGTTTTAAGCTAATATTTTAGTTATACTTATTCAACACTTAAATGTTTTGAATTAATGTTTTACTAATATTTTAATAATGTTTTACTAATTTATTTAGTTAAAAAAAACAACCAGATTGAAAATATGCACAGAATGAGATAAATGTCGCAGCATGTCAAGATGTATTAGAGACGATTAAAATGATACTTAAAAGTGCAACTCTTGTAACTCAACCATGCAAGGTTTTTGTATCTGCTTTTCATACACAAAACAAAATTGTGGATTAAAACAACTTAAATTTTGTGTTATCACCGGCTTGTGAAAGTAATTGTCTATTAATTAAATAAAAGACAAAATAAAATATTTAAATTTAATAAAGATTAAGTGTGTATTTGTAAACTAAATGTTTATAGAGATTAATAATGCAGTGTTGTCAAATTGCAAACAAATATACGTTTAGGTAGACAGCATAAAGCAAAAGACACATCTTAGGTAGTTTTTTATGTTTCCTTTTTCTTACTGCAAAAAAAGGTTTGTATATGTCATATTTTAATGTTTTTTCTCTTCGTTTCTAGAATTATCCACGGCATTTGGCTAATATTTTATTTATTTAATAACATTTAATAACATTTACAGCGTTTTCATTTTATTTGTCTATCTTCTTCAAATTTTCTTTCACACTCAAGATAAAAGAGCAAAATTGTAAAAACAAGCCGCTTAATGCAGACGCCGCACAGAGGAGTATTTGGCCTGAAAAGCTGGCCAAAAAGGCAAAACTGAATTTTAAGAAATCTTAAGAACTAAGTACGCAGCTCGACAGACAACAATATTTTACATTATATTGTAAATTTTGAAGACTTTTAGTCGCGATTTGTAGCTCTGAGACCCTGCTAAAGTCAAGAAAGTGAAGAAAATTATATGAGATTTAAATGTTTTTTTTTTTCGGTTTCTGGATGTTTATATGATATTTTTTTTGCGGCTAAACGAATAAAGGTTTAACAAAGATTATTTTTTTCGCTGAAAGGTTTGATCAAAAGTTATTTAAAAAAGAAAAAAAAAATTAAAATATGTTGAATATTCATGTTGAAACAATTCGTTCAAAAGCTAAAAAAAACAAATTATACACTTTTTTTTGCAAAAAAAGGAAAAGAAGAGGTTTTTAAAAGTGAGGTTAGCATGTCTACGTATTATGTTTGATACCACAATAATTTTAGAAACCAAAAAAAAAGTGTGCGCAAGTTTGCGCCATTATTTTTGACGATTTTTTTAAATTTTCACATTTCTTCTATTTTTGACACCGATGATGCAGCTAATGAGGATACACATACGACATAATAATTAGTAAGGAATTTTTATTAGTTTAACTTTTCCGTTTATAAAGTATTAAATAATATAAAATAAATATAATAAAGCCATTTTTTATAAAAAAAATACTGTTTTATAAGAGCCTTACAATTTTCAAATTTTTTTTTTTAATTAGACTGTAAATCATATGTATGTATGTACATACAGTCTGTCAAGAATGAGTTTAAACCTTTAAAATCAACATTTGTTAATTGAGTTTTGCGATTTATACCAACTTGTATTCCTTAGGAATGTGGCTTTTAGAAAAATCTTAAAAATTTAAACTTTTTGGTTCTTAAATTTTTTTATTGCATTTTGAAAACAAAAAATTGACGCATTTTGCATGTAAATTTTTTTTTTTTCGCCATTAAATTTTTAATAACTCCAAAATAGTAATAGATATAAAATAAATGTGTATGGTTAGTTTAAGCAGAATTTTCCGGTGCATCTTCTGATCTTCCTGCTATTAAAATCGGAGAACACGTTTTCAAGTTATAGCAAAATATATAAGGCAACCCAACGATTTAGGGGGTGAAGTATGCCACGCCTTTAAAAGAAAATCCTTACGTACTAGAGAAAAACGGAAAACAGATTTGAATTAAGGGCATCAAAATCCATATAGTCCATTTTGGCCAGCTTTTCAGGCCAAATACTCCTCTGTGCGCCGTATTGTTTTTTTTTTGTTTTTGTGCCTTTTGATACACACACACTTTGTCAAAAAGTCGAAACAACAGCATAAAATAACTGTTACCGCAATGGAGTCATTTTGGTAGGATGTTTAAAAAAATCAACCCTCAAAAATGTTAAAAATTATTGCAGTTAAAAATAACTACAATCGCATTAATACGCAAATAATTGTCACGTAGTAACTGAAGAACTTTTCTGAGTGTATAACACTTTAAGATATCTTATTCCTTTTTTTCTCTAGAGCATTATTTCAAAACCATGTCCCTTCCCCCATAAAAAAAACTTTGCCGAAACATGCGAAACTTAAATGCAATTTTGCGAAAAATCTGGACCATAAGTGAGAAAACTGCCTTGGTCATTAAAATCAGGTATTTAGAATCAATGGTCGGTATTCTTGTTATCGATTTAAGGAGTAAATTTTATATCGTTGTGCTACCAATATTTTTAAGAAAAACTTTCTTTTTATATTAACTGTTCTAAAAAAAAAGTTTGCACATTTTTGATTTTTAATTTTAGGTTTTTGTCTCAACATTTTTTTTTGTTATTAAAACAATTGTTTCACAAAGTGTTAATTTCTACAATATTTTTTGTTTGTTTTGAGAAAAAATGCAATTTAACTAAATCAGTTTATGGGCTGTTAATCATGCATATGTGATTAATATTTAAATACGTATGTATTTAAAAAAGTTTATAAATAATTTAACAAATTCTTAAAAATCAATTCAGGAAAACTTTTAATTTGTATAAAAAATTAATTAGATTTTAGATAGAATAGTTTTGTATTCTATATTTGCAACAAAAAGTGCAATTTGTTTAAAGCTTTGAGGCTAAAATAAACTTTTAAATAAGCCATTTACAAATTTGGCAGAAAAGCAATTGGACGATTTTTTGCAAAACATTTAACAATTTAATTGTTCATAAAATTTTAAAATTTATAATTAAGTGCAAAAACGTATACCAGAAATACCTTGAAATTACAGGTGTGTTTTAATTCAAAGAATAAATTTAAAAATAAACACAATGACATTGAATTGCCAACAAAAATTTGTTCATTAATATTAAGTAATTTTTTTTAGTACCTCCTCATAATATAATTTTCATTTCAATATGATGATGATTATTACTTTTTTCAAGATTTTCTTTTACAATTAATTTCTTCCACTAATGCAATTTTAGTATTTAAACGATTTACTGTCATTTTCAAACCATCAACTTTTTGTTGCAGTTTTTCTACTATAGCCGTAGTCTGATCATAATCTCTCATCAATACCGGTTTATCGAGAAGACCACCTTGAAAGCTTAAATCCCGAATTTCATATCGTATACGATTGCGATTAAGTTTAAGCTGATGTATCGTATCACATAAATACTTTTTATCGTTAAGACAGTCTTCCAAGTATTTCTTTTGTATGGAAATTGTATGATGCAACATTTTTTGTTTCTCTTTTAAATGTGCCATATTATGAATATCGGTATTGCAGCGAAAATGTAGTTTTCTTAGTTCAGCATTACGTTCTGTAAGAGAGAGAGAATATTTGATTTTTGGAAATTATAAGTCATATTAAATTATAATATATGTACTAAACACGTGCACAGTTACATCTATTTATAACATTTGATATATTTCTTCTAATTGAGTAGATATTGATGAATATTTTTTTGTTTCTGTTACTAGTTGATAGTGTTATGCTATCAAGTATACATTGGGTGTAAGTAAAAAGAGATTGAGAGTAATATACTTGTTTGGATCTGTTTTTATCAAACAGATGTAACAGATATTTATGGTTATACCATAAGTATTTATTGTGTTTGTGAACAATTCAAGAGGAAAAAAATAGTTAAATTTATAAGCAGTGCAACCAGCAAAATAAAAATGTCACAGACGTGGCTCCAAAATTATCCAAAACCATATGAAATAAAAATTAAGAAAAAATCAACACGATTTTCAAATCGCTAAATTTACAAAAATGACTAAAAATTCAAAAATTAGCTAAGATTGAAAAAAAAGTCGAAAAAAAATTGCCAAAATTGAAAAATATTACCAAAAAATTAAACAAAAAATCCAAATTTCATAATAATACCCATAAATTACAAACTCCTGTACATTTTTGGTTTTAAACAAAAAAAAAAATGTACAAATAAAAGTGGGGAAAAAAAAAACGTGTATCCAAAGTTAGACCTTACACACAACAAACAAGTTTTCAATTTATTTTTTAATCAATGGTGATAATCTTTAACATCGAGCTCATACATTAGTTCTCATTTAGTGAGAACACTAATTTATATGAATGCTTGATGTTTTGCATGGGATTGTCACCTCTTTCAGAACATGTTCTGATGATGGGAACCTTCAAATTTCCGAAATAGATCTATCAATACATTCCTGAAAGTGGCCAATTAATAAATTTGAAAAAAAATTTGAATATTATATCAAACTTGTATTCTGTAAAATTTAAAAAAGTCGCCAAATTCATAAAAATATAAAAAATCCACATACCACAAACATTCTTAAATGTTTGTTGATTCCACATGTACTTTCAAATAAGTGTAGTAATTTTGTGTTTACACACAGAGAAATAAAGTACCAACCGAATTTAAAAGTGTATATTAATGGTAACAACTTATAAGTTTAGTTAGTATAACGATACTAACATTAAATGTCTGAATATATTGGGATTTGCAACTAGAATTCAGTTAAATTAACCGAACTTTTTTGTGAAAACTAATCTTCAGTTTTACTAACCTACTGAAATTCGTAATAACTGAATTTAAGCCGTAGTAACCGAATTTCCGTTGGCAAATAGCTTAATTTTTCTCTGTGTGTAAAAAATGAATAATAGTAAAAAAGTACAAGCAAAACTGTGCGCCCTGGTAGGCTAGTTGGTAGCGTGCTGGATTATCAGTGCGGTGGTCGTGGGTTCGATTCAAACCACAGGCACTGGTCGGTTTTCGCTATAACGCGCCGAAGGCCATAGTAGCTAGTGCTCGGTTAAGGTGTAATGTTGTTATCGTTACTGTTTGTATAGGTGGCAAGGTTTCCTATAGCCCAGTTCTATATTTTAATAGCTGTGTGGGGGTCAGCTTATAAATAGGCGTTCAAAGGAACTGCCAAAATATTGAGACTCATAAAAAGTAAAACACAGTCACTTGTGTTGTTTTTCGAACTCTAAATTAAAGTCTGACTTATTTAACAATTTACATGTTCTTATACACTACTTTTACAAATCTAACTTATTGTATAGTATTGAGTGATTTTAGGAATCATTCTATTTATTTTTATTCTTATTCATTTTTATTCATTGTTATTTTATTGTCAACATACGGTCACCAGATATCTGAGTGCAAGTGAAGGAATGCCGTCATAGGTTTCTGATAAGTCAGTGCCGCTAGACTGTCACTTGATGCCACTTGTAATGTTCAAACACATGGTGATGTGTGTGGCATTCACTCTACATTATCTGAGACAGTATGTTGGGAAATCAATATTAGTGGTTGGTATGCAGTGTTCGCTTAGGGAGTACACTTCAAGGGTAATAGTATATAATTTGTAATTATATGTTTATTAATTAATAGAATAAAAAAAGAAGCAAAACTTTTATCGAATGCATACACATTAAGTGAAAAAGCGGACGAAGCAAGATATCGGATCCTTATTTAATATTCTGAGTGTAAATTTTCGAATATTTTTTTACAATTTTTTTTTTTTCAAGTTGATATTTTAAAACTTTTTTGGCAACAATTTGAATAATATGGCGATTTTTGAGAAATTTTTTGGTGTTTAAATTGACTATAATCTTTGTTATGTTTTAAAAATATGCATTAAATTTGTGTTGTTTTGTTGCAACTACTTCTTTTTTTATAAATTTCAAAGACAGTTGAAAAGTAAAATTATGAGATAAGGTATAAAAATTACCCTCCAAAATCGTAAATATTTGTTTTCCGTTATTAACTCGTAAAACACATTTTTTTTGAGTGTTTACTTCGATTAAAAAACAAAAAAAAAATGTTTGCGACTTTTCTTATGCAAAAATTTCCCAAAAAATATTTTTGATTATTATTATTATTTTGTTTCACTGAAAACGACAAAATGATTATGACAACCATGATCTGCACAATTAAGCCTTAATGCGGAATTAGACGTTATCTACTTTTACAGAGTAGAAGAAGCAGAAGGCAATTTTCTTAAATTTTGGTGATTTTTTTTTAAATTTTAACAATATTTTACATTTTTGGAAAATTTTGTTCAATTTAAGCTATTTTTTTTTAAATATTGTCAATTTATTTAATTTTGGCGATTTTTTTTTGAAATTTTTATTTTATCTGTCTTGTTCCTTATTTAAAGTTTTTTTTTTTTTAATTATGGCGATTTTTTTCAAATTTTGAAGCTTTTTTTTAAATTTTGGCGATTTTTTTCAATTTTAACGATTTTTTTTTTAAGTTTAGCAAATTTTTTTAATTTGAGGCCATTTTTAAATTTTTACGATTTTTTTTTTTTTTAATATCAAAGATTTTTTTCAACTTGGAACTTTTTTTAATGCTTGTCATTTTTTTTTTTTTTTTTTTTTTTTGTTTTTCAATTCTGACGATTTTTTCCAATTTTAACGTTTTTTGTGTACATTAGGCACAATTTTTTATTTACTTTCACTATTGATTAATTTTAAATACAAAATTCACTACAATTATTTGTAAAATTAATGTAGTATTAACATATTCTTAAAAATACTAATATTACTACAGTAATTCGAGAATAAGAAACAAATCCAAAGAAATATTCCATGCAAAACAACAAATATCTGTTATTGTTTTTTTTTGAGTTGAGAGAGTGTGTATAAGCAAAACCATACAATGGCACTTGTTTGCACCATAAATAACAGCTAAACGTTATATTTGTGTTGTCAATACTTGCAGTTCTACTAATGTACGTCTTTAATATGTACGTATGAGCGTTATTAATTATTATACATACATTAAAATAATACTCATACGCCACATGGGTAAAGATTTGTATTACATGCCATGAACAGGCATTTTTTTTTTCACCATAATTAACGATAAAGACTTTCAGATCTTATTGTATTTTTTTTATATGTTTAGAAACAAACTTGAAATATAAAAAAAACTTTAAATAAACGTAAGCGTGTTGTAAACTGTTAAGCGCATCACTAAAGTTAATTTATGTAATAAAGATTCGCATATAAATGTGTTCACTTCTATCATTTGTTCAACTAAAAAACATGTTAGTTTTAGTAAAATTTCCAGTTAAAATATTTACTAGCTTTTACTTGATTTTATGTACGGGTTGCCAGATTCAAATTTGACATTCACAAAAAAAAATCTTAATTTAAAAAAAAAACTTAAACAACTTAAAAACTATTAAAAACACTAGAAGGTTTAAATAAAAATTTTTTTACAATTTTAAAAGTATGAAAGTATTATGAAAGTTATAATAAGAATTGCAATATTTTTGCAATCTTTGTTATAAAATTAAGAAGAAGAATTTAAAACCTTAACGCATTAGAATAAGAAACATCAAATTTGCATCTACCTATACATTTTTATTATAGTTTATATTAAACTATCGATCTCGAGCTATGAACACGATTTCTCAAAAATCAACACAATTAAAGTGCATATTTTTTTTTGATTTTTAGAGCTTGTTTTCTGTTAGTGTATATTTTTTTAGTGCATATTTTAGGCACATATTTTGAACTTCTTATTACATATTTTAAGCTCAAATTTGCGATTTTTTAGTGCAAGCTGGTCGATGCCTCAGTTATAACTTTGGTATTTATGCATTGATTTCCTTTCATTTTTTTATTATTTATTTAACAAAACAAAGATTTTTTTTTTTATTCTGCTCGATAAATATCTTATAATTTTTTTTTTGAATATTTCCAATGTTAATTTTTGTTGAAAACAGAGATTTTTCTGTTCAATTACGACCCATGATGCTAAAGTTCTGAAACCGATTCAAAAACAGTATTGAAAAGATTTATTGTGCTTTCCATGGTTTTTGGTTTGCAATTTGATCAACCAAATCAAACATCCTACATCGAGATATTGTCAAAATTGTCAAATTACTCAGAAATTAAAAATATATCAAAATCTATTTTACAATGTAATGTCAGTTTCGCTCTTAGGAGTCCATTGTATATAACCCAGTGAACATTTGGAGTCCAAAAAGACTCATAAAAGAGCTTTGAGACATTCCGAGTTCATAAAAAAATGATTTTGAATAACAAAATGACTGTAAGTTCTTAAGGGAATGAGGGCGAAGTCTCTTTCTGAGCCTCCTTTTACGACTCAAAAAAGACTTCTAATTCTGAGCTTTGGGAAAAGAATTTTCCCTGTTTTTAAGAGGCTTTGCGGTGTTATTTTGGCTGCAATTTGTTTAAGAGTTATTTAGGATTCATTTTTGAAGGAGGCGTTTTTGAAAATGCACAAATTTTGAATTATTGGAGCTTTAAAACAAACATTGATAACTTTTTGCGGTTTTTGTTAAAATACATGTATTTCATAGCTTTATAATAATTTTCATTTGAAATTTAAATAAGAACATCAAATAAAAATTACAATTTTTTACAAAAACCTTTTGATTGAAAAAGTTTCACCCTAGAGTCCTCCGATGGTAATGTCGTTTCTATGCAGTAGGTACACTTTAAATTTAATAAAATAAATCCATGTTGTTGAGTAGTTATCCACTACAAATTTATCCAAAACTAGCTTGAGCATATTTTTTTCTTTAAATAAATATCTGAGTTTTGATTAGATCCCAATGAGAGGAACCTCAAACACATCGACAGTTTTTCAGATTGATGTTGGGTTCTTCCAAAATTTAAATATATTCCACTTTTGTTATTTTTTGGAAAGATTATTATCTTACTTTTTGCATTTTTTAATAAAGATATTGTTATTAAAATGTTTGACAATAAAATAAACAAAAAATAATAACATCATGCTCCTACTTTGCTTATATTAATGAGCCTTTCTGAAAAGGCTCTTTTTGGACTCAAAATTTAGAACCTTAAAAAAAAATGCATACAAATCACCTATTTCTGATTGTATTTGTAAAAATTTCCTACTTTGCAAAAATTCCTCTTTTATTTCTGAATATTTATGAATATGCAATTCTAAGTCATAAACATGTGTCATTTCATAGCATTAATCTTTAGAGGATCATTAAAATTAAGCAGGTATGACTCGGTTAAGTTTCTGATATACAAAATGCTTAGAAAGCAAAAATATTTTAGAGTCTTTTAAGAGTCATAATTTCTAAGCACTCCGAAATTTGTTATCTGGAAATTTAAAATAGTCGCATGTATAGGGCTTACATTTTTCTAAATTATATTTTAACTTATGTTTAGTAACAGTGAGTACGACATAGAGTACATAAATCTTCAACTCTTTGACATTAGCTGTCAGAGCACGTAACTCATGATACTGTGTTGGACATACGTGGTATACCTATAAAAGAAATATTTGAATGTGTATGAAAAGTTGTGTTTGTTGATAAAATAAAATAATAAGAAGAAGAGTAGGAGATCTATGTAATCTATATAGTAAAATTGACTCAAGGTTTATATACTTTTCTATCCCATCATATTTAAAATTTTTAAAGCAGAAAGGTCAAGAAAATGGAAATTTTGTTTATTGTGCCTAATTATTAAAGAACACGTTTTAAAAGAAGTGACAATCCCATGCATAAATTTTAAAACAATAACTCTATAGATTATTTGTTAGGACAATATCCTAATAAAGAAGTATAGGGTATGACATCAAACTTGAATAATTTTCAAAAAAAATATTTTTAGTATCTCAAAATAGGAAATGATCTGGAATTCTGTTGGCTAATTTTAAAATTCGTTTAAATAGGTGTGTTGTAGAGTAACAAATATTAATATGTACGATTATGGAGGATATAGCAAAACAATGAAAATTAATTTAATTTAAACTTCAGACTAACCTCTGAATTAGTCTCTTAAATTACCTACTAACCTTCAATTTTTTTGCCCAACGCCTGCGTCTCTGTTTGCATATTTTCAAAATTACGCATACTTAAGCCATTTCCCAAGTCTTCCAAATCACGTAATTGCTATAATAAAAAATCGAATAATATAATAATATATATAATAATAATATATTCAAGTAAAAATAAAAGGAATACAGTGTCTCAAGCGTTTCATATTACTAATCAAGTAAACAGAATTTCAAATAAACGCAAAATCTTTTAAAAACTTTTATCTAGCAATATTATGGAACGTCTAATATGGGCTTTTCAAATAATTACCTCTACCAACATAGCCTCTTTATGTTGTTCCAGTATAAGACGAAAACGTATTTGAGAAATTTCCTTTCTAACTACATACATTTTGGTTATGGAGTTATTAACCGATATTTGCAATTTATCGAAATTATCACGTTTAAATGATTCTCTTAATAAATTCTCAAATTTCATAATTTCCTCTATAGTTCGATCTTCTGCTGTTTTAAATTTTTCTTTGAGATTTTCTAAATTTGCGGTGCTTGTACTTCTGAGTTGTTCCTCCTTAATCAACCATTTATCTAAATCACTGCAAGCTGTATAAAATTTTCAATATCCTGACTTATAGTGTTAGGATTATCATTTATAATGGGACGAAATGTACGCTTGCGACGAAAATGTTCAACACATTTACGATTTAGAAATTGCTTTACACTGTTCTCCACAGCTGAAGACGATAATTTTATTTTTAGTTCCTGCAGCAATTTACGTTTATCGAGATTTCGTTGTAATATTATATTTGAGTCTATATATTCTGATCGATCTATACAACGATCGATTAATTTATTAATAAATTCCTTACAATATTGCAAATTTTGTTGGTCTAGTTCTTCACGAATATTGTCTAGCATTTTTGGGATATCTTGTGTTTGGCGTTTTCTTTCAGTTTGTAATGTTAAAAATTGATCAAAAGTAGCGGCTTCATCATCATCTCTTGGTTGTGTTAAAACTTCAGGATCTTGCTCGGGTTCTTTCAATTCTGTTGTACTTACGATATCATCAGAGTGATCACTTAATTGTTGTTGTTCTTCTTCTAATTGTTGTAATTCATCTTGTTGCATTTCTTGATTTTCTTCTTTCGATGATTTCGTTGTTAATGATGAAGATGATATTCCCGTTAGAGGGTTAACAAATTTTCCTATATCTAAACTAACTGTTTCAATTTCTTCTATTTCTGTGGGTATATTATGTATTAAATCTAAGGTGGGGTCTACAGATACCTCATCTACCTGAGGTACATTTCCGAAATCGCCAAAGAAATCCATTTCCATTTCTAATTCATTTTGTTTTACATAGTCGGGTTCTTCATCAATAGATGATTCATCTTCGGATATAATATCTAGTTCTAAAAATTTATGTGGATCATTTAGAATATAATTATCTTCTTCTTCCTCTTCTTGACTTTGATGATAATAATATTGACCATAATCGGAAGATGCAGTAGATGATCCTTCAGATTCAATTTCAGCTATGGCACGTTTTAAAAGCATCATCGGCTGATAAATCTTGTATACGTATTTTTTAGTTGGCACAGGATCTGGAGATTTTTTAATTTCTGTAACTGTTTCTTTAGAAATATCGGATTGATTGGGTTGAGATTCTGGTGGTTTTATAATGGTTGTTAAGTCAATCCTAGATTTTGCTATAGTTGTATCGATTTTGTCTGTTTTGGCAGGCAATGGGTTATCCGCTTTGTCTGTTTTATTAACTTTAACATATTTGCTGACTTTATCAGTTTTTGATTTTGGTGGTGACTTTGCTCTCTGATTTCTGCTGACATTTTCTTTAGTTTATTTAGTTTCTTATTTGGTGACAATTGTTTCGTTATTTTTGGAGACATTTTGTAAATTTTTTTTAAAATGTGGATTTTGCCAAAACTTTTAGTTGTCGGATATTTTGCAACACGTTACTTGTTTCAAACAAGCAAAAACTATTAAAAACGCTACAAAAAGATCTGAAAAACTATAAAAACACGCTGTTTTTAACAGTTGTAAGAAAAAACTGATATGAAAACAAATTAAATATTTTCAATTTAAATATTGCCAACTCTGTTTTATTTCAAATTTTGTTGATATATTTTTAAGGGATCATTCCAACAATTTGGTTTTTTGTTAAATTTAAACGGGATTTTGTAAAACGATGACTAAGTGACCGGTAAAATTTACCAAATATTTAAATTTTAAATTTGTATGACAAATAATAAATAATAATAAAATTAGTGACCCCCTAATATGAATTTTGCGCAATTAAATAATTTAGTAAAATACTAAAGCATACAATTAGGCTCTACCGCAAACAGTTTATCCAAAAGCACTTTTTCCTATAACGTTTCAAACCACAAAATTTAAAATAAATCTTTTTTTGTGTTTTAGATTACAAAATTTCTCATAAACCTGCCAGACCAGATTTTTGCATTTTTAGTTTTAAATATTTTTAAGTTTTTTGTAAATGTAAAAAAAAAACTATGTTTATTAGTTTTCCTCCTAAAAATACTTAAAACTTCGGGGGATTAAATCATATCCACCTTGAAAGTTATTTTAATCCTCTGTTGGTTTCTTCAACAATATTTTTGTTTTCTATTTATATCTGTCTCTTTTGATGAATTTACTTTTAAAAAATTGACGTTTTATTATTCTTTTATCATCCATATGTAGGTAGAACATTGCACTTGATTTAATTTCGGTTGAAGCTTTGCAGTAAAAAACGTTGCATATAAGCTGCGTTATTACTCGGTTTGAAGTAAGCCAAAAAGAATCAATTTACATATGACATGATTTTTATATAGCGCATTCCCAATTAGAAGTATTACACTTAGGAAATTATGTTGGTAAAGACGACTGCAATTGTAGTCAAAAACAAATGAAATTTCATTTAAAAAAAGGACGACTTACATTTCATTAAATTCAACTAACATTGTCATTTGTTTTTTAGTGTTCAAAAAATTACTAACAATTGTAGTAAAAATGAACCACATGGTAGTAAAAAATAAACAAACATTTATTTATTTTTATTTTTTTAAATAACAAAAAACAACTGTAAAAAATGAATGTAAAATCATAAAACAGTCATTTGATGTGAGTTGTTTTTTTAAATGGACTACAATGTTAGTTAAAAATTTTATTTGTTCTACAAATGACTTACATTTACATTAAAAATAATGAAACTGTATTACAACCCAAACAACTACATATTTTTAAAGCAGAAGTTCCCTGAGTGTACTTTTGGGCAAAATATGCGCGGATTTTAGAGCTTATAAAATGCTGTAATTTTATGGCTTTCAGTAAAATCATATTTCATTTCTACATTATTACGATTAAAAGTAATAATATGAATATTATATAATTTAGTTTATATAAAATTCTCCTGGTATTAATAATTGAAAATGAAAATTATTCAAGTTCGAGGCCATACTCTGCATTTCTTTATTAGGATATTGTCCTAACAAATAATCTTTTCAAGTTTAGTAATTGACCACTTTCAGGAATGTGTTGATAGATCTTTTGCGGGAATTTTCTAGGATCCCATCATCAGAACACATTTTGAAAGAAGTGACAATCACACGCAAAACATCAAGCATTCATATAAACTAGTTTTCTCACTAAATGAGAACTAATATATGAGCTCGAAGTTAAAGATTATCACCATTGATAAAAAAATAAATTGAAAACTTGTTTGTTTATGTTTAATAAAAATTATAATTTAATCAATCAGCCTTCAATGGATTTGAATTTTGCTTTCGTTATTTTCTGAAAGAAAAACAAAACTTTTTATAATTTTTTATCAATTGTATTTCAGAAATTACAATTGTATTTTAGAAATTATAAATTGTATTTCAGAAATTATAAATTGTATTTGAGAATTTATACAAAATACACCCTACAATTTAAAAATTGCTGTGTTGTTTTATTATTAATTTTGTCTCTTATATGTTGTTTCCCTGCGGGAAACGAAGGGTCGATTGATCCAAAGTGGTATTTCTATGATGTATGATTGGGGAGCACATTACGCAACTGGTGAAACCAAAACTGTGGTGTACCAAAAAGTGTTAATTTGGGTGAAATGTCCAATCACGTGACTATAGTTATGGTGACAAAACATTCACTGTTTGGTACCAGATATATCACGTTACTGAAGAGAAAAAGTAATATAACATCAAAGTGTACTGAAGCAACTAGGGTCGTTGCAGATGAAGTTGAACTGGTTCAAAACCGCTAGCAGTGGATGAAAACATGGCAATTAGTACCAAAGGATGCAGTTCCTTGACAGCTACCAAGTGGACACAATACTGAAAGAATTTGTTATGTACCGACGTTGTGACAGTATAAATCAAGACGTAACAATTCACTGGCTTAAAAGAACTGAATACGGAACTAGTTAGACAGTGACCAAGTTTGTCAGATGTGGCGATTTTTGAATTGCTGGCGACTATTACTATTGAAAAAAAAAACACATTTTCTGGTGTACATCCTTCTACATTTTTTCTGATATCTCACTAAGTAAGGAGCTTTCCATTTCCATTTAGAACACATGTGTAGCTATTTCTATAAAAACTTTAAAAATTAAAAAAAGGATTTTTTCCAAAAATTGATTTGAAAGTATTTTTTCAAAAATTTTTATTTTTAAAAAATGTGTAAAATTTTTGTCGATATTTTTTACACATCAACATTTATGACCTTTTAAGTTAAGTCCCTACCCCACAATTTGAAGCTAAAGGGTTAAAAGAGTTTTCCAAAAAAAAAATTTTTTTTTAATACTTGCGTTCACTACAGTACACACTCACAAAATTTTATCAAAATAGGAAAACATCGATTAATTTCACGGTGTTATTAAATGGAATTGCTCCATATGCTCTTACATATGATCACATATTGTAGAATATATGGTCATATAGAGATCTATGTATATATAGAGATCTATGTACGATATGCTAAGACATAACATACGATACAATGACAATCCATTTAAAAAAAAATCTTAAACTAAATATAATATATGAACTTATATCGTAGTATATTGCCACACATATAAGCATATACAATAATATAAAAATGTATATGAGTATATATAAACTTTTTTCATGGGGTTGATAGTTTCTGAAATACAATTAATAATTTCTGAAATTCAATTAATATTTTCTGAAATACATTTGATAATTTCTAAAATACAATTGATATCTTTTGAAGCACAATTGATAATTTTCGAAGTAAAATTTATTATTTCTTAAATACAATTGAGAATGGTGTAGTTCAATTTTTTTAAGTTAGAACATTTAATGTTACGGTTCTTTTTAGTAATAAACAAATTTCACCCAATTAAAGTAACTTTAAATAAAAGATTTCGTTATAACACATACAAATTATTTATGTAAGTTTAAAGTTAAAAGCCAAACAATTTCTATGAAAATGAAGCCGCATTGCACTGTATTTTTATTATAATATTTTTGTGGATTATAATAATTTTCATTTCTATGGAATTTCAATTGGGCTTTTAACCCTCCAGTGTAACGAGCGAACATTGAATAAATTTGTACATTGTTTTTGCAAACTTTCAGTTAATAAAAAAATATGGTTAATATTGTTTCACAAATATTGTGTTCAAAATTGTAACACAAATATTTATATTGTTTTTTTCTTACACCCAGAAAAAATCGGTTGGAATTTGGTCAAAACCATTAAAATTTATTTAAGAGAACGTTATTTCATTAGAAATTACATATAATCGATTAATAAAGCAAAAATACTTTGAAAAGGAACTGAAAACAATCTTATTATACAATTATTGGTATTTAAAATCAAATTTTCAAATAAAATATTAAATAATTCTAATATACGGGCATGTGCTTCAAAGCCTATTTTGGGTCTTCTGGACCGTGAGCAACGGAGGGCGTTGATGCTTATCAGCGACAGTAGGGTTTCAAACTCTATTGACTCGTTAGAGCATCGTCGAAATGTGGGTTGTGTGAATTTGTTTTATAGATATTACCATGGGAAGTGTTCTGCTGAGATAAGTCGACTCATCCCGAGGAACCGGGTTTCTATCCATACTACCCGCTTGTCAAATAGATTTCATCGGTTACCCAGCAAAAAATTTCCAAAAAGGGTAAGCGGGTTTGTAATCAAGCATTTTGGGCAGAACGCATTCCTTACTAGATTACCTACTCAATTCTTTTAACAGGGGCGTGAGACTAAAATAATTGATTCTTTAGAATTGATTATTTTTTTACCGAAGAACCATTTACTTTATATTTTTAAGAACTACATACATTTTTTAATAAACAAATAGTTCCGTTGTAAAACTACGAAGTACTTACAAAAAAAAAAAAATAAATAAATAGTTCCCTAGAAAAAATAAGAAGTACTTACATTTAAAAAAAAAGAAGTAGTTCCATAAGTAAATTCAACTTTAACTCACACGTGATTCTCCTAAGTCACTCAAATATAACGATCAAAATTCATACGGAAATAAAATCCTAAAAAGTGTAACATCGAAGTGTTATTATAACATGGGTTTGCGATAGTTTTGGAGCTATAAACCACGAAAATATAAATTTTTCAAAAAAAAGGAGATTCAAAATTGAAAAAACAAAAATATGACTCACGCACAATCACCCTCGAAATTTTTTTTGCACTCACTCACGATAACGTAAGTAATTTCAACTTCCACTCACAATTTTCTGCTCACGTGCGTTTCCCTAATTTATACCTAACCACAGTTTAACAAAATTGAGGCAACATGCAATTTCTGTTTTTAGTATTATTTTCCTGCAAATAAAATTTGTTTGAAAAAATATATAAGATAAATTCTTTAAAATTGTATAACTTCTTTTTTCAAAATGAGGAACTACTTCCAATGACGTCCTTTTATTCAGAAAAAGTATATGATTAATCTTGATTACAAAAAGTTAATCATATAAGTTAATAAAATTGTTATTTTCTTTTAAGTAAATAATTACTTTGTTATTGATTTCATGCTTTCTGGTTTAAATTTAAAGAATTGATTACAATACAACTTGCTTTTTTTGACTCTATCGTTGGAATGTGTTTGGTATTGCAGTTACTAAATTTGGCAATGAGATATGTAAGCAAGTGTGGGCATCACCTTCTTTTTGGAATGTGTGATTTTTTCCTGGGTAGTTGTCTATAGCCCAGCAAATCGCACAACGCATTACAGAGATTCCGTAATGTCCACAAACACTACTCCCTCTTTCCTCCTTCCCACAACCTATTTTCCTGATATCAACACAATGCAATGCATCCCCTGAGTGTTGATTCACGAAAAAAAGTAAATATCACTAAAATTGAAAAAATCACTACAGTTTAAATAACTCGCCAAAAATGTAAAAATACTTTGAAATTGCGTTTTAAATTTATGGATGTATAAATGATTTTCTACATCACCAAGTTTTTAATTTACTATGACAAATACTACATTTATACAGTCGGGCCTCGATTATCCGTGATGGTCGGACCAGAAGCATTACGGATAATCGATTTTTCACGGTTAATCGAATAACAATTTTGATTATACAGTTTTTTTTAATATTTTTATTATTTAACAAGTGAACATTGGTGTACATATATATTTACATTAAAAAAAATTAATTCAAGAAGTTTTTGTACATTTTTAAATTAAATGGTATGTATACATTAAATTTTCTACTGAAACATGATTCAAAAAAGGACATTAAGTGAAAAGGATTCCAATTTCTTAAAAAAAGTCGTGTAATGTTGTTTGTCTAATATTTTTCAACTTATATATTTGGGCAAAATTCTGCCATCACGGATAATAGAGGTATTCTTAATCGAAGCAAATAATTTGAAAACATTGCAAACAAAAAACAATAGACTAATCTTTGGCCATCACGTTTAATCGGGGTTACCGGTTAACCGGATCACGGATAATCGAGGCCCGACTGTACATTTAAACTTTTTTATTAATTCACAAAAATTCTAAATAATTTTTATATTTTTGTTTTAGCTTTTTTTTAATTTGTTTTACTTTTTTCAATTTAAAAATCCCGAAATATTTATTACTATTGTAAATTAAAACATTTACTAACTTTGTGCGTAAACATTTTATTTAACAAAATGATATTAATTTTAGACAAAATGTGTTTAATTGTAAACACACAATGGGTAAAAAAAAAACATAATGGGTGTATTATTGTATATAAAGAGTGCGCAAAATTGTTTAAACTTACCGAATTTGCGTATTATTACACAAAACTTTACTCATTTTGTAGTAGTAAATTTACAATAATTTGAGTACATATAAGTATTTAATGCTTGGCATTGGTAAACAAGTTTAGACTGTTTGTTTTACTAACAAAATATTTTAATTAAAATTTAGCACTCAAGTGTTTGTGGTGTAAAGGGTAGAACGGCAGCCAATTACTCCGAGTTTCCGCCAATAACTTAAAGAAAATTAAAAGCAATTGTGGTACCATGAGTAGGACAGTTGGCTATTAAACAGAAGCCAACTGATTGTGGGAGACTCTGTAAATGGAACTTTGTGAAATAATTATTTGTCATCATTTTATAATTGGTGACTCCGCACGTTTAACAAATATGCCACGTACAACAACTACATTAACAACAACAGCTCCAGGCGTTGCAACTTCAAATTCACCCACGAAAAATATGAAATTACCAAACTTCTGGAAATTGAATGCTGCTCTCTGGTTCGCTCTGGCAGAAGCACAATTCATCCAAAATGGCATTTCTTCGGAATCTGCCAAATTATTCATAGTAATTGTGGAAACGGATGAAGACATTTTGTGCGTTGTAAGCGACATAGTTCTTAATCCTCCTGCAGATGCATATCAACAACTTAAAATACGACTAATTGACCATTTGCCGTGACTGAGGAGCGTCGTGTTATGGAATTATTGTCATCTGCGGAAATTGGCGACAAAAAACCTTCTCAATTACAATATCACTTAAATTCTTTGTAAGCCCTTCACTGAAGGGGGAATATTGTGGAAAACTCTGTACATGAAACTTTGTGAAATAATTATTTGTCATTATTTTATATGCTCAATACTTGAAAAATCAAAAAAAGCTTATTAATTGCAATTAAATTTGTGGAACGTAATAATATTTAGCCTCATTTTCACAATGTCCCGTTTGCTACTAACTGGGACTTTAACTGACACATTTCTTGTTGTTTCCCCTTAGAAATTTTCAATTTAACTGTTTGTTAAATTTTAATCGGACATTCAGTAATCGGGCCTTAAGTGAAATATAATATTGAATGAGACAATTGAATAATAGTTTTTACGAATATTAGTTAATATGATGATAGTTGTCGCAACCGCCGGAATTCGATTGGCAACATATTCGGTGGCCACAACTAAGACTGTTTCTGGGTGTACATGGTTTAATAAATCCTGCTAAGTAAACGCAAATCTTTTTTAATTTGTTTTTAAAATATTTGCATTTATTGTGCAAATTTACATATTTCAGTTTGCCTTAATTCTTACCTTTTGTATAGAATTTATGATAAGCAACAAACTTGATTGTCTAGTCAATGGATAAAATAATAACCAAAGAAGTTTTTAAATTTAATGTTGAAAATAATAACTTAGTTAAGCTCGTTTAAGTCGAATTGTAATGTAACACAAATTGATTTTATAATCTTGAAAAATTCTTTGTAAAATTAAACTATTTTTGCTAGTATTATAAACAAAATTTCCCCTGATTTTCTACTTATTCTAGTACATAGATTAAATCAGTGATGTTCTTTACGCACACTATTGCATTTATACTTGTGTGTGTAGCAGCGAAAAAACGAAGTTTATTCTACGGTACACTGATAATAAATTTCAATTGCAGAAAAAAGATTTTTTTTGAAAAAAGTGAATTTCATAAAATATATTTTTTAATATATGAACCCCTTTGAAACTAAAATATATATTTTTTTCTATTTCGGCTTAAGCGGACAAGGGCTCCTGGGAACCACCATGGCTCAGAACAGTTTAGCGTTGTATCATATTAGTGTGTGTACTCAAGTGAAAAAAATTTTGTTACAATTTAAAAAAAATAGATTTTTTGCATAGAAGAAAGCTACACTCATAGAAAATAAAGCTGTACAAATGCGCTCATAGAAATTTTACATAATTCGGGCTAAAATTAGCAGGGCATTTTAACTAATTTTTAGTAACTTTTTTTTGCTATTTCTACAGACTTATTTCTATGAGTATAGCTTTCATTTCTATGACTGTACAAGAATTAATTTCAAATATAATTTTGGTACACTCCTAGAAATAAGTCTGTAGAAATAGCAAAAAAAAGGTACTAAAAATTAGATAAAAGTGACTCTGCAGAAAAAACCAGTTGAATTAAGAGATTTTTTAACTAAATATTTGCAGACTTAAAATATCAAACAAAAACTGTTGTGTTTAACATTTTTTTTTTGCTAAATTTAGCCCGAATTTTGTAAAATGCAAATAACAGGTTAAATTGTTAAACCAACTGAAATTTTTGCTAAATAATTGTAAATTTCTGATTTAATAACGGAAAATTTTTAATTGCATTAAAAAAACTTAAATTTTCAAAATGTTTATGATTTTATTTGGGTACAGATATTTAGTAATTAGTTTTGCTAATGTTAGCAGGTGTTTTTGTTACTTTGGTTACTATTCATCAGGTTTATTTTTGCTATTTTAAGTCTACAAATATTTAGTTTAAAAATCTGTTAATTCAACTGGTTTTTTTTCTGCGGGGTCATTTTTAACTAGTTTTAGTTACTTTTTATGCTTTTTCTACAGACTTATTTCTATAAGTAAAGATATTGGGGTCAATTAATATTTTTATTTAAAATACGAATATTTCACTGGTGTTTGTTTAGGTTTTTTAAATAAAAAAATAAATAAATAAAAATTTTCACTTATAATTTTATTACAAATTAAGCATTGTGCATCGTCATCCATATTCTCTATAAAAAAAAA
Organism: Delia radicum; assembly: GCA_021234595.1. Classification (NCBI taxonomy): domain Eukaryota; kingdom Metazoa; phylum Arthropoda; class Insecta; order Diptera; family Anthomyiidae; genus Delia; species Delia radicum. Next base: position 169,219,344 of record CM037855.1, on the reverse strand, counting down.
AAGTATTTTCCCATTCATCATCAAACATATTTCTACGTGTATTTTTATTTGTGTTCCGCAGCGTGGTGTTGCTTCAACAATGGTTCAACTACAATTGATTTGTTTCTTTTAACTCAGTGAGAACAAAGCAAAAGCCGAATATGCACATCGAAAGCCATACGAAGATGTTTATAGTGTACGTGTGTTGACGCAGCGTAAGCAGCATTTTCTTCTGTAACCCCGTGTGGTTGGAAATTGAGAGGAAGCACATCACTGGATTAATAGATCTCAAAATCTTCTTCTTGTATCTACAACAGTGGAGGGCGTTTAGGTCAACAATTGTTAAATACCAATACCCACGCATTCTTATTCTCTTGTATTCAGTCGTCGGTGAGACAGCGACGAATGCACATGTTCAGCGGATGCCTTGATAATTTTTCCAATTTTACAGAAAATAAATACGTGATGACACTCAAAAAATAGGGTATGTTAAAAAATGCTTTTGGTAACATCCAATGCCTTTTAGGTTATCAAACATTTAAGGAATATAGGGAACAAGTTATTAAAAGGCATTATGA